>OZ053301.1:18780245-19980245 GCA_964056655.1 Arabis hirsuta
GAATCTTTCAAAAAGATTCTATTTTCCTTCTTTTTCGCCAAGGTCCATTTGCAAGACTCCAATCTTTGTTTCCAGCCACTTTTGTACCTAGAAATACTCAAAAGAGAACGAAAGACTCGATAAAGACCTACAAAACAAGGGTCAAAACGTGCCAAAAATGCATTATATCAGTGCTCATCAAGATTTCTGTTGTATATAAGGATATTACCGAAATAGACAACAACAAACAGGCCTATATAAGCTCTAAGCACATGATTCATCAAACGCATAAAGGTACTAGGAGCATTAATCAATCCAAAAGGCATAACTAACCACTCATATAAACCATGCTTAGTCTTAAATGCAGTCTTCCATTCATCACCCTCTTTCATCCTAATCTGGTGATAACCACTCTTAAGATCAATCTTAGAAAATATGCTAGAACCATGCAATTCATCAAGCATATCATCTAATCTAGGAATAGGGTGTCGATACTTCACCGTAATATTATTGATTGTTCTACAATCAACACACATTCGCCAGCTTCCGTCTTTCTTTGGCACAAGCAAGACTGGCACTAGGCACAAGGACTCTTACTCTCACGAATATGTCCTTTTTCCATCAGTTCATTGATCTGCTTCTGAAGTTCCTTAGTTTCCACCAGATTAGTCCCTATACGCTGGTCTGTTTGGGAGAGAAGATCCAGGTACAAAAGTCAATCTGATGCTCAATTCCTCTGATCGGGTGGTAAACCTTGTGGAGTTTCTGGAAAACGTCACTATACTCCTGCAAAAGATTAGTAGTCATTTCACTCGGTAGCACCGGTGTAAGATTAGACAGATTAAGCAATGATTCTTTATAAACAAACAGGAGCATAAATGATTAGAGTAGTAGGCTTTCTTAACATCACTAGACTTGGCAAAGAAATTTTGGGCATTTAGGCTGAGGAGAGTCCTTCTTCTGGTCAAGATAAACCTCATGTGGAGTCATAGGAACCAGTGTAGGCTCTCCCTTTATACTCAAAAGTATGGCGATTTGAGAAGCCATCATGTATAACTTTTCTGTCTGATTGCCAAGGGCGTCCTAATAGTATGTGACTGGCTTCCATAGGAAAAAACATCACAAAGAATATCGTCCTCATACTTGCCAATAGAGATAGGAACCAAAACCTGCTTGCTGACGCTCATTTCGCCACTATCATTAAGCCATTGAAGCTTATAAAGTGTCGGATGCTTTGTAGTCTTCAAACCAAGCTTCTTGACCATAATATCACTAGCCACATTAGTACAGCTACCCCCATCGATGATCAAGCTACAAAATTTACCTTGGACATTGCATCTTGTGTGAAACAGATTCTCTCTTTGTTCCTGCTCCTGAGTCTTGTTCTGCACACTTAGAGTTCTTCTGGCCACTAATAAGTCCCCGTTAACAGGTAAGATCTCCTGCTCATTCTCACTAGAAGCCTCTGGATACTCATCAGCAGATTCTACTTCACCACTTTCTAAAAGGATCATCACACCCTTGTTAGAACACTCATTTGCATAATGCCCTTTTCCATGGCATTTGAAGCAGCTGACATCTCTAGATCGAACAACACCTTCTTTGGCTTTTCCTTTGTAGTCTGCAGGTGCTGGAGTAGTAGCTTTAGTCACATCAAAAGGCTTAGAGTACACTGTTGGCTTGAATTCTTTAGTAGAAGAGTTTCTGTCCTCTTTAGAGTAACATGGCCTTGTGTATGAAGAGTTATGACCATAGCTAGAACGTGAAGCTCTTTTTCTTTTAATTTGTTGTTCAAATAGAATAACTTTGTGTAACATTTCCTCAAGCTCCATGTAATGTTCAGTTTCTAATCTGCCTTGAATATCTTGGTTCAATCCCCCTAGAAACCGTGACATTGTAGCTTCTTGATCCTCTGCTATGTTAGCTCGCAGCATCAACACTTCCATCTCCTGATAATACTCCTCCACTCTCTGAGATCCTTGAGTGTGTTTTCTCAGCTTCTAATGCAGCTCTCTGTGATAATGACTAGGTACAAACCTTTTTCTCATCAGACTTTTCATTTCTGCCCAAGTTTCAACCAGTAGCTCTTGATTTCTTCTCCTGGTCGTGACTAGCTGATCCCACCAGCTCAAAGCATAATCAAGAAACTCTGTTGCAGCGACCTTGATTCTATTAAGCTCCGTGTACTGCTGAACATTGAAGACTAACTCAATATTCTTTTCCCATTCTAAGTAAGCATCAGGATCGGTTTTGCCATGAAATGGAGGGATATTGATCTTCAGACCCTTGAGATTGTCCCTCAGAAGATCATCTTGAGTTCTATTACGCCTGTTTCTCTTCTAGCTATGATATATCATGGTTTTAACCAGTTTTTGACCATGATATAAGTTTTTTTCATATAGTCTTTTTGGTGTTTTCCTATTGTTTTAGAGTCGTTGTAGGTCAATGATCGATTGGAGCATAATGAGAGCTTTTGGGAGATTTTGGAGCATTGTGAAAAGAGAAGCCAAAGCGATAAACTCGGATTTAACATGTTTTTCCATGTGTCGATCGACACAATAGTCTGTGTCGATCGACACACACATGTCTGAATAGAAGAAGACTGCAGAAAGGTCAGAAGTTCGGCACTCGTTGGAGAACTTTCAACCAATGGATCGACCTGGAAATTTGACACAAGATAGAGAATCGAGTTAGCTTCTGTTACGAAGTTATTTGAGGTTATTCCAACGGTTGGATCGAAAGTTATGCAAGTTTTAATGATGACATGTCAGCCTGCCCTTAACCGACCGGTTCGCTGGAAAAAAAAAGGAAATTGCAGTTTTTCCTATTTTGATTTAGTTTTGTCATAGAGATTGAACCAAAAACGTGATTAGACCTATTTATTCTAGTTTTTAGCCATTGTTTAGGATACATCTAGTTTTTAATTGAGACTTGAGAGAGGAGAGATTTGTAGAGCTTTCAGGAGATTTCAGACTTTCAGACTTCATCGATCTAAACTCTCTGTATCACTTACTCTATCTCTTTTATGCAATTTATTTAATTTATTATGATTTTATCATCTATGTCTGAGTAGTTTGCTTGTTAGGTTTAGGGTTATTCAAAGGTTTGATGAGAAATTGTTAGGATTGAAACCCTGTTAGGATTTATCTTTATTTTCTTCATCTAGATTGATTTAACTGTGATTTTAGGATTGATCAACTGAAATTGGATATCCTAGGCTGCTTTAATAAATGCGAAAATATTATTAACAACCTGATATAATCTTAGATGAGCAAAATTATCTATTCGCAAAGAAATTTGTCTTAGTAATTTTGTGAACAATTGAACATGAACTTAAAGCTTGATTTTATTCACTAAGTTTGTAAAGAAATTTGGAATTTAGGGATTTAGTCATAGATAATCTCTGCAACGAAAGTTGATTGGTTTTATATTCGTGTTTGAGTTCTAGAACCGTGCTTAATAAAATCCTAACGTCTTTTATCCCTGTGTCGATCGACACGGACATCTGTGTCGATCGACACGAACATATTTTGATTCATTCCTGCAAATTTCCTATTGCCTAACCTTTTGTCCAATTGATAACTAAAACCTTGATAATCATTCGCTGTTTAATTTTCTGTTTATTTTACATTCACCACTACCTACTTAGCATAATTTGAATTCACTAATCGATTGTGTATTTAGATTCCCTGTGGATTCGATCCCAAAGTACTACTACGATCTCTTAATTTGAGAGAGTAGCTCAGGGCAAATTTGAGCATATCAAATTTTGGCGCCGTTGCCGGGGAGTTTATTTTACCAATCGATTATTGATAATAGAATTTTGTCTAAGTTTTTTTATTTTTGTTTTGATACTTACTCGTTCCTTTGTTTACTAACTTTTAGTTTTGGTTTTAAAGTGTTTCAGATAATGAAAAAAAAAAAGACGAGACGAGGAAACAACAGTGTGTCGATCGACACACCTGCTTGTGTCGATCGACACGCCCTGCAACAGGTAAGTTCTCGTTCTTTTCAATTGGTGTTTTCTTTTTCTTTTCTGTTCTTTCACCTATCTCAGGCTTGATAACACTGGGGACAGTGTTGTTTAAGTCTGGGGGAGGTAGTTGCTAACATTGTTTTCGTTTTTGAGAGTCAGTCCAAAACGTTTAATTGAGTCAAAATAGTCAGTTGGAAACAATGATCCTTCTTTTGGTTTAGTGGATTGTTCTTTTCAGTTGTGTGACCATTTTTCCAGGATCGATTTCAGAATCAGACTAATGGGAAATCCTAAGGCTGACCAGTTAACTAGAGACGTCTGTTACTTCCAGCATAATCCGCCCAGGATTCGAGCTAATTATGCGGCCTCCTCGGTGATTGGTGTTCATAGAGCTTGACTCCTCATTCATACCTGACAAGTGCAATCTCTGTTGAAAATAACGGTACTCCTTTCCTTCGATTATAAAAAAAAATGGTAAAAAAAAAAAATGATTTGGGGTGATATGATAGTTCTTGAGTATAAGATAAGGAAATAAAATTCCAGTGAGTCAGTACTCAAGAGATGATCACCTGGAGCTCAAAAAGCAGCAGTCTGACTCTCTTAGAACAGATGTAGAGGACGAGCGATCTCACGACCTTGTCTCCTCACAAGGAACAATAGTAGTGAAAGCACTGTTTTTGAGTTTCTGAATCAAATAAGTCTTGAGGAGAGAAAGAGTACCAAAGGTTGTATGGTTCACTTGACATGGTATAGTATGGGAATGACTCTAGAAGATTCTTGGCATCGAGATCTGGGACGAGACCCAGCAATGAGGACTAGCGGGTTATGTTGATAAGTCATGGATGAATTTGGGAGGCTGCGAATGTCTATGGAGAAGTACATGGTGGTCTGGTTTTGAGTTGGTTATGCGTTATGTGGCTTACTAGTTGAAAGGGATCGGTCCGGTGCTCCAAGGGAAGGTAAGTTTCTGCGTTTTCAAACCTCTTTCACATTCTTGGTGTATGTTTTGCTTGAGGGCAAGCAAATGCTAAGTCTGGGGGAACTGATATATCATGGTTTTTACCTGTTTTTGACCATGATATAAGTCTTTTTCATATAGTCTTTTTGGTGTTTTCCTATTGTTTTAGAGTCGTTGTAGGTCAATGATCGATTGGAGCATAATGAGAGCTTTTGGGAGATTTTGGAGCATTGTGAAAAGAGAAGCCAAAGCGATCAACTCAGATTTAACATGTTTTTCCATGTGTCGATCGACACAATAGGCTGTGTCGATCGACACACATGCTTGAATAGAAGAAGACTGCAGAAAGGTCAGAAGTTCGGCACTCGTTGGAGAACTTTCAACCAATGGATCGACCTGGAAATTTGACACAAGATAGAGAATCGAGTTAGCTTCTGTTACAAAGTTATTTGAGGTTATTCCAACGGTTGGATCGAAAGTTATGCAAGTTTTAATGATGACATGTCAGCCTGCCCTTAACCGACCGGTTCGCTGGAAAAAAAAAAAAAAATTGCAGTTTTTCCTATTTTGATTTGGTTTTGTCATAGAGATTGAACCAAAAACGTGATTAGACCTATTTATTCTAGTTTTTAGCCATTGTTTAGGATACATCTAGTTTTTAATTGAGACTTGAGAGAGGAGAGATTTGCAGAGCTTTCAGAAGATTTCAGACTTCATCGATCTAAACTCTCTGTATCACTTACTCTATCTCTTTTATGCAATTTATTTCATTCATTATGATTTTATCATCTATATATGAGTAGTTTGCTTGTTAGGTTTAGGGTTATTCAAAGGTTTGATGAGAAATTGTTAGGATTGAAACCCTGTTAGGATTTATCTTTATGTTTTTCATCTAGATTGATTTAACTGTGATTTTAGGAACTCGGTGAATTTTCAATATGGCTCGAGGAAAATTTTACGGTTTGAGAGATAGTCCACTGATGCGAGTCAAGTTTTACCTCTCAACTAACTAGCTGCAAGTGCACAGCAATCACGGTTAGTATAGATAAAGGGATCGTATCCACAAGGACTTCTTAACTACACTTCAAATTGTAATAAATAAAAATAAGTTAGAACAAGATATTTTTGTCGTTTTTGTGATTGAAAATAAAGTAAACAAGCAACGAATGTGAATTGTAATGAAAATCAATAAAAGAAAAGCGTTAGGACTTATGTATTTCGCAGAGAATCATGCAACAATAAAGATTGATTGATTTTAGGGATTTAGGAATTATGAACCATGTAGAACACAAAGCACAGATTTAAGGTTATCCCACTATCGTGACGTAACTAACCATCTACGTTTTAACACCCTAATAGACTCAACTATTGCAGGTTATTACAAGGTGAAAACATGCATTAAAGTTCAAGTTTGATAAAGTTCACCGCACTCCTTAACTAACCTTTCGAATTGTTAAGGCTTTTGGCTCATCAAATACTAGTTCAGGCAATATAACAAGCTTTTGGAGAGTATATCAACCTAAGATCAGATCACTAAATGCACGGTAAAGCGATCATGCATTGAGTATAAGTAAAGATGAAGACTCTAATGTATTCCCTAAACAATCATCAATCAATTATCGAATTATGAAACTCATTGAAAACCTAAAACCTAACAAATAAAAATACTCAGACATGATGCACAAAAAACCAGAGATAGATGATGAATTCATGATAAATAAACTTGAATTAAAGAGTAAGGGTAAAAGGATTCTTCTCTATATCGAGATACAAAGCGAGATCATCCACCGGATTGCTCTAGAATCCAAATCTAAAGAAGAACACCAAGAGAACTCGTGGTGGCTGCTACTGTATGATAAACTACTCTATTGTTTCGGCATTCTCCCTAACAAAAGGCTAAAAACAAGTATATATAGGCTTAGGGTCTTCTAGGGCTTCATTTAGGTCAAAACTGCTTCAACGTCGGTTGGGATTTCGGTCATGGATCATGAACGGTATTGGGCCAAAAGTGCCTTGCTTTTTGCTGGCATCAGCCCAGAATATCGGTCCATGAGGCGGCCCGGTATTTGGATCGATTCTGCACTTGCTTCATTTCTGAGGCAGCTTGACGTATCTTCACTAAATCCAGTGTAACTTTCTTCTCACAGCTCAAATTGAGATGATTAAAACTTCATTGTGAAGCTGACTCAAAGATCTATCTTCAAACCAAGTTTCATCTAATTCCAAATCGATTTGACCCTCTGGTCACTGGTGAACTTCTGGCATATACGTTCTGTCCAATTTGGTAGAATGTTGATTCTTGTGAATTCTTGGTTCTTGATGGTGTCTTTGGCTTATGAAAGTTGTTGTAGCTTGGTTTACACCTATTTTGGCTCTTTTTGCTCATTTTTCCTTGATTTCTCTGTTAAGACTCTAAAACTACAAATACGAGAAAAACTACCTTTAAAGGTATAAAACCGTAGATAAATGCATAGAAAACATAGTAAAATATATAGTAAAATAGGTAAAATATGGGTTATATCAACTCCCCCAGACTTAAACCTTGCTTGTCCTCAAGCAAAATTCAAGTATAGAAAAGAGGTTTGAAAATAATTTGAATTTAGAAAAACTATTTGAAAATAATGTTGACACTAATACCGTATGTGACATGATTGATCCAAGGGTATCTTAATCATATGCCATCCATAACCTTTGCAGCCTATTCCATGTTTTAATTACAATCCTGCAAAAATCTCAACTGCACTTCATTTGGCTCCTACATTCATTAAGGTATAGGTGAATTTCTCATCAAGGGAATCATTCGAGCTAGACGGCGCTAGGATTTTGAAAAAGGCTGATATATGTGGTGAGGTTAAAAGTGTTTAGGGTTACCATAGACTCCGGGTGCGAGATATTATGCAAAATCGCAAGAGAGAATGGACCTGTTGATATCCACAATTTCCCAACCACTTTCTTCGCGTCTTTTTCCCCCAGACTTAGATCTTTCTGCGGGAATCACTTGAAATCTCTTTTACTCGTCTTTTCTTTTGTATCATGGCATTCTTTTGGTATTCTTTTAGCCTTAAAACTCTTAAACAACCGTTTTCCTTTCCCTTCCTTTTTTTTTAATTTTTATTTTTTTAATTCTTTTTTTTTCAGCAAGGGGGAAAATTGTATCTCTTTGATACGAGTCAAGTATAGGCATGAAATATTACCATGTATTAATCATCCAAGGAAACGGCCAAGCTTTTTGAAATTTGTTCTTTGTACTCTACCCTTCTTTACCAAATCGTCGCATCTCTAGTGATTGGAAAATTGCGTCGATCCTTTTCTCTCCGACGTTTTTGCACATATCTGCAAGTATGAAACTAAAAAGAGAAGGCATGAGGTCTGAAAAGAGGTAAAGGGGTTTTAGGTAGGGTACCAACTAAAGATGAGCTGGCCATTCATGACAACAAAGAGTGGTAAAAGAGGATAAGATGTCATGAATGTGTGATTCGTTTCCCCGATCTAACTCCTTAATGGGAAATAATTAACATCAGGTTAGTGGTTCAAATAAAATAGAGTCAAAATCGGATTCATCAAAACTTATGCGAGATGAATTATATGGGGCGAGTTCCAGTCATGAAGGTTTCTGAATCGTATATCATGGACAAACCCTGTGAGAATGGTCATTAGATCATAAAATACGCATAAGTTCTTGAAAATATCATAGTTCGAAACATATGATTTTCGACTCAATAAAAGACTCTAACAAAATCATTAAAATGACTCAAAACATAAGAAAATAGAAAAAGGACGTTAGTACGATAAATCCCCCCAGACTTAACTTACACCGTCCCCGGTGTAAAAAATCACACAAGGGTGAGATGACTCAATAAAATAAAAATGAAAATAATAAAAGGATAGATAAAAGTCGATACACCTGGCTCAAAAGACGGGTGACATAGACTCTGGTAAATCCGGAACTATCACGTGAAAGTGATCTCCATCGGACTCGTAGTTGACGATCTCTGTCTCGTCTGAAACGGTTGCCTGGACTAATGAGTGATGTCTGTACTGGCAGTGGCGGTCTCATCAAGGGCACGTGTGTTGGGATGACTAGAAACATCATCATCGACATCCTCATCATGCTCAAATGTAGAGACGAGTGTAAGACTACCAAATTCGTTGTTGCTTGTTGTGGCGGTTGTGCTTCTAGAGGAGCGCCGAAAGAGATGTGGAATTGATATCTTGACTACTTTTACAAGCTTAGAAATCATCTTTCCTTGCCTAGAAACCGTATCTTCAAGAGAAATTCTCTTCTCCTTTTCTTCCTCAAAGCTAGTGCGAAGCCATTCATCAAAATCGGCTTGTGTAGCGGCTGGAAATTGTTGCTCATGGGGTGGCGTGTTAGATGTGGAAGGCTGGAAAATACCACCTCCTTGTGGTCCTCTAGACCTCTCCTTTCGTGCCATCCTTGCCTTGGATTGATAGTAGAGCGAAACTCCAACAAGAGGACATCCGGGACAACGGTAAAACCATGTCGAACGAGTGGGGTGAAAGTACGTCTTACCCTCACTCAAGGCTGGGATTTCCGCATGTGGGAGTAAAACACACTTGTTCTCTTCTTCGTAAGATGGAGTGAAAAGGTACCCAAAGTTTGTAGATTGCTCGTACCATCCACAAAGATAATGCTTCCTTTGAAGGGCATGTAGATCAAGCTTACTCTCAACCATCAAAGGGACTTCGAGGTGAAAATCAACACCACACGCAAGTAGTATGGCCGTGATTGTTCCACCAAAATCACTCGATGCTCCCTTTGGTATTTTCTCCTTAACGGCATCATGCTTGATTTGTACCATTCTACGAGCTAAAAGTGAAGCGAGATTCACCTTCTCGGGATTCTCCACAAATGGTGATATGAGCATGAAAAACTCTTCTTGTTTCACCACTCCATACTCATTCCTACTGAAAATGAGTTGAGAAAGTAGATAGTAAACATAACGAATCGCCGGATGTGTAATCTTTGATGCCTTAGAACTTCCGGGCTTAAGTCTATCACTTCCAATCTTCGACCATTCATCATAATGAGCTTCACTACCACTGAACTTGATCCTCTCATGAAACTCAAGTCCCAAAATATCACAAAGTTCTTCAATACTTAAAGTATACGATTTCTCATTAACCGTAAAAGCGAGAATTCCTTCCTTTTCTATGGCCGTCTTTGTCTTGGGGTAAGACAATGTTACCGTGTCTAGAAATTCACGTGCAAGCCTTCCATAGGTAGGGTGAGAGATAGTCACAAACTTCGATAGGCCCAATGCTTCAAGATACCATTCAACATCCTTTCGAAAACCGAGTAAATCGAGTGTCTCGAAATCAATACCAAGAGTTGGAAGCATAGCAAACTGTTGTAGACCAGCCATGTATTCCACGTTAGCATTCATTTCGGGTCCAACATGCTTCATTATAACACTCGGTGCTTGAGTTACAACCATAGTTGATTTAGCTCGTGATTTTCTCTTCTTCTTTTTAGGAGGCGATACGTGATGTATCGTTTGTGTGACCTCCACAAACTGCATTGGTACTTGAGTGATTTCATCCTCATCATCTCTTAGTTGGTAACCAAGTTCTTCTTCATTTTCCACCAAAATATCCTTTCCATGGTTCTTTGATGACTTTTTCGATCTAGTTTTAGAACATGTAGGGCGAGGGGCTTGAGCTTCATGATTTTGGGTGGTCACGTGATGCTTCTTGGGTTTATGTCCTCTCTTAGACTTCCGTGGAACAATCTCATTCTCCATTGAAGTTCCTACAAAAGAAATATCTCGAAAAAGTATGTTACGGTCTTGAAAATCTCAATTTCCAAAAGAATTGCTTCCAATGGAGAATTGAATCAAAATAAAGCATAACAAGACATTAGAAATTTGTAAGAATAATAACCAAAGGTAAAATAATTTTTCTCCAATTAAATCATAATTTTTGGATTAAGATTAATAACAATTGAAAAACACAAAATTTTTGCAATTAAGTGTTGAATATGTCAAAATCCATATCAATCCTATATATATATGACAAACCCATATTAAAAGATGTATTAACTAACCATGAATCACCCAAATTCGTTTATAATTATGACCTCACAAATCCAAATTTGTGAAAAGTTAAATAAAGGTTGTAATCATGTAATTAACCCATCAATAATTTGTATATCAAGTCAATCAAGTATTCCTATATTGATTCTCCAACAACCTAGCCAATTTAAACTAAATCTATGAAAATTTTAAAATATGCATAAACTTGGAATTAGACAAAAAGAGGGTTTTAGAGAGAAATTACCTTGGGTTTAGTGAAATATGAGATTAGGAATTGAATTCCTAGTGAAAAACTAAACAAAATTTAGTGAATTGAGATAAAACCCCAAAATTGGATTTTTAGGGTTCTTGAACTCAAGAACACATTTGAGAGAGAAAAGATGAAGTTGTGTTTGCAAATGACAAAAAGAAGTTTGGAAAACCCTTTAAAAATCAGATTTTGTGATTTTTTGGTTTAAACTCGGTTTAGAACCGGTTAAAATCGGTTTGGAAATGGTTTAGAAAACTTACCCGGGTCGGACCGACCGAAATCGTGACTGAAACTTACCTTATGTCGCGGTAAGGTCTGGGCTGTGTCGTGGTAAGACTGGCTCGTGTCGCGGGAAGGTGCGCGGAACTGTGGGTCGTGTCGCGGTACGGGTGGGACTCGAATACCGGTCGCGGGGGACGACCGAGATGCATGTCCGATATCAAGCATCGTGTCGCGGAAAAATGTCATCGTGTCGCGGGACGGTCCGCCTCGTGTCGCGGTAAACATTTCATCGTGTCGCGGGACGGTCGGCCTCGTGTCGCAGTAAGGATCTTCATCGTGTCGCGGGACGGACGTGCGTCGTGTCGTGGGTCGAGCTCGTGTCGCGGTAAAGCTCGTGTTGTGGGTCGAGGCATCGTGTCGCGAGTATCAGTCGCGATTCTTGACCGGTACGCGGGACCGATACTGGGCCGTCGTGTCACGGGTCGGATGTGTCGCGATAACGGTCGCGTGCGTCGTCCGGTACCTCGTCCGGTACTGATGTCGTGTCGCGGTAAGGTCGATACCGGTCGGCTCGCGGTGCGGTATCGTGACCGGTACCGGCCGGCGACCTATTTTTTTTTTTTTTTTTTAAATCCTGAAAAATCAAAATAAAATGGATTAGTGTAAAATAAACTTATTAAAACCAAAATTAAAATCTTAAAAACTGATTAAAGCATGAATAAAAATGTGGGTTGCCTCCCATAAAGCGCTTGGTTAAAGTCAATTAGCTCGACTCCTTTGAATATTTAGACTTCCGGCGGGTCCACTAAAGGAATGGTTGTTCCTTTAGATTTATTAGGCTTTGATCTTTCGGCTTCTATGATGAATCCGAGTGAATCTCCATTGTCATACTTGACAACTAATGCTTCCGGGAAAAGCTTTAAAGTGTTTTCAAGCTTACGCTTGATAGTTTCCCTGTTGATTTCGTCTTCTCTTGGGACGAGGATCTTTATCACCATGTTCTCAAAGATAAACTTCTCCTTTGCTTTGTTCCCATTCTTAGCATCATCCATAGGTGTCAAAGTTGTCTTGACATCTTCGGAAATATCCTTATGCTTTTCTTTGGACAGTTTTGCAACTATCTTCATTTTAGCTTTAGGATCTCCTTCTTTGACTCATTTTTTGGCATCTCCTGGGTCTATACTAAGCTTCATATCCTTTACTCCAATCGAGCTTGGTATACGCTTAGCATCTACTTCATCATAGAAGAAATTCTTGTTGATATTGGAGAAAGAGATTCTTCGGTTTGGAAAATCAACGATTGCTCCGGCTGTCACTAAGAATTGTAATCCAAGTATCAATGGATTCAACTTTCCGGTCTTCATTTCCAACACTTGAAAATCAGTAGGAGCAATCCCCTCTCCTACTTTGACCATGACGTTTTCAAGCATTCCATAAGGTGTAAAGGATGACAAATCGGCATACTCTATATAGACTTTGGATGGTTTGAAATCAACCACTCTAAGTTCCTTTGCCATGGCTAGTGACATGACATTGATGTTTGCTCCAGTATCACACAAGCAGTCGTGGTTCTCCTTTCCATTAATAGAGCATGGAAAAACAAACTTTCCCGGATTATCGAATTTTTCCAAAGGTATCCTCTTTATTCTTCTCTTGTAAGCTCTCTTAGATTCGCCGGAAAGGCGTTCCTCTTTTGGTTCTTGGACCAAGATAACTTCTTCTTCAAGTGGTTTAGGAGTGACCACGTCCTCCTCTTCTTTAGTAGAAGCAACATTGCAAAACTTCTTTGCTTTTTCTTCGTCTTGTCTTCTAACAGCTTCCGAGGTTTGAACGAGTTATGTATCCATCTTAGAGAGATGAGTAGCAATAGACTCGATCTTAGTTTAAGTTCCAAATACCTACTGTCCACCATTTGTTTTACGTCTTTCTTGTGTTAGCCGAAAGCTTCTAGCATTTGATTCTTCATATCTTCGAGTTTAGCATCAAAAGAAACCGGTCTGGTTGGTTGGGATGGATTGAATGGTGGTTTCACTTGATACATTCCCTTAGAAAATAATGGTTGCTTGGACTGATATTGGCCTCCTTGGTTGACATTTTGTCGAGGATAGAATTGATCTTGAGGGTTCTCGACATTGTTGCTCCGATAGGACAGATTTGGGTAAAATCGAAAATTGTTGTTGAAATTTTGATTCCCATAGTTTCCTCCTATGTAGTTCACTTCCTCTTGATTCTCCTCCATTCCATCTCCAATACGTTCCATATTAGGATCATAACTTGTATCATTAATGTCTTCAACAGCATGAACTCCTCTTTGACTCTTAAGTAGTTGTGAAACCATGTTCTTGAGCTCCGCAATTTGAGTTGAATCAGTTGATGATCTAGTGGTGTTGATGCTCCTATTGTAGTCTTGAGAACAATTAGCATCACTAGCAGCAAGGTTCTCAATCAAAAGCTTTGCCTCCGGTACAAGCTTGGTCATGAAATTCCCATTACTCGCAGCATTCAAAGATGTTTGGTGCTTGTAATCGATTCCATTGTAGAAGATATTCCATAAGTTTCCTTCAGAGAAATCATGATTAGGGCAGTCCCTAGTGTACTCCTTGAAACGTTCCAAGGCTTCAAAGAAGTATTCGGTTGGTCCTTGCTTGAAACTTGAGATCTTGTTCCTTATAGAATTCGATCTTTGTTTAGTGTAGAACTGGTTCAAGAAAGCTCCTTTGTATTCGTCCCAAGTAGTGATGAACCGTGGAGGTAGAGACTTCATCCATCTAAGTGTCTTATTGTTTAGAGAAAACGAAAAGAGCTTGCATTTAAAGTAGTCGGCAGGAACTCCATTAGCATGAGTCGTACTACAAATTTCTTCGAAAGTATCGATGTGGTCAAGAGGATGCTCCGTGGACAGCCCATGGAATTGGTTTTCTTTCACCAATGCAATGATTTGAGGTTTGATCTCGAAATCATTCCTTTGAGGTAGAGGTGGGCGGATGGGGTTTTTATCAAAGAAAGCATCGGAAGAATCGACATCTCCGATAGTTTTTGATGTTGGACTTGTCTTTGACGCAAGGGTTGTTGGAAATTTTGGTTCCCTTGAGGTTGGAGATGTGGAACTTGTTGTTGCATTCTCATATTCCCAGGTGGAATGAGATGTTGATCGTTTCCACCAACTGGATTCCTAACAACGTTCTTCGGAGGATTGTGGATTGCATCATTACGGATTGGTGGGTTTAGGTGGGCACCCATTGGTTGCTCCACGGGTTGGTTCTCTCTATCAAGAGCAGCAGTAGCAGCAACAGCGAGGGTTCGTTCCTCCTCATTTATGACGTGCTCGTCAGTTTGATCGGCCATCCTTAGTTGCCTTTGTCTCCTAAGTGCTCGTTCAAACTTATCGATTTCTTGCTCAGGTACAACTAGATTTTTCTCGTTAGAATTTCTAGTACTAGGCATAAACACCTGAAACACACGAAAAAGGATAAAAGAAAAAAAGAAATCAAAGTCGACAAAGAAAGAAATAAAATCAAAATAAAAAGAAAACTGAAATTAAAGCGTTCTAGGCTGAGTTTTAGTCAAAAATTTGAAGGTGATGTTCTTCGAAGTCACCGGCAACGGCGTCAAAAACTTGATGCGAGTCGATTTTTACCTCTCAACTAACTACCTGCAAGTGCACAGGAATTACGGTTAGTATAGATAAAGGGATCGTATCCACAAGGACTTCTTAACCACACTTCAAATTGTAATGAATAAAACTAAGCTAGAACAAGATATTTTTGTCGTTTTTGTGATTGAAAATAAAGTAAGGAAGCAACGAATGTGAATTGTAATGAAAATCAATAAAAGAAAAGCGTTAGGACTTAGGTATTTCGCAGAGAATCATGCAACAATAAAGATTGATTGATTTTAGGGATTTAGGAATTATGAACCGTCTAGAACACAAAGCACTGATTTAAGGTCATCCCACTATCGTGACGTAACTAACCATCTACGTTTTAACACCCTAATAGACTCAACTGTCGCAGGTTATTACAAGGTAAAAACATGCATTAAAAGTTCAAGTTTGATAAAGTTCACCGCACTTCTTAACTAACCTTTCAAATTGTTAAGGTTTTTGGCTCATCAAATACTAATTCAGGCAATATAACAAGCTTTTGGAGAGTATATCCACCTAAGATCAGATCACTAAATGCACGGTAAAGCGATCATGCATTGAGTATAAGTAAAGATGAAGATTCTAATGTATTCCCTAAACAATCATCAATCAATTATCGAATTATGAAACTCATTGAAAACCTAAAACCTAACAAATAAAACTACTCAGACATGATGCACGAAAAACCAGAGATAGATGATGAATTCATGATAAATAAACTTGAATTAAAGAGTAAGGGTAAGAGGATTCTTCTCTATATCGAGATACAAAGCGAGATCATCCACCAGATTGCTCTAGAATCCAAATCTAAAGAAGAACACCAAGAGAACTCGTGGTGGCTGCTACTATATGATAAAATACTCTATTTTTTCGGCATTCTCCCTAACAAAAGGCTAAAAACAAGTATATATAGGCTTAGGGTCTTCTAGGGCTTCATTTAGGTCAAATCTGTCTTTTTACGTCAAAACTGCTTCAACGTCGGTTGGGATTTCGGTCATGGATCATGACCGGTATTGGGCCAAAAGTGCCTTGCTTTTTGCTGGCATCAGCCCAGAATATCGGTCCATGAGGCGGCCCGGTATTTGGATCGATTCTGCACTTACTCATTTCTGAGGCAGCTTGACGTATCTTCACTAAATCCAGTGTAACTTTCTACTCACAGCTCCAATTGAGATGATTAAAACTTTATTGTGAAGCTGACTCAAAGATCTATCTTCAAAACAAGTTTCATCAAATTCCAAATTGATTTGATCCTCCATTCACTGCTGAAATTCTGGCGTATACGTTCAGTCCAATTTGGTAGAATGTTGATTCTTGTGAATTCTTGGTTCTTGATGGTGTCTTTGGCTTATAAAAGTTGTTGTAGCTTGGTTTACACCTATTTTGGCTCTTTTTCTCATTTTTCCTTGATTTTCCTGTTAAGACTCTAAAACTACAAATACGAGAAAACTACCTTTAAAGGTATAAAACCGTAGATAAATGCATAGAAAACATAGTAAAATATATAGTAAAATAGGTAAAATATGGGATATATCATCCACGAGCAATCTTCTGGTGACCAAAATCACTATACCGTGAGCCAATTTTTAAACGATGGGGAACCAGCCGATGAAACCTTGAGATAAACTGTTTCTAAGAACATAAGGAAGCTTTAAGGAGTGTTCATTCATCCCTGGAGATAGCCGAGTCCAAAGATGCTTCATACCAACTGAAAATGGGACATTTTTCGATCTTCAAGACTTTTTGTCTACAACCGGTAACTTCGTTCTATTTTTTAACTTTTCTAATTTCAATTTTATTTTTATTTTCCAACATTACTCCCTTAATTTGATTTCTTTTACACTGGGGATGGTGTAATTTAAGTCTGGGGGGATTCTTGTTTACTAACACGTTTGTTCGTGATTGGTTTTTATGTTTTTAAAAGGAGTTTTCAAAAATTATTTTCTGAAAACGTTTTATTGAGTCAAAATAGTCAGTTGGAAATGATGATCCTTCTTTTGGTTTAGTGGATTGTCTTTTTCAGATTAGTGACCATTTTTCCAGGATCGATTTCAGAGTTAGACTAATGAAAAATCCTAAGGCTGACCAGTTAACTATAGACATTTGTTACTTCCAGCATAATCCGCCAAGTTCGACCTAATTATGCAGTCTCCTCGGTGATTGATGTTCATAGAGCTTGACTCCTCATTCATACCTGACAAGTGCAATCTCTGTTGAAAGTAATGGTATTCCTCTCCCTTGTTCAAAAAAAAAATATATGATTGGGGTGATATGATAGTTTTTGAGTATAAGATGAGGAAATAAAATTCCAGTGAGTCAATACTCAAGAGATGATCACCCGGAGCTCAAAAGCTAGCAGTCTGAGTCCCTTAGAACGGATGTAGAGGACGAGCGATCTCACGACCCTGTCTCCTCACAAGGAATAACAGTAGTGAAATCACTGCTTTTGAGTCTCAACATTCTAAAAAAAAGAGTAGAAAATTAAAAAAGTCTGGGGGAGAGAAATAGTACCAAGAGTTGTATGGTTCATAAGTCATGGTATAGTATGGGAATGAGTCTAGAAAGTTCTTGGCATTGAGATCTGGGACGAGACCCAGCAATGATGACTAGCGGGTTATGTTGAGAAGTCGTGGATAAATTTGGGAGGCTGCGAATGTCTATGAAGAAGTACATGGTGGTCTGATTTTGAGTTGGTTATGCATTATGTGGCTTACTAGTTGGAAGGGTCGGTCTGGTACTCTAAGGGAAGGTGAGTTCCAGTATTTTCAAACCTCTTTTCTATTCTTAAATTTTGCTTGAGGATGATATAATGCGTTTTTGGCGCATTCTAACCTTTGTTTTGTAGGTTTTTATCGAGTCTTTCACTCTACTTTGAGTCTTTCTAGGTCAAAAATGCGGCTGGAATGGAGAAATGAAACTTGCAATTGGATTTGGCGAAAAAGGAGAAAATCTAGATCCTTTTTGAAAATTCTGAAGATAAGGAGCACCCGCTCCAGCAGAGGGAGCACCTGCTCCGCAGAAGATCCAGTTTTGGAAAATTTTATTAAACCTAATTTCGCCACCTAGGGTTTCCCTAATCAATCCCAGCCGCCCCAGACCCCTTTATAACATATTTTTCGAACCCTTTTCAAGGGGAGGCGGAAAATAACATAGAAAAACAAAGAGAACACGTGAGTGAGAGATTTGATACATGTTTTTGAGCTTTTGTGAGATTTGAAGATTGTCTTCCATCCTTTGGAGAAGATTTCTAAACTCTTTACTTCTTTCATTATTTTATCCATGAATTCTCTTATCTCACTTGCTGTGTTTCGATCCATCATGAATGAGTAGTTCTCCAAGTTTGGTTAAGGGTTCGATGGGATTAGGGATTCATGAACTAAGCATAAATAGGATTTGAAATACATTGATATCTCCATCTATTGTTGTTCTTAAAGCCTAGACTAGCCTAATTACCTAGCCTTTGATTTTAGGTTTAATTTACTCATCAAAAGTGTTGTGAATTGCTTGAAATAACATAGATGGGCGATTTGTCCTTAGCCAACGACAGTTGAAGTTAAGGCGAGTTGTGAACATATCGATCCTATCCTCTTTAATGCTCATCATTCTTTGTAATCTCAAACGACAGTTTAGGGTGATAGATTGATTGATGAAGTAGTTGATGCCACGACAGTGGGTCATCTAAATTTTATGGTTGAGTTATAGATTGGTTCTTAATTGATATCTTGAATAATTGCTTGGTTCTAGATGATCTAATCTCTGAGATACTTTCCCTTGACCTAACGCTTTTAATATCATTTGTTTTACTTTAATTGTTTGATTAATCGTGACAACTTAAACCCACTTGATTGCTTAGCTGAAT
The DNA here is from genome assembly GCA_964056655.1 of Arabis hirsuta. Classification (NCBI taxonomy): domain Eukaryota; kingdom Viridiplantae; phylum Streptophyta; class Magnoliopsida; order Brassicales; family Brassicaceae; genus Arabis; species Arabis hirsuta. The sequence continues at coordinate 18,799,189 of OZ053301.1, forward strand.
TGGTATTGCATAAGATTAGAGTGTATTGCTGGTCCCTTTGAACGAACCTCACTATTCTGCATCGAATTAGTGTTTCTAGGTTTAACTCATAAACCGGGAAAAACCCTTTTATCAAATTGGCGCCGTTGCCGGGGACCAACTCGATACCTCTAGTTTTCATATACGATTTCAGACTAAGTACTAACTCGTTCTTTGTGTTTTTCTTGCATGTGTTTCAGGTGCATGAACTCAAGGACAACAAGGAGTAATTGCGAAATTCCCCTTGTGTATTTGAGTAACCCGAAACTTGCAAGGCTAGAACGAGAAAACAGACGAACAAGGCCTAATCTCGTTGACATGGGCGAACAAGGCAATGATGGTATGGCGGCTGAGTTGCAACAGTTGCAAGAGCAGATGGCTCAGATGCAGCAACAACATGCCCGGAAACAACAACAGCAACGCGTGCGTGAGCAGCAGCGTGCCATTGGGGATATGGACAATCCCCATGCTTTCTATCGAAACCGAGCTGCTATTGTTCCACCTGCTTTTGAGAGGCAAGATTATGAGATAAGCCTCAGATGATATTGTTGGTCAAGCAGCACTCGTTCCATGGACTGCCTGCGGAAATTCCGATGGACCATATAGAAAACTTCGAGGAAATCTGCTCCACGACGAGTTCTAATGGGATGAACCCAGATTTCTTGAAGTGCAAGTTTTTCCCTTTCTCACTCGCGGACAAAGCTTCCCGTTGGCTCAAGTATCTACCAGTTGGATCCATCACGACTCGGATACAATGTAGAGCAGCGTTCTTGGACCACTTCTACACCAAAACCATACCGCGAGCCTGAGGAACAAGATCTCCTCTTTCCAGCAACATTCAGGAGAATCCTTTTGTGAGGCATGGGAACGGTTCAAAGAGTACAAGACAGAGTGTCCACACCATGGGTTTACCGATGAGAACTTTCTAGGTATCTTCTATGATGGTGTTGATTGGGATTACAGGAATGCTTTGAATGCTGCGAGTGATGGTAATTTTATGACTAAGACCAGAGAGGGTGCGTATAAGCTCATCGAGAACTTGACTGTGAGTTCTAGCAACAAGTCGCAGGAGTATGATAGGACCACGAAATCTAGTGGAATGGATTCCTAAAAGACTGATGACCTTACTGCTAAGGTTAACTTGTTGCTCAAAGGGAACCAAAGGACGGTTCACTTTGTAGATGAGAATGATGAACCATTTTCTGAGCAAATGGATGAAGAAGGAGTCACCCAGAACTATAAGAGTCACCCAAACTAAGGTCAGAATCAGTTTCAAGGAGGAGTTCAACAGAAACCACAATTTTCTAACTTTCAGGCTCCTGCGAGCTCTGGAAGTACTTCTCAGGATGAACTCAAGGTTATGATGCAACAACTTTTACTGAATCAGCAAAAGTCTTCCAACGAGATCAGTGTCAAGGTGGATAGTATGTACAACGATCTCAATGGTAGGTTTGAAGCTCTTTCCTCTCATATGAAGAAGTTGGACGCTCAGGTAGCTCAGATCTCGGCATCTGCTAAACGATCAATAGGGACTCTTCCAGGAAAAGTTGAAATAAATCCCAGAGAACACTGCAATGTGATATTAGTTCAGAATGAGGTGGAAACTATCTCAGCATCGCTTACACCAGAGAAAGCAGAAGAAGTTGTCGAATCACTACCATACATCCCTAGGATCTCATACCCTCAAAGACTGAAATATGAGATTGGTGAAAAGAAGTTGGCTGAGTTTAATCAGATGGTGAGTGAGCTCCCTCTTGATATCTTCATTGAAGAGGTATTTAGAGTTGATCATGTATATCGTGAGTTCTCCAAAGATACCAAGAAGAGTCTCACAGTAGTCAAGGCTCTCTTTGCTGAAGCAAGGAATACATCATCTTCAATGAAGCAGTTGCCAAAGCTAGAAGACCCTGGGAAGTTTGTTGTTCCATGGTCCATTGCAGGAGTTGAATTTAAAGAATCTCTCTGTGATTCTGGGTCTTCTATCAATCTCATGTCTAAGGCTATTGCAGAGAAGCTTGGGATTACTACGATGAGAGCTGCTAATATATCTTTTCAGTTTCCAGACTCTTCCACCAAGGTTCCTCATGGTACTATTCATGATTTACATGTTCAAGTTGGAAATTGTTTTGTTCCTACTGACTTTCAGGTGGTGGAGATGAGCGAAGATCCTGGTATACCTTTGATTCTTGGAAGACCGTTTCTAGCGACAGTGGGTGCAGTTGTAGATTTTCCTAATAGAAAAGTCTCGTTCTCTAATATTGACAAGCAGGTCTTCTACAAAGCTATACCCACTAATGAAGCAGCCAAACTTGCATCCTGTGTTACCGTTATCAATGGAGATAAGCTGCAAATGGTGACAAAGAGAGATTTCAATGATAAAAGTGAGGTCAAGGAAGTCCTAGATGGAGACCCTCTAATCAGAACAAAGAAGACTAGTCAAAAGAGTAGGGTAAAGGAGAAGGTGACGAGCCAAAGAATCAAGAGCGATTCTCATATGGTTTTAGAACCTCAGAGACGTGTTGGTGACACGATTGAGTACAAGGTGAAGTCCAAAGGGATTTCGAAACCTTTCTCCAAGGTTAGAGCTATTCTCACATCTGAGCTGAAAGAGAAAGGTGAAGAAGCTGTGAAAGCTATGTTGAACAAGGTTCTGAAGCTGAACTTTACTGATTGGAGAGCTTGTTTTGGAGAAAGTTCTCATGCTCCTCTTCCTGACTAACACATGAGATCCAAGTCAAGCTAAAGACTTTAAACAAGCGCTTAGTGGGAGGCAACCCACCGGTACGTTTTCTAACTATTTCAATTTAATTTCTTTTATTACTAACTTTGAATTTTAATGTAAATTTTCAGGTTTAAAAAAAAAACTGCACATCGATCCAATTCCCAGAAGGAGCACATACTCCCCCAACACAGAGCACCTGCTCTCCTAGAATGATCGATCGATCCTTTCAGCTAGATCGATCGTTCTAGAATGATGAGATCAAAAGCCATTCTAGCGGTTAACCTCAGGATCGATCTGCACGTCGATCCAATTTCCAGAAGGAGCACCTGCTTCCCACTACAGAGCACCTGCTTCCCACTACAGAGCACCTGCTCCCCACTACAGAGCACCTGCTCTCCAGGGTAAAAATTCGAAATTCGGATTTAGGCCCACCAAGAGGTTATTTCTATGCTTTTATTTTATGTTTTTCCTTATGATTTTTTATTTCTTTCCACTTTCTCTTTTCTTATTCTTACACCGAGACGGTGTGAAGTAAGTCTAGGGGGAGTTGCTACTAATTACTTTTATTTTGGTTGTTTTCTATTTTCTTATGTCTTATTGAGTCTAGTTTTTCTTTTGTTTTATTGACTCAAAACTTTGTAGGGAATTAGGACCTTATCTTATGATGAAATTGAACTATTTGTGTTTAACCTTCTCTCTAGTGACCATTTCTACAGAGCATGGGTACAAGGAACAGCTGGAACACTTCAATACACTATCTTCCAGGTTTCATATTGACCGAAAATTCATAGTGACGCTATTGGCACTAGATTAGGGAAACGAATCATATTCAGGACTCCTTATTCTTTTTATCACTCTTGTTGTTCCTCAATAGCTAGCTCATTTTTAGTTAGTACCCTCCTTAACCCTAACCTCTTTTCAAACCTCTTGCATTCTCGTTACTTCATTGTCATATGTGCAGCATATACGCAAAAGGGCCGGAGAGAATCGGGTCGACACTGCCTTTAAATCACTCTTTCTGAAGAACAATAGCACCTGCTCCCACAATAAAGCACATGCTCCTATTTCCAGAAGATGGTTTTACAACGAGGTGGAACAAAAATCCACGAAGGAGGAATGATATTGATGAGCTACACTTGAGTATGTACAACAAATATGATATTTTCGTGTTTGAGAGGCATGCACTTGTAATCAAAACCCTCTTCATCATCATCTTTTCTTTAAAAAAAAAAAAAAAAATTCCAAAAACAGATGATGAAGAGTGGTGAATCTGTAAAATAGGAAGTGTCTCTCTGCACAGCGAGTATACCCAAGGTGGATGATCGTTAGATGAGACGTTTGAGAGGTTGGAAGAAAGAAAGAGTGGTTTAGAGAATGTGGAATATCAACGGACCCGTTCTCTCTTGCAATTTTGTGTGATATCCTGCATCCTCTACGAAACATCGGGTAACCCTTAAACACTTTAAACACTTTTAACTCCACCTCTAAATGGCCTTAAACCCTTTAGCGTCGTCTACCCTAGATGGTGCCTTTAGCGAGACCCTCCCGCAACTTTGAATGCGTTGAGTTTGTGTTTGGGAAATGAGACTTGATTGAGAAATGTATTGAGGAGTTTTGGTAAAGCTTTGTTATTCGTAATCTGGATTATGTGGTCTGCAGATTGAAAGCTTTAAACCCGGTTCACTGAGGATGAGAGAGTTCCCACGTTTTTAAACCTTTCTCCTTCACTTGGTCTTGAATTTGTTTGAGGACAAACAAAGATCTAAGTCTGGGGGAATTGATATAATGCATTTTTGGCGCATTCTAACCTTTGTTTTGTATGTTTTTATCGAGTATTTCACTCTACTTTGAGTCTTTCTAGGTCTAAAATGCAGCTGGAATGGAGGAATGAAACTTGCAATTGGATTTGGCGAAAAAGGAGAAAATCTGGATCCTTTTTGAAGATTCTGAAGATAAGGAGCACCCACTCCAGCAGAGGGAGCATCCGCTCCAGCAGAGGGAGCACCTGCTCCGCAGAAGTTCCAGTTTTGGAAAATTTCATTAAACCTAATTTCGCCACCTAGGGTTTCCCTAATCAATTCCAGCCGCCCCAGACCCCTTTATAAAATATTTTTCGAACCCTTTTCAAGGGGAGGCGGAAAATAACATAGAAAAACAAAGAGAACACGTGAGAGAGAGATTTGAGCTTTTGTGAGATTTGAAGATTGTCTTCCATCCTTTGGAGAAGCTTTCTAAACTCTTTACTTCTTTCATTATTTTATCCATGAATTCTCTTATCTCACTTGCTGTGTTTCGATCCATCATGATTGAGTAGTTCTCCAAGTTAGGTTAAGGGTTCGATGGGATTAGGGATTCATGAACTAAGCATAAATAGGATTTAAAATACATTGATATCTCCATCTATTGTTGTTCTTAAAGCCTAGACTAGCCTAATTACCTAGCCTTTGATTTTAGGTTTAATTTACTCATCAAAATTGTTGTGAATTGCATGAAATAACATAGATGGGCGATTTGTCCTTAGCCAACGACAGTTGAAGTTAAGGCGAGTTGTGAACATATCGATCCTATCCTCTTTAATGCTCATCATTCTTTGTAATCTCAAACGACAGTTTAGGGTGTTAGATTGATTGATGAAGTAGTTGATGCCACGACAGTGGGTCATCTAAATTATATGGTTGAGTTCTAGATTGATTCTTAATTGATATCCTGAATAATTGCTTGGTTCTAGATGATCTAATCTCTGAGATACTTTCCCTTGACCTAACGCTGTTAATATCATTTGTTTTACTTTAATTGTTTGATTAATCGTGACAACTTAAACCCACTTGATTGCTTAGCTGAATTGGTATTGCATAAGATTAGAGTGTATTGCTGGTCCCTTTGAACGAACCTCACTATTCTTCATCGAATTAGTGTTTCTAGATTTAACTCATAAACCGGGAAATCCCCTTTTATCAGAGGACAAGCAAGGTTTAAGTCTAGGGGAGTTGATATGTCCCATATTTTAACACTTTTACCATCTATTTTACTATATTTTCTATGCAATTTAATAAGCTTTTCAGCCAAAAAAGGTAGTTTTCCTCGTATTTGTAGTTTTAGAGTCTTAATAGGGAAATCAAGCAAAAAGGACCAAAAGAGGTGTAAACCAAGCTACAGCAACTTTCATAAGACAAAGACATCATCAAGACCAAATAATTCACAAGGTACTACAATCTACCATGTTGGACAGAACATATACGCCAGAAGTTTAGTAGTAAACAGAGGAACAAAATTTGAATCATATCATTTGGAGCTATGAGCAGAAAGATACGCTCGGTTTACTAGAGACACGTCAAACTGCCTCTGAAGTGAAACAAGTGCAGAATCGAGTCAAGCACCGGGCCAGTCCGTGGACCGATGTTTCAGACCGTTTCCAGCACTCATGAAGGCCCAAAGAAGACTCCAACACCGGCCTAGAACCCCGTCCATTACTTGGCCCAACGTTGGAGCAGTTTTGACGTAAAAGATTCTTTTATCCTAAACTAAAGCCCTAGAAGATCCTACACCTATATATACTTGTTTTTAGCCTCTTTAGGAGAATAAGCATCAATAAGCAGCTAGAGGGCACGACTAGGGAGCCCTAGGCAGCTGCCTATCTCTTCTCTAAACACTAAACACGTTTTCATCTTTGTTCTTCATTGGATTTGGATTCTAGGAGGAGATCTCCCTTTGTACTTCGATATAGAGAAGATTTCTTATCTCTTACTCTTTAAATTCAGTTTATCTATGATGATTCGTGCATATCCTTGTTGCTTTGTTGTTACTTCAATCATGTCTGAGTAAATTACTTGTTAGGTTTTAGGCATTCAAAGATTCCATGTTTATGCATAATTGAATATTGAACTTTGTTAGGGTTTATCTAGTGGATTCTTCACCTCTATTTGATCGTAATGCTGTTTGCTTTTTTGGCCATCTTGCGAACTGATCTTAGGTTGATATACTCTCCAAAAGCTTGTTATATTGCCTGAACTAATATTTGATAAGTACTACGTCATAACAATTCGAAAGATTAGTTATGGAGTAGTATGAACAATCAAACTTACACTTAAAGCATGTTTTCACCTTATAATAACCTGCGATAATTGAGTCTATTAGGGTAGAAAACGTAGATGGGTTAGTTACGTCACGACAGTGGGATGATCTTACATTAGTGATTTGAGTTCTAGAACGATCTTTAAAACTCGATATCTTTATGTGTTTCATGAGTCTCTGCGAATTGTCTAATGGCTAACGCTTTTCTCTTATTGATTTATCCTTGCTTTTACTTTCTTTGCTTTATAATTGCTATCATAAAACCACAAAACCAAAATCATATTTTGTCTTAGTTTAATTTGTATCACATAAATTCGTAGCGTATCATCTCTAGTCCCTGTGGATCGACCCCTAAGTACTACTACGTTTGCCTGTGCACTTGCAGCTTTATCTAGGGTTATAAATTTAAATCTTGAATAACCCACGACATCAATAGGCTTACAAATATCATAGGTTAAAATAAAAGAGGCAGCCGATAGTAATGAAGCTTCTGGACTATCTTGGTTCAACAAATGGGGTTAGTGAGATGAACAACTACCTCATTAAAAATCTTGACAAGAAAACCCAGTGGGACAAAACTTTTCAAGGGAAAAAATTATAATTGTTCACCCTCCCATTTGTTAGAACTATATAGCTTGAATCAAAACCAGGGAGGTTTGACAAGCATCTCTTTCTCCTGCTCTATTCTCTACGTGTGTAAGTAGAGAATTGATAGTCTCCTGGAGCCTTCTGGTCCTAGCTCGCGTCATTGGTCCACTTGGTATAGCTAAAGCATCCTCAGGTTCAAGCTCAGGTTCTAGTTCATAATCTTTGGCTATGCTCATATCAGATCGCAAAAAGGTACAAATTGATAATTATATATTTATAAATATTAATATACATAGCGTTATTTTGATATAAATGATCATACGTTGTAGGATACGGAAGGGGCTTCAAGGTTACAAAACAAGACTCGGCCATGCATAGATTTGATGCACAACATGTTTGGTCCTCACTGTCCTAAGAACGACAATATGATTTCAGCTAGTCAATTAGATGAGATAGGTGAAGCCGACGATGCCGAAGAAGAACAAGAATTTGAAGAAGAAGATGATGCTTATGATGATGATGATGATGAAGAAAACTTGGTTGATACTATACAAGATACTGAAGAACAATTTAATTTTGAAACTTATGTTCACCCAGAACAACCAGAAGGAAATCATCCCATTGCACCATCATTGCCGATTGAGATCCCAACCCATCAACGACGATCTAGGCAAGGTGGTATTAGAGGTGGTACAACTACTAATAGGGGACGAGGGCAAACACCACAAAGAAGAGTTGCTATGGACACACATCTATCTAATATTGAGTCATATCTTGCAACTATGCAAAACCCAATCCAGATGTTCAATGCACGTAGCCAAGCGAATTAGGATTATGAGCATCAATCATGGTTACAACTGAACGAATTACAAGGTATAGAGAAATTTACAGATTTTTGGTGGGCGTCATCAGAGATTTTAAGAGATCCATTTGAGCAAAAGATGTTTGTGTTACTAAAAAGTAACGAAGATAGACTTCGATTTCTAGAAAGGGTTACAGGTTATGATCGCAGTGGTACTTTTCGTGGTAGTCCATGGAAATGCCAACTCAGTGGCTCTAGTGGACCAAGTAGTAGAGGATCATTTGTTAGTGGATCTGGTTCTCTAAGCGTAGGAAGGTTTGCACAGTTCAATAATGTTGGATTCTCAAACATTGGAGGCACTTCGAATTCTGGTGTTGATGGTACTTCAAATGTAGGAGGGTATTCACAATTTGTCAGTTCGGGCTCTCCGAACCAATTTAGAAGAAGAGAAAGATTTCAAGTTTCAAACTCCAACCCACAATTTAGGACATTGTCTGCTGCTGAGTTACTCGAACGTTTCAATCTTTTAGACTTTAATCGTACATTTGGAAGCAACAATAATAATGGAGAGAAATAAGTTATTTATTCTCTTGTTTTGTAATGTGAAATAACAAATTTATATTTTTGTTTAGCTTCTTTGCATTATCCATGTTTTTGTATTTTTTTAATTGTTAAGTAATGAATTTTTATTTTGGTTCAGGTTCCTCGCATTATCCAGTTATATTCACGTGGATTACAAAATCTGACTGAGGATGAGCTACTTGAACTCATTTTTTTGGAGCACATGGATATCATGGAAGCACTCTTCAGACCTGTCATAGATTACTATAAAAAATATTATCATCAAAAACCAATGGGGAATGAATGGGGCTTAGGATGGTGCAACATTGAGAAAAGAATTTATAATTATCCAAGGGATTGCTTACATCATTTTGAGGATGTGCACAGAAGTGTTCACACGTTTATGTGAGACATTACGCATAGACTTTGGAGTAAGAAGCACAAAAAACATATCGGTGGAAGAAATTGTGGCAATGTTTCTCGTGATATGTGGTCATAACATGACACAACATTCAGTTGGACTCTTATTCGGACGCGCACAAGAGACTGTTGGACACAAGTTTAAAGAATGTCTAAAAGCATGCACAAAACTATCTGCTAGATTACTAAGAAGACAATCACCGGAGCAACTTTGTCAAGTACCTCGAGGTCTACGAGATAACAATCATTATTGGCCTTATTTTAATGGATTCATTGGTGCAATGGATGGCACTCACTGTACGGTTATGGTTACTGGTGCAGAGGCGACTCGTTTTTATAACAGGCATTCAGAGACAAGCATTAATGTTTTGGCCATATGCAACTATGATATGTTATTCACTTACATATTTGTAGGATATTTTGGATCAGTACATGATGCTAGAGTTTTGTCTTACGCAATGGAGCGTGATCCGACTTTTCCAACTCCACCGCCTTTGAAGTATTATCTTGTAGATTCTGGCTACGCTAACACAAGAGGATTTTTAGCTCCATATAGAGGTCAGAGGTATCATTTGCCACAGTTTCAAGATGGCTCCCCCTAGAGATGAGAAGGAGTTGTTTAGTGGATGGCATTCTTCACTTTGTTCAGTGATCGAACGAACATTCGGAGTTTGAAAAAAAAATGGAGGATTTTATCAAAATTTCCAAGATACGACATCAAAACACAAAACAAAATAATCATAGCCACAGCTGGATTGCATAACTTCATTCGTCTTTCTCACATTTCTGACTTTGATTTTGATAATGCTTTGCATGGTAACACAATCCCAGGAGAACAACTTGGTAACAACGAGGAAGATGGTGATGTCGGCGAGTTATCAAGCACTCCAGACGGCGACATCGGCGACAATAGTCGGCTAAGCAGTACTCGGCAAGGAGCACTCTGCAGCGGTGGTCGGCGTCGTCGAGTTGGTGACAGATGATAGAGATTAGCATAAACGAGCATTTCTGGCGAGCTACACAGGTCTCCGAAGTGTACTCGGTACTTTCCATAAATGCTTATTTCCATACATAGTCATTTTACCGAAAATAACTGTCAGAGGGAGTTTTGACCCCAACAGTAAACTTGTTTGTGGTAGGTGTAGACTTGTTGTGGTAGGTGGTAGACTTGTTGCAAAATCTCTATTTTGCCCTCAGATGGACCTTGAACGGTGAAGAACTAGGGTAGCCGCTGCCATAGCTTATTTTCTTCATTTTGACGAACCTCCTCTCTTAAATATCAAATTCTTATCTCAACCTTTACTTCTTAAACTCAATATTTGGTTGATTTGCAATGAAAAAAATAATTTTGGTATATGGCAGTTGGAGTTTTCCGAAAAATCGATGGATCTTCTTTGTTGATAAGTCAAAAGGGTGTAGAGTTATATGGGCAGATCATGCAACCTCGTATGACGAATTCCTTGCTATGGTGTACGAAGATTTCGGCCCGAATCAACGGTTTGTTGAGGTAAAGTTGAGTTACATGTGGGCAAAGAAGTATTTGGCAAAATTACCTCTAGATACACCACCAGTGTTTGTTAGAAATTCAAGACAATTGAGTGGGTTCTTGCAACAATTAAAGATAGACCCAATTCGACTGTGCGTGGAGACTGAAGAAACAAATCCAAAAAAGGTGATGGAACCGGCGCAGATGAGAAAAACGCAACAAAAGCATGTGATGAACATGTTGAAGAGTCGCGTTTTTATTTTTTTGAATTTTTTTTAAGTCAAAAATGACATTTTTGTAATAACAAAACATAACCCTGGTTTTTATGTCTTATAAACCCTTTCTTAGGGTGCAAATGGTAACGGCTGAATTTGGCTGAATTGCGGATTCTGAATGAATTTTTGGTGATTTTTTGCAGAATCTGACAGAAAAACTGTAAATTCAAATGGTAACAGCTGAATGTTGCAGAATCTGGCAGAATTAGTTTTTATTAATTAATTAATTAAGCTTATAAATATTAATTTAACAACTCTTTTTCAAATTTAAATTTTTTTATGTTTATTAATATGTTAAATTTCAATAAAAAAATGTTTCTTATTAAATTAACTTCTAAACCTAACTTATTTTATCAATATTTTTTACTCTTTATTACTTTTTACAAAATTTACCAATAAAATAAATAAAAACTTTTTAACATTATTTATTTATAATATTACCAATGTATTAAACAAAATAAATAAATATTCAACGTTTAAACTAAAAACCATACAAATTAGAAATACATTATTCTTAAATATATATATATATTAATAATTCACTAATGATCGCAATCCCATAATTGTTGTTTGATTCCCTCTCGTATAGTCTGCATATAGGCTCCATCGGTTGTTTTTTCTTGTTCTTGCAAGATATTTGTTTCTACATATTCTCCATCTTCCTCGTTGTTACCAACTTGTTCTCCTGGGATTGTGTTACCATGCAAAGCATTATCAAGTCAACGTCAGGAATGTGAGAAAGACGAATGAAGTTATGCAATCCAGTTGTGGCTATGATTATTTTATTTTGTGTTTCGACGTCGTATCTTGGAAATTCTGATAAAATCCTCCAATTTTTTTTCAAACTCCGAATGTTCGTTCGATCACTGATCGAAGTGAAGAATGCCATCGATTAAACATCTCCTTTTCATCTCTAAGGGGGAGCCATCTTGAAACTGTGGCAAATGATACCTCTGACCTCTATATGGAGCTAAAAATCCTCTTGTGTTAGCGTAGCCAGAATCTACAAGATAATACTTCAAAGGCGGTGGAGTTAGAAAAGTCGGATCATGCTCCATTGCGTAAGACAAAACTCTAACATCATGTACTGATCCAGGATGTCCTACAAATATGTAAGTGAATAACATATCATAGTTGCATATGGCCAAAACATTAATGCTTGTCTCTGAATGCCTGTTATAGAAACGAGTCGCCTCTGCACCACTCAACAATAAGTCTACCACTCAACAATAAATCTACCACTCAACAATAAGTCTACCGAGATAAATCTACCATTCGAAAAATAAGTCTACCATTCAAAAACAAATCTACCATTGATGACAATAACTCTACCACTCCAAAACATCTCTACCACTGCCTAAAAATAATTTTACCAAGATAAATCTACCACTCAACAATAAGTCTACCATTCAAAAACAAATCTACCGACCACTAAATAAATCTACCAACCACTAAATAAATCTACCATCACGTGACCGGTAGAGTTATTCGCTTTTGGCGGAAAACTCATTAATGACAGTTTCGCAAATACGTTTTTTGTTATCAAAGGAAATAAGGGCAAAAAGTGTTTTAAAAATCTTTCAAGATTATTTGAGTAATTATGAAATATTAGCATCAAAATTGTCAAAAACCCATTTATTAAGACTATTTTAGTATATCTTCCTTTAATATATTGATACAGTCCCTTTAGTTTATTGCATTTGGTTATTTAAAACAACATTTTTTTTTCTTTTTTTTTTTTTCGGTCACGATTTACAACAACCTTAAAATCTGATTTTACTTATTTTAATTCTTATTTTGGTGTCAGTTATTGTGCACTCAATCATATGTATATCGAGTCCTAAAATACTACAACTAATTTGATGTGCACTTACAATTTTTTCATTATTTGTTTTTAGGGTTAAACTTAATACACAAATCAAGATGGGAAAACCGTCTCCCTAAAATCTCGGAGACACTAATAACAGGTATAAGAGATTGTAATATGATTTTGTATCCAAAAAGAGATTACAACGAGTATATATAGTAGCGCTCGGCACAAATACCCGTTAACCGTCTTTTACCCGTTACCCGGCTCGTACCCGTTTCGAAAAATAGAGTACTCGTAACTCTCGAGTCGGGTAAAGGGTATCATTTTTTTTTCACTACCCGTCTCGTTATCCGTTCTCATACTCGATTTGCTATCCGACCCGTAAATACCCGAATTCTATATCACTAATATTTTGATAAACTTAGTTATAAAATAAATTGTATAATATATAGTATAGTATAAATATTCGCAACGTCAATCTTTGTGTTTTTGAATTGTCACCGATAATTTTGGAAATGATGGATTACAAGGTTTAAGTATCGAAGTTTGAAATATTATATTTTATAAACTATATATGTTGTCTATTAAGAAATTTTTTTTTTTTCGTAATAATACCTCCATTTTTTTGTATACAAGTTACTTAAGTTTAATTATAGATAAATTATATTACAATTGGGCGAGTAAGGTAATGGACCGGGTACCCGGCGGATCAACGAATTTTTGTTGGGTACCTGTTGAATAAAGTACTTGTTTTTTGTAGTCCGGTAAAAATATTATTTTTCAAATACCTGTTAGGTTCGGATCGCGTAACAGGTACTCCAAATTTTCAGGGTACGCGTCCTATGCATAGACCTAAATCTTCATCGGTCGGTTTTGGTGAAGTCCCGAACGAAATAGGAAAATTGTGCTACTCTCAGTCAAATTGAACCGGACCCGCGCAAAGGAGTTGTGTCTCATCCTTGCATACCGTCTTCGATGGCAACCCCAAACACGTCCTGGTGGTGCAGAGGTGGGGGCTTGCATCCAGTCTTATTATTTTTACATTTGTTTCCTTCTCAGACCAGAATAACATGTCTGCGACAATAATTAATACATTGTTCCAACCATTAATCCAAATAATCTCAAGCCACTTATAAAGAAAATATCACACAAGTTGTTATCTCGTGCGTAAATTTCAGCTCAATTCATATGCCGAAAATCTTTCAACGATTTCTTAACTTTTGATGTTTTGGAACTGTCCAGATTACTCAATTTATTACCGTTTGGTCTGTTTTCTCGTTGAATCTAGTTCAGTTTTTACTTCTAAGATTTCTTGGGAATGTTTGGTTTTATATATGTTTAGTGTCACTGATCAGTATAAGCCCTAAATTACTTCAGTTTGATGAACCATTTGTTTAGCGAGAGAGCAAGATATCGTACCGGGTTGAATATTGCTTCGTATACTTCTACCAAAAGGAGAGGGTCACTGCTTTGGCTGGTTTTGTTCGAGAAATAGGCAAATTTTTTGTACTCGTTACTGTATAATGTGTGGTGTAGATAAGATGATAAACCAACATTCGAACCAACAATTATCTCTATTATCCTTTCTTATAATGTAAATTAAAGAAATGACATTATCACTCAATCTTTATATCATTTAAAGATATTATTAGCTGGATGGTGCACGTTGCTTATATGTATTGTATATTATAATTGTATTGTTTATCTATTATGAGAGTTTAATTTTCCTATGGTCTAATTATTCTATTAGTTTTCAACTAGACTTTTGAACGAATTTAGATAATTCTATATTCGTGTAAATAAGTGGTTGTGATTGTTTTAAAAGTTATTAATTATTCTTTTTTATTTTAAAAAAACAGTTTTTAATTTTAAAAGATGACAAAAGGGTAAAAATGCAACTTGCATTATCTATTTAAATTGCGACATTAAAACATTTTTAATTTTTATAAAGAGAAATATGCGCACTCCTCATTACGGTGCACGATAGCATGGATCGCCGTTGTGAACACTATTAACAAATTAGCACCGTTTACTTTCACTTGAATATTTACTTAAAAACCAAAAAAAAAAAATTCCCTTTTTTTTTAATTTATCGTTTATTTTTCCGAAATTCTCGATCGCCGATCGACGGCCAAATCTCGAGCTTTTCTCCGGCGATTCATTCGGGATGCGTGAATCGCCGATTCCCCCGACAACTTTCACTGAACCATAAACCCTAACTAACTGTAGTATACCTGTTTGATTCCAAATCTACTGGGGATTGTTGCTTTTTGTTTCCTCGATTTCGACTTTCTTGATCTGCTCGAACTCTGGGAGAAGAACTTGCAGCGATCTAATTAAAGCTTTGTTTCGATTTCCCACCAATTATATCAGTAAGATCGCTAGCTCTCTTCTCTGTTTTTCCTTCCTCAAATTTAGGTTTTGTTTTTGTTCACGCTGTTGTTGTTGTTGTGGGTTTTTTCAATTTGAGAAATGAGCAAATCTCGAGTAGGGCTTTTAAGATAAATCCTCTGTGCAGGGTTTATCGCCATTCATTGAGCAAGATTTTAGCTTAAATCTGACGCTGTGCTTTGTTTGTCTTCGTGAGATTGTCCAAATGGAAAGAAAATTAAGTTACTTTGACTTCCACTTACTTATCCAAATAATTGTGTAAAGTAGCGATTTTTGTCAAAACCTAGACCTGGATTTGGACTTTATTTCCTAGAGATTCTGGATCTCGAATCCCCGGATGATTCTAGTACGTTAGTAAGTGCGGTTTTGTTTCCGAGTAAATGCTGGTCTGAAAATGTTGTACGTGTGACTTCTTTGGTCAGGTTTGGTTAGATATTGGTTTATTACTGCATTGCCCTAAAAATATAACGCTATTCTCGTGAATGCTTGCAGATGATGATGACCTTTTGGTGCTTGGAAATGGAATGTCTTTCTGCGTTTAGCTTGCGAGAACGGTCTTAGTTTACTTTTGTAGAGCTGCTTCTATATATTGGCCTGGTTTCTATCTACATGGAAGCATACAGAGAGGAAGCTCTCAGAGTGAAACAGATCGCTGAGAGGAGATTTTCAGAAAGAGATTTTACAGGCGCAAAAAGTTATGCCTTGAAAGCTAGGTCCTTGTTTCCTGATTTGGAAGGTTTATCTCAGATGGTTGCGACGTTTGAAGTTTATTTAGCCTCTCAGAGTAGAAGCGGTGGTCAAATTGATTATTATGCAGTACTTGGGCTCAAACCGTCCGCCGGGAAAAGAGAAGTGAAGAAACAGTACAAGAAGATGGCTGTATTGCTCCATCCTGACAAGAATAAATGCATTGGAGCTGATGGTGCATTCCATTTGATATCTGAAGCCTGGAGTTTCTTGTCCAGTGAGTTTAATAAAAGCACTTTTTATTACAAAAGAAAGAAGCATATCGACTCTACAGTGGTTCAGAAGCACAACACAGAGTACATGTCTGGGGCTGGGACTGCAGCATTTGATCGGTATCCACCACCTTCAGAAAGACTTGACACTTTCTGGACTGTATGCACCTCTTGCAAAGTTCAGTACGAGTATCTGAGGAAGTATGTGAATAAGAGGCTTTCATGTAAGAACTGCCGTGGAGCATTTATTGCTGTAGAAACTGGTCCAGCTCCTGTTAGTGCACCATTTCATTACACGCCTCCATCTCATGCGCCTCCAAGTAATGGCTATGGTGCACATGGTTATGATGCTGTTGCACGCATGCCCACCAATTCCACATATTTCTTAAGCCACTATCCTGGGCAAGGACATGGATATGAATATGCTACAAATGGTTCATATGATTGGAACTCATACTCTGGAACAACCTCCCCAGGGAATCTGGATTTGAAGCGTGTGTCCTCAGTGTCCAATGGGTATCCTTATAAGCACAGTAACTCAGTAGTCAGCGCGGGAATAAGTAAAGTCAAAGAAAGTTCAAATGGGACATGCTCGATAAAAAGCACACCAGGTAGTCTGATATACGCTAATCCGCCTAGCATGTCTGCTCACGCAACTTCAGTTAAGGTCGGAAGACCTGGGAAGAAGAGCAAACTTTTTCTGGAATCGTCTGGTAATGGATTTGCTGAGAACACTCTGAAATCTGCTTCTGTATCAAAGACAGCGAATGCAGATGCCAACACGGAACAGGACTACAAACTTCATGGCCAAAGTTATGGTTCAACTAGGCGGTGGTCTGCTGCATCAGTATTGGATACACGGAAGCCATTAATTCAGAAGGCCAGAGCAGACATTCAGAAAAGACTGGAGTTCATGAGATTGGTTTCAGAGGCAGCAGCGGCTGCAGAGGATACAACACCCATTGATGAAAAATCTGTTATCTCCTGTATGTTGGGAGATGTTACGGGACGCAAAACAAATGGGCCAATAACAGTCCCAGACTCTGATTTTCATGATTTCGATAAAAACAGATCGGAGGAGTGCTTCGAGCCACGGCAAATATGGGCAATATATGACGAAGACGATGGTATGCCACGCCTGTATTGTGTGGTTCGAGAAGTACTCTCAGTTCAACCCTTTAAGATTGACATAGCTTACTTGAGCTCGAAAACCGACATCGAGTTTGGGTCAATGAAATGGGTACAATACGGGTTTACAAAGTCGTGCGGTCATTTCAGGATACGAAACTCTGACATAGTTGAACATGTTAACATCTTTTCACATCTTTTGAGAGGAAAGAAGACAGGGAGAGGTGGTTGTGTTCGAATCTTCCCCAAAACTGGGGAGATTTGGGCTGTCTACAAGAACTGGTCACTAAACTGGAACGAATCAACCCCGGATAAAGTAAGGCACCAATATGAAATGGTCGAGATCCTTGATGAGTGTACTGAACAATATGGTGTGTGCATTGTGCCTCTTGTTAAACTAGAAGGCTACAAAACTGTGTATCACAGGAGCACGTGGGAGGACAGCAAGAAGTGGATACCGAGGAGTGAGATGTTGCGGTTTTCGCATCAAGTGCCGTCTTGGTTTCTTAAAGATGCAACTAGCGGCTTTCCCAGAAACTGTTGGGACTTAGATCCGGCAGCAATCCCAGAGGAGCTGCTTGACATCAGAGCAGGAACCGATTGATTTCGAGGAGGGTTTCAGATTGAGACCCAACTGTAAGAGTTGAATCAGCGAATAATCGACAAGATTGTGGAGTTTTATGAGGAACTGTTAACATGCAAATCATTCTGTTTCGTCACTGAAGCTGTTGTATTAGGCAATATGTAAGCAAAGCATAGTTTGACTTCTGTTTGCTCTGTTTTTCTTTTCTTTCTTACGATTCTGTATTCGTTTCTTTGTTGACCTTAGTGATGACAGATTTTTACAGTAGAGAGTTATAAATGTAAGCAATTATCTTTTTGCTTCATGCCAGTTTTTTCACTTATGGAATTTAGTTAAGCACTCTACAAGTGTGAAACTATTTTAAATAAACTATCTTAGAGAAACAACTATTTTAAATAAATTATCTTAGAGAAACAACAAATACAGTATCGTGTAGGGGATTTTGTGTCCGTTGATTCAACATATATAGAAACTAGGATTGGGCAAATTATCCGTTAAATTCGATCCCATCCGAAAAATCTAGATATCCGTTTTGAATCAAAGCAAAACAAATAATAGAATTTAGTATCCGTCTAAACCGAAGCAAATCACAAATACTAATTTTAAAAATCCAAAAATCCGATCCGATCCATATATTACTTTTACGTACATAAAATATGGTAGATTTATAACGTATATTTACATTTTTTTACTTTTAAATATATTTGGTGAATATATTTATAGTAAATATAGATAGATACTAACTTTATTTGAAATATATTTCTTAAATAAAATATATATATACATATATTTTAATTTTTACCATTTTAATCTTTCATTTTTTATTTTTTAAACAATTTATCGAATAAAATTAGACTCATTTCATATATTTATTGATTAATTAGTTTAAATCTTATATTAAATTTTTTGAAAAAAATATTATGGTGTTTTAAAAAAATTTTTGTTTAAAACAGATATTCGCGAAGATCCATATATCCGTCTTCTCGGATATCCAAAATTTTTCAAACCAAAACAAATCGGAAAATTAGATATCTGTAAAAAACAAATCGAATCACAAATACTGTATTTTTTCCACATATCCGATCCGCGCCTAGACCTAATAAAAACAACCTATTTTTTCGTTTGTTTTCCTTTTTCTTCAGATTCCAAAGTCAGTTCATAATTTTCGTCCTCTCTTCGGCTCATTACTTTGGCCCATCATTGATTTGAACAAGCTCAGCGCTTTGGTCCACCAAAGCTCATGGACTTGGTTCGAGCTGGCCTACATACATGCCCGACCCGAACTGGTTTCCTGTCATAGTACTGAATTGAACCCGGTCCACACTGACGTTGGTTTGGTTCGCGTCGTCACGTTGGTTTCATGCAGGTTCGCGTTGTCACGTCGATTTCATTCGCATCGTCACGTCGGTTCTAGGCTTGGCATGGTGCCAGACCGAACCCATTGGTTGTCGAACCGACCCGAAGCCATCTTCTCTTCTCGTCTCGGTCCTCATTTCTTTGGGCTCGACTTTTAATTGCTTCTTTGGGCTCGGCCCATTCCATACTTAGTTTCGATTATTGAATTCGTGTTTGGGGGGGGGGGAATTCACCCCAACATCTACTAGCTCAAAATAACCTAAAAAATAAGGGAAAACAATGCAATATTCACAATTCTAAATTCTAAAATGCTTAACTAACATAAATTAGTCTAATATGATCCTAAAGATACAACTATGCGGAATAAATGGAACGAAAACTAAGCCTAATATAATATAAAATACACTAACATTAATAACAAAATCCAGACCTAAGATCATATTTTGGGCCTAGATTAGCAAAAGCCTAGGTACGATAGAAGGCCAGTTCGTCACCCGATGAAGAATCAATCAAAGTGGCGAGATATACGGAGAATCTTCTGCACACGTGGGTCGAGATATGCGCAAAAACTAGGCGAGTTGGATAGGTCTATTAATAACAAGTATGATCAGAGAAAAAAGATGATCTCTTTACCCATCAGAAACCCGCCTCTACGAGCTCGTTGTACTCACATCTCACATGAGATATCTTTGTACTTTATATCCTATTAATATAATCCATTTCGTCAAATCGCATCTCATTGTGTTGAGAAATAAGCCTATTTCTATCTTTAATTTCTGTGAGAATATAAGTCAATAACCAATTGATATAAGAACACAACACTAATCTTGTCAAAATGAGACTTTTATTAAACCAAGAGTTTGATTACAAATTAAGCCTAATTTGTACTTGTTTCTTTCGCAGGTATGCTTACAAACTGGAAGAGCTATTAATCTCTGGAAAACCTCTAAAACTCACGACAACTCTCTTCTGAACTTGGTCTGCCCTTTATATCAGTATCCACCATATGTTTCCTCCTTGTAACCGATTTTGCATGCATTATTGGGCTGGATAAATAACAAATCAGTTCTGGGCCTGGTTTGGTATTTTTGGCCCACGACCCAAGACCAAGAGAAGTGGCCCAAACCCAACTCTGATTACAAACTCCACCTTTTGGTCACTTCTAACTTAGTCCCCATTTAGCAGACATCGACATTTCTTCACTTTGAAAGCAAACCGCCGACCCTCAAGCCATTTCTTCTCCTCTTCGATGAAGATGAATCGCAGCCTCCGTTGCTCCCTTTCCTAGTTTTGTCCTCTCACCGGAGTCGCCGGTCTGTGCTCTCCAGCGGAGATTCTCGCAGCAGCCGAACCATCAGCTCTTTCTCCGGCTGTCTTTACGCATCGGAGACCGCGGCTGCTCTCGACTTCTCGTTGTCGTCCGAAGTCCCGGCTCAGTCCGGCTCCGTCCTAGTTCGCCGGCGTTGCTGGATTCACTGGTGATTCAGACAGCCGACGCCTTTCACTTCTCCAGCTCTGTCTTTGCTCGTCGGAGGTGGCCACTGTTATTCGACCTCAGGTCTCTTCCAGAACCCGATCTGCGACTACGATTTCTTCTTTAGAGTTGTACAGCTCCGATTTCCCTTTTTGTAAGCATAAACCTCTTTGTTTTCTTCCCTTTGACCTCTCGACTTGTATCGATCAACATCCATAGAAATTAACTTCTTCAATTTCTGATTTGCAGGTCGACTCCACCTTGAGCCTTTGGCCTTCTGCACTCGGCTCTTCCTCTAACTCTGACAGGTAACTCGTCAAATCCGTTTTCCCTTTTTTGCGTATCACCATATCTTTGAATCAACCAGTCCTTAACATGGTTTCTTTTCATGATGTTGCGAGAGTCATTTGGTGATACGAGAGTTACCTGGAGCTGTCGCTTCCTTCAAGCGACATTGAGCAGATCGCAACACAAGCTAAACTTAGGTCCAGGTAAAGCTTTTGTTAAAAAATCTGCTGGGTTTCTGCTAGTGTGTATTTTTGCTAGGTTGATGGTACCTAGTTCTAGCGAATCTCTTATGTGATGCAATTTTGTTGCAACATGCTTTGTCCTTTCATGATGTACTGCATTCTTAGCTAGAGAGATAGCACTTTGTGAATCACAATTAATTGTAACACTCTTGCCCTTAAAACCTAACTCATCACAAAAGTCTTGCATCCATATAGCCTCTTTAGCTGCAGTAGATAGGGCCATGTATTCTGCTTCTGTAGTAGACAACGCAACTACTGATTGCAATGTAGAACGCCAACTTACTGTGTTTCCCCAAACCTTAAACACATATCCAGTTACTGATCTTCTCTTGTCAAGATCAGTAGTATAATCTGAATCACTAAAACCTTCAACACTGAAATTGCTATGTTTAGTGAATGTAAGTCTAGTTCTTAAAGAACCTTTAAGATACCTTAAAACCCACTTAACAACTTCCCAATGATTTCTTCCTGGAGCTGACATAAATCTACTAATTACACCAACTGCAAAACCCAAATCTGGCCTTGATCCAATCATAGCATACATTAGGCTTCCAACTGCACTAGCATAAGGAATTTCGTCCATAAATCTAGCCTCCTCTTCTCTTTCTGTATCACTTAAGCTCTTGTACTTAAAGTGAGTAGCTATAGGTGTAGTAACCGGTTTTGAATCGATCATACCAAAAACCTTTAATACTTTCTCTATATAGCTTTCCTGTGACAGTATGAGAACTCCTTTCTCTCTGTCTCTAATGATATCCATTCCTAGAATACGAGAAGCTTTCCTAGATCCTTCATCTCAAATTCCTTGTTTAGACTCTCTTTCACTCGCCTAATCTCATCTTTGTTTCCAGACGCTATAAGCATATCATCTACATAGAGGAGTAGATAAATAGCTTTAGGTGAGTTCACATTCCTCATGTATACACAAATGTCCTTGCTGTTTCTGCTAAACTTTTCCTTCTTCATAAATGTGTCAAATCTCTTATTCCACTGTCTTGGAGACTGTTTCAATCCATAAAGAGACTTTTTCAGAAGACACACTTTATGTTCATCACCCTTCTTGATGTATCCTTCAAGTTGTTCCATTAGAATTCTCTCATCTAAGTCCCCATGTAGGAAGGCCGTTTTTACATCTAATTGCTCCAATTCCCAGTCCAAATTAACTACAATAGATAACATTATCCGTATGGATACATGTTTTACCACTGGAGATAAAATCTCATTGTAGTCAATCCTTTCCTTTTGGGAAAAACCCTGAGCAACCAACCTGGCCTTGTGCCTTTTATTCTCAACTCCCGGGATGCCTGGTTTCAACCTGAATATCCATTTACAGCCCACTGTCTTTTGATCTAATGGTCTTTCAATCAGAATCCAAGTCTGATTTTTGATTAAAGAGTCCATCTCTTCATCAGTTGCACCATTCCACAACTTTCTTTCCTTTCCACTCATTGCTTCTGAAAACGTTTTTGGCTCCATAACCTCTATATCTTCAGCAATCGCAAGTGCATAAGCAACATAACTACCATCTTCATATCTAGATGGACGTTTTACATCTTTTCTCCTCATTCTATCTCGAGCTAAAACACCATCTCCTATGTTTGTTTCTCCATCATTTATCGAGTCCTCACTGTCAGGATCTGATGGAGTGTATTATGAACCAGTGTCTTCAGCTTCTGAATTTTCTACTAAGTCTGTACCAGATTCAGATTCTTCTGAGTTTTCCTCACTATCACTTACTCCACCTTGAGCTGAATTTTCGTCAGTTACTGTAGCAGTAGGTGTAGGGCCTCTGATCAGTTGTGCACTAAAAGAAACCTTTTTCTTTTGTTTTCCCTTAGAATTAGATTCCGAGTTTGCAACCTCTGAACCAGATTCTTTAGGATTATTCAATGTGTGTTTGTAGAGCTCCATTTTGTTAAACACCACATTCCTACTTGTAATGCACCTGCCTTCATCATCCAACCAGATCCTGTATCCTTTTATCCCAAAAGGATAGCCCATGAAGAAACCCTTAACAGCCCTAGGACTTGTCTTGTCCTGTACCACATGAACAAAAGCTGAACACCCAAACCTTCTTAGGTGTTGTAAATCCGTTTTTGTACCTGTCCATACTTCCTCTGGTATCTTAAACTCAATAGATGAATTTGGAGATCGATTTATTAAGTATACCGCTGTAGATGTAGCTTCTGCCCAGAATTCTTTCTCTAAACCAGTTTCTGCTAACATGCATCTTACTTTGTCCATGATTGTCCTGTTCAATCGTTCTGCTACACCATTCTGTTGAGGTGTGTAAGTGCATGTTCTATGTCGTTTTATGCCTGATTCCTTGCATAGATTGTCAAACTGATTATTGCAGAATTCTAATCCATTGTCTGTTCGTAGACACTTAATCTTCTTATTTGTTTGCATTTCAACTGCTGTTTTCCATTCCTTAAACTTGCCAAACGCTTCATCTTTGGATTTCAGAAAGTAGACCCATACCTTCTTAGAGAAATCGTCTATAAAGCTCACAAAGTACCTACAACCACCGAGACTTGGAGGGTTTGCAGGAGAGCCCCAAAGATCAGAATGTATGTACTCCAGAATCTCTGTAGTTGTGTGCTTAGCAGCTGGAAAAGGCTGCTTGTGTGACTTGCCTAACACACAACTATCGCAGAAGCTAAGTTCTTTTCCCTTAAAATCTGATATATATCCTTGCTTGCTAAGAATTTCCATATTCTTAGAACTTATGTGTCCCAGCCTAGAGTGCCATATATCAGTCATGTTTGCATGTTCTTTTACTGCATTAGCTTCTGCTCCAACTACTGTAGCTTGTAAGTAGTATAAACCATTTTCATACTTTCCAGAGAAAACCTTCTTGCCATCTTTGTAGTAATGCTGCATTCCATTACCACCTTCATACTTACAGCCGTTTTGTCAAGCATACCTACAGAAATCAGACTTTTATCGAAATCTGGCATATATCTCACATCGCATAAGATAACTTCAGATTTGTCTGGATTTATTATTCTAATTTTTCCCATTCCCTTAACTTGACTGATGGTTTTGTTTGCCATTCTAACCTTAGTTCCATCAAACTCTTCTAGGTCAAACAGCTGGTTTTTATCTGAAGTCATGTGGAAAGTACAACCCGAGTCAAGTATCCATTCTCCATTAGACGTAGCTGTGCAAACTGTCAAAACCATAGGCTGTGGCACTTCCAGAACCACATTTGCAGATTCAGGTTTTCTCTTACCTTTATCTGGACACTCTCTCTTCCAATGTCCCTCTTTTCCACATATGAAACATGCTCCTTTATTTGCTGCATCAAATCTGGGCTTAGACTTTGATCGTCCTCTACTTTTAGACCTTCCTCTATAGTTGTTTTGCTTGTCTGACCTTCCCCTAGAACCAACAAACAAGCTGTCCGAACCAGATTGTCCCTTTTGCAGTTTTCCTTTTTCCTTTAGTTCCATCTCTTTGTCATATGCAGCACTTGTGACTTCATCCACAGTAATGGTCTCTTTTCCTGTCCCATATTTCAGTGTGTGTACCAATGGCTTAAAGGGAGGAGGAAGACTAGAGAGAAGCTGTATCGCTTGATCTTCCTCTGATATCTCAACCTTTAGGCTGGCCAAATTAGCAACCAATTTCAGAAAGGTATCTACATTCTCCTCTGTAGATTTACCTTCTTCCATCTTGAAACTTGCAAACCTTTGTTTCAAGTAAATCCGGTTTGGTAATGAACGAGTCTGGTATTCCTTTTCCAGAGCCTTCCACATGCCAAGGGCAGTGGTTTCTTTCATTACTTTCCTTAGGATTCTATCGCTAAGACAAGTCGCAATAAGATTTCTAGTCCTTAGATCTTTTTCCGCTTTCTTAGGATCAATTTGCGTGAGTTTGACAGCTAGCTGTGTTTCTCCTTTCTTTAGCACTTCCTTTGTTTCTGTGGATGTCCAATCCTCACTCAACACTGCTAACAGTCCCTGTATCTCCAATTGACCAAGTAATTTGAATTTCCATAATCCAAAATCACCCAATCCATCAAACTTCTCCATCTCAAACCTACCCAGTGTAGGATCCATCTTAATAGATAAGTTTTCTTATATCTATAAACCTAGATTCTCTGCACTCGCACCTGGAATGCTCTAATACCACTTGTTGAGAAATAAGCCTATTTCTATCCTTAATTTCTGTGAGAATATAAGTCAATAACCAATTGATATAAGAACACAACACTAATCTTGTCAAAAGGAGACTTTTATTAAACCAAGAGTTTGATTACAAATTAAGCCTAATTTGTACTTGTTTCTTTCGCAGGTATGCTTACAAACTGGAAGAGCTATTAATCTCTGGAAAACCTCTAAAACTCACGACAACTCTCTTCTGAACTTGGTCTGCCCTTTATATCAGTATCCACCATATGTTTCCTCCTTGTAACCGATTTTGCATGCATTATTGGGCTGGATAAATAACAAATCAGTTCTGGGCCTGGTTTGGTATTTTTGGCCCACGACCCAAGACCAAGAGAAGTGGCCCAAACCCAACTCTGATTACACATTGTTCATCGGATTTATATAAGTTATCTAGCCTCATATTTTTTTTTCTTATTTACATACAAATACTATGACAAAAAAAAAGATTTACAAACAAATACTTGGGTGTGGAAATCTGATTCCACATTTTGATGTTGTTTGTGGGGAAGAAATAAATACATCTAACACATAAATTTGATCCAAGATATATAAGAACAACATGGATTCTACCTCATCCAAAAACGCAAGAGCCAACAACTCTCCAACAATCAGTTCATCAGGCTAGGATCAATCTGAAATTCAGATCCTTGACCCAACTAGATTAAACTCTAACGTTTCGTCCTAGATTGAAACACTAGCCGCTAGCAAAATGCAAAAGGCCAGCGGACAACAATAGGATATGGTGTTCCTCCCTCGGTCGAAGTACCCTCTGTTTTCCCTTCAAGGGTGTGGCTTTGCCTACCGAACACCTTAAGGGTTTCCCCAATCGATATGAGTAATATCACGCAGAGCTCCAGCAGAACGATCCCAATGAGAAGAAGTAGAATCTTCG
Source organism: Arabis hirsuta (assembly GCA_964056655.1). NCBI lineage: Eukaryota > Viridiplantae > Streptophyta > Magnoliopsida > Brassicales > Brassicaceae > Arabis > Arabis hirsuta. The sequence continues at coordinate 18,825,430 of OZ053301.1, forward strand.
TTGACTACTTGGCTTAAATATGCCAATTGCTCTCATTGTTGGTCGAGAAAACACAATCAAGAAGTTTCAACTCGAACTATGTGAGCTTCGATCAATCAGCAAGAAAGGACCTTGACTGAAACTTATGTCTCAATCGATTATCAATGACCAACCATTGTACTAAACTCCTCGAGGAGAGATCACTCTCCTGGATATACAACTCCATGGACCATTTAGACTCCTCTAGAGTCTTTATCACCCCAAAAAATGCAGATGACTATCCCGTGTTTAATCCTACTACGAATTTATCGCCCAGTTGAGAACCAGCGCTTCCAAACGAGGTGGCTGAGAACCGCATCCTTTGCATGGAGCTCTTAAGCTCTCATCAGTCCAGCCAAACGGCAACAATAGGATTCTTGATTCACCTATCCCAAACCAAGGAGACGTCATCGATCGCGAGACTTTCCACTAGTATGCCGAAGAAACTCAAATCGAACTCAAATATATATGAGATCGCGTGTTCACATGTTTACCAGTTTGGCCTCCTGATAACGACCACACTATCAACAACACTCGCAGAACCCCGTTCACGATAAGATCGCCAATGCGCGAATCAACGATACTGAGAAAATAAAAAATCTTGAATACTGACTCAAAAGTTGTTCAAGAAATAGCGACTCAAAAGTTCATGTCCGAGCATAAGGCCGAACCCACCTCACCGACAGTGAGAAAGAAACTAGATACTGCAGATTTTTCGTAGAAAACATGGTTACACCAGCATTAGAATGGTTCACTCTGTAAGATGCAGTTCCTCATTAATAATCATAAATTTGATAGACTCTATGTTGATGTTTTTATTGAAATTTGTTTGTTATTGCTAGTCATTTATATAATAAATGCACCTTAGCCCATTGCAAATTTGCATTCTTGTCATACCAACTTGGACGAGCCTCTTGCCAGCCAATGTTGACCAAGTCACTTTGGCTTTCTTACATATTTGTTATAGTGTGAATAATTGTAAAATGATGTTGGAAATGAGTAAAGGATGAGAAGAGCCAAATATGTAAAAGTAAAAGAAGCTGATGGATCCCCATTTGAAGGCTGAATTAAAAACTTCAAATAGTATATCTGTGAGAAAAGCTTTTTCATTTCATTGAACAGCCAAGCTTTTGCAGGAAAGTGGAATCTTACTTTAGTTATATTGAATAATGAAGACTATAAGACAAAAAATTTCAGTTCAGTCAATTGTACATTCAGTAACTTATTAATGTTGGAAGCTCACTCGGTCCTATTAATTTAAATTAACATCCCCAATCTTTTTCATCAGAACTGTAAATTTAGTTAGAAATATACATACATCAAATATGAGAGTTCATTTTAAGATATGTTATCATGGTGGTTTTCTAGAAGCTATGATGTTCGAAATATTTAAGCGAAATTGTTTTTTGGGGTTAAAGTTTGTAAGGGAAATTGAAGCTTTTTACTTGTAATTAATTAGATATATGATTTATTATGGGACCATTAATTATTGTCTTGGCTGAGTGGGATTCCAATAAAAATCTCCTTTACAATGCATATGCGTTGCTTTCCAAGTGATTAAAATTGGAAGAAAATAAGACAAACGAATTGAGTAAAGAATAAAAGTAAAGCATATACCACTAAACATATAAACAACAACATGGTGAGCAACAAAGACATAACAGTAAGCGTCCAAACACTTTAAAGTAAACAAATATGACCAAGAAGAAAATAAAGAAGATCGTCTTGCAATTATACGGTTAGAATTATAATTTTGTTATAAAGAAAAAAATAATTTAGAGTGTGCTGGATTAGATGGCGACAGTAAGACATCTTATCACGTAATTAAGGGGCCAGTGTATCCATTATTTTTCGACTTTTTTGTATAATATTATTTTCGACTTAAGTAATAATTTGTATCAAATTTTTAGAAAAATGCGATGATTGTTGGATTAACCATTGCAACTACCTACTATAATCAGACTAGAGGTCTTACTAAACTAAAGCTAACTTCAACTGGTTCAGCTTCTCGTCAATTCGAATATACAGTACGTTTTTAATTCGATTAATGATTTACTCAAGGTATACTGTAAGTTGATGCCAGGCTATATGAGTTGATCTGAGGATGTTTATGGTTCAACATCTTAGAAGAATAAGATATAGTGGAATTATCCTAATTATTCTGTTAGATTCCTAAAAAAATTACCAAAACTTAAGCTAGATCCTATAATTCAGCATAAAATTACCGAAAATTATGCTGAAAATTTGAATCATTAACCTCTTTCCGTAGTTTTACATGAAGAAACCAATCATTATCTAGTATCTAATATATGACAACTTGAAGATAAGTATTAAACTATTTGATGAAGCCCCATGATCTAATTGGTAATTAGGGGTTGCTACTTTTGCCATTTACATAAATATTTTTCCAACCATTAAATCATTATATATCTCAAAACTAAATAATAAGAAGGCATTCCAAATAATGTGGATCGACCCAAGAAACTACTTTCCCATTACTTCCTCTACACTATCGATATCCAAAATGTGGTCCATCAACGCATTATTAGCTCATCAACCAAACAAAATTTGGGTATTAATGCTCCGTATATAGCCATCTTATGAATTTTTTTTACCTTGACCAAAGGACTCAATTTGCAAAAGCTAATCATAAGAAAGAGATCCATCATGCAGCTAAATTATTAGAGAAGAAATAAACTCATCGTTATAAAATAAATATCTTGTCATGACAGATCTACAGATCATAGATCTAAACAATTTCCATGAGACAACAACCACAATCTCCCATACCAATATTATTAGCTAGATGAGACCCATTGCAAGCATTGATTTATATATCATATTTATATTAATATATAAGTATAAACACCAATCAGACCACGGTAGAAAGATAGGGCTTTTCTATGATCAATCGGATGAACAAAAATCATTATAGATTACCATCTTGAGTCTATAGATATATTTTCGATAGTTGTAATGATGAGTTTATAAAGAAACAAACAAAAAAACCAGAAATTAAAGATCTGGAATAAGATCTGATTAAAAAGCATAAATCGTAACTACTTTAGCGTACGAAATTCAGAACATCGTTTGACTCTGTCCGTATCTTCCCACAGCTTTATTGAACTGCAAACCGATGCAATTTAAATTGAAATCATTTTTTTATGCAAATAGATATATGAGAATAACCAATCTGACGAAGGTTGCAGTTCAAGAAAGCTGTGGAAGAATACAGAGAGAGTCATGTAGAGTAGACGAAACCCTAGATGAGGGAGAGGGAAAGAGGGCAAAACCGTAATTATGAGAGAAAGAGAGAAGTTGAAATTGTGTGAAAGAAGAAGTTGGATGGTGAGATATTTATAGGGACAAGGGAAGAGAATGGTCATTCTTTTACAACACCAATCCCGAGGAGAATATTGGCCGAACACTCCTCCTTTTCTTTCTTTTTTTTTTTTTTTTTTTTTTAATATTTTAGTAACTTATTATTTTTATCGCATTTGCATGCATGTAAGTCACTCTCTTCAATTTCCATATTTCTTTGTTATGCTATCACATTTTGTGATTTGAGAAATATATATAAATGTTCTTATTGAAGCTGTCCTGTTTTGTCAAATTTATTTTGTGATTTTGTTACTTGAGGACTCGTCACTCATTTTGAGATGGCATGAGTAGGACATATTGTTTTGTCAAAAGTCGAACCATTTATAGAAATAGAACTATTCCCTCATATTTGTAATGAATCGGAACTTATATTCCATACTGAAATTATAGTGAATAATATAAGTTGAATAACGTAATATTATTTCAACAGCTATCTATCCATTTGTTACATCCTCAAATAATCCATGTATATATTCACCCAAAAAATAAAATAATCCATGTATATAATATTATTTAACCAGCTATGTATCCAATTAAAATTGAAACTACAGATTTGACAATTTATAATTTTATTTATTTTAGATGATCATAGATTTCCTATATACAATAGTGTTTCAGATTTAATATCAAACAATGTTCTAATCCACGTTCTTCACTGGATTAAATTTCAGTTATTGAAGTTACCATAATTTGTTTGAAAATGGTTTTTTTTTTAATATTATTTTACGATATATGTATTTACAAGATACTGTTTTTAATCATGTATGTATTACGATATATGATTTACAAGATACTGTTTTAAAATGCATTAGAAATTCTACAATAATATGCATATTTTCTTAAGTGTGTATATATGAATATTTTTTTCAAGGGACATTTACAAAAATGCCACAAATCAAAACATACTTTATAAGCGTGACAATTCTGTGTGTGTTTTTGCAAATCTGCCAACTTTTTGTCCAAAAAAGATAATTTTGACTCACTAAAGAAATAAAACTTTTCTTCACCTTTTTTTTTCTCTTTCTCTTTCTCTTTCTTCCTTCTCTACCAGATCTGATTTTTCTCCTCTTTTTCTCTCTTTCTCTCTCTCTTTCTCCATAACAAAAACAGATATTTCTCTTTCTCTCTCAAGCTATTGTTAATAAAAAAATGGTGGTTACGGTGTTGAAGAAAAAAACAAACATATCTAGATTTGAATCTCTTTTTGTCTCTCTCTCTCATATAGATCTAGATCCGGATTTCATAATTTTTTTTTGCAAATCTGGGTTTGTTTGATTTGTATTGTAGATCTGAGTTTTTTATTCAACTTTGTTTACAAATCTAAGGTTTTTGTTCGATTTGGCTTACATAATTGAGTTTTTGATTATTTCTTGGTGAGTTTTGTTTTTTATGTTATTCTTACTAATCTAGGGTTTTGAACTTTTTTATAAAGTTTTTTTACAGTTTTTAAAAGGCTTATAAAATTTATAAATTTTTTTTATAGTTTTTAAAAGGTTTATAAAATTTATAAAGTTTTTAAGGGTTTATAAAGTTTTTTAAAATTTTTGTTAGACTGTTTAAATTTTTATAATTTTTTTAAACAGTTAATAAGAGTTTTGTATATATCTTTAAAAATTGAACAATTGAAATAATAATTTATAAGGTTTTTAAAAGGTGTATAAAGTTTTTAAAAGATTTATAAGGGTTATTTCACAATGTTTATAAAGTTTTTAAAAGGTGTATAAAGTTTTTAAAATATTTATAAGGATTTTTTACAAGGTTTATAAAGTTTTCAAAAGGTTTTTTTACAAAGTTTATAAGGTTTACAAGATTTTTATAAGGATATTATAAGGATTTTATAAAGATTTTATAAGGCTTTTATAAGAATTTTATAAGGATTTTATAAAGTTTTTATAAGAATTATATACATCAATTTTATTTATAAAAATTTTATAAAAATTTATAAAGATTTTTTACAAGGTTTATAAAGTTTTTAAAAAAAATTTTACAAGGTTTATAAAGTTTATAAGGTTTTTATAAAGATTTTATAAGGATTTTATAAGATTTTATAAAATTTTTATAAAGATTATATACATCAATTTTATTTATAAGTATTTTATAAGGATTTTGTAAGTATTTTATAATGTTTATAAGGTTTTTAAAAGGTGTATAAAGTTTTTAAAATATTTATAAGGGTTTTTTACAAGGTTTATAAAGATTTATAAGAGTTTTTTACAAAGTTTTTAAAAATTTTAAAATATTTTTTATAAGATTTATAAGGTTTATAAGATTTTTATAAGAATTTTATAAGGTTTTTTCCAAGGTTTATAAGAATTTTATAAGAGTTTTTTACAAGATTTATAAAATTTTTAAAAGGTTTATAAATATTTTTTACAAGGTTTATAAGAATTTTTTTACAAGGTTTATATATTGTTTAAAAACTATATAAATTATTGAAAAAAATTATCTATAAATAAACAAAAACTCATATATGTAACATAATTAGAATCAGTAATTTAGATTTAACACAAATCAAAAATCAAAATCCAAATATGTAACAAAAAATGATAAAATTCGATCTGGATCTATAACTGGATGAAAGAGAGAAAAAGAGAGAGAGATTATTCGTTTTCTTCAACTTCAATCACTATTTTTGCATAAAAAAAGAGAGAGAAAAATAAGAAAAAAAACAGATCTAGATCTGAGATACCTCAGATCTAAAGAGAAAGAGAGAGAAATTTGATTTGATTTTATCTTGATGTGATTTCATCCGGCAACCGTGAGATTAGGAGCGAGGCATGCGACATGGAGCTACCGCAAGGACCGGTGACACGCGCAAAAGCGAGGATGCTTACGGAAGCGATCGAGAAAATGTTCGAGGCGACACGAGGAGACGACGCGGACGAGGAAGATCGGGTCGTGACACTTGTTCCGGCCGATCAACAAGATCAAGAAAGTGCCTAAGTGACAAAGCACCTTGTCTTGTACTCTTTTTCCCATGTTCGGTTTTGTCCCAATGGGTTTTCCGAACATGGTTTTTAATGAGGCATCACAAGGTCGCTTACATCTTTCACTTAGCCATTTTCGCGATCTTCCAAATGGGTTTTTTCACCATCTCTACATGGGCTTTTCTTCTCAAATTCAAGCCCATTCATCAAGCCCAAACCCATTACGTTTTTGATAAGTTCTTTTGAGTCAAAGTTACATTTCCTAAGTCCTTTGCATGTTTTTCTTTTAATGAGTCAAACAATTTAATGCTTTTGTTATTTCCTAGGATGGTTGCATGTAACCTTCCTTAGGCTATATATATGTGCTCTCCACCCTCAATAATAATCATCCAAGTTTTTAGAATAAAAAAAATCTCTTCTCTTTACTTGTGATCAAACCGCCGAAAACTTAAACACTTTTCGGTAATTCTCTCTTTGAGAGAATCCTCCTTCTTCTTGGTGTGTAATATCCAAGTTTTTAGAATCAAAGAAATCTCTTCTCTTTACTTATGATCAAACCGCCGAAAACTTAAAAACTTTTCGGTAATTCTCTCTTCGAGAGAATCCTCCTTCTTCTTGGTGCGTAATATCCAAGTTGATCGAACCCCTACCCTTCACCGAGTTCCTCCTTAGTGGTTGTATTCACGTCCATCTCTATCTCTTTCCCTTAACCATTTCCGCGACCAACCTACCGTTCACAAGTTAGCTCCGATCAAAGTCCCGATCCACGATTGGGATCGTATCATATCTTTTTCAACTTTATCATCACACCATTTTTGTAAAGAAAGAGAAGAAGAAGAAAAAAATGATATATGTTTTCTTTCACGAGAGAAAAAGAGAAAAATAAGAAGAAAGAGAAAAATATTAAAAGAGGAAAGAGAAAAAAAAAAAAAATAGAAAAGGGAAAAAGACAAATTTGACTTTTGGTTTAATGAATAGTGACACGTTTGCAAACAATTTTAAAGTGTGGCATTTTTGCAAAATGGCATGAGACATGTGACATTTTGTAAAATTTCTCTTTTTTCAAACGCAAATAGTGTGTGTGTACATATATATATATACATTATATATATACTATATAATTTTTAGAGAGGCGATATATCCTTTATCTTATATGTAGTAGCTATATGTTTATTTTGAAATTTAACAAATTAACATGTGAAATTCAGAAAATGTAATCATGTAATCTTTCTTAAGTAGATATAAAATAAAAAAATAATTAAATTAAATTTAAAGTAATATATAGTAATATTCACAAACTAGAATGGTATTATTCAGGCGACATATCAATTTCTTTTTTGGGTGCTAACTGCGGAATAAATATCTTCAATTGTTTTAGGAAATATTAAAAATTAGAAGGGGGGTACACCAAGATCAGAAATCAAATTACATAGTTATAGTTTTAGTCTACTAATACGTATTTCAAAATTTATCCACCAGTTTTTGTTATAAGAAATTATACAATAAAATGTTGGGACGAGAAAAAAGAGAACATGGAGACATGTGAGTGGTGGGACCGATGTAGTAGGAAAAGAAGGTTACAGCCCGTCTTTGCCGGGACGGAGGTCTCTTTGTCTACCCTTCTTCCCCGGACTCTCTCTTCTTCTATTATTAACTTTTTTTTTTGGCTTTTCACATAAAGTTAAGTGACCTTTGCTTAGACCGATTAACTTTTTGTATGGCTTCGACTTTCAATGTATGTGAATTTCTTATGGTTATTTTAAAATAATAAAATAACTGAATGAATATATTTTGCAATTTTGAATTTTTTTTAGTAATACCATTTTTAAAGTGTTATTTTTTAAAAATACTACTTTTTCAAAAAATTTACCAAAATACCATTTTTTCAAAATTATTTACTCATTATATCATTTATTTTTAGGTAAATTATGTTGTATAAAGGTTTAGTTTTGAAAGTTTAGGATTTGTTAGGAGTCAAAACATTTTTAAATGTATAGAATTTTAAGATTTAAGCTTTCAAAATTCATAATTAGTGGTATTTTTGCAAATAGATAACACATAGTGGCATTTTTGAAAATGTACACACTAAAAGTGACATTTTTCCAATTGCCCCTTGACTTTTAATGTTTTAAGCAATAGTTTCCAAAGTTTTTATTTAATACTAGATGACTCCTTGCGTTATACGCGGATTAATATTTTCAAAAATAAAATAAATTCAAAAACATTAATAGTGGTACAAAATATGTTTAACAATTCATGGTTAAAAATTATTAATAGTGTCCAATTTTAGATTTCGTTTTGATTTTGTAGATTTTTTCTATTTTTAATTTTACGTTTATTAATAATAGATATAAAATTTTAAAAAATATTAAAACGATAATTTATTAGTTCGGTTCGTTTTAATATTTTTAAAAAATTTATATATATTATTCATAAACATAAAATTAAAAATAGAAAAATCTACAAAATCAAAACGAAATCTAAATTTTTTTATATCTATTAACTAACCTAAAATTTTTTAATATCTAGAAATCAAAACGGAATCTAAAATCTAAAATTAATATTAAAATGATAAAATTTTAATATTAATATAATTTTATAAACGATAATATAATTTTTAATATTAATTTAAAATTATATAAATGATAAATTAAAACGATAAAATTATATAAATTAATTTTAAAAATTGATATAAACCTAAATTTATATAAAAATCATAGATAAAATTTTAGGTTTATGAATAATAGATATAAATCGAATAAAAAACATATTTATTTGGCCTATTCATTTTAATTTAATTTAATCAAATCAATTGAATTGGTAAACAACATTTGCTAGAGTCGTTTGAGTCTTATCACAATCTTTGAATTGATCCGTGTGATTTGATGGAACACTGTAATTATTTATATATTAATTTAGTTATTTAATATCTATTCAGAATATTTATAAGATATTTATTAAAAACGATATGAGTTAGAGACATTTTTTGTTTGGGTTTTTATCAAAAACAAAAAATGTACATATATTAATAGGAATAAAAATAAAAATATTAATAAGAGATTTTGTCATGTCATAATAAAATAGATGTCATGTAATTATTTATTTGGGAGAGTGATTGTGGAGTTGACATATAACCAAATTCTACAAAATCACTTCCCAAATAATATAAAAGATTTTTTATTGGTTTGGGTGTTTTAAAATTTTTAATAGTGTTTTTGTAGTTTGTAGATATTTTATAGATTACAAAATTAAAAACCCGCATATATGGGTGTCGGTAATTTGATCGCTTATAAACTTGTAAAAATAAAATATTTAATTATACAAAACAAAATTAGATCACCCATTTAAGTAAATAAAATAAAAGTGAGAACATTATTGTAAAACCATTAATTTAGAAACATAATATTTATTTATTTATTAATTTTCATGCTGTTGTTATTAGATTCAGAATTAAATTTTATCACAAATTTTCATATTATTAGTTTTTCTCATTCAAAGTTAAATTAAGTGTACTTTTAATTTTTTTTTCCTTTTTTATTATTCAAATATATAATTTTAAAATGTTGATAAATTTATTTTTGTATTTGTATTTGAACTACTTTTACTCTCTAAATATTTTATAATCCCGTAAAACAAAACAAATACGAAAAAACAGAAGACAAAATTAAATTACCCCCATAAAATAAAAAATAAAATTGAGAATGTCAGTACAAAATTACTTATAGAAAAATTTCTCAAATATTAATCTATTTTATTCGTATATTTATTTGATATTCAATTAAATTATTTCATATATTTATAAATAATTAGATTTTTTGTAATCCTATTTGAATTATGTTTAGATTTTTCTAATCCTATTTAAATTATTTTTCATAATTTTATAAATAAAAATAAATAGATAAATATTTTGACATGTAGCTAAATCTAATTGAAAGGAATTATTTTACACTTATATACACATGTCAAAATTTAGTCGACCGACATAACACGTGTCACAATCATGATAAATGCATTCCCATGGTTTTATTTGAACCATTTTTACTCTTTAAATATTTTATAACTCGCGTAAACAAATTAAACACAAAAAAACGAAAGACAAAATTAGGTCAGCCCCATGAAGTGATAAAATAAAATTAAGAACGTTAATACAAAACTACTTATAAAAAAATCTATCAAATATTTATCTATTTTCTTGTAATATTTTATTTTTTATATTATTTTATTTTTAATTAAATTATATCATATATTTCCAAATAACTAAATTTTCCTAATCCTATTTAAATTAGGTTTAGATTTTTATAATCATATTTAAATTAGGTTTACTTTTAACTATTTTACAAATAAAAAAAATAGATAAATCTTTTGATATATGATTAAGATAAATTGAAAATAATTATTTTACACTTGTGTACACGTGCCAAAATCTAGTTAATCGAGTTAACACGTGTCACGATCATGTTAATTATAAAGTTTGACGCATCAAATTTTATATAATAAGATATAATAAATTTTGGATCTAAACAAAAATAAAACTAATTTTTAGACATTTTTCAAACATCAGACTTTTGAGATTCTTATAAGTTTAAAAGGGCAATTGGAAAAATACCATTTTGGTGTGTACATTTGCAAGAATGACACTTAGGAGTGTTTAATACAACATATTTAACCCAAACATAAATGATATAATGAATTTTTTTTTTTTTTGAAAAAATAATATTTTTGAAAAATAATATTTAAAAAATAGCATTTTTAAAAATTTCTCAAGTTTAATACTTATTGAAACGAGTTGCAATAAAAAAAATACAGTCAGATGTGTCGATCGAGAGTTAATAATTTATAAACCTTAAGAATTAGCTGCAAAAAACACATGTAAACGCCTCATTGAACATTAAAAATATGATATTACAATTATTCAAAATAAAATAAGACAAAATATGATTTGGTTTTTTAATTAATGAGGTAAAAAGCAAAACAAAATCAAAGAAAATCAATAAGAGACAAAGGTTACACTAATCTGCAGAAACACATGAAAACATAACAGCTGTAAGTGGCAAACAATTAGAATAAAAAAGTGGAAATGAGAGTAATTAAAAATCAAGGAAAGAAAATTAGAGTAATTAGGTGGAAAATAATATTTTTCTTATTTTTCAAGAGGTAAGATTTACTCTAAAAATGAAAAGAAAAGAAAGAAAAACTTTTTTTCTAAAATTTCTTGAATGAGAAAAATATAGAGTAAAAGAATGAGAAAGAGAGTAAAACGAATTTTCATATACTTTTTTTTCTTTAACAAAGCTAACCATTCATACCCAACATAAATATCGATATAGCGATTTAATAAAAACAAATTGTAGAACTCAAAATACGAAGCTATATTTATTTAACTGTCATGGCTCCGATCACTATGTTTACAAACATATTAGACTTAACTTTTGCAGTTTATTACAAGTTTAAAACTTGTACTATTTCATCCATGTTTCAATTATTCATAATATTCTGTAACTTAAATTATTATTGTTATGACGCATTGCTCACCAAATTTTAGTTTACGGAAATTGATGCAACACATCCGAGGCTCTAATTCCCTAGAGATCGATCAATGGTTAGTTATTCCACTTTGAGCTTTGCATACAAGTAAAGGTGAAAAATACACTAGATTAATCGTAACAATATTCTATATTAATTACGCATAATCATGGAATCATTAAAACACCAAAAACCTAACAATCAAACTATTTAAACATGTGTAAAGTAAACACACAACAACAAGAGTATATAGAAAAAATCATACATTGATTGAATAAAAAGAGTTTAGTGATACAAATCTTCTAGGTTAAAGAACAAGAAGAGATCGTCCCTTAGAAGATCTTAGATCTAAAAATCAATAAAGAAAAAAAGTTAAAAACATGCAAATCTTGAGAGTAACAACATGTCGCTGCTTTTTCGCATAAAGAGACTGCAAGCAAGTATATATAGTCTTACATAAAACCTAAATCCGCATGGATTAAGTTTAGGCAAAGAATGAATTTTGTGCGAAATAGTCCATTATGGACGAAGAAATCATCGGCGGTGTGGAAGCGGATTTTCGCACCTAAGAATTTGTATGTTGATGACACGATATTTTATACATTTTTACGCTTAATTTTTATTTCAGTAATCATGTATTTTGCATTATAATGGCATAATTATTAACATATTAAATTTAGCTCACTTTAGCATTAAAAGATAAAGATTAGGATTTTGTGTAATTTGCATTGTTTCTTCTTATTTTCAGGTGGGTTTGAGCCTTTTGGAGCTTGTGGCACTTGGAGGATCTCTAAGGATGAATCTATGGTGTAGGAGAGGGAAGAAGAAGAAGAAATTAGCAAAGGAACAAGATATCGGTCAGAAAATATGTCAAAATTTTTTTCTAATAAAGCCAAAAAGGCTATTTTGGGTATTAAAAAAATTTATATGACTCATAAATATGTTTTTATTACTAGAATGTATCCAAAATTTTGAGGGTTATATGAGTTTTTTTAATACCCAAAATAACCCTTTGGCTTTGTTAGAAATTTATTTTTCAAAAATCCAAAAAAAAAAACTAGCGTTTGTTTTTATTACGAAACTATCACTTTGAATTTTCAATATGTAGTTGTGACAGACTTGTTTTTATAATCGCATATTTATTTTAGCGATAGACTTATTTTTGTAAGGACAAATTTACTTCGGCAGACTTTTTGTACGACAGACTTATTTGTATACGTGATGACAGATTTATGTTTCGTACGACAGATTTAAAATCTATGGTAGACTTATTGTTTTCTGACAGACTTATTGTATGATGACACCACAAATTTAACAACTCGTGACAGACTTTTACGTGACCGGCGTAATTTTTTTTTTTTTGGCCACAGATTTGTTAAGTGCGACTCCACAGACTTATTATATGTACGAAAAATCTGTCAAGTTATAACAGATTTGTTGAAGTAAAATTTGCTTATTAGAGTAACCTATAGTGATAGCGTATTTACTTTCGGTTATAACAGATTTATTTTTTGTTTCAATTTTGACAGACTTATTTTACATAATGGCAGATTTGTTTGTTACAAGAATAACTGAGAGAATTATTTTCGCAGATTTTCTTTAGTGACAGATTTATATTTTTGTCGTAGACTTATTTAAAATTAAAATAATTTTGTATTAAAAAAAGAATTATTTACGCCTATATCCACTCCCTTTTATGCCTAGGGTTTCGGCCACCTCTATAACTGTTTTGGGTCGTCTCTTTTGAACTGTATCATCATCAACTCATCTCTTAGCGTAATTTTTTTTTTTGGTTTCCTTTGTTCCTATCTCCTCTCATTATCATCTTCTTCTCTCGCTATGGATCAGATTATTCTTGTAAGTGGGAAGTAGATGTTTGACAACAACAGATGGTTATTTGCTGTTGATAAAAAAAGAAGAAGTCAAATTCTACAAGGTAACAGAGACACAAGCTATGAAGATTTCATTCGAATGGTTTATGAGGAATACGGATTGGATCATAGTTCATGCCGTGTTGTCTTGAGCTACATGTTGCCGAAGAAGATATTTGAGAAATTATCCACAGATACACCACCAGTATTTATTGGTAACGGTAGACAACTTCAAGCTTTTTTTGGGCAATCAAAAAGGGACACAATGAGACTTTGTGTTGAAGTCGAAGACAACAAGACTGTTGAATAAGGAAACGAAACAAACCAGAAGCTAATGTAGAGAAGACCGCTCCTAATTTGGCCAACGCTCACGGAGTAGAACAGGTTCCGAACAAGGAAGATGAAGACACTGGCCACGACGCGACCAAGGGGGATGAAGACGGTGATGATGATGGACCTAAATTTGATTATTGTGACGACTTTGATGGAACTGACTCTGACGATGAGAACTTCAGTTCGTATGGGATTTCGACAGAAGAAGAAGAAAAACCGAAATTACCTATAAAGAAAAGGAATTCAGGTATTTTTCTTAATGATCAGAAAGATGTTGATGATTATGCGATGTTAGAATTATCTTCAGTGGATTTAGCTATTGGACAATGTTATGAAACGAAAGAGCACTTGGAGACACGGTTGAAGATTCTAAATGTGTTGCAGAAGTTCGATTTTTTTGTTGATAAATCAAGACCATATATATTGATTGTCAAGTGTTGGGTAAAGGGATGTACATGGAGGGTGAGAGCTACACCAGTAAGAGATTATCCAAAATTTCATGTGCGTGTGTTTGTTGGGGAACATACATGTTCAGACCGTTCTGCACGTGCTCGATAAGCAACTCCTGATATACTTGGAGCATTGTACAAAGATTTTGTTGGTGGAGTTGGGCCCAAGGTATTGCCAATGTATGTTGCTGAGGCAATGAATAAACGATTTCAAATCAAGGTATGAATTTAATTTGTATTTTTAATTTCTTAAATACAGTCTTTACATACTTATTTACACTTATTTGACGCAAAAGAAACTATTTATTTGATTACATGGAGTACTGGAACGCTTATCAGACACTTATATGGGCTCAAAAGTTGGTTAGTGGCAGTCCAGAGAGTGGATATCAACAACTACCTTGTTACTTGCACATGATAAAAAGGGCCAATCCCGGTACTTTCACGCGACTTGAAGTTGATGCAGTGCAGAGATTCAAGTACTTGTTTCTAACTTTTGGTGCTAGCATTGTTGGATTTCCATTCATGAGAAAAGTTGTTGTGGTTGATGGTACTTTTTTACAAGGAAAATACAAAGGTACCGCAATAGCTCAAGATGGAAATTTCAAATATTTCCTTTAGCATTCACTGTGGTTGACACTGAAATGATGAATCGTGGGAATGGTTTTTCAAGCAACTAAGTTTCGTGATTCCTAGTGACGAAAGTCTTGCCTTTATCTCTGACAGACACAAATCCATTGGTAGAGCTATGAAGATTGTTTACCCAAAGTCTAGTCGGGGAATATGCACATACCACATGTACAAGAACATCTTGGTCCATTTTAAAGGTCGTGATGTCTTCGGGTTGGTTAAGAAGGCGGCAAATGCTTTTAGACTCATTGATTTTCAAACTTGCTTCGATCAGATTGAAGCCTTGAATCCCGCACTTCATAGCTATCTTCAAAGAGCAGATGTCCAACAGTGGGCTCGTGTTCATTTTCTGGGTGACAAGTACAACTTGACTACTAGTAATATTGCAGAGTCAATTAATAGGGTCCTGTCACATTCGAGGAGTTTATCTATTGTACAACTCTTAGATGTTGTGAGATCCATGATGACAAGATGGTTTTCAGAAAGGAGGACTGATGCATTCAAAATGAAAACGTCTTTAACCCGTGGTGTGGAAAAACTTTTGCAGGTACACATTTATGATACATATTCGTATGAAACAAGTTAGTAGGTATTATTTTTCTTAATGGTGTTGTTTTAATTTTGTAGAATCGCGTAGAGTATGCTAAGGTTCTTACCATCCAAGATATAGATGCTCACTAGGTACAAGTGATGAGCGGGTTGTCTATTCATATCGTAAACCTCAGAGATAAAAGGTGAACGTGTTGTAGGTTTGACTTGGAGAAATTGTCATGTGCTCATGCAATCGCTGCGGCTGAGAAGAAGAACATATCTCGCATATCAATGTGTCATCATAATTTTCACAAGACCTACTTGTACAACGCTTATGCAAATCCCATCATGCCACGAGATTGTGCTCTCATTGTACCGGAAAATGTCGCAGCTCAAATTTGCGAATCACCGGTGGTTAAACCACAACCAGGTAGGCCAACGAAACCAAGAATAAAATCTGCATTGGAGATTGCTACTGAAAAAAGGGCCAAGAAAAGAACATACATGTGGCAATTGTGGCCAAGTAGGACATAACCGAAAATTTTGTCATTCATAAACTGGGTTTTCTTTTGCTCGTGTTATGCAAGATGTTTATGTTGGATATAATTATTTTGAATTTTTAAACATTGATTTTTTCTCTCGTTAAAAATTCATTGTGTCATGTAGTTACTTTGCATGTGTTATACGTACGTATTTTTTTCTTACTTTGCATGTATTATACGAACTTGCATGTATTATATTCCAATCATGTGATAATGAGTAATTAGAAGCCAATTGATTTTTATTCTTTGCATGTGTTATACGAAGAAGAATACGTAATGCATGTGATAATGAGTAATTACTTTGCATGTGTTATACAAAGAAGAGTAGTGCACGTATATATGTACATCTTATATTTTTACGTCATCCATACACGTATAAACCTGTTTTATCAAAAACCTGCAAGTATATTACTAAACACTGAAAATTCAAAAACCTGAAATTCTTATCTGCATCGTTACCAAACTTTAAAATTAATTCAAGATAACAACATAATGTTAAAGGTTCAGACTACAACAATACAATAACATGAAAAAGCTAATGAGTGGTACTAAACATCAATATGAAAAGAGTACTAAGTATCATTAAGGTGAGGAATTGTTATCTCCACTCGGGGAAGTAGTGGTTCACGTAACTCCTGTGTCTCCTCTCTAACTTCGTTGAATAACTTAGCAACAAGCTTCATTCAGATGCCCTGAATATTACTATTGCACAAGCCATCAAATGTGCTCTCAAGAGCAAGACACTCAATGTGTTTCAGAGTGTATACACCATAGTCTCCTAGATTTTCATTCTCTGGTACGCCAGTTTTGTAACGACCGCGAACTAATATCTGTGGATTTTGGTCGTGCGTCGATCGACACAGGTGGTGTGCGTTGATCGACGCAGGTGGTGTGCGTCGATCGACACAGGTGGTGTGCGTCGATCGACGCAGAGTGGATTGAACCAAATCGGTTCGATTTCTATTGCCGGTTCGGCGGGTCGGTTTAGGAAACCCTAGGGTTGTTATATAAAACGCAGAATAGACACTATGTGGCCGATTTTTCTTCCAGAATCAGAGAAATAGAGAGTTCCTGAGAGATTTTTGAGTGTTTGAGGTGATTTGTGGCTATTTTTGTTCCTTGGAGGCTTGTGCAAGGCTTGGGTTCGTGATTTGAGAGGATCCAGGAGGGTATTGAATCCACGTTCTTCGTGCTCTTCATGAATCCTCATTCTTTTCTATCCATAATCGAGGTGAGTGCGTGACCGTAGGTTTATCTGGGTAAAGGGTTGATAAGAATGTGTTTTCTATGTTGTTTTCGTATGGATTTCGTGTTGATTGCGTGCATGGACTGATGCAATTAGATTCAGGATCGATCCATAAGAGAATAGGTTCGATCCTGACATCTGTGATGTTGCGTCGATCAACACACGAGACGATCGCTTGGCGGGTTTGCTACAGATGATTCTAGAATGGTTACCAGGTGAGGTGTTGATCAGGCTCCGGGAGTGCAGCCAGGAGTGGCTGGTGTTCAACCAGGTGTGGCTGGTGTGCAGCCAGGTGTGGCTGGTGTGCAGCCAGGTGTGGCTAGTGTACAGCCAGGTGTGGCTGGTGGTCAGCCGAGAGTAGCTGGGGTTCAGCCGTGAGTGGCTGGTGTGTAGCCGAGTGTGGCGGCTGCGGAGGAGCTCATATCCTACCTTAGGATGATGGAGCAGATGTAGAGGATTGGCACCGGGTTTTTCTCGGGAGGTGTCAAGCCTGAGGAGAGACCGATGAGTGGCAGTTGAGACTGGAGCATAACTTTCGCTCTATCAAATGTCTAGAGAGATACCGGGTTGATCTAGCAGTGCATTACCTGGAGGGTGATGCGCATCTCTGGTGGAGAGGATTTCTCTGGCCTGGAGGGCGCAGGCCGAGATGGCCTGGGAGGATTTCTTGGCTGAGTTTAATGCCTAGTATTTCCCGCAAGGGACGGTGGATCGGTTGGAGCTGAGGTTTCTGGAGTTGGCTCAGAGAAACCGGTCAGTGAGGGAGTTTGACGCGGAGTTCAGTCGACTTCTGGTGCATGCTGGTAGAGGCATGTAAGACGAGTAGGCCTAGGTGAAAAGGTTCCAGAGGGGACTTCGATCTGATTTTAGGACTCGCTGTAGAGCGAGCAAGTTCACCACGAGGGCGGAGCTGGTGGATACGGCTGCTGCGATTGAGGAGGACCTTAGGGAGAAGGTTGTGGTGGTTAGTCCATCGGTTCAACAACAAAGGAGGTCGCAGCAGCAAGTGGGTCCGAGCAGGGGCAGCAAGCTTGCGCATGGATATAAGAAGAAGTAGGAGAGCATTTCAGGGGCCAATCAGGGTGGTTCGGGTTGCTTCGGGTGTGGGAGCACGGATCATCAGGTGGCGAGCTGTTCCACGAGGACTGGAGCTCGGGATACGCGGTGGAGGCCTGGGATATGCGGGTGTGCTTTCACTGCAGAGAGTCGGGGTATATCAAGCCCAAGTGTCTGAGGTTGCAGCAGATGGTAGTGGCGGTAGTGCAGCCGTTGATTCAGATAGCAGCGGCACCGCGGGTTTTCACTTCGACGGAGGCGGGTGGTTCTAGCGCCAGACCGATCACATGTAATTCTGGACTTGACTTTTTAAATTCTTGTGGTGTTTGAATATTAGTTTATTTTGGAAATTGTGAGTTTGTGCTAGAGTGTTAGGATTCTTAAGCACATGGAATTTGTGCAGGGGCCTTAGTAGTGGGCGGATGTGAGTCCCACGTGTTATTTAATTCTGGATCTACGAATAGCTTCATTACTCCGGAGTGTGCAGAGGGCGATTTCGGTGAGCAGGAGAGTTGATGCCAACAGATCTGATCATTAGTCCGGTGGAGTTGTACGATGTCATTCTCGGGATGGATTGGCTGGATCGGTACAAGGTTCATCTAGATTGTCATCGAGGACACGTGGTGTTCGAGCGAGAGGCGGGGAGGTTGGTTTATCAGGGTGTGAGACCGACTTCCAAAAGTCTCATGATTTCGGCCATTTAGACCTAACAGCTGATTGAGAAGGGCTGCGAGGCATATTTGGCGACGATAGTGATGCCAGAGACTGTTGGAGAGGTTGCAGTTGGGGATATTCGGGTTGTTCAGGACTTCCAGGATGTGTTCCAGTCGTTGCAGGGATTACCGCCGTCGAGGTCGGATCTGTTTATGATTGAGTTAGAGCCTGGGACGACTCCTATATCCAAGGCGCCTTACTGTATGGCTTCAGCAGAGATGGCAGAGCTGAAGAAGCAGTTGGATGATTTGTTGGGTAAGGGATTTCTCCGGCACAGTGTTTCACCGTGGGGAGCACCGGTGTTGTTCGTGAAGAAGAAAGATGGGAGTTTCCGGTTATGCATCGATTACCGAGGGCTTAACCGAGTCACTATGAAGAATAGGAATCCTCTGCCGCGGATTGATGAGTTGTTGGATCAGTTGCGAGGGGTTACTTGGTTTTCTAAGATTGATTTGGCTTCGAGTTACCATCGGATTCCTATCAATGAGGCGGATGTTAGGAAGACTGCTTTCAGAACGAGGTATGGGCATTATAAGTTCATGGTGATGCCTTTCGGGTTGACGATTGCGCCACCAGCGTTTATGAGGTTGATGAATGGGGTGTTCCAAGAGTATCTGGACATGTTTGTGATCATCTTCATTGATGATATCCTGGTGTATTCGAGGAGTCCTGAAGAGCATGAGGCTCACTTGAGAGTGGTTCTGGAGAAGTTGCGGGAGCAGAAGCTGTACGCGAAGTTGAGTAAGTACAGTTTCTGGCAGCGAGAGATGAGTTTTCTTGGCCATGTGGTGCCTGCAGAGGAAATTTATGTGGATCCGGCTAAGATTGGGGCTATCAGAGGGTGGCCTAGACCGAGGAATGCCACCGAGATCCAGAGTTTTCTTGGGTTGGCGGATTATTATCGGAGGTTCGTCAAAGGGTTTGCGGGTATGGCGCAGTCGATGACGAAGTTAACGGGGAAGGATGTCCCGTTTGTGTGGTCTACAGCTTGCGAGGAGAGTTTCGAAAAGCTGAAGGAGATGTTGACGAGTATACCTGTGTTGGCGTTACCCGAGCCGGGTGAGCCTTACGTGGTGTATACAGACGCTTCGGAAGTTAGTCTGGGTTCTGTGCTGATGCAGCAGGGGAAAGTTATTGCATATGCTTCGAGGCAGTTGAAGAAGCATGAGTGCAACTACCCTACCCACGATTTGGAGTTGGTTGCGGTGATTTTTGATCTAAAGATTTGGAGGTCTTATCTTTATAGCGGAAAAGTGTAGGTGTTCACAGACCATAAGAGTCTGAAGTATTTCTTCACTCAGCCAGAGCTGAACCAGAGACAGAGGCGCTGGATGGAGTTGGTAGCAGATTACGATCTGGAGATTGGGTACCATCCGAGTAAGACTAATCTGGTTGCAGATGCATTGAGTTGGAAGAGGGTTGCTTTGGCTCAGGAGCTGGATATGGAGGCTCTAGTGAGCTAGATTAGTACGTTGAGATTATGTGCTATCTCACAAGAGCTGTTGGGGTTAGAGGCACCTAACCAGGCAGATTTGCTGAGCAGGATTCGGGTAGCTCAAAAGAAGGATCAAGGTTTGATTAATGCTTCTAAAGTTGCAGGTTCAGAGTATGTGGTCTCAGCGAATGGGACGATACTTGTGAGCGGACGGGTTTGTGTACCTAAAGACGAGGATCTGAGGCAGGAGATCCTGAAGGAGGCTCATTCGAGCATGTTGTCGATTCATCTGGGAGCGACCAAGATGTATCGTGATCTGAAGCAGTATTATCATTGGGTCGGGTTGAAGAGAGATGTCGCTAACTGGGTTGCAGCGTGCAACCTGTGCCAGTTAGTGAAAGCTGAGCATCAGGTTCCGAGTGGTATGTTGCAGAGTTTGCCTATTCCGGAGTGGAAGTGGGATATGATTACCATGGATTTTGTGACGGGGTTGCCAGTGTCACAGACCTATGATGCGATTTGGATGGTTGTGGATCGTCTAACCAAATCAGGATATTTTCTTGCCATCAAAAAGACCGACGGAGCGGCGGTGTTGGCTAAAATATGTGTGGGAAATTGTGAGGCTGCACGGGGTGCCAGCGAGTATTGTGTCAGACAGGGATCCGAGATTTACTTAAGAGTTCTGGAGGGCGTTCCAAGCTGAGATGGGCACTAAGGTGCATATGAGCACAGCGTATCATCCTCAGACGGATGGACATGTCTGAGAGGACGATTCAGACATTAGAAGACCTGCTGAGGATGTGTGTGCTGGATTATGGTGGTCATTGGGCAGATCATCTAAACCTGGTGGAGTTTGCGTACAACAATAGCTACCAAGCGAGTATTGGGATGGCTCCATATGAGGCTCTGTATGGGAGGTCATACCGTACACCATTATGCTGGACCCAAGTGGGGGAGAGGAACATTTTTGGTGCAGATTTTGTTCAGGAGACGACGGAGAAGATCCGTGTCTTGAGGCTGAACATGAGAGAGGCTTAGGATCGGCAGAAAATTTATGCCGATAAGAGACGGAAAGAGCTGGAGTTTGAGTTGGGAGATCTGGTGTATCTCAAGGCAGCGATGTTGAGGGGTCCTAACAGATCCATTTTAGAGAATAAACTAAGTTTGAGGTTTATGGGTCCGTTCAAGGTTGTGGAGTGGGTCGGGCCAGTAGCTTATCGGTTGAGTTGCCTCAGAGTATGAAGGCTTTTCATAAGGTCTTCCATGTTTCGATACTACGGAAGTGTCTACCTAAGTTTGAGGAGGTGTTGGCTAGGATTCTGGAGGATCTTCAACCCAACATGACGTTGGCGGCGAGGCCTGTGAGGATTCTCGAGAGGAAAGTCAAGGTGCTGCACCAGAAGAGGATACTGTTGGTGAGAGTCTTATGGGACTGTGACAGTATTGAAGAGGAGACTTGGGAACCAGAAGCGAGGATGAAGGCAATGTACTCGAAGTGGTTCGAGAAGCAAGCGGTGGCTTGAGTGTCTTTTCTGGTTCTCAGAGTCTGTATAGTATGTTGCTATGAGATTGATATATTTTTCGTTTTGTGTTGTAACGATTATACATTGTTGAGATTTAATAAGATGTGTTTTCTTATTAAATGTGTTTATAAGATGTGATTATTATGGTATGACTTGTGGAGTCATGGGTTGTGATAACTGGTAGGTCATGTGTTTTTATGGCTGGTGGGGTCATGTGGAGGTCTAGTGATAGAAGTTCTATGGGAGTTAGAGCTTGTCTATAAACTAGGGAGCTAGAAAGAGAAGTTCTAAGTGAGTAGGACTATCTATTTTCTAGTGAGATTAGGAACGGAAGTTCTATGTGAGTTAGAGTTTGCCCATGTCCTAGGAGGAGTATATGGGGATGAAGGTTCTATGTGAGTTAGGACTTGCCTATTCCCTAGATGGCGCTGGGAAATAGAGGTTTTATGTGAGTTAGAACCTGTCTAGGGACAGTCTGGAAACAGAAGTCTTATGTGAGTTAGAACTGTCTTTTCCAGGGACTCTGTGGAAACACCCTGGTGATTGGGTTGTTTCGGTTGGCCTAGTGATTGGTCATGAGGTGATATTTCGGGATAGGGAATGTCAGGATGGAACCATGAAAGGTGATTTTTGGTCGATATATGCTTATGATGCACATTACAGAGTGATTGCTCCAGGGGATAGTGGGTCTCCTAGATATACTTGAGGGGACAGTGAGGTTCTCTCCAGGGGATAGTGGGTTCCGTGCATATACTTTGAGGGACAGAGATCTCTTTAGAGGATTTATGATTCCTCTGCAGCCAATAGCTTGACGGACTGTGTGTCCTGAGAGTGGGAGGAACTGGAGCATACCGAAAGCTGGATGGACGATGGTCCTGAAGGTGGGAGGGGTATGATATACATCGAGAGCTCGAAGGGTGATGACCATGAGAGTATGAGTGGTGTATATAGATATGAGAATGAGCAATAGTATCTGTAGTGTGATTGTAAGTATGAGACTGGATGAGCTTCAGGGATCGGGAGTGGATCTCAGGTGGTGCTGACCGGGTTTGGTCAGGATTGCACCCGTGGCGAGACAGTGCAATGTGGCTAGTATGGGACTAGTGGAGCTCGGGGATCGGGTGTGATCTCGAGGGGTGCTGGCCGGGTGGCCAGGAGTGGTGATAAGGATGTGTAAGTGGACGTCTAGTCTAGGGTTTTTACTTGCGTTCGGAACTTTGGGTCAGACGACCCTGGTAAACATATGTAGCGGCATTGGTCGTGCATGTTCTTGTTTGATTGTTGCGCGATCGATTTGGCAGCCCTAATCTGGATAAGGAAGCGTTGCATTGTTGTTGTTTCCGGGAGAAGCTGGTCGGGTTTCGGACGGGAGTGTTAACCTTAGGGAGACAGTGTCGCGTGATTCGAGGTCGAATCCGTGTTGGTGGGTGAGAATTGTAACGACCGCGAACCAATTTCTGTGGATTTTGGTCGTGCGTCGATCGACGCAGGTGGTGTGCGTTGATCGAGGCAGGTGGTGTGCGTCGAACAACGCAGAGTGGATTGAACCGGATTGGTTCGATTTCTATTGCCGGTTCGGCGGGTCAGTTTAGGAAACTCTAGGGTTGTTATATAAAACCCAGAACAGACACTAGGTGGCCGATTTTTCTTCCAGAATCAGAGAAATAGAGAGTTCCTGAAAGATTTTTGAGTGTTTGAGGTGATTTGTGGCTGCTTTTGTTCCTTGGAGGCTTGTGCAAGGCTTGGTTCGTGATTTGAGAGGATCCAGGAGGGTATTAAATCCGCATTCTTCGTGTTCTTCGTGAATCCTCATTCTTTTTCTTCCAGAATCAAGGTGAGTGCGTGACCTTAGGTTTATCTGGGTAAAGGGTTGATAAGAATGTGTTTTCTGTGTTGTTTACGTGTTTGTTGCGTGCAGGGATTGATGCAATTAGATCCAGGATCAAACCATGAGAGGATAAGTTCGATCCTGGCATCTGTGATGTTGCGTCGATCGACACACGAGACAGTGCATCGATCAACATCGGGGTTGCGTGTCGATTGACACACTGGTTGATCCATCGATCGACACTTAGAGGTTGTGTCGATTGACGCAGGTCAATGCATTGATCGACACATGGGGGTTATGTTGATCGACGAATGTCTGTTCGAGGCAGACTTGTGTGTTTTATTCGTGCCTTGCGTATTGTATGTTCACCCTGGTATTTTTATCGATTCTTATGCCTGTGTATATAACCTGTAGACGGGATGATCGTCTCACTGAGTATTTATAATAATACTCATGCATCTCTTTTTGCCATGTGATGCAGGTAAAAATAAAGTGTGATCGTGGAATCATGGCCGGGAAGAGGAGATGATCTAGTGTCTCGGTTGCGTGGCCATTGTGTTAGAATTGCTAGGGTGTTAGTAATTCTGGAACTTGTTATTGATGTTGGTTGATTTGGAGTTTATTAATTATTGTTATTGGAACTGGTTAGAGTTTTAGTAAAATATGGGATTTGCTAAATGTTGTATTGATTTAACTGTTGAATTGTCTTCCGCATTGCTTGTGTTGACCCGTTGAGGATTATTAATTGTGATAATAATAATCCGAAGGAAATTTTTTTTAAAATTTACGGGTTGGGTTGTTTCAGGTTTTAACTCTTTTCACCTCCAACTGCTTATTCGACTTCTTTCGTGTCTCATTCGGAATCGCTAGACTCAGCAATGCAGGGATCATTTTGGCGAAAGGGCGACATTGCTCGGTCATTTCGGCGTCAGTCAATCTCGGGATGCTGTCATACACGTAAATTTTGTGCAAATCCAAGTTGATATCTAGAGCTACCCAATGGTCACTGGTGATGTGGTGACAAACATAGAGGTGGTCAACCTGAGTATATCATTCCTTGTTGGTTGGTGATCCTTTAGGAGCTATACCTTTGACGTGGTCAAAATAGAAACTCCGGAACACAAAAGATTTTCGCAATGCGTCGAACTTCTTGTAATCATTAACCATTGACTTCACAAAATCTTGGCTTAAGAAAGTTATGCGTGGATTATAGTAAGGAGAAGGATCGCGCATAAACCTTTTGCGGAACATAGTCATTGCTGCTCCCATGTGCTACATAAAAAAAATGGAATTGTAAATTAAATATGATATGTGGCAGCTTACAAAATCTGAAAACAATTACAAAAACTTACTCTATCACATAACCATCCATATTCTTTATTTGGCCAATCAATCCTAGGAGTAATAATCTTCCAATAAAAACGTTCATCTGCTTCGGGCATGATAGTTGGTTATTCCCTATTAAAAATCATAAACAATTGATGAATAGAAAATAAAACACTATAATTCTAATTTTTTCAGAAAAAAAGCAAGAGTGTTTATGAAAACTTACTCAGCTAGCTTGAGAAAGTCCATTAGCGTTTGCAGTTTCTCTTCTTCAACAGTTTTGAAAGCATCATACTTAGCAGGAGAAGGAACTACACCTTTGACAGTTTTGATGATGCGCTTAACTGTAGAGCTCCCTATATATGGAAATTTCTGAGACTCACTCAATTGTGGAATCCGCTTCGACTTAGACGTCCCTGCATCCAAGCTCGTTATTTTGTCTTGTAAAGGTTTCAAAGCTTTACCAATCGCAGCATCAGCCAAATTTGATGCAGGATCGGACCAAGTCTCCTCAGGGGCGTTATCTGTTTTTTCTTGCTTGATCTTTTTCACTACAACATGATTCACAGCTGCTGCCACCTTCTTTTTCTTATTCTTGAGATTTACATTATTCACAACTCTTTGAGATGGGAACCCATCTTATGATGTTTCAATCACCTCCACCATCCATGACTGCACAAGAGTGTAAGATAGGTTAATAGTATGTAAAACAAATTTAATAACTTAGATAAAGGTAAAGTACTTACCGATATGTTACTTTCAGCTTCATCATCTACCTTTGGATTTGAATTATCTGCTTCATTAGGCTGAATAGCTGAAAATCGAATTTCTTTGTCTTTCAAACCCTTTTCCATTGAATTTAATCGCAGTTCTACTACAGCAGCTTGCACTTGCATTGCTTTCAAATCCTTCTCCAAATCTCATGTGACTTTAGTTTTTCATCCAATGCATCCATTATGTTGTTCAAATCCTTCCCCATAGTTTCCATTGTATCACTCATTTTTTCCATGATCTTCAAAATACCAGCCATAGTTACTTGGTCCTCTTTAAAATCCTACAGACATCAATTTCTCAGAATAATTAACATAACATCAATTCATGGCTAATTAAAACTCAAACAACACAGCAAAAAAAAATCAAAAGTCAAAACGGGTGGAAAAATGTGTAAAAGAGAGGACTAATCAATCAATTATGGCATGTGAGTAATAATAAAAAGACACAAAACAGAGGCTCATGACTATCTTCACTTATTATCAACATTTTCTTATCCGTTTCTTTTTTTTTCACCTAACTTACAGAGAAACAAAAGGTCAAATATATGTTCCTCGTTCGTTCCTTCTATAAGAAAATAATACTAATAGACTTATTAAATAAGGACAACTTTACAACAACATGAAGCAGTCTAACCACCTAATTTCATATAGCTAAAATAATTAACATAACAATTGTCACAATATTCAAAAATGTATAAAAAAGGAACTAACTTCTGCATCTTCTTCCTCTAAAACTTTATTCTTCAGCTTCTTAGAACTTCTACTACCATCCTCTTTTTTTGTAGCTTGTTCTTTTTCATTTTTTCTTTCCATTAGTTGCAGCTTTAAACCATCCCAAACATTCATAGGCAAACAACCATTAATGATATCTCTAATGAGGTTGTCTAGCTCTGGTTCTGCATGCTGATCACTATCATCACTCCAAACCGGATACATGTTTTCTTCAGAAACTGGGATCATATGTCTCACATGCACCTACAACATAACAATATAAGTTTTGCAAAACAGTCCCTTCTAACGTAAAAAAAAAAACTAGACAATTTAGAAAAAATCACTAACCTCTCCATGAGCTGCCTTCTCTTTATCTATGAACGTTTGGAAATTCAAACGACTACGAGATGATTCCCAACTGAGTAAGGGAACATCTGTGGTTTTCTTTTTCTTACCATATGCTTCTCCAAGTCTAGGAACACTCATAAATCCATGTCAGCAATACTTGAACACATCCATGTATACAGTAGGAGTCATTTTGGTACTCAACAACCTTTATCGAACGAATGAGGCTATCAAACGCCATTCGACCCCATGGATAGTTCTCAAACGCAACTGAATCAAGAACTCTTTTCGCACTCAATAAAGGAATCATAGATCCATGGCTTATGCCATACACTCCAACAGAAAGAACGACTAACCTTCCAACCATTAGCCTCTTTGGCTTACTCCATGTCGCTCATTTAGACATTAACTCATCCAATTGCTTATACATTGGACCATCAGAGATTGACACTCCAAGTTCTTCCCAGAAATTCGTATGATCAACATCCAACTCGTCATTCTGAGGAAAAGGATCACAGTTCATCCTTGTTATGTCCACAAATTCATTCAAAGATAATCTGATTGGACGACCACCAAACAATGACCATATCTCACGCCTGTTCTGGATTGCTAACTGATGTGTGAGAAAATAATGCACCCTCTGAGCAGCCCATACGTACTTCATTTTCAGCAAACTTGATAAACACTCCAACAGATGAATCCCTCAAATCTGAAAACATCGTCTCCTAATCCATCTTTTATGATTGCAAATTTGGCTCTGAAGCATTTATGGTTCATGCTTCTATTTTGTAACAGAGATTTCCCTTCTTCATAGAGACGAGAAGGGTAATTACGCATCCCAGAATTCGCCGCCCGACTCGGTTCTCATAATTGCCTCCAGTTCCGACGAAATCTCCACTTGACGAGAATGGAGTGGCCTCGCCTCGCCTCAGAATCGCCTTGCCTCCGATTACAAGTCGTCGGGTTTTACAAAACTTGAGAGTGGAGAAGCGACATTTTTAGGGTTAGAGAAGAGTAGAAACTAGAAATCGATAAAACCCAAGCGATTTCTGGGTTTTTTATTTTTTTTTTTAAATTATGTAATTTGTTTTTTGATTTTTTTTTTTAAATAAATATAAATGACATTTTCGATAATATGATGAAGTTTATAATGTTAGTGGTCTTTAAACAAAAAATCTAAGTTATACTAGTAATCATTTTTTTGGGTGGGTTAGTCTAGTTATTTTTTTTTATAGTTTTGAGTCATTTTGAATAATTTTCACTTTTTTAAAAAACCAAAACGTGGACAAAGACAAGTAAGCTTAATGAATCAAAGAAACTACAGATCTAACCATGGTAGAATCGGATAACCATAGTAAATTTTTGGAGCTGTTATCTTCAATGGACATGACATAAAGGTATAAAGGTGTAAACTTAGAAGTTCTATTTTTTCACTAAGAACCATATAAATGGAATCTGAAAAGTGTTTGAATTGATTCAAAACTCAACTAATCCTCCATCGAAGAGAAGTAGAATCGAGAGAAAAATGGACAAAATCATTTACTTATGTTCAGTATAGTGTTTCTGATGTCGTTCCTGTTCGATTGTCATTGGTATTGAGACAAGAGAGGCATATTGAGAAATGAAGGAAGAACAGAGACATGGTACTTGAGACCAGACAATGCAGAGCTCGGGATGTCTACTATGTTTCATCATGCATATCCTTCGATTAGTTTAACTTCCGGGTTCTTTCTTCTTCATGTCTATTCACTATGCAAGTTCTTTTGTGTTTGTGTGTTCTGTTAATGATTTTTTTTTATAATACATGTACATATCACAATGGCATCTCGTACAAAAAACATTTATATAGAATTTTTCCACCGGATTTTCTGATATTACAAAAAAATCTTCTCTGCCTTTCAAATCAGATATAACTATGTTGGTGGTGAATAAAGAACAAGGTGAGATGGATCGCTTAGAAAACAGAGATAAAGAACTTGGCTAGACGTTCAAGGCGTGGTGTAGTGTTAGTAATGTTCCAAGGATGAAGAAAAATTGACGTTATTTGAGGAAGTAAAAGTCTAGGGTTGGATGAACTGTTATTTTATGTTGAACTATTCTTTTGTGTTTTTAGGTACTTATGTTTACCCGTTGTATTTGCGTCTCCTAAGGAAAAATAGAAAAAATAGATATATAGATATTCTCGGACAATTTAAGAAAATGTTGAACTCGTATTTTATTTTAAATTGGTTTTGTTTGGTACTACTGGTGTTACTAGGTACTACTATGTTATAAGCATAAAACATGTGTGTAATAAAATAAAAATAAAAAATAAACATATTTAACACATACACTGTCAAATTAATGAATAAATTTTTTTAAAATTTTACTACTTGTCATACTAAGTTTTCTAGTAATAATATGTTACACATACTTATACTTTTGATAGTTTTGATGTATTATTAGTCATACATACGTAAGTTTATAATTTTTCTAGAAGTATTAATCAAATTTATCCATTTAAATATATTTACTATAGTTTCGTATATTAAAATATATGAAAACACAATGTTTGTTTGTTTGACAAAACAATGAATGCTTCTACTCATACATTAATATATGTATAAGGTATAGTTTAGTAAAAAAATATGTTTTCTCTAATTCTTCAATTTATAATCATATGTACCCAGTGGTACCTATGTATCAAGGCGACACAAATGTACCAATAAGTAAAAGATACATAAATTAACTGATAAGTAAAGAATACTTATATAGAAAACAAACAACACAGTCATACTTAGTTATACCAGTCAGAGAGAACACACAAAACAAGTCTCATAGTAACTAAGTTCAAAATCAACACAGTCATCTCTAGTCACTTGCATTAGATAATTAAAAACTTGATCATCATTTGAGATATATGATGGTGTCGTAACATTCAAATTCATCGAAAAGTAACTAAATTTGAGATGCGTTGTAGCTTCATCTATCATCATCATCTTGTCAATTTTATCGACCAACGCCAAATAAGTGACGTCCTCCACTCCGATCCGCATTGCTAAAGTACGAATTTCAACTTCTCGAGAGCATCATCTT
This sequence comes from Arabis hirsuta, assembly GCA_964056655.1. Taxonomy (NCBI): domain Eukaryota; kingdom Viridiplantae; phylum Streptophyta; class Magnoliopsida; order Brassicales; family Brassicaceae; genus Arabis; species Arabis hirsuta. The sequence continues at coordinate 18,855,667 of OZ053301.1, forward strand.
GTGTAGTCATCTTCTTTTGTGTAACATCCTCCATAATCAAAACATATGATTGTGCAATTCATTATCTCCTGCAAAAGAATAAGAACAAAACAAATACTGTTAGTATATAATCAAATATATATTATATTACTGTTTCATTAATACCAATTACTTTCACTAGTATCAGTAATAATATTTACTCTCACTAGTAACTAGGGGCATCTAAGAGGGGTGGCAACTAGTTCTATCGCACAAGGCCCATGTGAAAAAATTTAAAATTCTTTAAGAAAAAAGGCCCAAATTAATTTTTTTTTAATTTCTCTCGAAAAGGGTCCAAGAATTTTTCTTTTACCTAAGGCCTTAAAAAAAGTTAAGACAGCCCTGCTAGTAACAATAGTACCGTTAATACAATTTACTCACACTTGTATCAGTTACTCTCACTAGTAACGGTTACTCTCACTAATACCGGTTATACCCTCTACAGTTTCGATTTACCTCTGCTTTTGTATGCTTTAGAATGATTCCGCTACTATTTTACAACAAACCTATCACATTACCCTAATAGATCTAGAAAAAAAAATCCAATATCCAAAAATCCATACAAAAAGAATAAATTTTTAATTTACAAAAAAATTTCTAAAACTAGAAGAAAACCTAATGTTATCCTAAACATTGATACTGCAAAAACGAAAAATATCACACTTTAATTTAGAAAATTCAAATACGTAAAGAAGAATAGAACAAGCTTTTAATCCTCCTTGGTTGTGTTTTTATTTCCAACGAGATGGAGAACCGCAGAAGAAGGACGACATACAGAGGAAGACGATGAGAAGAAGAGGAAGTAGATGAACGAAGACGAGAGGAAGAAAAGGAAGAGAAGAACCGAACAATGAAGAAGAGGAAGCTTCCTCTGTTTTGTTGTTATTTTGTAGAGAATAGGAGAAACGACGAAGATGAGGTAAGAGCACCCACAATGATGAATTTCTTGAAAGGTTTCTAAGGAAAAAAAATAATAAAATAATAAAAAGATAGGAGAAAGGATGGAGAGGGGTTCTAACTTTAGAAACACTTCCCACTTTATTAGAAACTCATATAACATATGTTTTTGTGTCATTAGTTTAAGATTTTCCTAATGACTTAAAATTTAAATAAATAACCAAAATTATTAAAATAATATATTTTAGAGACTCAAAGAGTTTTTACCCATTGAAGATGCTCTAAATGGGTTACACGTGAATCATAAGATGCTCTAAGTGGGTTACACGTGAATCATTTAGATATATTAGAATTATTTTTGGTTGTTGGGTTATTTAATTAAAAAATTAATTAGAATGTATATATATGATAATAAACAAAAAAGAGTAGAATGGAGAGAAAAATAATAGAAAAATGGTTAGATTTAAGGTGTTTACAAACATGTTGGATTCTTTATTAATGTAAACTAATATCTGAATGGTGACAATGCGGTGCGGGACAAATAGTAACAAATATATATATATATATACATATATACATATGTATAAATATATATTTTTGTTAGATACATATGTATAAATATAGATTTTTGCAACTGTTTAGTGTAAGACGGGAAGAAGCGAAACGTCACTATTTGGGGTGGTTTAACTGTTTCACCGACAAAACTTTACCTTTTTGTATATAATATACCTTCTTTCTGTAAGAAAACCTGAAAAAAGTAACACTTATTAACTTTTCAATTCCCTTGTATCATTTTGTTTTATAGTTTAAATTTTGATCGTAAGGATCATTCTGATTTTAAAGCAGATAATAGTATTAAATCGTACCATGACTTGTAAACTCTTACTTAATGGGCTCTCAATATTTTGTTCAAGTATGGTTCTTCTTTTGTTGTGGTAGGCTATTTAGTATGATAGTTCACAACCAATGATTAACTTTGACGTGTTTTGTATGAATCTGTAAAAAGTATATGGATATGAATTTTTAAAAATCTATGTATATGCATTTTTAATTTTGATGTGTTTTGTATAAAATGTTTAATAAAATATTAAATTGTATAAAAAACTATTCTTCGAATACTCTCCGATTTATATCCGATTTACAAAAAAAATGGTAAGTCCAGACCGACTGTCCAACTCACGTCTAACGCGATTTTGAACAAAACCTCAATCTAATGCACCGATTTTACAATATGCTAAAACTAAGAGGTTATTGGCCAAAACTCATTCTTTACCCACAAATCATAGCATATAACAATTTCACTTTGACACAGGTCAATTAACTCATTAACTATAAATCTATAACCAATTTTATAGACGAAGTGATTTAAATTCTTACCCTTTCTTTTTGCACAGAATCATTCTCATGCAGCTCAATTCATACAATAACTAAAAGTAAAAGATTACAAATCATACTTTAATAGAAGAGGAGAATCAATAAATTAAAAACACGCATTAATCAATGATACAAGTAGAAGGAAGAGATATGTGAAAGAATCAACAGGAAAGGATCGGATATGAATGATAAAACGGCGAAAGGAAAGGTTGGAGCTCGGCCATTTTTTCCTCGCTCTTTATTCCAATCTGCGTTACACAAAAATAAAATAAACATTAGTGATGGATATTGGAATATATCATAGTGTATATATATATAAAATTATTGTTTGTTTGTATATTGCTGCGATAGACATTACTACATAAATCGAACATGAATATATAAAATAGATTTATCAAAAAGCTCAACTTTTAGTGTGAACAACGGCAAGATCGTGGCATTATGTTCAGGTTAAAACACACTGATAAAGCATAAACACTTCCATACATTCTCATTATCCTTTGTCTAAACATTTTAATGAACTAGGGAAATATTACGTTTTAGACAAAACAAAACATATATCCCCCTTAAGCATAATAACACCATAATAAAATTCACAATGCAAACACAAAATATATATATATATATATTTATATTTCTGAAAAACTCTTTTTAATCGATCGGACTAAACACGTTTGGGTTATATCTAAGTTTATAAAGATGATGATTGAAGAGATTCAAATAAAAGAGAATATAGCATACCCTTTAACTGGAGTGAATTTTATCAGATTGAGCAAGTGTAGCCCGGAGGTGGATTTTTGCCACAGGTAAGAAGAAGCTGAAGAGCAACGGGGACGTAAAGCTTAAGGTTAAGAGCTTTGAGCTTAAGTGTAGTGCAGAGACAAGCAGCGGCTTCCACTTCGACCAGACCTTTAAGTAACGGACAACATTTGTTAACCGCTGGGTCTCCAAGTCCTATCTTTACTAAACCTCCCAACAAGTCCACGCATGCCCCCAACTTTAGCGTGTCTATTGGACATGTCGCTTCCCCACTTCCTGATGGTGGCTTATGGCTACCTGGTGGTGGAGGACAATCCTTACCTCCGGTGGCAGGTGGGTTTATCCCCGGAATAAGAGGACCGACAATCGGCAATGGTGGCAGTGGCAATGTGGGCCCCACCACAGGTGGTATGGGAAGCCCGTCTACTGGAGGGAGTGGTAGCTCTCCCACTGGAGGAACAGGTAATTTTGGGACGGTCACCGGAGGAACTGGAAGTTCAGGTACGGTCACCGGAGGAACTGGAAGTTTAGGTACGGTTACCGGAGGAACAGGTAGTTTTGGGACGGTCACCGGAGGAACAGGTAGTTTTGGGACGGTCACCGGAGGAACTGGAAGCTTAGGGACAGTTACGGGAGGAACGGGTAGCTTAGGCACAGTCACCGGAGGCACAGGTAGCTTAGGGACAGTCACCGGAGGAACGGGTAGCTTCGGAACTGTTACCGGAGGAACGGGTAGTTTAGGGACCGTCACGGGAGGAACGGGTAGCTTAGGAACGGTCACCGGAGGAACAGGTAGCCTGGGAACGGTGACAGGGGGTTTAATGGACGGTTTTCCGCCCTTCCTATGGTTGCAGGAGCCGCATGAGAGTGAATGTTGGGGAAAATAGATAATGCAAACGAGGAAGAGACAGAGAGAGAGAGATGAGAGTTTGGATGACTCCATGTTGAGAAGAGCGGATGGAGAAAAGATGATAAAGGGTATATGAATATATAGAGCAAGAATGGGGAGAAGGGATCACGTGAACATGGGGGCTACTTCTGCAATAAGAAGGGAAGCCCCAAAATAAGCATGGTTGGCAATTATCATAAGAATACAAGATTCCCTTGATGACCCATCGCTATATATCATCACATGTCCCCTCATTTTTCACTTCTTTTTTAGCGCCTCTTTGTCTTGGGGTTTCTACATTTTTTAACAAAGGTAACTTCAGTTTCAACACTGTACATTCTTGGTCTCTCATTATCAATATCTATGCGTGTTTAAGTAGTAGTGAATGTAATGAGTTAAATTAGCGAGACGGAACAATCACTAGGAGTCTAGGACTATAGGAGTTAGAATTTCCAATGAAGGTACGTTGTTGATATGAAGAATCTAATAACATCTATATAATGTAAAAAAAAAAAAAAGTGGCAAGACATCAAATTGAAGAACATTTTTCTATATTTTTTTGTAAATTAAGAAAAGTTTTAAAAATATGAAATTTTACGATAAACATAATAATGCATATTGCGTTATAAGGAGTATCTCTTCTTGATTGTCAAATGTCAACCATTGTCGTTTTGCAAGTTTGGCTATAATTATTTGTCGGATGTCCTTGTTGGCTGGTCGAAAAGTGGCTAGGTGTAGTCTTGAGTTCCTTTAATAAAATGAAGCATGCAGAATCAATTTACAAATAATGTTGAGTTTTGATGATGTTGAAGTTGTTCCCAATAGAGGATAATTTCCAGTGTTGTGGGTGGTGTCAATGAGTAATTAGTGAAACGCACTCCAAATATTTAAGGTGTATGGACAATCGAAGAGAAGGTGAGCTTTCTTTTAAGATTGAGACTAACAAAAGAGGCAACAACTAGGAACATAATAACTCCAATGACGAAGACGATCTCTATTTAGCAATCCGTCTCTTGTCACAACCACAATAGGAAGGCATGTTGAGGGATGCGTTGGGAAAACCAAACCGATTTGAACCAAGGCACATGTGAGATCTAGGATGTAAGCTTTTCTAAGTAAGAGAAGTAGAGAACTTGCATGGCGAGTCTGAAATTGAGTTCCTCAAAACCTGGTTATATCTCTAGTCTAACTAAGGATGTGACTAGAGGGTTCACCAGTTACTTACATATGAAGAAATCGTGAATTGAAAACTAACAAATTCTTTACACGCATTGAAAACGGATCGATGGGTTTTGACTTTCTTCACACATTGAAGACGAAGATAGCACCATTGTAAATATTTTCTATTTGTTGTCTTTTACTTAAGGGCATTTTAGTTTCGAAATATAAGAGGTAATTAACCTTAAATTTAGTCCATTCTCACAAGAGTCGCTTTTGGGAGTACCGTGTTCAAATTAAAATAATATATTTTACCATTCCAACAAATCAGCCTAAAGTTCAATGCTTAATAAACCCAAGCTTTTGAAGGTTTGTGCAGTTGACAATGAGATTTTGAAGTTTAAGATTGTTCTACCACTACAAGAAAATAGGGGGAATTCCGACAAGTCAACAAAAAATTATAACTTTCGAGAATTACCAACACACATCGACAAGTGAAAACTCATCATACATTTTGAAAGAAAATCGATAATAAAAATGTCAAAGACTTTCTGAAGGGCTCCTTAGCCTTCAGTAAATATTCTCACGGGCAAGGATATGTTGGAATAGATTTTTAACGGTAAAGAGACCGTCAAAATTATTTCAATGGGATTTTCGACGGTACAGTTTTGATGACATTATGATGGATTTTTTTCATGCTTCGGCATATGAGGATTTGCTTTTATGCTCATCATGCTATCTCATAGGATTTGCAGTGCGCTCGAATTGATATGATCTCTTTAACCGCTTTGTTAACGGCAAGCACCACATCCTCTTAAAGTGAGATCGAAACTCTTTTAGTTTTAATATATATATATATATATGTTTCGACGAAAAAGAAGATAGCACAAGAATATGAAGAAAGGTAGGACCAATACCAGTCACGGGTTTTCCTCAGATGAGCAGATGAGACCATAAGTATTGCTTTGGCACCTACTACGCACTCGGAGTCGAACCCATACTGATAGTTTTTAAAAGGATGGTGTGCCCACTAGTGGTGTAAATTGGGTTCTGGATGTAAGTCATAAGTTACATGAACCCTAAGATCTTTAAACATCTAGATTAATCACATAATAGAATCTATGAGGAGGATTATCGGATTACCTCCGTTCATTGTAGTGGAGAGATCTTCCTGAACGATATCCTGATGGAAGATGGAAAACCTGATCTCTGAGGTAGGAGTTAGGTTTCTCTCCCCTTGCCTATAAACTTCTCTTTAGGTGTTGTGTATTAGGATGCCTTTATGATGGGCTAAAGGCACATATTTATAGGTGGAGAGAGGACCTAATTCCTCTTTAGGGTTTCCTTAGGATTAATTTCAACCGTCCATCAAAGTAGAGATTTATTAGGAATTAACTCTATTATTTCCATTTAATTGGTTACCAAATATATTATGGAATAACATTATTCTAATAGAAAATGGATCATTAAAAACCACATAATAGGAAAAGGAAATATTAATAAATATTCCTTACAGTCTCCCACTTGGTCGCTAGTACGATCCATTAATGTTTTCTTCCAAGAATCATAAGGCCGGCATAATATGTTATTCACTATTCCTCATTTGGTCATCATAAGTGTCTTGACTAATCTAGTAATCAATGGGAGTCATGGCGGTTGCACATCATTCTGCAACATGATCCCTTCCATGTACTACTACACTGACTACCTTCATAGCTAGACCATAAACATAAGTTGGAGTTATCGTAATGGTCCCTGTTATGTCTTTAAATAAAGACTCATTCTGTTATCATAATCCAACAACCAATAATGTGTGTGCACATTGGAAACAGAATAGAAAATATGTAAAAATTCATTAAAAGATCTCAAATAAATGTCAAAATAGACAAAACATAATCAGACAACGTCATTAAGAGCTACCTCAAGACCCATTATTTCAGCATGCTTATGAAATGTCTTAGGAGGTAAAACTTTCGTAAATATGTCTGCAATCATAACATCAGTGCCTATGTGTTCTATGACAAACTTTTCTCTTTTGACATCTTTGTTTTATCGACATATATTTAAGCTTAATGTCCATATACTTGGATCCTTTAGATATCATGTCTTACTTTGAAAGAACATTGTAGCTTTCAGTGTCGCATAAAGAGTTGAAGACTTAAAGACCTCGAACTCAAAGACAATTTTGCAACAATATTTTCATAATAGAAGCCTCATAATTTACCACATACTCAGCCTGCTTAGTGAATGTATAAAGCAACTACAACTTCAAGCTTTTCCATAATATGATATCTCTACTAATGAGATACACATAGTCTAAATGTAGTGCTTAAAACCATGATTTCCACTAAAATCTGAGTTAGTATACTCAACCATCTGTGGATATATTGATTTTTAGCATGTGAACATATATTTCTTATTTTCTTTATGTATCTCAAAATCTTAATATGAACGTACCAGTACTGTAATAGAAAAATACATCATCATGCCATTTTTCTCAAGAACTTTAATAATATATGCTTTCTGAGACAAACCTAAAATTCCAAGCGATCTATCACGAAATATTTAAATTTCTATCACATTGGATGTCTCACCCATATCTTTAATGTCAAAGTTCTCTGAGAGGTAGTTCTTAGTCTTATGTAATAGAACAAGATCATTACAGGCCAATAAGATATATCAACATACATCACCAAAATATGAACTTACTCCCACTGATCTTGAGGTATATACATGGATCTATAATATTTTCTTTGAAACCAAATTTCATAACGGTTTCATCAAACTTAAGATACCATTGCCTCGAAGCTTGTTTAAGCCCATATATTGATTTCTTCAGTTTGCAGACCATGTCTTCCTGACCTTCGGCTATGAAGCCTTCAGGTTGACGCATATAGACTTCTTCTTCTAAGTCTCCATTAAGAAAGGCAGTTTTCACATCCATTTGATGTAACTCAAGATCATACTGAGCTACTAATGCCATGATAATTCTGAGAGAGTTTTTCCTAGACACAGGTGAGAAAGTCTCATTGTAATTAATGCCTTCTTTCTGATTGAAACCTTTAGCTACAAGTCTAGCTTTATATCAATCAACATTGCTATTACAGTCGAGTTTGGTCTTAAAGATCCACTTACTCCCGACTGCTTTGTGTCCTTCAGGCAATGGAACAATGTCCTAGACTTCATTCTTAGCCATCGATTCCATTTCATCCTTTGCGGCATCATTCCACTTATCAGAATTAACATCTTTCATGGCTTGTGAATAAGAAATTGGATCATTAATATTCCCTCCTTCAGATTCTACTAGGTAAAGCATGTAGTCATCAGAAATAGCAGATTTCCTCTCACGAGTAGATCTTCTTAATGCTGGTTCATCTTGCACTACAAGTTCATTATTATTATTGGCGATATCATCATCATGGAGTGGATGATGATTCACTGGATTTTCCTCGTTGTTTAACGGTTCAACAACAGAAGAATCACCAGCTACATTCGGAAGAGAGGGTAAAGGGATATTAACCCTAATTTCCTGAATGTTCACATCTTGTACTTTAGCACTCCCACTGAACTCGCCATTCTCATAGAATCTGGCATTACTAGTTTCTACTATTCTCGTACTATGGGTTGGACAATAAAATCTATATCCTTTAGACTTCTCAGGATAACCAATAAAGAAACCACTGATCGTTCTTAAGTCTAATTTCTTTTCATGTGGGTTGTATATTCTTGCCTCAGCTGGACAACCCCAAACTTGGAGATGTGACAGACTTGGTTTCCAGCCTTTCCACAGTTCAAAAGGAGTCTTAGGAACTGCTTTGCTAGGAACCCTGTTCAAGATATATACTGCAGTACGTAATGCATCCATCCACAAGGATATAGGTAAGTTAGCATGACTCATCATGGATCTAACCATTCCCGTATAAGTACGATTACGCCTTTCAGCTACACCATTCTGCCATGGAGAACCAGGCGTCGTGTACTGAGCAACGATTCCTAATTTTTGGAGAAGTCTTGCAAAAGGTCCAGGATGTTATCCTGTTTCATCATACCTGCCATAAAATTCACCACCTCTATCTGACCTAATGATTTTCACCTTTTTATCTAATTGTCTCTCTACTTCAGTAATGAACACTTGTACAGCATCCACATATTGAGACTTTTCTTTCAATAGATAGATGTAACAATAACGTGAATAATCATCAATAAAGGTAATGAAGTACTTTTCACCTCCAAAAGTTGGAACGTCAAAATGTCCACAAATATCTGTATGTATGATTTCAAGAAGCTGTGTACTTCTTGTGGCTCCTCTTTTAGTGTGTTTAGTTTGCTTTCCTTTAATGCAATCTATACACTCTTTATGATTGGTAAAATCAAGATTCGGAATGACTCCATCTTTTACCAATCTTTTAATTTTTTCACTGGAAATGTGTCCCAGCCTTTTATGCCACAAGTTATACGAATCATTTGAACATGTTTTACGCTTAAGTCCACGTTTATCTTGCAGGGTGAGATGAGTTTCAAAAGGTTGATCAGCCAAATTTAATCTATAAAGACCATCAACTAATATTCCAAAACCAATTCGATTAGAGTTCAGAAATAAATTGAAATAACCATCTCCTTGAGATGACTTAAAACCAGCCAAATCAAGTTTGCTTACTGAAACTAAATTATGGGAAATAGATGGAACATAAAGAGTCTGAAATAAATTCAAAAAAAATCCACTATCCAAAATGAGACGATAAGTGCCAATAGCTTCAATTGGCGCTTTGTCTCTGTTTCCCATAAATAAGTAGTTAATACTTGGATTTATAGTCTGGATCGTAAGGAATCCCTGCAAGGAATTCGTAACATGTACATTAGCACTGTTATCAATCCACCAAGTGTTAGAAGAAAATGAGTAAGATTGGTTTCGAAAAAGCTTACGAAACCCATAGGATTACCTTTCTTTTCGAACCATTCTTTTCTTTTAGGGCATTCCTTCTGAAAGTGACCAGACTTTTTGCAAAAGTTGCATCGGTCATCTTTCTTTGCCTTTTTCTTCTCAGCTTGATTGGAATCATTCATTATGGGTGGTGCTCTTTTATGGCTTACTTGATGCCTTTTTCCAGCTTTAGGTTAGCTCCTTGAACATAATGGGCAAACTTAATACCTTCACGCCCAAGCCTAACCTCCTCTTGAACCAATTTATTGGCCATTTCATTCGAGATCCATCTCTCATCAATTGCATTATAATTGATTTGAAATGGTCCATATTGAGGAGGTAATGAATTTAGGATAAACTGGACAAGAAAAGAATCATTCACACTCATTCCTAAATTCTTCAGCTTAGCTGCAAGATTGGTCATTTCAATGCAATGTTCATGCATAGACCTTGCCCCATCATGGTTCATGGTTGTAAGATCTGCCATAAGTTTTCCTGCTAGGGATTTGACTGCAGTCTTAAACCGTTCTTCTATAGCTGTCAGATAAGCCTTAGCTTTGTCTGCAACTGGTAGGGAAGTCTTAATGTTGCTAGCTATTGTCATCCTTAAGAACATGATGCTCAATCTGTTCGCTTTCTCCCAAGCTTTATGGAGAGTCCTTTGTTCCTCAGTATTGGTATCAATAAGTGGAGCTGGCTCGTTTTCACGAAGTGCCAAATCCAAATCCAGTACTTCTAATGTGAACTCAACTTTCTCTTTCCATTATGAGAAGTTGGTTCCCGTGAAGATTGGAACAGCAGAGACCATGGATGACAAGTTAGCAGGAAAATCTCCATTTTAGAGATACGACAAGTCCTAATTAGACTTCTAGAACATAATCAACACATAATTAATTGAATGCATATGACAAGAAACTATGGTGTTCCTGTGGGTAACCACCAGAATCTCAAAGAAAGTCATAGATTTAGAAAAACATTATTGAGTGATATATTCAATTATTTAGACAAAGTTATCTGTGGATATCCTAAGTCTACACATATACAATCAATCCATGAGTTATCAATCATATCTCATGTTTATAGTCTACATGTGGGTAACTAATTACTACATGAATAGATCGAATATGCAAATCATTATAGGATGAATTCACTGTGGTGATATCCAAAACCCTAGCTTTGCACCTTTTATATGAAATATATGTTATGTACGAATTATGCACAAATCGTTTATGTAAGAATTATGTATAAATCGTTTCTGTATGGATTATGCACAGAATAATCTGTACGATTTATAAATAACACTAATCTGTACGAGATATGCACATAACGTTTCTGTACGAATTATGCACAGAATATGTTCATATAAGAATTCGTACCGATTATGCACAGATCTACAGAAAATAATATGCAAAAAACCCTAATTTCGCACAGACAAAATTTGCACGAAACCATAATTGCGGAAAACATAAATTCATTAACGCACGAATTTTGCACAGTAACAGATCTACACGAAAAACTATAATTCGCAGAAACCCGAAATTTGCACAGACGATTTTCTAACAAAAAATCATATATGCCAACAACCTAGTTCGCAGATCTCTAATGTTCCATTATTCAAATCAAACCATAGATCTATCATTCTTAACGGATTAAACAGATGTTTTACAACCATTCTCTGATACCACATGTAAGTCATAATTTACATGAACCCTAAGATCTTTAAACATCTAGATTAATCACATAATAGAATCTATGAGGAGGATTATCGGATTACCTCCGTTCATTGTAGTAGAGAGATCTTCCTGAACGATATCCTGATGGAAGATGGAAAGCCTGATCTCTGAGGTAGGAGTTAGGTTTCTCTCCCCTTGCCTATAAACTTCTCTTTAGATGTTGTGTATTAGGATGCCTTTATGATGGGCTAAAGGCACATATTTATAGGTGGAGAGAGGACCTAATTCCTCTTTAGGGTTTCGTTAGGATTAATCTCAACCGTCCATCAAAGTAGAGATTTATTAGGAATTAACTCCATTATTTCCATTTAATTGGTTACCAAATATATTATGGAATAACATTATTCTAATAGAAAACGGATCACTAAAGACCACATAATAGGAAAAGGAAATATTAATAAATATTCCTTACACTAGAACTCCAAGACGGTACAACAGACCTCTTAGGGATTCATGGTAGTCAACGAGACATATCCTTTCTTATACGAAGATGCATGGATTATTATGGGCCATGTCTAGCTTGAAAATGAAAAGCGATTTTGTTCTTTGTTTGTAACAAACTCCACGGAGCTGAATCTTATGGTGTTAAATCCAAAGGATTAGCCGAGATTCCTCCCATAATTGATTGAGTTGGCAGAACTTTAGAAGTCATTTTTGGAATTTTAACTCGGGCACCGACTCTAGACAGGAATATGAAAGGATTTACATGCACATAATGCACGTTGTCAGAAAACAAATTTTACTCTTATAGTCACTTATGTATTTTATTGATTTATAGATGCATATTTATTTGATCGATAAATAAAATATGTTCATGACAAAAAAATATATTGTATGCATTTTTGAAAAATCATTTAATCAAACTATAACTTCCTAATACACAAGACCCAAATCGACGGCGAGTGTAGAACATATTCGGTTATGTGAGTATATTTGTTTTTTTTTGGGTCAAATGTGAGTATATTGTTAAGAACATTAACATTACTCTATAAAACTTTAATGGTAAGAACGTGTTGTCACGGACTGATTTTCCCCTCGATAATCAGTACGTGCGGCCTTAGCTTCTTCCTACCCCTTGTAGTAGCTAAGTCAGCCTATTCGGATCGCGATCAGTACTTAGAGTAAGTGGGACGTTTTTAGAGTGTTTGGAAGTATTTTCTTATTAAAAATTTGTTGTTACAAATGGGAGGTTTCACCCCCTTTATATACAAGTTCACCTCCTTAATGGACGGCTTAGATTAAATTGATCCAACGGTGGGGATCTTTCCTTCCACAACCTTCCTCATCCTTCCTCATCTTTCCCCATCCTTCCATAACCTTCCATAGAATTCTACACTATTCTATATCCTTCCCAAAATATCTTTACTTAGATATTTACAAAGGTTTTGGGCTTAAGTAAGACCCTAAGATTAGCCCAATGGGCCGGACCATATCCAACGGCCCATGACATCCTCCTCCACCTAAATCGGTGACGCCCTCGTCGCCGAGTATGCCTTCAGTACCTCCCGGAACTGCCACAAGTCTTCTTCCGGTTCCCAAGTTGCTTCTGTCTCTGGTAGTCCCTTCCATTTGATAAGGAAATGGGTTTGTCTCGGAACTCCTCGTTTCCTTACTTCCTTGGACGCTAGCACCTTTTCAATTTCCTTGTCATAGGACTTGGTCATGACTGGAGGTGCACGGATCGAAATTCCTCGGTCTCTATCCTTTTCGTCCGCGTGATAAGGTTTCAACATACTCACGTGGAAGACCGGATGGATCTTCAGTGTATCCGACAGGTTCAATCGGTAGGAAACTTTCCCTACCTTCCCGATTATCTCGAACGGCCCTTCATATCTTCGGATCAAGCCTTTGTGTAGGCTCCAAAATGCCTTGAACTGTTGTGGAAGTAACTTTACCAGAACAAAGTCGCCCACTGTGTATTCCAAAGGCCATCTCTTCTCATCCGCCCATTTCTTCATCCGTTTTCGGGACTTCTCCAAACATGCTCGGGCAAGATCAGCATGTTCTTCCCACTGTTTAGCCATTATGAACGCCCCCGAACTTTTCCCTTCCACCCTTGGTGTTGCCAAAGTATGCGGGGTTAATGGCTGTTGTCCCGTTGCCAACTCAAACGGACTTCTCCCCGTGGACTCGTTGCGTTGAAGGTTGTATGAGAACTGGGCTATATCCAGCAATTTTGCCCAGTCCCGTTGGTTAGCACTCACGAAGTGTCTAAGGTAACACTCCAGCAACGCATTCACCCTCTCGGTCTGCCCATCCGACTGTGGGTGAAAACTAGTTGAGAAACTTAGTTCAGTTCCCAACATCCTGAACAATTCCGTCCATAACCGCCCGGTGAATCGGGGATCCCGATCACTTACAATATTCTGCGAAAGGCCCCAAAGCTTCACCACGTTCTTGAAGAACGCCCTTGCTGCTTCTTCCGCGGTGCAGTCCCGATCACAAGCCACAAATGTTCCATACTTAGAAAACCGGTCCACGATCACCATTATGGATCCAAACCCTTCGGATTTCGACAAAGCACTGATGAAATCAAGTGAAACCGAATCCCATGGTCTTTCTGGAATCGGAAGTGGCTGCAACAAACCCGCAGACTGCTTGTTCTCCGACTTGTCTTGTTGACAAACGAGACAAGTTTTCACATAAAGCTCCACGGTATCCCTCATCCGCGGCCAGTAATAACTTGCTTCGACAAGTGCCAAGGTTCTTTTCTGTCCCGGATGGCCCGCCCACCAAGTATCATGGCACTCACGAATGATATCACGTCGAAGACTCTCCCACTTCGGAACATAGAGTCGACGACCCTTGGTGTAGAGTAGCCCATTCTCTACCCAAAATCGATGCACTTTCCCCTCGTTGGATAGCTTCATTAGCTCTTTGGCGACTGGATCACGCTCCAGCCCCTCCTGAATCCGAGCCACGATGGTCCCCTCAACTTGGCTCATGGTTGGTAATTCTGCCTTCCGACTTAGTGCATCGGCCACTACGTTCACCTTTCCCGGCTTATACTCTAGGTATAATCAAATTCAGCCAGGAAATCTTGCCATATTGCCTGTTTTGGGGATAACTTCTTCTGAGTCTGAAAATAACTCGTCGCCACATTATCCGTCTTGATAGAAAAATGTGATCCCAGAAGATAGTGTCTCCATACCCGCAAGCAATGGACTATGGCGGTCATCTCTTTCTCTTGCACCGTGTACCGCCGTTCCGTATCATTGAGCTTGCGACTCTCAAAGGCAACCGGATGTCCATTTTGCATGAGTACTCCTCCGATGGCAAAGTCGGAGGCATTCGTATGTAACTCAAATGGGAGATTGAAGTCGGGTAAGGCAAGGACAGGCTCTTGGCTTACCGCGGTCTTCAATTCCTCAAAGGCTTCTTTGCACCGATCGGACCATTCCCATGTCTTTCCTTTTTTAAGTAAATCCGTCAATGGTGCAGCCTTCCTTGAGTATCCCTCGATGAACCGTCGATAATAATTGACCAGACCAAGGAAAGATCTCAGCTCCGTTACCTTGGTTGGTGTTTCCCATTCTGTAATCGCTTTAACTTTCGGTTCATCCATCTTCAACTTCCCATGGCCAATGACATGGCCAAGGAACTGCACTTCTTCGGTGGCAAACGTGCACTTCTCCCTTTTCACGAACAGTTCATTCTCTCGAAGGACCCGTAATACTGTCCGTAAGTGCTCTACATGCTCCTCTATTGAGTTGCTGTAGACGACAATATCATCCAAGTAAGCCACCACGAACCGATCCAAGTAGGGTTGTAGGATCTGGTTCATTAAGGTGCAAAACGTGGCTGGGGCGTTCGTAAGTCCAAATGGCATCACCAACCACTCGAACGACCCATACCGCGTTATGCATGCCGTCTTCGGCTCATCCCCTTCCGCTATCCGAACTTGATAGTATCCCTTCTGCAAGTCTATCTTCGTATAGACTTTCGCCCCACCAAGCCTATCGAAGAGATCCGCGATCAATGGAATAGGATAGCGGTTCTTGATCGTCACCTTATTCAGGGCCCGGTACTCCACGCACATTCTTAATGACCCATCATGCTTCTTTTGGAACAAAACCGGGGCGCCATAAGGTGCCTTGGACGGTCTCAGCTTCCCCGTCCCTAGCAACTCATCGAGTTGTTTCCTTAACTCTTCCAACTCAGATGGAGCCATCCTATAAGGAGCCATGGATGGTGGCTTGGCTCCGGGCTCTAACTCAATCCGATGGTCCACCGCCCTCCTTGGTGGTAATTTGTCGGGCAACTTAGCCGGCATTACATCCTTGTTCTCTTCAAGGACGACTTCAATAGCTGGTGGGATGGACTCCACGTTTTTAGGTTCATCCTCTACTTTCATCATGGCCAGAAACGTGGGTTCACCCTTCTTCACCCCCTTGGTGAGTTGCATTGCCGATAGTTGCCTTATCCCATCGATTTTCCCTTCTAAGGCTGGAATCATACATGGTGATCCTTTTTCAAGTATGCACACCGAACTTAAGGCGGGTATAGGAATAGCCGAGACTTGTCTCATGAAGTCCATTCACAAAACCACCTTGAAGTCATCCATGGGAATGACTGAGAAGTCCACTGGTCCGTACCAACTTCCCAGCCGCATCCCGATCCTTTGGGCTTTCCCACTAACGGGTTGTGCCTTAGCGTTCACCGTCTTCATCCAGCCATCTCCCTTTGACCAACTGACTCCAAATCTCATGGCCTCCTCTATGGCCATGAAGTTATGTGTGGCTCCAGTGTCCACCATTACTTGGGTCGGTTTATCATTTATCCGAGCTTCAACATACATGAGCCCCTTGCTCATTGGCTTTACCACCAGGCTAGCCTGTAGGGCGTGCAGCAACTGTAGCGACCCTATCTTGTTCGGTGGTTCCTCCGGAGTCTCGGTCTCTCGATTTTCCATAATTGTGGATAAGGACCCCATATTCGGACAGTCCTTCATCGCGTGTGGCCCCTTGCACACAAAGCATCCTCCCTTTGGAACAAAGGATTTCTTTCTTGCTTCAAAATCCTCCCGCCGAGCTCCTTTCTCAAAGTTCTTTGAGTTGGGTGATCTAGTATTATCTCTTTTGGCTCCCCCACCTTTGGCTCCGCCCTGATCCTTCTTTTTAGAGGATTCGGACGGTCCAGAGGTGCGGAAATCGATCAGTGACTCGGCTACCGCAATAGCTTCGTCCACCGTCTCAACTCCCCGATGTTGCAACTCTAGCTTGGCCCAGCTTTGCAACCCATCAGTGAAGTGGAACACTAGATCTTCGGCAGTCATACTGGAATTTGAAGCATGAGCATTGTGAAATCCTTCACATACTCCCGGATCGAGCTACGTTGACGAAGTTCCCTTAGTTTCTTCCGAGCTTCGTAAACAACGTTCTCCAGGTAGAACTGCCGCTTCAGTTCCTTCTTGAAGTTTTCCCAAGTATTAATTCGGCAAATCCCTTGTTCAATCTCGGAGTGCTTCCTTCGCCACCACAACATGGCCGTGTCTAATAGGTAAGACGTTGCGGCCTTCACCTTTGCAGTCTCATCCATCAGGTTGAGATTGTCAAAGTATTGTTCCATCTGCCATAGGAAATTCTCTACTTCCTTGGCATCCCTCACACCGTTAAACCGACTTGGTCGCGGGAATTCAACCCGACCAGGACTGGTTCCTTCAATGGTTCCAGTGTTCACGCTTGCCCTCTTGACCAGCGTGATATCCTCCTCCATCACGGTAAAGCGTGCCTTCATCCCCTCGATGTCATCACGCACAGCCTGGATGGATCCCCTTACCAACTCCTCAAGTTGGCTGAACCAAGTGTCTAATTCGGTAACACCTTGCTTGGCCTCTTCAAGTCCACCGAACACAACACCTTCCAACTCCGTGACGGTATACTCTACCGTTTCGAGCTTTTCGCCCAGCTCACCCACGGCCGAACCCAAGGCTTCACGAGACATACTCTGATCTCGTTGGGTGCCTGTACGGGTAGAGGTGGCCTCCCGTCCACGTTCCTCCACCCCGGACGTCGAACTAACTTCTTTGTCTTTCCTTTCTCCCCTAGCCATTTTTATTCGGACAGAATTTCCCCTTTACCTAGATCGTAATAGGCTCTGATACCAACTGTCACGGACTGATTTTCCCCTCGATAATCAGTACGTGCGGCCTTAGATTCTTCCTACCCCTTGTAGTAGCTAAGTCAGCCTATTCGGATCACGATCAGTACTTAGAGTAAGTGGGACGTTTTTAGGGAGGTTTAGAGTGTTTGGAAGTATTTTCTTATTAGGAATGTGTTGTTACAAATGGGAGGTTTTACCCCCTTTATATACAAGTTTACCTCCTTAATGGACGGCTTAGATTAAATTGATCCAACGGTGGGGATCTTTCCTTCCACTACCTTCCTCATCCTTCCTCATCTTTCCTCTCCATAACCTTCCATAGAATTCTACACTATTCTATATCCTTCCCAAAATATCTTTACTTAGATATTTACAAAGGTTTTGGGCTTAAGTAAGACCCTAAGATTAGCCTTATGGGCCGGACCATATCCAACGGCTCGTGACAGTGTGCTCATAACGTGTTATAAAAAAAAGAAAAAATTATTGTATTTTTTTTTTATATTTGTCTATCTTTACAAAAAAGAATAAGAGAATACACATAAAATTATAATAACATATATGAATTTATAACAAAATCATGTTACTTGTGGTATGTTATTTGATTAATACCTATTAATTTTTTAATAACAAATAGTTTTATCTAAAATTTCGTTAAGGAAACCAAAAAAAAAGAAGCTTATACCCAAAATATAAGAGGTAAAAAAAGACAGATGAAAGACAGCAAGACTGACATGTGATATTTGGGATGTTCTTTTGTTATTTGGTGGCTTTGTTGTGTAGTGTCATAGAAGAAAATGTACATGTGTGCGTGGACCATCTTCTTCATTTTTTTTTTACTTTCTTCAAAACTCTCCTCTTTTTACCGTTTCTTTTACAAACGGGTCAGAATTGCCAATTTAATTTACAAGTAACAATACACAAGGTCAATTATCTAAATAACAATGAAGCTTTATTAAACTAAGATGGTAATATAATGATTACAGCGTTACAAATCACTTTGTCAAGAATTAATACTTCAATGAATTCAATGTTTTTAACAAGCTCTTTTCAACCCATAATTATTTTTTATCTAGTGCAAAAATAAATAAAGTAAAAAAAATAGTTTTGAAAATGAAAAAAAGGGGAAGTTAACAAGATTTGAACATGAAAATGGAAGGTCATGTAAGGATCTAAGAGCATGATTATGGGTGATCCAAGTATAATTTGATGCCATTAAAAAGTAATGAAAATAAAAAACTAATTATTGAGTAAATAATAGCGACAATGGGGAGAGACCCGTGAAATGTAGGGCTGGACAAAAGATCCGTGAGATCCGATTCGATTCGCTATCCGTTTCGATCCGAACTGAAAAATACGGATATTCGTAAAATTTCAAAGCAAAGCAAATACTAAATTTACTAAATTTAAGTATTCGTAAAAAAACAAAGCAAATCGCAAATATCATTTTAAAAAAACCGAATATTCGATCCCATCCGTTACATATATTATAATATAAAGTTCATATCTAATGTATATAATTAATTATTATTTTTGTTATTATAGATATATAAATGGAAATAATTGCATTAGATTTATTTATTTTTTGTTAAGTATTTAATATTTATTATGATTAAATAATTAAATAATAATTAAAATTATATCGGATCGGATATCCGTGGATATTTAAAGAAAAATTCAGATATTTGATATATATCGGATCGGATCGGATATTCGCGGATATTTTTTAAAAAGTTGGATATCCGAAAATTCATAGATCGAATCGGATCAGAAAAACAACTATCCGTTATTCACAGAGCGGATCACGGATACCGGATATTTTCTGGATATCCGCTCCGTGTCCATCCCTAGTGAAACGTATCAACGGAGCTACGTGTCACAGTCTCATTGGACCGGCTGTTTTGTTTTCGCCGAGTCGGGAAAAAAAATTGCTCACAACACGATTTCGATCCTCTCTCATTCGTCGGCGATTCTTCATCTTCAAATCGAATCTGAGCATAGATCCTTCAATCATTCTCCTTCTTTCTCCTTCATGTCGATTGTTCATCACACAATCATTAAGCTATATGAAACGATGCCGTTTATCCGCTAAAACCCATTGTCCAAAACGAAGCTCAAAATCGCTTCCCGTTTTCCGAGCTCTGTTCGCCGTCTGACGAATCCTTTCACCTGAGTACTTACTTGCTCTCTGTTTCTTCCAGGTTTGATCCACTTTTTTTCTCTGTCTTTCGTTATGCAATTCCTCTTTTTTTTCTCTGTGGTGATCGATCTAATTAGGGTTTTAATTCGTCGTTTTCTGTTTTCGGATTCTTGTTTATGATCCCTCTATGTGATTTGTGTATAAAAGGCGTTCGTTTACGTATTCGCTTGGGTAGGCTTACATTGATTTTTGTGTTTATTGGGAATCAGTGTTTGGTTTAAATCTGTGTTTATGATTTTATCAGTGTTTGGTTTAAATCAGTGCCAAAGTCGCATTTGCACATGCTTTTTCCTTAGAAAAGCAATCCATTGTTTACTTTTGCAGAGGTCAAAATGGTTGATCAGACTAAAGCTTACCCCCTGATTCTGCACAAGGCTTCTTCCACTCCCGACTACCACCATTCCTCTGGCGCGAATCTCTTCGACTGTAAGTAGTATTTTGTTCAAATGTATTGTCAGGCTTAAGCTTTCACTATGAGATTTCATGTCTCTTGTTTGATGTTGCAGCACATGTAGACAGTTTTGGTTAGACACCACTAAGGTGCGTGATCTTCGTTTCCGCTCGACCTCGTATGGCTAGACACCACTAAGGTACGTGATCTTCGTTTCCGCTGTCTTGGTTTTTCGCTTCCCTATTGTTTCGATCGAGTTTCTTCTTGACTAATTCCAACAGAAATGTTGCAATGAAGCATGTCCATTATCTCTTCGCGATTTGTCAACATTGACGCCTCTTTTTTTTTCTATTGTTGATCTTTCTCAAAAGAAATTAGAGGCAAAGAAAACTGATGAATCTGCCAGTGTTTTTAATCGCTTTTTGTTCATAGCGCGAAGAATGTGAAATTAGTCTTCGTGTTTTGGATGTTCTTCCTTTGCACTTTGATTTATTACTGATAGACGTGGTGGATGATTTACAGCTTCTCTCTGCTGTCAATTGCTGGTATAAGTGTATGGTGCTAGATCCTTATAATCAAACGGATAATCTTGAGTGTAAGTCACGACCTGATAGTGGTCTTTCAGCGATCACAGAACTGGATCCAGGTTACATAACAGGTAGTTCTGACTTTTTTTTTTTTTTTCTTTTCTTTCATTAGAGTTTTCTATTATTTTAACTCGTTTTGTTAATTTAATTAACCTTGGTTTGATGTTCAGGTCCTCTGTCTACTGTCTGGAAAGAGTGGCTTAAGTGGTGTGTTGAGTTTGGCATAGAGGCTAATGCTATCGTCGCTGTTCAGTATGATTGGAGATTGTCAACAACTAGACTGGAAGAGCGTGACCTTTACTTTCACAAGCTCAAGTTAGTCCTCACCAGGCTAATGCCTTTTTTTCTTTTTCTTTTCTTCGGATGTAAGATAAGCAAAGAACCCTGGTCTTCTTTTTTGTTTGTAGGTTGACCTTTGAAACTGCTTTAAAACTCCGTGGTCGTCCTTCTATAGTTTTTGCCCATTCTATGGGTAATAATGTCTTCAGATATTTTCTGGAATGGCTGAGGCTGGAAATTGCACCAAAACATTACTTGGAGTGGCTTGATCGGCATATCCATGCTTATATTTAGCTGTTGGTACTGGCCAGTTATTGTTAATTTAATTTTTTACTTTCCTCCAAACTGGAGAATTATGTTTAATAAACTGGATTGAGCTCAATACCCGACTTGATATTGATTTAGGAGCTCCTCTTCTTGGTTCAGTTGAGGCAATCAAATCTACTCTCTCTGGTGTAACGTTTGACCTTCCTATTGGATTTAAATGATCTTAAAGTTAACATAGTGTTTTCGAGGTGTTTAAAAAACAAATATTTGTATGAATGCATAAAAACAAAATCCGTAAATTTGAATAAACTTCCATGGCTCTGAATTCACTCATTAAATCTTATTTTTTTAACTTACATTATTCGTTTAGATCGTAAATCTTGCTTGTTTTGTTGCACAATTAAACTCATAATTTTAAATTACACGGTTTGAAGAGTCTTAATAATTTTTTTTTTTTGATAAACCGTGGGAGTTCTGAAACTTTGGCTCATAATCTCTTCGTTATCCGGATGCAGTCTTTAGAAATTCTGATTTAAAAAATAACTCTCCGTTCCTATTGGATTAATATTGTTTTATAGAACATTCTTTATTTATATATACTAATTTGATTTTTTTTATAAAATATAAATTATTTTTTTATTCTTTAAAAACCCATTGAATATCACTATTGGACATAAAAAAATTAAAAAAAAAACTTAATGAGTATCAAAGATTAAACTAGTATTAAAATTAATACTAAATTAATGTTGGTGATACTCGTAGAGTATTATCTTTAATGATGCTCTAATGATCAAATGATCTATCAAATCTATATGTACACAAGCCTAATTAATAAAATATATAATTTTAGGTAGGTCATGTGACTTTCCATCCTATAACATGGGTTCGCCACTAGAGTCTTTTTATAAACAGTTTACACAATGAAACACTTTTTCGACATTTTGGTTATAGAAGAAAACAATATATTCTATATTAATATTAAAATTTATAATTTACTTATCTAATTCAATAAAAAAAATCGTTGATACTAGGTATAAATGACTAATAAAGGTATTTAAATTTTTATAAATGAGAGAACTCACCGGCATTGTTCCTAATGCTACTACTAAGAGCAATGGGTCAGTGAACAATGGCTGGTCGTTAATTCCAAATGACAGATGTATTACTAATTAATTGGTTTTTGTCAGCTGCGAAACATCTGAGTTGCTATATTTTGATTTAATGGCTTAGATCATCTCTCCACATCCACTGGCCCTCGTTGATCTCTCCTATCTTAGCTTGGGTTATGATCCACTGCCTTTTCTTCTTGTAGATAAATAAACCTCTTTTTCTAAGGTTGTCATTTGGGGATATCAACCAACCCATATGTAATGTCCAAAGCCAAAGAGGTGGGGACGATGCAGTTCTTTTTCTTATATTTTGTGGTATTTGTGATATTTTCCGTTTCTTCTAGCCCAATTTTTTAATATATTTGTGTATGTTCATTATAAATTTTGGATATTTGTTAATACCCGAATATTCAATTGTCTCCAAAACTTTTTCAAAAATAACTAAAAATATAAATAAAACGTAAAATTAAATTACAATATTCATAGAGAAATTATATTTTTTCTATTTGTAAAACTTTTTACAAAAATAACTAAACATATAAACAATATTCATTGAGAAAATATTTTTTCTATTTGTAGAACTTTAATACTTTTATAATTAAATTATGAATAAAAATTCAGAAAAAATTTAAGTAAAATAACAACTATGCAAACTATATACATATATTAAAATTTGTAAGTAAAATAGTGACTGCAAATTATATTATATCTATGATCTATATACATATATCAACATATTTATACATAAATAGAAAAGGAACATGTTTTTCTCTTTAATAATTTAGTTAAATTCTGAACGAATCTTAACTTTTTAATATTTGCTTTATGCAAATTAGAATTATGGTTTTCCGAATTTTGCCCAGACCAATGAAGAGATATGTAAAGGCGATATATTAAGGACATCCCTCTATTAACCTCTAAACATTAAGTAGCCACTCCATATTACATGGTGAGATTTTTATTGATAAAAATGTTCATGATTTTGTTCAAAAGTCATTGCTAACACTTCGCTTTACAGTAATATCCAATTTGTACCTTAAAACGTCAATCAGAGTCGCCGATTGGAAGCCAGTCACTAGAATCACCTTCCGAATCCTTGCTGTGTCCACCTTGACTCCTGTTAAGCTGAACCCAGTCGCTTGAACCGCTTGCATTTGATGCTCGCCTTTTCAGTGTACTCCTGTTGGAATATGGCTTCTCTGAGAGATCGTCTACATCTAAATCACTGAAGGAGATAACCTCTTCATCTCTAAAACTCCTCCGTCTTTCTTCTGATGATTCATCGCTTATCTCTCTCTGCTCAATTTTCAGCCCCTCTATCTTGTCGACGACTCCCTCCACAGTTTCTGCTTCCCTATTGCTGCTACCTTCTTCAGGAGTTTCGTGACCAACAGAGCTTGGGCTCGACCCTGCTGTCTCCTTCTTTTGCAGCTTTAGTAAAAGTTGATCCCTTGTTTCATTTACCTGTGGCGCTCGATATAGTTATAGAAGTTTCAGAAATGGGTACCATAGTACCTAGGGAAAAATGCAGAGCAACGCAAAAGAAGAACTATGCATTGTCAAAAGCATTGAGCCAAACATAATACGTTTATTGCTTTTCAAAAGGCTTGACTTATTCTTGCTGCAATTGGTTGAAGGAGTCATTACAGCTTAACCTGGTTTTTCATCTTCAGACGCTTAAGAATTGATATATTGAAATTTCAGCAGGATGCATGTACAGTTAAAAGTCTTACCTTGCAAGTTGCTAATAGCTCAAAATCATGTCCATTCAGTCTCGGCATCAGCAAAATAAAATAAATCAGCCAGAAGTGTTCATCATCCATGCAACTCCTGACTTCATTCTTCACAGCTACAAGGCCAGGAACCAGATGTTCAATGGCTGATGCATGTGCCCTTTGGGCCTCAGACAATTCAAACTCTGCAATGTTGACATGAAAGTTAGAGAAAATACTTCAGCACAATTCACTCAATAGTCTTGCCGCACCATTGTTTGGACCAAGAGATAATACATAAAATAGGTATAAACCACCAGTGCTTCGACAATATTGACAAGCTAACCAAGCCTATATACTGGGTCGTGCAGAATGAATATATGTTTTTGGAAATAAAGAACAAAGATCTAAGTTATGTGACAATAGTGGCATCTGAAAATGTGATCTACAGACAGTCATGGGATCATGAGGAAGTATATCCCAAGAGGAGACTATCAAAATGGTCAAAGCCTAATCTTAAACCCTAGAGATACCTCTAAAGAGCTGGAGCAGCTACAGCCAATCAACTTTTAAAACAATCAATATTTTCTAAAAAATGCCTAGAATGAGACAAGCCAAGAGTCAAAGACTGGAGCATAAAAAGAAGTATCGTAAAAATCATGTTTGGACACTGGGAGATTCATCTTCTAAGATACAAATGCTTACAGCTCCA
The DNA here is from genome assembly GCA_964056655.1 of Arabis hirsuta. Lineage (NCBI taxonomy): Eukaryota > Viridiplantae > Streptophyta > Magnoliopsida > Brassicales > Brassicaceae > Arabis > Arabis hirsuta. Next base: position 18,880,772 of record OZ053301.1, read on the forward strand.
GGATTAGAACTAGTTATGATTCCTATATCCATTGAATAGGTATACTTGCAAGCAATGCACAAACACAAGACAAAAGAAATTCCCCAAATATGATTAAACAGATATTAACCACCACCAACGTTTTTTCCTTAAGTCATTCTACAATATTTCCAAGCTAACCAAGCATATGTAGTGGATTGTGCAGAGTAAAGATGTGGTTTTGGAAATAAGTAAAGATGTAGTAATGGCATATATCCCAAGAGGAGGAAGCCTAATCTTAATCCCTCGAAAGAGTGGAAACAATCAATCTGTCCAGCAACCTGGTCAGTTTCTAGGTGAATTACCAGTGTTGAGAGACAATGGAAAATCTGTCCAGCAACCTGGTCTAGTCGAGATTTTAATGGCAAAATCCACAACTTCTTGAGAAATCCCAGGAACTTTATCAAATTCGGATATTCTACTATCTTTACTAGGAAACTGAAGCAGATTGGATGCGAAATTGGAGATGCCAGACTTGAAGTTTCCACCAATCTCGGCTAGATCATTCCGGATCCCGACAAGGGCAAGCTGAGTTGGTGAATCGGAGGAAAGGCGATCGTTGACGGGATCGGAAGGCGGCGGAGAAGGAGGCGGCGCAAGGAAAGCTGCAACGCCACGGAGCTGTCGACCGATGGTTAGACCGAGGGAAGACAAATCAGGTCCTCCTCCATGGCCTGAGGGAGATGATGGTTCGGGATCATCGCCGCGAGATTTGAAGAGCCACGACATTTTTTATTACCACTGAGAATGAGACGAAAGAGGTTAATTTGGGTTTCCGGTTAACAAGAAAATTGATATATGTATCCAACCGCAAGACGCTTAAGTTAGGAGGAGGATTAATTGATTCTTCACGAGACTCGCTTCTTTTCTAGCGGTTGAAATACTTTAATGTCTAAAATGGATAATATCATAACAACATAGTCTAATTCATTAGGACTCATCCTTTTTTGTTTCTAAATTTGTCTTGATACCCATACTAGAACAGGAGGAGATATTGAAGGATTTCACTCATCTAAGCCTCAAAGAACAAGGTATGCATATATATTTGGCTCATGAACCAGCTCAGTGCATGCATTAAACCTTTGGCCATGACTGATTGCAAAGCGCACATGAACAGGTTTTAGAGTAATATTTGCCACACTAATACATTCAAATTAGTTCCACATTAAGTAATACTTATCGAATTTAAGAGAATGTCTCTAATTTGATTATTATATATGCTGATTTTTCGGTTTCGTGCAGAAAAGAAAAAAAATTCTAGGTTGTTAGATATGTAAATTCGAATAACAAAAAGAACAATGTGATGCATTTACAGATGTTGAAGGCTTTTGCACTCAATTTTGTAGAAGCTGTTGCTTGTTACTAAACAGACTACAGCAACTCAAGAAGATAAAAGACTTGTTGTACTGAATAATACTTCAATTGCTTGTCTAAAACAAAACACAGTAGGTCTCCTTTATAGACCTGAGACCTCAATACCCACTACACGAAACAGACTCACAACTAGACCATACTTTTCTCCTACATTTTAGGATTACTAGACTTAGTCATAAGACTTATTCAACACATTAAAACAGACTCTAAAATGATTAAAACGACACTGCATCTGTTGCTCCTTAACCAAGTAGCATTATTCTTCAAATCCTCCCCTAAACTGAAAGTCTCTTTTCAGTTTACTCCTTCTTCAGACAAACTCCCATCTTCTCCCGTAGCTTCTCAAAGACCTCAAGTTTGACAGCCTTTGTCATTATATCCGACAGCTGCACTCTTGTTGAACAATACTCTAAACCAATGATTCCATCATTCACCAAGTCTCTTAAGAAATGATACCTAACGTGTATATGTTTGCTTTTCCCGTGAAGAACCAGATTCTTTGACAACTTGATCGCGGAGCTGTTGTCACAGTACAACACTGTGCTCTCCTTTGATCCAAAGCCGATCTCTTCAAGAACATTTCTTAGCCATATAGCTTGACAGGCTCCATTTGCTGCAGCAACAAACTCTGCTTCGGTTGTTGAAAGTGTGACTATAGGTTGTTTTTTCGAGGCCCACGCTACAGCTCCACTTCCAAACATAAACACATATCCAGAAGTGCTTTTCCTGTCATCTACGTCACCAGCATAATCGCTGTCTGCAAAACCAATTAGAGACAGCTTTTCTTCCCTCTTATACTGAACTCCAAGCCCTTTTGTACCTTGCACATACCTCATGATCCTCTTCACAGCAAGCATGTGCAGTTCGGTTGGACTTTCCATGTAGCGGCTGACCAAGTTTACCACATAAACTAGGTTAGGTCTCGTGACAGTGAGGTATCTTAAGCTTCCTACTATCTGTTTGAACACCGTTGAGTTCACTTCAGCTCCTCCTCCTTCTTTAGACAATTTATGTCCAGGCACGATTGGATTTTTCACAGAATTGCAGTTCTCCATACCAAATTTCACCAGCATTTCTTCCGCGTATTTCCTCTGATTTATGAAAATCCCAGCCTCATCTTGAATTACTTCTACTCCCAAGAAGTACTTCATCTTTCTCAGATCGGTCATAGCAAATTCTTTCATCATTGATTCCTTAAATGAACCCAACAAAGGTTCTGAATTTCCTGTGTAGATAAGATCATCAACGTAAAGGCTTATGATCAATACCTTTTCCCCTTCATTCTTCACGAACAAGGTGTGTTCGCAATAGCACTTCTTGAATCCCTCTTTCATAAAGTACCCTTCTATGCGGCTATACCAAGCTCTGGGAGCTTGCTTAAGTCCATACAAGGCTTTCTTCAACTTGTATACTTTCTCTTCTTCACCCTTGATTTCGAAACCTTTAGGCTGCTCTACGAATACCTCTTCATTCAGTTCACCATGGAGAAAAACACTCTTGACATCCAACTGCATCACCTTCCATCTGTTTTGAGCTGCTAAACCAAGCAACAGTCGGATCGTATCCCACCTTGCAACTGGAACAAAAACTTCATGAAAGTCAATTCCCTTTGTTTGATGATACCCCTTTGCCACGAGTCTAGCCTTAAGCTTGTCGATCTCTCCTTTTTCAGTGAATTTTGTTTTGAAGATCCACTTTACCCCAATGACTTTGGCTCCTTCTGGCAGATCCATCAGTTCCCATGTTTTGTTTTCTTCGATGGATTTTATCTCAGTCTCCATTGCTCGTTTCCATTTTTCTTGTTGGATCGCATCCTCAAAGTTCTGAGGATCCTTTTCTGCTATGAACATTGCTACTGCTTCTTCACCATCTTCTTCTACTATCGATCTCATGCCTTCACAGACATAATCTTTCATCCAAAGAGGCGCTTGTCTAGCCCTTCCACTCGCTGCATCTCTTATCGGTGCCGAGTTTGCAGCTGTTGCAGCTGCTGTTGTATCCCTTTGTGGCCCTGGTGCAGTGATTACTTCTTCTGGAACTTCTTCATTTTCACTTCTGTAATCGTTTTCATCTTCATTATGATTTCCTTCTCCAGATTCTTCTTCTTCTGTATCACTTAACATTCCTTCCCATCTCACTTCTTCTTCCTCTGCTTCATCCCAGTTCCACTTTTCCTTCTCATCAAATTTGACATCCTTGCTGATTATTATCCTTTTTGTTAGTGGATCGTACAGACGGTACGCCTTTGACTCAGAGCTTACTCCAAACATCACCGCCTTGATGCTTTTATCATCAAGTTTGGTCCTCCTTTCATACGGCACAAGAGCAAACGCCACGCACCCGAACACACGTAGATGATCTACTGAGGGCTTTTGACTGCTCCATTTTTCTGAGGGTGTTGTGTCTCCAAGTATTGTTGTGGGGATCCTATTGAGTATGTGAACCGCATATCCAACAGCTTCGGGCCAAAATCTTCGCGGTACAGACATCTCCAGTAGCATACACCTTGTAAAATTCATCACGCTTCCATTTTTTCTCTCTGCTACCCCGTTCTGTTGGGGCGTGTAAGCCGCAGTCAGCTGCCTCTTAATCCCATTGTCTTTGCAGTAATCAATGAATTCATTGGAGTTGTATTCCCCTCCTTGATCGGATCTCAGACATACCAACGGTGCTCCAATTTCCTTTTCTGCTGCAATCTTAAACTCTTTGAAGCTCTTGAATGTTTCTGATTTTTCAGTTATGAAGTATGACCAACATTTGCGGCTGTAATCATTGATCAAATTTATCATGTACCTTCTTCCACTCTCTGAGGTAGGAGAGATTGGTCCGCAGATGTCAGTGTGCACCAGTTCAAGACCACGACTCGCTCTCCAGGTGCTCTGCTTCGGAATGTTGGTTCTGATCTGTTTGCCTTTCATGCACACTTCGCACACAGCTCCATCGTCCTTGAGTTTTGGTAAGTCTTTTACCATCTCTTTCTCAGCCAACATTTGCAGGTTTTTCACATTGATGTGCCCAAATCTTCTATGCCAAAGTTCTCCCAACTCTCCCGCAGACACTTGCATACATTTTCCCTCCAAACTTCCTTCTGAATCAATTACCACAGCCGTAATCACAAACATCCTGTTCGACGACATCGTTGACTTCATGATCATTCTATTTTGTTCTTTATGCCATATTTCACACTCATCATCATCGATAATAATTCTAAGCCCCTTTTGTTGCAGTTGACCAACACTCAACAAATTGTTCTTCATTCCAGGCACATAATATACATACGTTATCACCTGGTTTAGGCCATTGATTTGTAGGTAGAGACTCCCCTTTCCTTCCACCATCATTCTTCTGTTGTCTCCAAGTCTCACGTTTTGGCGGAATTGATCATCAAACTCAAAGAACCACTCTCTGTTTCCGCACATATGATTGCTGCACCCCGAGTCTAGGAACCATATTTGTTGTGTCGGCTTCTCCTCTAGATCGATTAGTGCCATGAGCAGAACGTTTTCTTCCAGCTCTGCAAAATTGGTTCCTTTGTCCCACGTGGGACATTCATTTTTAAAGTGTCCCAACTGATGACACTTGTAGCATTCCACCTTGCTCTTGTTGAAGTTGCCTCGGCCTCTTCCTCCTCGACCTTGGTATCCTCCTCTTCCTCGACCTTGGTATCCTCCTCGGCTGTTTCCACCATCATATCTCCTCTGACTCTCTACGTGAAGAGCATGTTCTTCCTTTACGTACTTCTTCATGTTTTGTTCATGCACCAACAGAGAGCTTTGAAGTACATCAACAGAGAGTCTTTTGATGTCATTTGATTCTTCTATGGCACATACAACATATGTGAATCTCTCAGCCAACGTTCTTAGGATTTTCTCCACCACCTTAGAATCTGGCATGTCTTCTCCTAGGTTTCTCATGTCGTTGGCCACCACCATGATTCTTGAAAAATATTCAGTGATTGAATCTTCTTCTTTCATCTCCAAGACCTCAAAGTTCCTTCTCAGCCTCTGTAAATGAACACTTTGAACTCGCTCATTTCTCTGGAACTTTGTCTTCATCGAGTCCCAAATATCCTTGGCACTATCCTTCTTGGTGATTGTCTTCAGAATTGTTTTATCTGTGGAAGCGAATAGATAGTTTTTCACCTTTAGATCCATCAGCATCTTCTCAGCCATCTCTGTTCTCTGTGGTCCGGTAAGGATCACATTCCTTTCTGGTCGTGCTACTCTGGACTCAATCAAATCCCACCACTCCTTCGATCTTAGCAGGTTCTCCATGAGCATTGCCCAATGCTCATAATCTCCATCAAACTTTGGTATGTTCAACATTTTATCACTCATTTTGTCCTCACTTTTCACTCTTGTACCAGATTTGAAAGTGGCTCTGATACCACTTGTTACTAAACAGACTGCAGCAACTCAAGAAGATAAAAGACTTGTTGTACTGAATAATACTTCAATTGCTTGTCTAAAACAAAACACAGTAGGTCTCCTTTATAGACTTGATACCTCAATACCCACTACACGAAACAGACTCACAACTAGACCATACTTTTCTCCTACATTTTAGGATTACTAGACTTAGTCATAAGACTTATTCAACACATTAAAATAGACTCTGAAATGATTAAAACGACACTGCATCTGTTGCTCCTTAACCAAGTAGAATTATTCTTCATTGCTCTCTCTGTGGTCTTCTTATTTCTCAAGGTCGTTGAGGAGATAAGGTTTTTATTGCAACAACTGTAACTCTTTTAGTGAGTATTCTTGGAAAGTCCCAACTTCGAATAAGCTCCACCACTTCATCTAGCAAGCGTTGTCCAGACTCTTGCTACGGTTGACACGTAGACATGTGCGAGTGGATTGTTTACGTCCCCGATGTGGGCCTTCGAAGGAGACCATAAATCATCTTCACTTGTTTACCTGCTAAAAAGAGCTGGGCACTATCAAATATTCCATCAACAAGAGCCCCAGAGGAGGACAATACCATGGATATACTACATCAACCTTTACATGTTTAGAGGATGGATCTTGGAAAGTGGACGACCACACGAGGGGTGTGGGATGGATTCTCCAGCTCCAGGATGATACGACGGATCTCTTACGACTTCAGGGCAGCTGCCGAGACATTTCCCCCCTATATACGAAGCTACGCGCACTGGTGTGGGCCATGGCCTGTTTAAAACAGAAAAATCGATTTTGTGAAATATTCCAAGGATTTGACTCAAATGGTGTCGAACCTGGAGGCTTTGCTTCGTCTTTCCCAGAATTAAGCGACTTGGCATGTTTACGCGAATCGTTTTTGGACTTTAATCTTGTTTATCGGCAACATGACAAGAATGTGAAAGTGGATCTACAAGAAAAGAACGTTCTAGTTTTTTTTTGTTGGCAATTTTGTTCCATATTGGTTTGATGATACAAACAATTTTATTTATTTAATCAGTACGGAAGTGCGATTGTGACAAAATAAAAAGTTAAAACTAATTTCATGCATCTCCTAAACTAATATCTCTAAACAAATATTTATATGCTTTGGTGGATTACTGATCTTAAGAGTTGTTACGAATGAAGCTGTCAGGCCTTCTTTGTGATGAGAACGGTGTCTGGTGGTGGGGGGCAACCAGAAACCTACAACAGAAGCGATTAAAAACGTTCTCTTTTAAAGTTATTTTAAAAACAAACATTTTCTTCTAAGATTTCTTACGCAAAATTATCTTGTATAATTGAATGGAAGTTCGAGATTTGGCTCTACAACAAGTCCGCCACACTCATGGCAAATGTAATATGATTATACACATTTTTGTTGGCTGAAAAAACTCGAGATCTTGTATCGTCTGGATCAACTGACAAAATCATATGGCAGTAGTCAACGGCGTCACGTGCGAGACTAAGCTGATCATCGGTCTCATCCATGTCACCTTTATCCATCGACCACTCTGCCTTCTTTAGCCCCTCAAGAACAGAACCCTTATAATTTTCTGCACAACTCTTGAAACATGGCTTCTTCGGAGAACCGATGAGAATCATTGTGCGGTCAGCCTTCTCCACGGCTAGAGACAGGGCGGCCTTAGCCAACTCCAATGCAGTCGATGCGGAGTTCGTACGGTGATTTGAGGTTAGGACTTGGATACATGCTTCTTCTTGGGAGGATATAGAGGCAGTACCTTTACAGGCCTTTGATATCAGCAAGGACGGAAATGGGCATTTCGTTGCTTCTATTGGTAGATGGTTACCAATGATGGATTTTGCAGTTGAAGATGGCCATCGAGAGATGAGAAGAAAGGTTACAATATTGATTGATATGTACGCATGAGAGGCGTAAAAACAAACCATCGTGTGTTCAACAAAGGTTTTTCTATATCGTTCAAGTTTAATAGGAATACTAAATTACAATACATATATTGATTTTTTATTTAGTCAAGCATTCATTCTTTTCCCGCTAAAAATAATCATGAATTATCCGCCGTTAATTTCCACAAATTTTTAAGCATGGAATGCTATTTATGGCTCTGGATTGAACGATGTATGATTAAAACTCGTGAACACTAATAATAAGAGATATATTACGGAAAAAAGATAAACAAGATTTCATTGATTCTAATGGTCAAAATGTATGTTTTTTCTAATTTTCCCAAGTTTTTATGTCAATAATAAATCACTTTTCTATTTAAATAACATGTTAATTAGGTTGCATTAGAGACATCTCTTTTTGGATATCTCGTCGTCTACCACTAGAGGCTCATGGATGTGGAAGAAGCTATTGAAGTTGAGACCAGTGGCTGCAACTTTCTTGAAATCAGAAGTGCGAGATGGGCAAGCTACTCATTATGGTTTGATTGTTGGTTGAGTGTAGGTCCTCTAATTCATATTTTTGGGGATGTTGGTACGAAAATTATGGGTGTGAGACGCAATGCTAAGATAGCAGATGCAGCGGAGAGTAACAATTGGAAAATAAGGCAACCACGTAGTCTCCATCTTCAGAAGACGATGCAATCAATCCGGCACACTCCACCGCCGTCGATCACGGTTGGTCCGGACCGTGCTTTATGGATGCAGGAGATAGATAAATGCGAATCGAAGTTCTCCTCTCGCCGTACGTGGGAACTAATAAGAGCTGTTCATCTTGTCGTAACTTGGCACCGTCTTGTCTGGTTTCCCCAATCTATCCCGAGACAAGCTTTCATATTATGGTTAGTGTTTCGGAATAGATTATCAACGGAAGACCGTATGAGATAATGGGGAGTGTCAAAGCCTTGTTTGCTTTGTGGGGAGCTGAATGAAACACGTGAACATCTATTTTTTGTGTGCCCATTCTCTTACACGGTTTGGGACATGCTTGTGTCGAAGATTCTTGGCTCACGGATGAACATGGATTGGAACTTAACGGTGATCAGCCTTTTGCGCAATAGGCTCTCAAAGCTTGATGCTACTTTGGCAAAAATGGCGTTTTAGTCCACAATCTATTGGATTTGGAGAGAACGAAACGGAAGAAGACATCACCAACCTTCTCGCTCGCCTTTACAACTTACCCACACTGTCCACAAGGTGATTCACAACCGTTTTCTTTCTCGACAGCGAGAAGGGACATATGATCCATACATAGATGATGGACTCAATCGCTGAACTGAGGTTTCTCTGCCTCCAGCTTAGGAAGCTGATCCTTCGCCACTCCAACAATGAAATAATGATTGGTTCTTGAGTGTTCTTGTTTACAAACTCTGTTTCTTTAAAATGTTTTTTCAAACTTCCTTTTGATTAAAAGAATCAATCTTAATTATTGTAATCTTTTTTTTTTGTTGATAAATGAATTTCACATTTCAACAAAAAAAAAAAGAAAAAAAAATGCTACAACGAATTTCTTAGGGATTCAAACGTGGTTGATGCGGTTTATCTCCCCTGGTTGTTATCGATCATGCATATCTACGCCAAAAGTAAAAAGCATTTTTGTTCCTTACTTGTAACAACACTGGCTATGGAAGCCGCCGGCCGCCAAACCTAACACACAAGAAGACGAAGGTTACTGTATTAGCGTCTACTTAGAGAGAAACTAGGGTACAAAACAACTATCCATCTCTTTTGATAGGTACGTGTTTTATCCCTACTATAAATTTCAAACCTCATAAACTCGATGTAGAATAGTGAGGTTCGATCAAAAATACCAGCAATACACTCTAATATTTTGAGATACAATTTCATTTAAGTGATCAAGTTGGTTTTAAGTGTAAGTTGTCACTAATAGGGGTGGAACGATTCCGGATACCCTGAAATTTCAGAGTATCCGGATCCGGATCCGGATCCGGATCCGAAATTAATATTAAAAATAATTAAAATAATAAATAAATAAATAAAAATATATTTTTAAAAATTATTAGTTAATATTTTAAATGGTATTTTTTCATTATAAATATAATTTATTATAAAAAGAACTAAAATCAATTTATATATATATTTATTTATATAAAATTAGTTTAATAGATATATAATATATATGGTTTTAATATATTTAATGCGTCCGGATCCGGATCCGGACCTTAAAATTTTGTTATCCGGATCCGGATCCTCTTTTCACGGATCCTAAATTTTACTATCCTTATCCGGATCCGGCCTCTCCGGATATCCTAATTTTCGGAGCGATTCCGAACGGATAACGGATCGGATCTCGGATCCCGGATAATAATTCCACCCCTAGTCACTAATAGCAAGCAAATTAAGTAAAATCGGTTTAAACAAGTATTAATAAAAATATTAGGCCAAGGGAAGATATCTTAGGGATTAGATCATCTAGAACCAAACAATTATTCAGGATAACAATTCAGAACCAATCTAGAACTCAACCATAAAAATAGGAGGATCCACCGTCGTGGCATTAACCACTTTATCATTCAATCTAACATCCTAAACTGTCGTTTGAGTTTACAAAGAATGATAAGCATTATAGAGGATGGGATCGATTTGTTCACAACTTTCCTTAGCATCAACTTGGCTAAGGAAAAATCGCCATCTATGTTCTTTCAAGCAATTCACAACACTTTTGATGAGTAAATTAAACCTAATATCAGAAGCTAGGTGATCAAGCTAGTCTACACATTTAGAACAATGATAGATGAAGATATCAATATACATAGAATCCTATTTATGCTTAGTTCATGTATCCCTAATCCCTTCGAACCCTTGACCTAACTAGGAGAACTACTCAAACATGATAGATCGAACAACAGCAAGAGAGATAAGAGAATTCATAGATAAAATAATGAAAGAGGTAAAGTTTTTAGAAATTTTCTCCAAAGGATGGAAGACAATCTTCAAATCTTACAAAAACTCAAAAACAATATATCAGAAATCTTTCTCTCGTGTTCTCTCTATTACTTTCTATCCTTTTTTCAAAAATCTTTCTCTCGTGTTCTTTCTGTTACTTTCTGTCCTTTTTTCAAAAAGATTTCAACAATCCCCTTAAAAAGAGGTCTGGGGCGGCTGGGATAAATTAGGGAAAACCCTAGGTGGCAAAAATTAGGTTTACTAAAAATTTCCAAAAATGGATCTTCCGCGGAGCAGGTTCAGAGAGCAAGAGCAGGTGCTCCTTTATTCAAACTTTCCAAAAAGCTTCATTTTCCCTCTATTTTCGCCAAGTCTCTTCATGAGCTTCAATCCTCCATTCCAGCCACCTGTAGACCTAAAATGACTCAAAATAAAATAAAAGACTCGATAAGGCCCTACAAAACAAAGGTTAGAATGCGCCAAAAATGTATTATATCAATTCCCCCAGACTTAGATTTTTGTTTGTTCTAAACAAATTCAAGACCAAGTGAAAGAGAAAGGTTTGAAAACGCGGAAACTCCCTCATCCTTAGTGAACCGAGTAAACAACCCTCAACCTGCAGACCACATAATCAAGAATATGAATAGCAAAGCTTTACCTTAATACATTCTCAACCGAGTCTCATTTCCCAAACACAAACTCTCCACATTCATTAAAGGTTGCGTGAGGTTCAAGCTATAAGCACTACTCAGGGTAGACGACGTTAAGGGATTTAAGGCCATTTAGAGGTGGAGTTCAGAGTGTTTAAGGGTTATCCGGCGCTCGTAGAGGATGCAGGATATAACGCAAAATTGCAAGAGAGAATGGGTTCGTTTGAATTCTACATTCTCTAAACCACTCTTTCCTTCTTCCAATCTCTCTAACTTCTCATCTAGCCATCATTCTCCTTGGGTATACTCACTGTGCAGAGAGACACTTTTTCTATTTTACAAACTTACCACTCTTCATCATCGGGTGTTTTTTTTAATTTTTATTTTATTTTTAAGAAAGTTTAAGATGATGATGAAGAGGGTTTCAATTACAAGCATGTGTCTCTCAAGCACGAAGATAATCAGAGTTGTTGACATACCCAAGTGGAGCTCGTCATTGTCATTCCTTCCTTATGGATTTTTGTTCCACCTCTTTGTAAACCATCTTCTGAAAAATAGGAGCGGGTGTGGGTGCTCTGTTTCAGAGCAGGTGCTTTGTTCTTCAAGAAGAGTGATTTAGAGGCTGCGTTGACCCATGTCTCTCCGGCCCTTTTGCACATATCTGCACATATGACAATGACGTAACAAGAGTGCAAGAGGTCTAAAAAAAAGAATGGTTTAAGGAGGGTACTAGCTAAAAATGAGCTAGCTATTCAGGAAAAACAAGAGTGATGAAAGGAATAAGGAGTCTTGAATACGATTCGTTTCCCTAATCTAGTGCCAATAGCGAGAAGAATTTTGGTCAATATGAAACCTGGAAGATAGGGTATTGAAGTGTTCCAGCTGTTCCATGCACCCAATTTTCTGTAAAAATGGTCACTAGAGAAGGTTAAACGCAAGTGATTCAATAATCATCCTAGAATGAGGTCCTATAATTCCCAACAAAGTCTTGACTCAATAAAACAAAAGAAAGACTGACTCAACAAAACTTAATAAAACAAAGAAAACAACCAAAATAAACGAAATTAGTAGCAACTCCCCCGAGACTTATTTCACACCGTCTCGGTGTGAGAATAAACCAAGGGAGAGGGAAAGAAAGAAACAATACTTAGGTGGGATAGAGATGTGAGGGCTAGTCACTAACGGTGGCATCAGAGTCCACGCCGTCCTTCTCGGAGCGCTCCTTGCGCTTAGTAGAGTGCGTGGATGGACTAGCAGTAGTGGGAGCGCGAGCAGGTGCAGTGGACGACATTGTCTGAGTGGAGTGCGACCCTCTGCAGCCCTTCTGCAGCATGTGCAGCATCCGGCGGAGCAGGCTGTTATTCTTCTTCGTTGCATCTACCATCCAGCGATGGTACTCTGCGTCCTCGAGGTTGGCTGCGATGTCGCTGAGCAGGTACTCGCTTCTATAGGGTCTACGGATGTTAGCCCTTGGCCTTTGGGTGTCCCCGGTCTCTGCCTCTAGGTCCTCGATCTCGTCAGCACTTAGGTGAGATTCATGAATGGGAACAGGTGCTCCCTTTCGATTTATGTCTTCTTTGAGTTCACTTATTTTTTTTGTTTTCTTTTTTTCGTTTAAAACAAGAACAACTAAAACTAAAAGTTAGAAATAAAAGAAATCAAAATCAAAGAGTTAGTACACTTACCAGTGGGTTGCCTCCCACCAAGCGCTCGGTTAAAGTCACTAGTTTGACTTGTTTAGCCATTTTTAGGCTTGAGGTGCATCGCCTAAGGGGATAAATCCTCATTTGGCTTGGTTTGTGTCAGCAAAATATGACTTGAGCCGCTGACCATTGACCACAAATTCATTGCCTTTGGTGTCCAGCAACATCACGGCTCCATAGGAGCGGACCTCTTTAATGAGAAAGGGTCCGGACCACCTTGATCTTAACTTTCCTGGGAAAAGTTTAAGTCTAGAGTTGAAAAGGAGTACCTGGTCGTTTGGCTGAAAGTTTCTGGTAAGTATCCTTTTGTCATGATACACCTTAGTATTCTCTTTGTAGATTTTAAAACTCTCATAGGCCAGGTGCCTAATTTCCTCTAACTCGTTGAGCTGCATAGATCGCCTCTCAAAGGCTGATTTGACATCATAGTTCATCATCTTGACAGCCCATGCTGCTTTGTATTCAAGCTCCACAGGGAGATGACAAGACTTCCCATGCACCAAGTGGAAAGGCGTTGTCCCCAACAGTGTTTTATACACAGTTCAATAGGCCCAAAGAGCGTCATCTAACTTGGCAGCCCAATCCTTCTAATGGTTTCCACGGTCTTTTGCAGAATACTCTTGATTTCCCTATTGGAAATCTCAACCTAACCACTAGTTTGTGGATGATATGGTGTTGCTACCTTGTGCTTCACACCATTCTTTCTCAATAGGCCCTCAAAGACCTTGTTGATGAAGTGAGTGCCTCCATTGCTTATAACAACTTGTGGCACTCCAAACCTGAGGAATATCAAGGACTTAAACATCTTCACCACTACCTTGGCATCATTCTTTGGTGAAGCAATGGCTTCCACCCACTTAGACACATAATCAACAGCCACCAAGATGTATTGGTTTCCATAAGAAGATGGAAAAGGTCCCATGAAATCGATTCCCCCACACATCAAACACTTCAACTTCCAGAATGAAGTGTTGAGGCATCTCATTTTTCCGAGAGATGTTTCCTTGCCTTTGGCATGTATCGCACTTTGAAATGAAAGCATGTGCATCCCTAAACATTGTCGGCCACCAAAACCCAGCTTGCAGCACTTTAGACACTGTCTTGAATGTTGCAAAGTGACCAGCATAGTTCGAACTATGGCAATGGAACAGAATCCCAGGAATCTCTTAATCAGGCACACATCGCCTAAAGATACCATATGAGCATTGTTTGTAGAGATATGGCTCATCCCAAAAATACTTTCTTATGTCTCTTAGGAACTTCCTCTTCTTATCACCCATAAAATCAGATGGTTCCTGTTCAGCTGGTAAGTAGTTTGCTATCTCCCCAAACCATGGAAAATTCAGAACAGTTGTTTTGGAGGTAGCACCACAAAACATTTCGGGAGCAGGTGTTTTGAATTTTAGAGCAGATTCTCTAGTCTGGACCGGGTGCTCCAACACACAGATGCTAACCGCATAGTCATATTCATCAGGAAGTGTGTCATCAAGAGGTACCTCATCATCAATTTTCATGCGAGATAGATGATCAACAACCCCATTCTCGCTCTCCTTCTTGTCAACAATATGCAAATCAAACTCCTGAAGCAAAAGGATCCACCTCAACAGCTTCGGTTTTACATCCTTTTTAGTTAGCAGGATCCACCTCAAACTCCTTGTGTGTATAATCACCTTGGAACCGACAAGGTATGATCTAAACTTCTCAAAAGTGAATACCACTACCATCAGCTCCTTCTCGGTTGTAGCATATTTGCACTGAGCTTCATCCAAGGTACGACTGGCATAGTAAATCACATGGAGCTTTTTGTCCTTCCTCTGACCCAAAACTGCACCTACAGCATAGTCACTTGCATCCGTCATCACTTCAAATGGCAGGTCCCAATCAGGTGGTTGAACGATGGGCGCACTTATCAAGGCTCCTTTTATGGTGTGAAAAGCCTCTAGACAAGCCCCATTGAAGTCATACTTAGTCTCCTTGCACAATAGCTGAGATAGCGGTCTTGCTATTTTGGAAAAGTCCTTGATGAACCTCCTGTAGAAACCAACATGACCCAGAAAACTCCTTATGCCCCTGACTGAATCTAGTGGTTGAAGACTCATCATGACCTCCACCTTTGCTTTGTCAACCTCAATACCATTCTTAGATATCCGATGACCCAATACAATGCCGTCTCAAACCATGAAGTGGCATTTTTCCCAGTTAAGCACGAGATGCTTCTCCTCACATCGCTGTGACACCCTGCACATATTCGACAAACACACAGAGAAAGAGCTTCCATAGACAGAGAAATCGTCCATAAAAACTTCCATTATATCCTCAATAAAGTTAGTAAAAATTGACATCATACACCTTTGGAATATCGTTGGGGCCTTACACAAACCAAATGGCATTCTGCGATACGCAAAAGTACCATAAGGACATGTAAATGTCGTCTTCTCGTGATCTTCTAGATGGATAGGAATCTGAAAAAACCTGAGTAACCATCTTAGGAACAGTAGTATGGATGCTTAGCCAATCTCTCAAGCATTTGATCAATAAAAGGCAACGGAAAGTGATCTTTTCTAATGGTAGCATTTAATTTTCTGTAATCAATACACATCCTATGACCAGTTACTGTTCTAGGTTGTATCAACTCATTCTTTTCATTTGTGATCATAGTAATTCCACCTTTCTTAGGTACCACATGAACCGGACTAACCCAATTACTACCTAAGATTGCATAGATTACACCAGCTTCTAGAAGTTTCATTATTTCCTTCTTTACTACATCTTTTAGATTTGGGTTTAACCTCCTTTGATGTTCTATAAAATTCCTCAATTCATCTTCTAGATGTATTCTATGCATGCAAAGATCAGGTGATATTTCAGGAATATCATCTAGTAAATATCCTAGAGCCTTTTTATACTTCTTAAGTTCACACAAAAGCAAGGCGGTTTCTACATTGTTCAAATCAGCATTTATGATCACATAGCAAGTAGAATTAGGACCTAGAAATGCATACCTTAGCCTAGCTGGTAGGGTTTTGAGCTCGAGTTTAGGAGCTTTTAATTCGCTCCAGGGACTGTCAACAGAGTTTCCAGGAGCAAGTTCTTTTTCTGGAGGAGGTGCTCCGTCAGCATCCTCTGTTTCGAGGTTCAAGAACCGAGTTTATTTTTCCATTGCTTGGCTCGAATCCATCATCCTTGCAAACCCAACTGTGTCCTCACTCAAGTACCCATGCTCACCTTTAGCCTTTGTCAAAGCTACATCCAATGGATCATCAGCCAAAATCTCCTCAATCTCTCCCTCTGAGATTTCGAGATTATCTCCTATGGCAAAAGTTTGCCCATCAATGGTTGGCTTTTTGAGCATTCTATCCATCTCAAATTCCATGATAATGTCCCCCAGGTGGAGACTGATTGTACCATTCCTCACATCAATAATAACACTAGCTGTGCGCAAGAAAAGACGTCCCAAAATCAAGGGATCTTTTGGTTCTTAATCAAATTCCAGCACCACAAAATCTGCTGGAATTAAAGTATTGTCAATTCTAACATGCAAATCTTCAAGAATCCCCACGGGTAACTTTACTGACCTGTCAGTAAACACCAATGAAATTCTTGTTGGCTTAAACTTTGTGTACCCAAGTTTCCTAGCAACCGAATATGGCATGAGGTTCACACTTGAACCCAAATCACATAGAGAATAAGCGAATCGCTTAGGACCAATATGCACGGATAGAACAAACTTCTCTGGGTCCTCTTGCTTCTTAGGCATCTTGTTTTGTAGCACAACACTACAGTTCTTAGATACCATCATAGCACTCTGTTCTCAAGAAACCTTTCCTGTAACCAGACCCTTAACATACTTCTTTATAGCTGGCATCATCTGAATTGCATCTGCCAAAGGGAGCTTAACAGTCAAATCCTTCAACATCTCCTTACACTGTGCTTCTTCCAAATCCTTTTGAGATTTCCTTAGAGGGACTGGGTAAGGAACTGGAGGTTTGTAGACACGAGAATAAATCTTATAAACAAGCTCATTCGGTCGAAGCACCTTAGAAGTCGGTTCAGCAACTTCTTCATTCTTTTCCTTGTTTGGTGCAGGTGCTCTGCAGAATTTCCTAGGAAACTTTCAGCGTTTGCCCTCACAACCTGTGGTAAAACCCTTCCACTTCTTAGCTCAATTGCGTTCACAAACTCTCTGGGTTTGTATCTGGTTTACCTGGCAGTACTTCTTGTGGCCTCTTGATTGCCTCAGCAGTTTGGGCAACCTGAGTATCAAGCTTCTTCACATGATTGCAAACAACTTCAAGTCTACCATTGAGATCCGAGTACATGGCGTATACCTTTGTGTTGATTTCAGTGGCAAATTTTCGTTGATTAGCCATCAGCTGCTGCATCATACCCTTCAGTTTATCCTGAGAAGTACTTCCATAACTCGCAAGAGCCTGAAAGTTGGTAAACAGTGGTTTTTGTTGAACTCTCCCTTGAAACTGATTCTGACCTTGGTAAAGTAGGAACGTTTTGCCTTGGAAACCCTGAAGAAAACTCTTCTAAAAACCTTGATCCTAAGGTTTCTGGTTTTGGAGACCAGTTTGCTACGGATAGACCTGGTCCTTCGGGTTCTCAACGTTTGTACTCCTATAGGAGAAGTTTGGGTGACTCCTATAGTTCTGGTTGAATCCACGGTTTCGTACAAACCCTTGGCCATTCACATAGCTGACCTCTTGCTGATCACAATCTCCTTCTTCAACCATCTCCTCAGAAAGTGGTTCACCATTCTCATCAACAAAATGAACTGTCCATTGGTTCTTTTTGAGTAACAAGTTAACCTTAGCCGTAAGGTCATCGATCTTTTGAGAATCTATACCACCAGTTTTCTTGGTTCTATCATACTCTTGAGACTTGCTGCTAGAGCTTGCAGCCAAGTTTTCAATAAGCTTGTAAGCACCTTCTCTGGTCTTAGTCATAAAATCACCATCACTCGCAGCATTCAAAGCATTCGTGTAATCCCAATCAACACCATCATAGAAAATACCCAGCAAATTCTCATCGGTAAATCCATGGTGTGGACACTCTCTCCTGTATTCTTTGAATCGTTCCCATGCCTCACAAAAGGACTCTCTTGAATGTTGTTGAAACTTGGAGATCTTGGAGATCACAAAAGGTCTTGGTTTTGGTGTAGAAGTGGTCCAAGAACGCTGCTCTACATTGTGTCCAGTTCGTGATGGATCCAGCGGGTAGAGACTTGAGCCATTGAGAAGCTTTGTCTGCAATTGAGAAAGGGAAAAGGTTACACTTTAAGAAGTTCGGGTTCATCCCATTAGAACTCGTTGTGGAGCAGATCTCCTCAAAGTTCTCTATATGGTTCATTGGAATCTCTGCGGGAAGTCCATGGAACAAGTGTTGCTTGACCAGCGATATCATCTGAGGCTTTATCTCATAGTCTTGCCTCTCAACAACAGGTGGAACAATAGCAGCTCTGTTCCTCTAGAATGCATGAGGATTGTCTATATCCCCTATAGCACGTTGCTGTTCACGTGCGCGTTGTTGCTGTTGTTCGCGCGCATGTTGCTGATGCATCTGAGCCATCTTCTCTTACAACTTTTGCAGCTCAGCCGCCATATTATTATCGCCCTGTTCGCCCATGTCGACGAGATTAGGCCTGGTTCGTCTATTGACTCGTTCAAGTCTTGCAAGTTCCGTGTTACTCAAGTTTACAAGAGGTATTTGACGATTGCTCCTTGTTGACTTTGAGTTCATGCACCTGAAACACACGCAAGAGAAGAAAAAAGAACAAGTCAGTACTTAGTCTGAAAACGTATATTAAAACTAGAGGTATTGAATTGGTCCCCAGCAACGGCGCCAATTGATAGGTACGTGTTGTATCCCTACTATAAGTTTTAAACCTCAGAAACTCGATGTAGAATAGTGAGGTTCGATCAAAGGGACCAGCAATACACTCTAATCTTTTGAGATACAATTTCAGCTAAGTGATCAAGTTGGTTTTAAGTGTAAGTTGTCACTAATAGCAAGCAAATTAAGTAAAATCGGTTTAAACAAGCATTAATAAAAATGTTAGGTCAAGGGAAGATATCTTGGGGATATGATCATCTAAAACCAAGCAATTATTCCGGATAACAATTCAGAACCAATCTAGAATTCAACCATAAAAATAGGAGGATCCACTGTCGTGGCATCAACCACTTTATCAATCAATCTAACACCCTAAATTGTCGTTTGAGTTTACAAAGAATGATAAGCATTATAGAGGATGAGATCGATTTGTTCACAACTTGCCTTAGCATCAACTGTCGTTGGCTAAGGACAAATCGCCCATCGATGTTCTTTCAAGCAATCACAACACTTTTGATGAGTAAGTTAAACCTAAAATCAGAGGCTAGGTGATCAAGCTAGTCTAGGCATTTAGAACAACGATAGATGAAGATATCAATATACATAGAATCCTATTTATGCTTCGTTCATGAATCCCTAATCCCTTCGAACCCTCGACCTAAATAGGAGAACTACTCAAACATGATAGATCGAACAACAACAAGAGAGATAAGAGAATTCATGGATAAAATAATGAAAAAGGTAAAGAGTTTAGAAATCTTCTCCAAAGGATGGAAGACAATCTTCAAATCTTACAAAAACTCAAAACAATGTATCAAAAATCTCTCTCGTGTTCTCTTTGTTACTTTCTGTCCTTTTTTCAAAATGAGTTCGACAATCCCCCTTAAAAAGAGGTTTGGGGCGGCTAGGATAAATTAGGGAAAACCCTAGGTGGCAAAAATTAGGTTTAATAAAAAATTTCAAAAATGGATCTTCCACGGAACAAGTTTAGAGAGCAGGAGCAGGTGCTCCTTTCTTCAAACTTTCCAAAAAGCTCCACTTTCCCTCTATTTTTGCCAAATCTCTTCATGAGCTTCAATCCTCCATTACAGCCACCTTTATACCTAAAATGACTCAAAATAAAATAAAAAACTCGATAAAAACCTACAAAACAAAGGTTAGAATGCGTCAAAAACGCATTATATCATCTTTCTAATTTACTTGCTGGTTTTATTTAATTTAATTCATAATCGCAAATGCTTTTTATGTTGTAACCTTGATTTAATTCGTTATAATTCGTAAAATGTGATTGGCAAGTCTCAGTGAATTTGATATCTTATCTATACTAGTTGTGATTGTTGTGCATCTGCAGCTAGTTTAGTTGAATGGTTTAAAATTCTCTACATCAAATTTAAAGTGTGTATATTTCTAATTTTGAAATCCAGTTTTAGCAACATTGTCAGTCTAATCAGGTATGTTAAAACCAAACAAAAAAAAAACTATGCGTAGAACTTTAGAAAAAAATTAAATAACTGTCCCCTATGAAACGCAAATGCAAACTAAATGTACTATGTAGACTCCTAAAATCTATACTATTAAATCAGCAGTAGAAATAACTCTTAGGTCACAAATTGAGCTCTTATTACGTCAATTGCCACTCAATAATCAACTTTCTAAAAACATTTCTCAAATCGAAAGGGGCAAAATCGGAATCACAATATTCCGATTTCATTAATGGCATTTTCGTAATATATGAGTGTCTTATTGGATCACAAAATAAAAAAAAGCCCAAAGACATTGTAAGCCCATTCGAAACTCAAATATTTATAGGATTCTTTGTCCCATATCGTTTTTGGGAGAGTTTTTTTTATCTAGATTCTTAGTATAAATACGATCAACCATGATTCACAAAACATAAATTGGAAGCCTATCTACATAGATCCAAATTTGGGGTTTTGTTTGGTTTAATACTAATCCGGTTATTCGATTAACACGGATAGTTGTATTAAATAAAATTTGGAATAGGTTACATATATCGGTTTTGTCAAAAACCTAAAATATTATAAATAGATCAGTTTATAATATTTTGGTTTTGATTAGATTATGATATATGATAAATATTCTAAACTTACCCAATAGTTTTAATGTTATGCATATGGGTTAAAATATTTTTATCCGTATTAGCAAAGGGATGAAAAGTTAAATATTTTAATCGAATAAAAATATTTCAGTTTTTATGTCTTTGTTAAGACATTTACAATGTTTTAGTCTGTTGTTGTTCTCGAAATCAAAATACTAACCATAATTACACATTTATTTTCGTAATATCTAATAAATGTGCACACGCCAAAAAAATTTTCCCACAAATAAATTGAAGATTTACTCAATCTTTGGAAAATTTTCAAGTTTTTTAATAAATAATCTTTAAATCTTAAAATTAAAAGTATTTTCTCTTAATAATTCAATACATACCTTAAATCCAACAAATTGTATAAAAAATAACGTAAATAATGGGAAGATATTCTCCAATGTATTTTTGTTATTTTATGAATTTTCTCATATCGACATTATGGCAAAATTTAAACGAATCAAATGAACATAATTATATCGGATATATATCATTTTTTTTTGGTAAGGGATATATATTATACTAGCTAGAATAACGAAATGATTTCAATGCTTTAGCCTATTTAAGTCAAACTACTCACTTAATTTTGTTAAAAGACACGGGTTTTATAAAAATAATAAAAATTGTAAGGTATTTTAACTCATATAATATACTTACTAGAGGAGAAAATCCGTTTGGGGACTGAACGGCGATGATAATTTTTTTTAAAAGTGTTGGTGTTAACAAATTGAAGAACGAGTATAGGCATTGGTAGTATTGGTATCTATGAGAGGTGTGAGGAGTGTATGAATCTGTTTGTAGTATTAGGTGTAATACGAAAGAAAGTCTTCACAGAACGGGTTTTATAGAAATAACTAATATGTCTTAAATTGAGCTCTTATTACATCAATTGCCACTCAAAAATCCATTTTCTAAAAACATTTTTGAAATCGAGAGGGGCAAAATGATCAAAAACAATTCGGACCCGATTTCAAACAGTCGAGTGGCGCGCGGATCCTCTTTTTACCCAGTCAGATCCAATTTTATTAATGGCATTTCCGTAATATTTTGAGTGTTTTATTACATCTGATTTCCTTATTGTATCACAAAAGGAAAAAAAACCCAAAAACATTGTAAGCCCATTCGAAACTCTTGGTTTTATAGAATTTTTTGTCCCACATCGTTTTTGGGAGAGTTTTTTGATCTAGATTCTTAGTATAAATACGATCAACCATGATTCACAAAAATGTAAATCGGAAACCTATCTACATAGGCGTCCAAATTTGGGGTTTTGTTTGGTTTAATACTAATCCGGTTAATGAAATCAACACGGATAGTTGTATCAAATAAAATTTGGAATAGGTTACATATATCGGTTTTTTCAAAAACCTAAAATATTATAAATCGATCAGTTTATAATATTTTGGTTTTGATTAGATTCTGATATATGATAAATATTCTAAGCTTATCCAATAGTTTTAATGTTACGCATGTGGGTTAAAATATTTTTATCCGTATTAATCGAATTAAAATATTTTAGTTTTATGTGTCTTTGTTAAGACGTTTACAATGTTTTAGTCTATTGTTGTAGTACGAAAGAAAGTCTTCACATAACGGATTTTATAGAAATAATAATAATTGTAAGGTATTTTAACTCATATAATATACTTAATAGAGGAGAAAATCCGTTTGGGGACCGAACGGCGATGATAATTTTTTTTAAGAGTGTTGGTGTTAACAAATTGAAGAACGGGTATAGGCATTGGTAGTATTGGTATTTATGAGAGGTGTGAGGAGTGTATGAATTTGTTTGTAGTATTAGGTGTAATACGAAAGAAAGTCTTCACAGAACGGATTTTATAGAAATAACTAATAGGTCTTAAATTGAGCTCTTATTACATCAATTGCCACTCAAAAATCCATTTTCTAAAAACATTTTTGAAATCGAGAGGGGCAAAATGGTCAAAAAAAATTTGGACCCGATTTCAAACAGTGGAGCGGCGCGCGAATCCTCTTTTTACCCAGTCGGATCCAATTTTATTAATGGCATTTCCGTAATATTTTGAGTGTTTTATTACATCTGATTTCCTTATTGTATCACAAAAGGAAAAAAGCCCAAAAACATTGTAAGCCCATTCGAAACTCTTGGTTTTATAGAATTCTTTGTCTCACATCGTTTTTGGGAGAGTTTTTTTATCTAGATTCTTAGTATAAATATGATCAACCATGATTCACAAAAATGTTCCACCTATCTACATAGGCATCCAAATTTGGGGTTTTGTTTGGTTTAATACTAATCCGGTTAAAGAAATCAACACGGATAATTGTATCAAATAAAATTTGGAATAGGTTACATATATTGGTTTTTTCAAAAACCTAAAATATTATAAATCGATCAGTTTATAATATTTTGGTTTTGATTAGATTCTGATATATGATAAATATCTAAGCTTATCCAATAGTTTTAATGTTATGCATGTGGGTTAAAATATTTTTATCCGTATTAGCAAAGGGATGAAAAGTTTAATATACTAATCGAATTAAAATATTTCAGTTTTATGTGTCTTTGTTAAGACGTTTACAATGTTTTAGTCTATTGTTGTAGTACGAAAGAAAGTCTTCAAATAACGGGTTTTATAAAAATAATAATAATTGTAAGGTATTTAAATTTATTTCTTGCGATGTCTAGATTCTCACCTGCATTTTGTGTGGTAATTTTTGTTTTATGCGTAAAATTTTATTCACGTTTTATAATATGGTAGAGTTGCATACATGGAAATCGTGATACAATATTAGTTTTGTGTTTGTAACTAAAAATCGATTTCTTACAATATAGACAATAATACAAATATAACATTGACATTAGAAAAGTATTTAAGTTTTGAGATAATTAAACATATATTTATAGAGTTTTAGGGATGCAAATGAACATAGTCTTAAACGGAAAAACAATCTAAGAAATTAACAATTAGTTACAGATATTTATGGAATTGCAATCATTACATTTTTAATATTTGGAAAACTGATGTGATAATATAGGAAATCTTCAACAAAATTGAGTGATTAAAACCCGTTATGTGAAGACTTTCTTTCGTACTACACCTAATACGACAAACATATTTATACACTCCTCACACCTCTCACATATACCAATACTACCAATGCCTATACCCGTTCTTTAATTTGTAAATACTAATACTCTTAAAAAAAATTTCTCATCGCCGTTCAGGGACCGAACGGGGTTTTCTCCTCTACTATGCAATAAAAACTATGTAATTTTTTTTCTTTCAATTTTTTGTATTTTTAAATAATTTTTTAGAAAATCATGAGAGTATTTACAATGCAATGCAATTCAAAAATTTGGGACACTAAGACACTTAAAATAAGATATAATAAACATCGATAATACAACGCCACCCAAACTTAATTCACATCATCTCGATATAAAAATAAGTTAAAGAAACAAAAAATAACAAAAATAAAATAAGTATAAAAACTAGTAGTATTTGCAAAGCTTTTCGAGAGTATCTTGGACTAGTAGATATCGGAGTGGTTTCCCAAAGCAAGAACCAAATGGGTTTGAGTGGAATTGCAGCATCAGATTGCACATAACCCATGAATGTAGTGACGCGAATAGAATTAACGGGAGGAGGCAATACACGGGTGTACCGTTGTTGCAAAAGAAACGGGAGACGCTACATGAATTGATTTAGTACCCTAGTGCCTATGAGGGTCCTTATCGTGACTCAGTAAGATAGGTCCATGTGGTTGGTCACGTAGAGCAGTGTGTATTCGTTAGGGTCAACACTAACTTCATTGAAAATTTGGTGCAAGCATTCCTCCCACACCTATTGTAAGACAGTTGACAAATGATGACAAATATGGTAGGTAAAAATCACTCAAATATATTATACGGGGGCGAATTAGTAGATCCGGACTTGACCCGCTTGTATAGGGAGCCCGATATCCTCCCCCAAACAGGTAAAATTCTATAAATACCTTGTTAATTTCCTACATAAAGATAAAACTTTTGCTTCTACCTAAAATTTCTAAATCTATACTATTCTATAAACAATAAAGCTCGTTTCTTTGGAGACCCATTCCTTTTCGACCACTCTTAGTCATCTTTTGGCTCATCAGACCAACTGTTTTGGTCACTCTCAACCACTTTCTTTACAAAAATATTTGTGTTTCTTTGTCTCAACCCTAAATTTCTCAACTAAATAGTGATAATAGTCACTGTAAACCATCACTTGTTATGCCTGGTGTTATCTTTCTTCCATTCTTTCTTTGTTTTCTTTAACTTCTTTCTTAGCTCTCTACGTTACACCCATGGCATCTTCTCTACTCTCTCTTTGCTCTTTTCTAACTTTCGCGTCGACGAGCTCTTAGAAAACATTCCCCAATTGTATTTTCCCGACTCTCATGTGTTTGTTGACTTCAGAAGAGACTTGCCATTTAGTGGTTTGGCCCACGTATCAAAAATTTTCCTATACTAGTGTTTTTTCAAACTGATATTCCTACGTATTTATTTCCAGTTTCCAGTCGAGTTTCGATATCTAAAAGTGATTTTGAACACATTTTAAATAGTAAACGCTGTATTCAAAATCGGTGTGGTTGGATAAATTAATAATATGGGATTGGAATCCACCGAATCTTATTGATCACAAGATATCAAGAGTTGACAAATTAGATTGATCGAAGATCACCACGCAAAGGTGTGAAAGCCTTCGTGATGAGATTCCAAGCCTAAGTCTAAGTGATTCCACACAAAGACAGAGACTCATACGAAATCAAGAGTGATGGAATCCACACAACACTCAAGAACTCACACGAATACAAGAGAAGTGAATCCACACAATTCAAAGTAAACAAGAACACATAAGAACAAAACTTTTGTAAAAGAAACTTCAACGTTTTTTATTAATTCATTGGTGAGTGTTACAGGGAAATGAATGAGATTATATAGAGCTCATACACGTTTTTACAAAGCTAATAAATCAAATATTTAACATAAATACGAAAGCAATCAAATCTTTGATTGACGTAGCTTTTATTGCTTGATTTTTGGTCAAATGAAGGAAAATTGAGGTTCTTTGTATCTGGACAATTTGGGCATGAAGTATTGACGTT
This sequence comes from Arabis hirsuta, assembly GCA_964056655.1. Lineage (NCBI taxonomy): Eukaryota > Viridiplantae > Streptophyta > Magnoliopsida > Brassicales > Brassicaceae > Arabis > Arabis hirsuta. The sequence goes on from OZ053301.1 coordinate 18,906,825, forward strand.
TTGAATGTCTCTTAATGGTGTATAATGTCTCCAGTATGTCAAAATCAAATAAATCAAAAGAATATACCCATTAGACCAGATTTGACGTAATTGATTCCAAATAAGAAATGTTGAGGCGTGAAGAGATCCACTTGATCTCATGCTTGTTGGTGCACTTTAATGAATTTTCAACAGCCTCTAGAAGAAATATAAACTCTCTTGGATGCCATACACGAATCCTCAAAGTGCCAAATATGGATAGTCCATCTTTTGATCGGTTCAATGTCACTCGAGTTAGCTATCGGTTTGTGAACTGATATGAACCAGTCTTGGCATGGCTTGGGGTTGTATGAACTCCTTGATGGGTCACTAAAACATGATGGGTTGACTCATAACAGGTGCGGTTGTTTTTGGGCTTGTGTGCTTCGTCTTTTGGACCGTACTTGTATTTAAGTGAATCTGGAGGTTTCTCTTTGATTTTTTGGAACTCTTCTTGATTGTTTCTTTTTCTAAGGAAAGGAAAAGAGTTCTTCAGCTCATGGAGCATTTCCTTAGCTCCATGGTTCAACATTGGTTGGATATCCGCATCATTAATGTTTAGTTATGTGTGGTTTTGGATTTTGAACTTTGCTTCTATTTGGGTATCAAAGAGGTTCAAAGTTTTATAGCTGGAGTAGAAAATAAATGAAATTTCTTGTATAGTTAATTAAAATGCGTTTTTTGAGTTAGAAGAAACTAAACTTCCTATAGTTTTAATTTAGATAAAATCATCCACTAGTTAGAAGGAGAAACCGAGTGTTGGCCAACGATCCTTCGCCGTGGCTTCGATTGGTTACCTCGCTTGGAATAGTGAAGTGGTTTAATTGCCCGTTTGTTACCAATCGGACGAACCTTTAAAATGAATGGTTAAAACGGATGGTTGAAATGAATGGTTGCAAAAAACTAAAGTCAAATGAAGCTTTTGTGAACCACTAAAAATAGGTGAGTTTGCAACAGCCTTGTTTATAACTAGTGCGTTTGGAATTATTAGAAATAGTAAAAATATGTTTTTTTAAAAAAAGTATTTGAATATATATAATTTTATTATGAAATATTTCAAATAAAACTAAAACTTTAAAAATTAAAATCATTAGTTCTATTTTATATTATATTTTGATATTTTTCTTATAAAAAACATGTATTATTCAACTGATTGTAACCAATCATCACTATTTTGTTTGACCTCTTCAAAACCGCTCAAAAATTATTTAATAGCTATGTTTAAACGTGGTAAACTAATCTAACCCATAGTAAATAGTGGATGATTGGTTGGTCTTTAACTCCATCCTACAGTCTTATTTTTTTTAAAATAATCATATCCTTACCAATCAAGTTGTAGCTTTATTTCTTAAAACTACAGATTTTGTATTATTTTTACCAATCATGATGTAGCTTTCTTTTTCAAAATTACAACAAAAAAAAACTTTTTTTTGTTTGCTGTAACAAGTTAAAAACGTAAAGTCCTATTTTTTGGACTTTAAGAGTTGTGATTATAAAGTAGATTGTTGATAGTAGGTAATAATAATTTTCATGATAATAATATATTTTAGAAAAAATTACTCAAATAGCACAGAAAAGTTGTTATATTACTAGAATAGCATACATCTTTTGGAAATTACTCAAAAGTTTTTAAAGCCTAGTAAATTACAATAAACACCCTTGGTTATTTTTTTTAATTGAGGTTATTTATAATTAAAAAATGATTAACTAATCCACGTCACTAATCACTGTTCCATGTCACTAATTAGGTTAACCGTGTTAACAAGTCAGAGAAAGAAACTCAAAGGACGGAAAAATAAAAACTTCGTGTGTTGTCGTCGAAACTTCTACTGTTTTCTCTCTAGTCGATTTCTGAGAAACATTCACCGCCGTTGTCGTCGAAACGTCTGCTCTGCATTTTCACAGTCGGATTTTAGTCGAAGGTGAGTATAAACAGAGGAGTGGGGATTCTTCATCTTCCTTCGTTTTATTTTGAGTTTTCAGATTTATTTTGAGTATCTGAGGAATCGAAGGTGTTTGTCGCTTGTTAACGGTATTGTGGCTGATTTATTATTCTGTGGCGGCTTGTTTATCGTTGCTAGTGGTTGTTTACGTTATTTATTGCGGCTGATTTATTGTTATGCTATGCCTGATTTGTGTTGTGTTGCAGCTGATTTACATGTGCAATGCTATTGTGGCTGAGTTTGTGTTATGTTAAATCAAACATAACACAAACTCGTTTATTTGTTTGTTGTGGCTGAGTTTGTGTTTGGTTGCGGCTGGTTTATTTGTTAGTTGTGGCTGAGTTTGAATTTTGTTGCGGCTGATTTATCATTAATATGTTATGTCTTTTATGTTCAGATGTCTGAATATCTAGCAATTCCTGAAGATCAAGCAAGGGATTACCTTCCAAGACTATGCGCTGAAGGGGCTTCTAAGCTGGAAAATAAAAAAATTAATCACAATGTCCATTTGGGAGAGTTCCCTAGAGTCAGAGACGCAATAGGACATGATGTGTGGGAACACATGAAGCAGTTTCCTCTTGGAGTAGTTGCTAAGCTAGCTGATAGCCAATTGGTGTGGTCTGGGAAGACTGTACACTATCTACTATGTAGACAGCTACGAGTACATGACAAGGAGATTTGGTCTCTCGTTGTTGATCAACCTATCAGGTTTAGCTTAATCGAATTTGGTGCGCTCACGGGTCTAAACACAGATCCACTGCCAACAGAAAGTTTTGAACCTGAGCAATACGAAACTTTCTGGGAGGAGTTGAAGGTGCCACTTGGGGTAGGACCCAAGTTAGATGAACTGAGGGCAGCATTAGAGGGCTGTCGAGGCTGTTGCTTCTTCAAGCCATGGGACTTTATGGCTTGCATCATAATTCTAGAATACCCTTTGAAAGTGCAAAAAGAGTATTCGACGATGAAGCCTTGAGGACTTATCCGTGGGGTCGGACTGCATTCGAAGTTCTGGTTGGTTCAGTTAAGATGTTGAATCCAGAAGGAAAGTCGTACACCATTAGCGGCATGAAGGAAGTGTTGCTGGTTTGGGCGTATGAATCTGTGACCTGCTTCGGAGAGCGTTTTGGAAGAGTAGTCAATGAGAACAAAATTCCTCTTTTGCGATGGGGTGGAACCCGTACACGTAAAAGTCTTACTACAGCCATAGCTGAGGAGATCAGAGACCATGGTGAGGTAAGAAAGTTGACTTGGCTGAGTTATGGATCTTTTTATTCTGTCTGACTTATGTGTTACTTGATGGCTGAGTTATGAATCATTTGATGTTTGACTTATGAGTTACTTGATGGCTGAGTTATGAATCATTTGATGTCTGACTTATGAGTTACTTGATGGCTGAGTTATGAATATTTTGATGTCTGACTTATGAGTTATTTGATGGCTGATTTACTATGCAGGTGCGTGTGAAGAAAATGGTTATGAAGGAGGCTGTAGAAGAGCTGTTTCCGCAGTGGACGAGTGAAGAAAATGACCCAGGAGTTGTAAATCTGGTAACAGACATACATGCGGGTAGGTTTGTTAGAGGTTTTTGGGATGTGAAGAGCGATGAGAAGAAGAAAAAAATGAAGGTTGCAGTTTCGTTAGATTCCGATCAACCTCCCGCAAAAAAACAGAAGAAAGCTACGAAAAAACAGGAAGTAAACAACAGTGAGATTGTGTTGCAGCATAGTAGCTACAAGGATATGGGAAAGAGACGGATTTGACGACCGTAGTCAATGTCCTGGAAAACCTTGTCAGAAGATTTGACAAGTTTGACAACTTTGGTAGTAGAATAGACAGTGTTGAGGAGCAGTTAAACACCTATAACACAAAATTTGGAGAGTTGTCAGATTTGAAGAAGATGATTGGTGATACAGTCCGAGCTGCTGTGGAAGAAAGAGTTGCATCTATTGAGAATGATCAGATGCAAATGAGAGAGCGTCTGAATGCTCTCGAGGCACGGAACAGTACTCAAAAGGATGATAACCAATCAAAAGTGAACAACTTCCCGCAGAAATCCATTAATAGTCCAAAGGTACGTTACAGTTGAGTTATGTTTATTTTTGACGACTGAGTTATCCTTATTAGTCTCGGCTGAGTTGTGTTTATATGTTAATACAGCCGCAGAAGGACGAGTTTAAAAGTCCTGAACCGGATAAAAGTCCTGAACCAGTCAACAGCCCCCTGCATAATGTACGTTACAGTTGATTTATGTTTATTTTTTACGGCTGAGTTATGGTTACTTTTGACGGCTGAGTTATTATCTATATTTGACGACTGATTTATTACCTATTTGACGGCTGAGTTATAGTTACATAACGACAGATTTATTCTTTTTATTCTGGCTGAGTTATGTTTATATGTTAATACAGCTTAAAAGTACTGAACCAGTTCATAAGACCAAATTGAAATTGGTTGAGGAGTTTGGTAATGACGAAGAAGAAACAGTTGATTTCGTTACTGTTTCTCCTGCTAAGAAATTGGTTGAGGCAAAAAAGCAGGAGGCTGAGGTTAAAATGCAGAAGGAGGCCGATGCTTTAAAGAAGAAGGAGGCCGCTGCTTTAAAGAGGAAGGAGGCCGCTATTTTAAAGAAGAAGGAGGCCGATGTTTTAAAGAAGGCGGCCGCTGCTTTAAAGAAGAAGGAGGTCGATGCTTTAAAAAAGGAGGCCGATGCTTTAGAAAAGGAGGGGCAAGTAAGAAGGAGGACAACGAGGAATCGTAAAGGCAACGACGATCCGAAACCTCCGGAAGTGACTATCCCAGCAAAGAAGAAACAGATTTTAAACAACAACAGTGAGATTGTGGATGTCACCAGCAAATTTGTCGCAGAATATAACGAAGTGTTGCCGGAGTCTGATGAGGAGGAAGAGGACATGATTAGGTCTGAGAGAATTAAGGCTTATCGGGAGTCAAGGGTGAAATTATCTCCTGATGGATCTTCAGGGAGGCTAGAAAATGCTCCTCAAGCACGAGTTTTTCCTTATATTGGAGACAATGGAATGACGTGCATGAGGAAAAATTATGAACCTTTACCGGCAATCTATGATCCTGTCGCACCTGCTGATCCGGTTAAAGTGGCTAAACTTTTGGATCACCTAAAGCCATTCGAGCATGACCCTTTAGAGCATATGTTAATACGGCTATTAGCAATATTTGCCTAAACTAACTTGTGTTTAATTGTTTTAGGGATGTTCCATTTACAAAGGGTACAGACGAGATCGAGTTCTACAGAGTTCTCATGTCTGAGAGAAAGTATTGGCCAAGGATAGATTATGGATGGCTGTCTGATGATGTAAGTATACTGTTGGGGCTGGGTTATATATACGTAATGTCTGAGTTATTAATTATATGTCTGTGTTATGTAGGCTTAAGTATGCTTTATGTCTGAGTTATAGATTATATGGGGCTGAGTTAAATATACGTAATGTCTGAGTTATTTATTATATGTCTGAGTTATGTAGGCTTAAGTATGCTTTATGTCTGAGTTATATATTATATGGGACTGAGTTAAATATACTTAATGTCTGAGTTATTTATTATATTTCTGAGTTATGTAGGCTTAAGTATGCTTTATGTCTGAGTTATATATTATATGGGGCTGAGTTAAGTATAATTTTTCTTTGTACAGCATATTTCCGCGTATATGAGAATCCTCATAAAAAAATCCAAGCTAGATCCCTCCCCATTCTACTCCAAGCGAATTGGATTTATGGACATTTGGTTTACTGCAGTATGGTCTATGGATTACATACAGTTCAAGATCAAACCAAAGACGTTTAAGTTCACAGCTGGGTATAAGGATTTAGTAAACGGCAAAACTCCTAATGACTTGCAAACAAACAAGAAGTGGTTAGAAGATGTCGATCACTTGTACGGAGTTCTACAAACTGGAGGAGATCATTGGGTGGCATATCACGTGGACCTTGTTAATGAGAAGATCGACGTTTACGATCCCATCATTGGACAGGTGACACCCGAAAGTGAAAAGAAAATTCGTGATTCATTTAGGCCGTTTTCGCACATGATCCCATTTATGATTAACGAATTAGTTCCTGCCAATCTCCGAAAATCTAGATTGAAGCAGTTTTTGTTCCGAAGGAGGAGCGGCAAATACATCCCACAAAATGTCCAAATTGGCGACTGTGGGGTATATGCATTGAAGTTTGTCGAGTGTCTAGCGCTTGGCACTACTTTCCATGGGATAAATGATGCGAATATTCAGGCTTTCCGGGTGAAGATGGCATCAGAGATCTTAGATGAAGGAACTTATAATATGTTAGGGCAGTTCATATAGGGTTTTGTGAAACACTAAAACACTAAAGAGATTGTATTGTATATTATTGATTTAAAAAAAAATTAATAGCAACTCATCTGTTACTGAGTAAAGGCTGACTTATGTGTTAGTCAGCGTTTACTCTCCTTAATGGCAACTGACTGATTGCGCAAAGAAGCGGCTGACTTAAAACATACACATTGTTCTCACAAAACTCTAAACGAAACCCTAAACCATAATTCCTAGAAGTATAGCAAAAGATACACATTGTTCTTACAAAACCCTAAACCCTAAACCCTAAACGAAACCCTAAACCCTAAACCCTAAACGAAACCCTAAACCATAATTCCTAGAGGTATAACAAAACATACACATTGTTCTTACAAAACCTTAAACCCTAAACCCTAAACCTTAATTCCTAGAGGTATAGCAAAACATACACATTGTTCTCACAAAACTCTAAACGAAACCCTAAACCATAATTCCTAGATGTATAGCAAAACATACACATTGTTCTTACAAAACCTTAAACCCTAAACCCTAAACCTTAATTCCTAGAGGTATAGCAAAACATACACATTGTTCTCACAAAACTCTAAACGAAACCCTAAACCATAATTCCTAGATGTATAGCAAAACATACACATTGTTCTTACAAAACCTTAAACCCTAAACCTTAAACCTTAATTCGTAGAGGTATAACAAAACATACACATTGTTCTCACAAAACTCTAAACGAAACCCTAAACCATAATTCCTAGATGTATAGCAAAAGATACACATTGTTCTTACAAAACCTTAAACCCTAAACCCTAAACCTTAATTCCTAGAGGTATAGCAAAACATACATATTGTTCTTACAAAACCTTAAACCCTAAACCCTAAACCTTAATTCCTAGAGATATAGCAAAACATACACATTGTTCTCACAAAACTCTAAACGAAACCCTAAACCATAATTCCTAGATGTATAGCAAAAGATACACATTGTTCTCACAAAACCCTAAACCCTAAACCCTAAATAATCATATAAATAATAAATCATCTATTCTCTATTATATAAATATGGCGTGTGAATATATGTACGTAATCATTACGCACGCGTTTGGTACTCTCGATACGCTAATCATATTAACCTTTTCTATGCTATTTGAGTAATTTTCTCTATTTTTTTATAATATTTTTGGCAACTACGCAGTAACCCAACAGTTTTCGGTATTTTCTATAAATACCAAGTGAACACTTAATGTTTGGGGTTTAGGGTTTTGTGAAACACTAAAGAGATTGTATTTTATTGATATAAAAAAAAATGTAATAGCAACTCTTCGGTTACTGAGTAAAGGCTGACTTATGTGTCAGTCAGTTTTTACTCTCCTTAATAGCGACTGACTGATTATGCAAAGAAGCGGCTGACTTAAAAGTGACGAATTCGGGATTCGGCTGAGTTATGACTGACTGATTCTCACAAAACCCTAAACGAAACCCTAAACCATAATTCCTAGATGTATAGCAAAAGATACACATTGTTCTTACAAAACCTTAAACCCTAAACCTTAATTCCTAGAGGTATAGCAAAACATACACATTGTTCTCACAAAACCCTAAACCCTAAATAATCATATAATCATATAAATAATAAATCGTCTATTCTCTATTATATAAATATGGCGTGTGAATATATGTACGTAATCATTACGCACGCGTTTGGTACTCTCGATACGCTAAGCATATTAACCTTTTCTATGCTATTTGAGTAATTTTCTCTATTTTTTATAATATTTTTGGCAACTACGCAGTAACCCAACATTTTTCGGTATTTTCTATAAATACCAAGTGAACACTCAGTAACCGAACATTCGTTTAATAACTTTGAACTTGTTTTCTCTTTTTGCAATCTCAAATACAAGTTAGTTTTTCCTTGTTCTCCTAGTATATGTAATTCACGTTTTTGCAACTTGATTTGTTTATATGTTTAGAAGATATATTAACATCCTATTTTTGATATACATACAGCATCAATGGCAGAATCGAAGAAGATGATGAAGCGTCCAATGGAGGATGACCATCGACGAAATGCTATTAAAAAGGCCAAAAGGGAAAATGAGGACTATTACAAGACGTTGATCCTCTCGCTCAAGGAACAGATTAATATAAAATTTGAATTGCATGATGCTTTTGTGGAAGTTATGTTTATTTCTGCGAAAATGGATTTGCTTGAAGAATTTATCGGGAAGGAAAAGGTTGACTTCCTTGCTGAGTTGGACAAACTTGCAGGAGAACTCGTTGAAGCCAAAAAAAAGATGTATAACGCCAGCGTTGAAGAACTTGATTGGATGAAGTTTCATGAAAAATAGGGATATATGTTTATTTAATGCTTATGCTTTAGTAGTCTTATGTTTATGTTTATGTTTATCTAACTTTATCAAATGCTTATGTTTTAGTAGTCATCGTAATAACTCAGCCTAACATTTGATATAACTCAGCCGAAACTCAGCCTATAACTCAGCCTAACATTTGATATAACTCAGCCTAACCCTAATATCGTGTGTACATAACTCAATACTTTTTAAAGTTACGTTGAAGCTTTTATAACCTAAACCTAGACTATCTGAATGGAAACTAATTGTTAAGATTTATGTTCTTTTTGAATTTGTGAGTGATCACTCCAAAGAACTTGATACGTAAACCCTAAACCCAAATTTATGACATTCCCAAACCATGCCATAAGTTAGCCATTAGGTGCATATAAGTCAGCCAAACGTACGATGGTTTCTTAAACTCGCTGTAAGCCAACACTAATATCTTTCTTTCCCGATCATTTTATCAACAACAATAATATTTCTCTTCTTTTTTTTTGGGTAGCGAAAATACAGATGGGAACCGAGACACATTTTGACGATTTGGACACATTTTAATCTGGTGGCTAGAACGTTATTTCAAACTCAAATGCGCACGTTAAGGAGGATATGGGCGCATGGTGGTGAGAAGCCAGATTGGATAAACACTATAGTTTGGACGAATCTGGTCGATATGTTTGAAGAGTTTGGCCCTGATAATTTTGGTTTTTGAATGTAATTTAGTTATGATACCCTTTAGTTATTTGTGTTTCATCTCTTTAAACCAGCTGTATCTTTTGTGTGTTTGCATGAATAAATCAGCCGCATCTTTTGAGTTTTGGATGTATATATAAATCAGCCGTGTTGATGCTTCAAATTGACGAGTTATTTGTGTTTTGAATATTTAAACCAATAAGTTAGCCGCTTCTTTTCCACAAAGTCATAACTCAACCGAAACACAAATTCGTCAATATTAAGTCAGCCGCTTCTCTTGTAGACAGAAGGCTGAATTAATTGATTTACAACTCCGAAATTACTATGGCTTCATTTATTATGCGATGGTCAAAAACGCATCAAAATTTACTTTTTTGGTTGATCAGTCAAGTCAGCATTTACTCAAAATATACGAACAATTGTTTATCTACTCAGTTACCGAAGAGTCGCTTTTGATATAACTCAGCCGAAACTCAGCCTATAACTCAGACTAACATTTGATATAACTCAGCTGAAACTCAGCCTATAACTCAGCTAACATTATATACGTCAGCCGTGAAGTTAACCTTAAGTTACACATTTTTAAATTTAAATAATATAAAATATATGATTTATTGTGGCGTCTGAATACGTAATCATAACCAAAATTAATACTCTCGAGACGCTAATCTGACGAGCTATATGGCGCTTCCTATATTATAGGTGTAATGATTAATCTTTTGGGAACTAGGAGTTAGAGCATGTACAACGGATAGAGACTTGATGAATCTCTAAAAAATAGTATTATATTCACTTTCATTATTTGTTTAAATTTTAAATTAATAGAAAAACGTGGATCCAATAGAAAATGAACATATGTTCGTGGAGGGTATGGCTAAAACTATTTCTCAAATGAGAAACTTAAGAACCTCAATTCCCTTCTCTCTCCAACTTTTTATTATTTTATACTTTTTTATTTGATGAGAAACTGATGCTAGAGACTCCGTTGTACCTGCTCTTATGATTGAACTTTTAGGAACTCTAATAAATAAGTCAGCCTTAACACGTTTACGTCACTAATAACTCAATCATAACTATTCAGTAACCGAACAGTTTCAGTAACCCAACAGTTTTCGTTTTTTCTCTATAAACACTCAGTAACCGAACATTCGTTTTTATTAACTTTGAACTTGTTTTCTCCTTTTGCAATCTCAAATACAAGTTAGTTTTTCCTTGTTCTCCTAGTATATGTAATTCACGTTTTTGCAACTTGATTTGTTTATATGTTTACATTATATATTAACATCCTATTTTCGATATACATGCAACATCAATGGCAGAATCGAAGAAGATGATGAAGCGTCCAATGGAGGATGACCATGGAGCAAACGATGTTAAAAAGGCCAGAAGGGAAACCGAGGAGCATTACAAGTCGTTGCTCCTCTTGGTCAAGGAACAGATGAAAGCTATATCTGAATTGCAAGATGCTATGATGGAAGTGAAATCTATTAATGCGAAAATGGATTTGCTTGAAGAAATTATGGGGAAGGAAAAGGTTGACTTATTTGCTGAGTTGGATGAACTTGCTCATAAACTCGTTGAAGCCGAAGAAAAGATGGCCAAAGTCGAAGTTCCAGAAATTGATTGGATGAAGCTTGGTGCAAAATATATGGCTGACTAAATGTTTATTTAATGCTAATGCTTATGTTTATGTAATGCTTATTACTCAAATTTTTATGTATTTTTAGAACTCTGATGTTTATGTATTTTTTGAACTCTAATATATAATTTGTTTATTTTATCATAACTCAGCCTAAACTTCATTTATAAGTCAGCCTAACCTTTGACATAACTCAGCCTAAAATTCGTTTATGACTCAGCCGTATGAGACCCTTTAGTTAGTTTGTATTTTGAAAATTTAAACCAATAAGTCAGCCGCTTCTTTTGCAAAGCTGTCATAACTCAACCGAAACACTAAGTTAGCATTTACTCAAAATATACGAACAATTTTTTTTTCTACTCAGTTACCAAACAGTTGCTTTTCGTAACTACTCAGTAACCGAAGAGTCGCTATTTTTCTTTTTTTTAATATATAAATACCATTTAAACACTCATTAACCAGTCATAAACCCTACTTGTTTTCTACTCAGTTACCGACCAGTTGTTTAGATTAAAGGCTGACTAACACATAAGTCAGCCTTTACCATCTGTTTAGATTTTCATTAACTTTATATCTCTAGAGAAATCCACTTTGTAATGTAAGTATTCCCTCTTACAGTCCTACCTGAAGAAATCCAAGCTTTAGTGGCCGAACGTGTGGCCGCTAACTCTGTTGCAGATCTATATAGATTGAGAGCAACATGCAAGTATATGAAGGAACTAACAGACCGGCCCGGAGTGTACGCATCTATAGATGTGTTTACCTTCCCTTCGTACACACATCTATCTAGCTTGGTGATGCAAGTTTGCTACGCTAATGGAAACCCGAGTACACTGTTCTTAGAGGGTGTACAGAAGTTTTTCACGTTCGACCTCCAAGATGAAGGAATTGCTTTGATTAAGAGAGCAGCAGATGCAGGATTCGAGCGTGCTTTGTACACATATGCAATGACGCGCAAGGTATTTTGGAATACTGAGGAGTATTTATCTTTTTCACAAGGGAATCTGTTCAGAGGATAGGCAAAATTGTTAGATCTCTAGACTGAGGTTGGGGAACGTCTCACACTGATGCGTTTCTAACGAAGAAGTATGAGTTCATGTCAACGGTAAAAACCTTGTTCTATAATTGCACATGTACTCCATTGATGGACCGAGATTGGGATCTTTGGTTCATTAAAGACAGTAAGGATAACAATTTGTGTGACCGGTGCTTTTGGATCAAAGAGTTAGGTATTTTTTACCGTGATTTTAAGCCGATTATATATTGGCCGGACAATAGGCTTTGGATGTTGTAATATAAACTATTGTTTCCTCCTTTATAATGTAATTCAGATCAGTTATGTATTTTTGGTAATCCAATCCTTTGTTTCTTTGTTTATGACTTCATGTTAAATATAATTCAGCCGTGTAGTAAATATAAGTCAGCCGTGTAGTATATATAAGTCAGCCGTATTTTAAATATAATTCAGCCACTTATGTTTATGTAATAAGTCAGCCTAAACTTCGTTTATGACTAAGCCTAACCTTTAACATAACTCAGCCTAAACTTCGTTTTTAACTCAGCCTAACCTTTAACATAACGCAGCCTAACCTTTAACATAACTCAGCCTAAACTTCGTTTTTAACTCAGCCTAACCTTTAACATAACTCAGTCTAACCTTTGACACGCATGAGATAAGTCAGCCGTTTTTAAAATATAAGTCAGACGTTTAGTTTCTATAAGTTTAGCCATGTATTTAAAATAAGTTTGTCGTGTAGTTAGTACGTAATCGTATTACGCACGCGTTTAGTATTCTCGAAACGCTATACTGACAGTTATATGGCTCCCTATACTAGGAGTAATGATTAATCTTTTGAGAACTCTAATCTTTTTTAAATATTCCACTAAAAACTTAAATGTCTTGTCGTTAGTTTTCAATGTTTTTGAACACAACTTACAATGTTTAGTCAACTAACATTTATTAGTGTAATCTTTCTGTATGAACCATGTAAGTAAGCGGAGGATTACGAACAGCACTCATAAACTTAGGGTTTTCTTATCTTTGAAGCTCCTTTTCCAACTTTCATAATGGCGGATCAAGTATGTAAATCTCCTACAAACTCACAATTTTTTCAACTTCTTCTCCTCGGCTTCTACTCCCACCTCGTATGTAATCTCCCTTCTTCCCTCCATCTCTCTCTCTCTCTATATATATATATATATATATATCTCAATGTCTTGGTTGCAGAGCATTCCGGAAAAGTTCTTCTCGAAATACATAGAAGGAAGAAACGAAAGAAATATGATGAAGCTTAAGTCGGACGCGTCTGAGAAAACATGGAAGGTGAAGATGGAAGGTCGGAGACTCACCTTTGGATGGAAAGAGTTCGCATTTGCTCATGATTTTCGAGTCGGAGACTTCGTCATTTTCAGACACGAAGGAGAATTTTTGTTCCACGTCACTGGTCTTGGACCTAATTGCTGTGAGATTCAATATGTACAGTCTAGCAACAACGTCGATGATGATGATGATGTGGAGGGGGAGGAGGAGGACAAAGAGAAGAAGAGAGAAACCGGTGAGAGTAGTCAAAGTGAAAACCGATTTGTGACAATAACTGTCACACCAGCTAGTCTCAAAGATTCTAGACTTGTAAGTTTAAGTAAACTCTCTTATTGATGCTTTGTCAAGAGCTTATTGTCTCTTTCTTATGCAGCATATTCCACTGAGCTTCACTAGGGCTCACCAGATGGAAAAAGCAGGAGGGAAGGAGATTACTCTTTTGGACCAGCATGAAGTAGAGTGGACAGTGTATCTATGCGTGCCAGACATACGGATGAGGTTGCGCTTTGGTTCAGGGATTAGAGAATTCTTCAAGGCTATTGGTGTTAAGGCGTACGAATCTTTTGTGCTGGAGTTGGTTTGGGAAGACAAAGCAACTTCTCCTATGCTCAAGTTTTGCTCCAAGATCGAGGCATGATGCCTCTTTTTTTTTTTATGGAACTTTGTGTTTTTTTTTTTTTTGATGAAACTATATTGCTTGTTTTTTTTTCTTTTGGATGAAACTAAAGCTTTTTTTTTCTTCAGCCGTATAAAGTATTAAAAGTGCCATACCCTAAACTCGAGATAAATAATTTTGAGGTATAGGTTATCTTTCAATATATAAGTCATATTGAACGTGCCTTAAGTCAGCCATTAGGTGCATATAAGTCAGCCGGGCAACGTGTAAATTTATCTCGCGACGATTCGTATTTCGGCGAGAAAAAAAATATTTATTTATTCAATTTTATCTCGCGACGTTAAGTGCATATAAGTCAGCCGAAACGTGTAATTTATCTCGCGACGATTCGTATTTCGGCGGGAAAAAAAACATTACTTATTCAATTTTAACATGCGATGTTTCGTATTCTCGAGATGCTATACTGACATATATATGGTTCCATATACTAGGAGTAATGATTAATCTTTTGGGAACTCTAATTTCTTTTGGGAACTCTAATTTTTTTTAAAATATTACGCGTTTGGACGAGTTACCATCTTCGTCTTCTAAAATTTCGAAAGAAAATGTCTTCCTCATCTAACCCAATCTCATTGTCGTTTATTGACAATCAGCTGTATTTTCATCATAAGTCAGTCATTTATTGACAATAATTCAATCTTTACGGCTGATTTATCGCATTAACAAAAACACAAATCCATACATATCCAAACAACACTTTTAAATCGGATAAGTTTTTGCATTATGCCCAGACTGTTTACAACGAAAACATGCGTGTCGTTTCCTATGACGTTTGTTCTCAAGGGCAACTTCTAAAGCAGATTTCATCCTACTTTTCTTAGGCCTTCCTGGTTGTTGACGAACAAGCGGGAGCAAGCACGGTTGGTTAGCAACGTTATTTGGAACTTGGACCGCTGAATCTATGGGCATGATTGACTCAGCGTATGCGTTTACCAAATAACTGCTATTGTAGTAAGGACTGCACAAGGATATACGACAAATTTTCCTGTCCTCGGCAGCTGCGATTGCATGCACGCATGGTAATTTCTCGTATTCAAAACGCCGACATGTGCATTTTCTTGTTTCCAAATTCACAATATGCAAAGACGATCCATATGTAACTTCCTGTGATAAGGATCAATCCTTTGTACCGTCATAAGTCTGGCGGCAATGACACGGCCCTATTTATAATACATAAAAAATATTAAAACATTACGACTGGGTTATGGACCAATAACGACTGACTTATGAACTGCAATGGCTGACTTATCATAAAGGCTGGATTATGGAACAATAACGACTGACTTATGAACTGCAATGGCTGACTTACATGTAGTAGTTTCTCGACACCACGCGAAAGCGTGGTTGACTGCGATTTCGCATCCTCTCTCCGTTCTTCAAACCATCTGGTCATCACAACCCGTATCGATTCTAATAGTCGAACAATGTGAAGACTTCTAGCATTTGACAGTGCTCTGTTCATTGATTCCGCTATGTTCGTAGTCATCAAATTGTACCTTTGGCCCGGAAAATGAACACGTGCCCACAGTCGGACATCAGCTCTTTGGAGGTAGTCATGAAGTTCAGGATTAATCGCTTCAATCTCCTTGAACCTTGTATTAAAGTCAGAAACCCTAAAACATTTTGCCGCTTTCTTCACCAGACGAAAGACATCTTTTCCCTTGTATTGTTGCAAAATGTTCTTATATAAATGGTAAGTGCAAATTCCACGAGAAGCCAACGGAAACACATTTCCAATTGTTTTTCCTATCAAATTATGCCTGTCCGAGATAATCGCAAAAGCCTCATCGTCAGGAATCAAAATTTTTAGTTGCGTAAAAAACCAGTGCCATGAATCATCATTTTCAGTGTCAACCACACCGAAGGCTATTGGGAAAATCTGAAAGTTACCATCCTGAGCTAGTGCTGTGAGAAGTGTCCCTTTGTATTTACCGTTAAGAAACGTACCGTCGACAATGACAACTTTGCGCATGAAAGGAAACCCATTTATGCTCGCACCAAACGCAAGGAACACATACATGAATCTTCCAAATTCATCAATGTGAAGACGCGTAACCGTAACCGGATTTGCCCTTCTTATCATATATAGGTAAGGAGGCAAGTCTTCAAACCCACTCTCAGGAGTTCCCATATCGATTTCCCTTGTAAATTTTAGCGTCCTACGTGATTTCCAATAATCCATCTGTCCCCACGGAAAACGTAAAGTACAAGTAAGTAAATCAGGTGTAATAAACAAATAAGTCAGCCGCAACTTACCAATAAATCAACTGAAATAGAAGTCAGTCACAACGTACAAATAAATCAGCTGTAATATACAAATAAGTTAGCCAAAACGTACTAAAAAATCAGCTGAAATAGAAGTCAGTCGCAACGTACAAATAAATCAGCTGTAATATACAAATAAGTCAGCCAAAACGTACTAAAAAATCAGCTGAAATAGAAGTCAGTCGCAACGTACTAATAAATCAGCTGTAATATACAAATAAGTCAGCCAAAACGTACTAAAAATCAGCTGTACTATACAAATAAGTCAGCTGCAACGTACTAGTAATTACCTTTACACCAAAATGCTTATTGATAGTTATTCCAACACTTTTAGGTCAAACAGACGGACCAACGTCGCCGAGATACTCCCTGTACAACTGGCCTAAAATATCTGGTGTTGCTTGTCGAGATCGATTAGAACGCTCAGTTACAGAACATGTATGCTCCGAATCGTAAATACGAACATAAAATGCCAGTAATTCCCCTTGTGTAGAAACACGAACTCTCCAGAGACATCCATCAACCCAACACTTAACAATGAGTGTGTCCGAATTGGATACGTCTACATCAAAATCAAATTGATCTCTCATCGTAAGAAGTTTCAGTCGTTTCTCCAAATCAGCTTTACTCTTGTATCGTTGCCCTACCGCGAGGTTTAGCGAAGACATCTCCAACCTTAGAACCTCTGGATTCCTTTCCGATCCGCTCACCGACATGTTGTGAGCTCTCTTCTTAGGCGGTAGGGTCGGTGAATCTTCGTCTTGTGTTGGAGACTCACCGTATGAACTAAAATTATCATCTTCAGATGAAGCACCATCCGAGTCGTCGAACATATCAAATCGGCTTTCAAATTCATCTTCTTCTTCTTGTTCGCCTACTTCGGATTCTCCGCCTACTTCGTATTCTTCACCTTCCATTTTACTTGCGCAATCCATGTCTTCATCGTCGCGTTTATCTTCGTATTTTGTTTCACCACCAGGACAATTATCATTACTGAAACCACCGTAACTGAATAACCTTTTCTTCTGCTCTCTCACTTCGTCATTCCGACTAATTTGGCTTTTCTTTTTCTCCGTAATCTCTACACAGAGACGTATCTGTTCGAATTTCCTTAGGCTTAGAAAACCTATCATCTGTCGAGTATTGGAGACGTAAACTGGTGGAGTATCGTGCGCCATTGTTTTCAAAGTTTTATTCGAGAACATGTAGCTCAGCTGAATCTGATGGCTCGACTCGTTCAATCCGTAATCATCGAGTACAGACTTCACAAGTTCGTCGTGTGTTGTTTCATCATTTAAATACAGAACTCTACACCCTCTACCGTCGGCGTTGAATACGTATCTGTTTTTCTTGACCCAGTTACCGGAAACAATAATTACCGGATCCATAAGATCTCGAACAAAGATCAATGAAAAAAAAATAATGAGAAAGAAGACGATTAAGTTTCTGGGTATCAGATGATAAAGAAGATAAATAGATGAAGAAGAAGAAGAAGACACAGCGTCACAACATAAAACTCTAACAATGACATGGAAAATGACATGGAAAATAGGAGCTGATGACATGGAAAATCGGATTTGATGTCATTAATTTTTTGCTTATATGGCAAGTGAGCCACAAAATGAAAACGTAAATCAGCCTAACTAAATCAGTCATCAAATGCATATGTAAGTCAGTTGCTACGTGAATACTATTTCAGTGATAAAAACAACAAAAATCGGGTTCGAAAAGAGGCCATAAAAGGGCGTAGATTAGCTGGAAAATATTATGTCAGCTGTATCGTCCAATAAATCAGCCGTCAAATGAATGCTATTGTAGTAATTAATCTTTCGCTAATAAATCAGACGTAATATGCTCGAGTTTACTATTAATCAAGCTAAACACGGCTGATTTACGTTAATTATATTTAAATCAGCCGTAATAATCTTTCATAGGTCAGCCGTCCGTTTAGAAACACAGCCAGTCGATGATCATTCCGTCATCGTGAGAAACCAGCCGATGTACAAATCAGCCGTCATATATGTACGTAAGTCAGCCATTAGCTCATAAATCAGGCAGATTTTTTTAAACTCAGCCGTCACATAAATCTTAAGTCAGCTAGAAGATCTTAAATCAGCCACGTTCTGTAAGTCAGCCGTCTCGTTTGGCTTATTTGTATATGTAAATCAGTCAATTTTTTTAAGTCAGCCACATCGTATATATAACTCAGCCGTCAATACCGCCGTAATGCTTTACGACTGAGTTCATTAATACACGTCAGCGATTTCCTATATGGCGCCGGATTTTATCTGACGTGGCACTCAAAAGTAATGGCATTCTTGTAACTAGGTTTTTTTTGTCATAACGTAATTACAAAGGCACGCTGGACATTTAAAATAAATCAGTAATAAAAAAAAGTTTTGTATACTTCTAGTAATATTACCTAATTTATGTGCCGTTTAAGTTAAGTTCTCTATATTTTATTATAATGTATTTCTCTAAGAACTCATAAATTTTCATGATTTTAAACTTTGTTTTAATTTTAGGATTGTTGTGTTATAAACCCAATTAGTGGATGCCCATTAGAAACTCATAATCTAGAAGGTTCTAGAAGGTTCTAACTTGTTCTCCAAGTTAGGTTTCCTCTCCAAGTTATTACTCTTCCCCAAGTAATTGTATCCTATATATACATTTGCTCTCTATTGGAATAAGACACACAATTCTCTCCATTCTCTTCTTCTCTCATTCACAACACGTTATCAGCACGAATAGTTCTAGCTACTAAGAAAACCCTAGCCGCCTCCTTTTCTTTTTCATCTTCGATCTGATCTAAAACCAAGGTATAAGAATTGACTTTGTGATTCGGTTGATATCATACAAGTGTATGTTTGTTGATCGAATAACACAAACGAATCATGCCTATTATTTATCTTATACATCTTTTATATATGAGTTGATTTGATTGATAGCATACACATGTATGTCTGTTGATTAAATTTAATACTCACGACACATGCTTAATTTTATCATTTGATTTATTGCTTTGATAAATTATTTTGATATGTTTCATCGTTTTTTTTTCAATTATGTTTCTTCTGTTTTTATAGGAGTTGACTTGTCTATTAATTTAAACATTAATATGATAGTATAACTTGATTCAATTGCTTTGCCTAATCGATTTGTCTTATACCAATATTATTTAATTTGTTTCATATGAATTGACTATTTGTTACCAATAAGAGAATGCATTCGTTTCATCTGTATTCGATTGTTATCACTCAATTGTTATCAATACGTATTTCTCTTATTGCTATCAATAAATATTTGCTAAAGAGTCTAACGCTACATTGATTTAATATTCGATTAGATATACGATTTAATATACTATTTGATAAAAGCATTGGTTTCATTGTATCACGTGGATATATTTATGTTTTATATGAATTGATTTTTCCAGCTTAATCACGTGGATAAACGTAATATTTTATTTACTTATTATAAAACTTAATTATATTTCTTTTATTATTTCGGTAAACATGTCAAATTTTACAAAACTCGAATTTGAGGCTCTTGACATAAGTGGTAGCAACTACCTATCATGGGCGCTAGATGCTGAATTTCACCTGAGTGCAAAAGACCTCGGTGAAACTATCAAATAAAAAAATGCGGCAACAGCCTAAAACAAGGCAAATGCCATGATATTCCTTCGCCATCATCTCCATGAGGGTCTTAAGATTGAGTATTTGACCGTGAAAGATCCACAAACCCTTTGGACTAATCTAAAAGAAAGGTATGATCACCAGAAAAACAGTGATTTTACCAAAAGCTCGTTATGAGTGGACTCATCTGAGATTACAAGACTATAAGTCTGTTATTGAGTATAACTCTGCTATGTTCAGAATCACTTCCAAGTTGAAGTTGTGTGGAGAAAGTATCTCCGATGATGAGATGTTGGAAAAGACATACTCTACCTTTCACGCGAGTAATCTTGTCTTACAGACACAATATCGTGAAAAGGGATATAAAAAGTACTTTGAACTTATTTCTGCGCTCCTTGTAGCTGAGCAGAATAATGAGCTTTTGATGAAAAATCATGAGTTACGTCCAACTGGTTCTGCACCATTCCCTGAAGCGAATGTGTTATCATACAAGAAAGAAGCAGACCATGGTAATAACAATGGTCAAAAACGTGGCCACAATCATGGACGTGGACGTGGACGTGGATACGAATATGGCCGAGGTCGAGGCCGAGGTGTCTCTTTTAATAACCCAAACTCTCACCAGAAGTGGGAAAACAGAACTGGCAACAAACAAGAAAAGCCAAAAGGAAGTGTATGTTATCGCTGTGGAGGAAGCGGTCATTGGGGTAAAACATGTCGTACACCAAAGCATCTAGTAGAGCTTTATCAGCAATCCTTAAAACAAAAAGGAAAGAATGTGGAAACAAACCACGTGTACGAAGATGGCGAAAAAGACTATGATCTTGATGATTTCTTTGGTGATAAAGCTGCCCTGGAAATTGCTAATTTCCTTGCTCCTGAAGGGAATAACTAGCATCTAAATCTAATATAATATTTTAAGGTTTCTTCTAAGTGAAGCTTTGATAGGCTGCCACGTGTCACTTTTAGTGTTAAATTTTTTTTATTTTTAGTACTTTATTTTTACTTAATTTTGACATTTGTCCATCTAGATTTTAGAATTTTTTCATTGATTCTTTAAAATAAAAATGTGATATCAATATATTAACTTAAAGTAAACATTTAATTAACATCAGATTCTCTTCATAAATTAATTAACAATATGTAAAACCATATTCTAATATTATTTTTCAATATCTCTTTTCAAATTCTACAAAATTTTCTTAAGTAGAACTTCCGAAAAACTATCATAGTTAAAAAAAAAATATTTTTAACTTTTTGTAACGTATGGTATTAAATATCAATAATTGATACAAAATTTTTGTAAGTTTAGGCCAAACTTAACTCATCTTGACAAACCATTGATAATTTTGTACTAGATTTTTTCTCTATGCAACTAATATTAGAAAATGCATTTTTTAAAAAAATGTTATGAACTTCATTTATTGATAAGATAAAAAATAGTTATGAAAAAACTAAAAAAAAATTATGTCACATACAATTTTGATTTTTATATAGAGTATTTTATGTAAGTACTCATAAAGACATGAATAAAAAATAAATTTATATAAAAAACTATCATTTTGTTAAAAAATTGTAGAACCTATATAACTTTATCATCTGATCTTTATTAAATAGTAAAAGGATAATACAAACTGTTAAACAACCAAGATGGAGGAAAATCAAAGCATACATACAATAAATCAGAACTTATAGCTTTCTTAGCCAATGTATCCGCAACATGATTTCTCTCACGATTGACGTATTCCAAAGAGCATAAAGGTAACTTTGCAATCCAATACCGAATATCATAGAGTACATTTCCAATCTCCACATTATCTTCATTCGTATTTGATTAAAGCCACCGATTCCTTATTATCACCTTCAAACCAAACTTGTCGAAATCCTAAAGCCCATACCACTTGAACCACATGAAGAAAACCCATCGATTCAGCTTGTAAAGGAGAACCAACTTGACTAAGTTTAGCATAGTCAGACTTGATATGCTTACCTCAATGGTCACGCATAATCCATCCTACTTCCATAGAATCTCTTCCTTGATGAAAGCTACTATCAAAGTTACAATCAAGCTAATTTACATGAGGAGGTTCCCATAAACTTGATCGGGTAACTACATTATATTGCACTTCATCTCTCTCAAGATCATTAGCCACAATCCATTCACAAACTGCTGCCTTACTACAATTTACCTCTTCATTCGGATGAACATTATTCTTATTAAAGAGATACTCATTCCGTGATTTCCAAATTATCCAAACCAACCAAAGGGGAAGCAACCTAACCACAATAGGTAGCGAAAAGTCATTATGCAAAAGCAGTACTTTGCCAAGATTTTCTTCCAGATTAGTCGATGGAGGATCGCGGTATTTGTGAACATCTCCAAATGGCTTTATAACTTTAGATAATATAAGAATCAAATTCTGTAAATACACAAATAATCATTAAGCTAAATTTAATGTATATTTTATCATGTTAGTTTTTAAATCCACGCAACGCGTGGACAATCTCTAGTTTAATTATAAAGTATTGTCGTTTTATTTATTATTTTGGCTTTTACTTTCTGGTTTTTATGTTTTAATGTGTGTTTGAGACATGATTAAATTTGAGTTATTTTATTGAGTTATTTTCTTTAAGTTAATTTATGTTTATGCTTTTATTTGTTTGAAGAACATGAATACTGCTCAAGTTCAATTGGCAATGAATCGTGAAGAATTATGCTTGGCAGACAGTGCAACTACTCATACCATTCTGAAAAGCAAGAAATATTTCTCTCATTTAACAATGAAAAGAGCTACTGTGAGTACTATTTTGGGTAGTTCAAAGATAATTGAAAGCTCTGGAAGAGCAAGTATATTGTTGCCTATGGGAACGCGATTAGAAATCACTGACGCGTTATATTCCCCCCAGTCTCAAAGAAATTTATTGAGCTTTAAAGATATTTGTAAGAACGGATACCATATTAAGACTATGAGTGCCCAATAAAGAGTGTTCGAAAAATTAAAGATTCTAAATTGTTCGAATATTTGGGAAGATTAAATAAGATTTGGGAAGATTTGTAAATTATTAAATGAGAAGATTTGGGAAGATTCAATATCAATATTTATTTTTACAAATATTGTTCGAAATACAAAACAAAGATTTGGGAAAATCTTTTTAAAGCCCAAAAATGAGCAACTGATATTGAATTTTGATTGTGATTGCCCAAAAATAATCGTTCGAAACGAGAAGATTTGGGAAGATTCAATATCAATATTTTTTTTTGGTTGATATTGCTAAATTTCCGAAACTAAACAAACTTCCCAAAAAAAAGTTAGAAAATCTTTAATAAATGAAAATTTATTTAAAATACATATAATAAAATCGATCCGAAATTTTTAAAAATCACCTCTTTATATTGACAGACAAACGAAAGTGTATGTACAAATACACAAACAAAGTCATCAATAAGAAAAAGATGTCGATCATAAAAATCCCTTCCTCTACTTTTCTTCTTTTCAACAATATCAATCCAGCAAGTAGCATCCAAAAGATCAAAGCAAAAATCTTAAATGTTTGGAAGAAATTTCATAGTTCTGGAAATTCTATTGAGATGGTATTAGTTGATGAAGAGGTTTGTTTTCATGACAATTGATATGGTAATGTTCATGAATGTAGATCTTCAATGTTTTTAATATAACTAACTCTTCGGCTATTCATTTCAGGGTACAAGAATGCATGCAATAGTCAAACTGGGAGAAATAAAAAAACATGAAAAAGATTTGAAAGAAGGCATCTCTTTAATAATCAATGCTTTCGAATGCAAGGATTACATAGGTGATTATCGAACAAGTCCTCTCCCTTACAAAATACAGCTTATGCGAACCACTAAAATCAAAATCATTGAAGATTTCCCAAAAGAAATCCCAGAGAAATATTTTGCTGATTTTTCAGAGATTGTATATGGAAATCTCGACAAACAAATATTGATTGGTAAGTCTTTCAATATTGCAAAGATAATTGTTAATTGGACGTTTTGTGTTGAATTGAAACTCTAGAGTTGACAATTAATTATTTTGTATTGTTCGTATGTTGTATTGTTTTGACGATTGTTTCAATATCACTATATGTTGTTTTGACGATTGTTATAGAATATGATTTTGTATTTTTTATATTTCGATTGTTATAGAATAAGCCTTTTAAGATTTTTTTTTCACTCCAAATTTTTGCGTTGGTTAGTACATCTTTCTACTTTTCAAAATATCTATAACTTTAATTGTTAAATACAGATGTGATTGGTCTAATCACCAACGTTGGAAGTATCGAGCAGAAAAATACCAATTCAGGGAAGGGAAATACCACAAAGGTTGACGTTCATCTACGAGACACACTGTAAGTTATAGATATTTCTATGAAATAAATGTGTTATAAAGAACTAACTTACCAACGTTGAATTTGCAGTGACGTGCCTTTGACATGTACCTTATGGGGAGACTATGCCCAAAAAGTGATTGATTACACCGACCAACACACATCCAATGTCATTTTCGTTATTCGGTGGGCATGTATCAAAGATTGGAAAGGTAATTTATTACTAAAAAATCAAATAATAACGATCAATATATATACAAATCGAATCTGCTAATATAATTCATGTCGTTCAAAGGTGTGAAAACCATTCAAAATGCATACAACTCAACTCAGATATTTTTTGACCCACCATTAGAGCAAGTGGAGAAATTCAAGAAAATGTAAGTGTAATCAATTTCACTAATTAAAAATTCGCAATTGCTATTATAAGCTACGTTAGCATAACTTTTCTTTTGTATTTATATATAGGCTACCAAGTGAAAATCATATGATAACTCATAATGATAGCAGCCAATTGTCATTCGGTTCTACCATTAATTTCAAAGCTGAGTTTCTTACTGACAATCCAAAACAAACAATCACTTCGGTGGTCGAAGGAAACTAGGTAATAATATAAAATTTCATTAGTTTATATGTTTAAATTCAGAAGATATACGCAGTTAAAATTTCTTACTTAGTTATTTTAAAATTTCACTCATAATTTGGTGTTTACAGGTGGGTACAATTGTGACAATTAGAACGGTTCAATCAATTGATATTACAAAGAATTGGTACTATTTTGTGTGCAATAAATGTAAGGCCAAAGTCCAACAATATGGTGAATGTTCTGATGACGTAGAGCAGAAACCATTATTCAATTGTGGGACATGTAACGATGTTGAAGATGTGGACACTAGGTAATTTTTAATTGTTCAAACATATAAAGCACTATTAAAAGTATAAATCAGTATTTAAATTTATATCTTAATTTCGCAGATATTACCTCATTCTACGTGTTACAGATGAGTTGTTTTCAGAAGCTAGATTTCTGTTGTTCGACACCGTTGCTAAAAAACAACTTTTCAAACGTCCTGCATCTTTTTTAATTGCAGAAATTAATGAGGTAATTGGCATTTTACGTTATAAATATTAAAAGATAAAAAGATCTCACTCACAATTATAATACTAATATACTTTGTATTGTAGGAAAATGACTCGATCCTACCTCCGACCATTACCAACCTAATCGGAAAAAAACTTCTCTTTAAAATCACTATAGGAGCAGAAAATGTGAAGGGAAAACATTTACCATACGTAGTTGACATTGTCAGTGGCGATGAGACTATAATTGATAGTTTTCAAGCACGCCCTATATCTGAGGTAATATTTTGAAGTTTTTTTTTGGAAAGTCTAAAGCATAATACATTCTGAGTAACTACATTTCATCTGCTAATTAATTGCTTAGGAACCACTTCTTCTGACAAATTCTACAGAAGACTCACATACATCTCTATCATCATCAACACCTTCGTCGAAGATGACAAGAGGAAGTCGAAACATGATCTCGATTGAAGATCAAAACTCTGTAACAAAGAAGATAAAGCTCGAAAGCAATGACCCAACGACCCAAAAAGAATGATTGTGTTCCCAATTTGTTTTCTTTTGTTTGGTTCTTTTACTTTCAATTTTCAATGACTCTGGATTTTGCTGTTTCCTTCTTTCTCATTTTATTGTTTGGTTCTTTTACTTTCAATTTTCAATGACTCTGGATTTTCAATGACAATTTGGGTTAATTTTTGGTTTTAAGTCTAGACAAACGAGTCTAAATAAAAGAACAAAAACATATTGATGAGAATTAAAATAATCTTATTAGTTTTCAAAATCGCTTTATTTCTGTAAAAACTTAGCAATCAACGTTACAATCATACTTCTTTCTGTAAAACTCAGATAGACACAATCATATGAATATATAATTATTCTAAGGCAACATTTGTATACCCTACAGCTTCTAAAGAACTGTACGGCGACACTTGAGGATTAGCTTTATAACCCTCTGATCATCATCCCTCATCTCTGGTAATTAATCAATACATGGAGATGATTTAACAAGTCACAATAACTCCAACAACACATCCTTATTACAAAGCAACACACGTAGAAAAGGCTCTCATGTTCTTTGTAAAGTTATTCAAACTTTTACTTAAGATTCTTAAGAAATAAATCGAATTCTATACGAGCATACCGCTACTAGAAGAACTCTTAATCGAAACACTATAGAACAAAACTAATTTCACATTCACCACCAAAAAAAACAAAAACACTAATTCGAAAATTGAAAACTAAATTCGAAATTGCTTTCACGAACGCAAAGTCAGAGGTAAAGGCGAGCTAAAGGAAAATCAAACTAATTTCGAATCATATATTGGAATTTCTAGAAGACTTGGAAAAGTACCTCTCGACTGATCAGAAGATTTGGAAAGGATGAGATCGTCATGCAGATCGAACTTCGCAATCGGCCATGGCCCATGAAGTTCTGGAGAGATTTGGCGGACTTCGCAATCGGCCATGGCCCGACTTCGAGGATAAGTAAACGAAGGAGAAAGAAAAGTGTTTGGAGAGAGAGTTTTGGAGAGATTTGGCGGAGGAGAGAATTCGATTTGGCGGAGGCGGAGGAGAGAATTCGATTTGGCGGAGGAGAGAATAATGGTAATTGGATTGGAAATTGGAGATCGAGAAAGAGGAAAGAGTGAGTGAAAGAGATTGTTTTAAAAAAGGATCTTATCCTTTGGTCAGTTATTTTTTTTTTCTACCTATTATTGTTAGCTGATGGTATCTACTTCGGTTTATCAGTTGTTTCGGTTTTAAGTCGGTCTAATTCGGTTTATTCTAGGCCAACGGATTGTATATAATTACACTAAATTAACCACTTATTTAATCACTTATATATAATTACACTTCGGTTTCGATTTTGAATCGGTCTAATTCGGTTTATGATAGGCCAACGGATTGTATATAATTACACTAAATTAACCACTTATATAATCACTTATATATACTTCGGTTTACTCCGGTTTCGGTTTAATTTGGTTTACTCTAGGCCAACGGATTGTGTATAATTACACTAAATTAACCACTTATTTAATCACTTATATATAATTACTTCCGTTTACTTCGGTTTCGGTTTTGGGTCGGTCTAATGCGGTTTACTCTAAGCCAACGGATTGTATAAATGTAAACACTAAATTAACCATTTATTTAATCACTTATATATACTTCTGTTTAGTCCGGTTTCGGTTTAATTTGGTTTACTCTAGACCAACGGATTGTATATAATTACACTAAATTAACAACTTATTTAATCAAATTATATATACTTACACTTCGGTTTACTTCGGTTTCGGTTTTGGGTCGGTCTAATTCGGTTTACTCTAGGCCAACGGATTGTATATAATTACACTAAATTAACCAAAACCGAAGTAATCTTCAATGCGATAAGATCGGTAACCAATTTCTTAAGTTAGTTCTGGTAATTAAGTTAGTTCTGGTAACCGGTTTCGGTTTAATTTAGTTTACTCTAGGCCAACGGATTGTGTATAATTACACTAAATTAACCACTTATTTAATCACTTATATATAATTACACTTCTGTTTACTTCGATTTCGGTTTTGGGTCGATCTAATGCGGTTTACTCTAGGCCAACGGATTGTATAAATGTAAACACTAAATTAACCATTTATTTAATCACTTATATATACTTCGGTTTACTCCGGTTTCGGTTTAATTTGGTTTACTCTAGACCAACGGATTGTATATAATTACACTAAATTAACAACTTATTTAATCAAATTATATATAATTACACTTCGGTTTACTTCGGTTTCGGTTTTGGGTCGATCTAATTCGGTTTACTCTAGGCCAACGGATTGTATATAATTACAACGGATTGTATATAATTACACTAAATTAACCAAAACCGAAGTAATCTTCAATGCGATAAGATCGGTAACCAATTTCTTAAGTTAGTTCTGGTAATTAAGTTAGTTTATATATTTGTATAATCAGATGATTTACTTTCCAAAATATCAATAATTAATAATAACTAAATTTTCTGTAAAAGGAAAATAACAGAATACTCAAGTTTCTCTGTTCAACAAAAAAATCGAAAGAAACAATAGATGAAGCTGTTCGATTCCAACCATTGCATCTTTCAACTCTAAAGGTCTGTAAATTACATGCGTCTCAGTAGATGAACCTGCAATTGTTATTTTTGTTTTATGATTAGTGTATCTTCCACCTCCATGCAAACCTAGAACAAAGGCGATGAAAAGTACAAATACATCATCAAACAAAGAAACTTCCAATCCTCCACCTCCATTGCGAAAACGTAAGTACATACTTTGCAGAAGTAATTATAAGAATGATTATATCAGTTACATAATAGATCTTACATTCATAGGTGGAAGACCAAGAAAAGAAAATGTAAGTGAGATTCTACCTACTTCATTCACAGACAATGCCGAAACTTCTAATCCTTCACCTCCATTGCGAAAACGTGAGTCCATAGTTTTTACTTATATAAATGATTATATCAGTTATATAATAGATCTTACATTCATAGGTGGAATCATAGGTGGAAGACCAGGAAAAGAAACAGAATGTGAGATTCTACTTACTCCACTCACAGACAAAACCAATTTGTTGGGACAAATATCATATACTGCAAGAAATGAAAGAAGAAAAATAATTGGTGCAAAGAGAAAAGGCGTTTATGTACAACCTTTAGGTAATGTTATCCTCATACGTTTTGTGTATAATTAAATTGAATAGTATTGCATAATCTGTAAAGCATAAATCAATTCTTTATGCTAACATATAGTAGCACAATTACCAATGCAACCCAATTTTACAATTACAAGCAAAACACAAACAAGTCATCATGGGATTGTCCAACAACGCAGTCAAGAAGAAGGTTATTTGTATTCTCTTCTTTACTATGTTGCATATATGAAACAATGCATGTGTTACTAATATACGTATAGTGGGTCCAAAGTATATTGAATTCTATCTTCTCATAAAACCTATGCTTAACGAGTTTTGCAAAATGCAGATGAGTTACTAAGCTCAATGAATACAGAGAATTTTTTTGCCTTTATAGCAAGTGATTCAGAACAGGACGAAGGTTATGACTCTGAAGGTTGTTCTAATTTCATCTCCTCTCTTCTCTGAAACATAATATTACCTATGAATGTATTTTACATAATTGGTATTTTTGTTGCATACAGATTCCAACCAACATACTAGAAACAGTTCGACTCAATATGATTCTGATGTGGAAGTTGAAAGAAATCAAAATCTTGAGCGTCAAATTAACCAAAATTCATTGTCAAAGCAAAATGACACTGCTTTTTAAAGGTTCACTATGATGAGGAATGCAGCTAGAATTCGCCAGCCTCAAGAAGAAGAAAATGGTATTTGTTTTATATCCAAAATGTTTTACGTTCCCTACTTATATTTATATTCAAACTTCATTTCATTCACTATCAGTATGATATCCACATCGTCAGGTTACAATGACGACGGAGATCCTAAATACACATGTACCAACTGTGACGCATACATGTGGTTCGGAGAACGGATAAACAAACGATGCAAAAAGACTAAACCATTGTTCACAATGTGTTGTAAACAAGGTAAAGTCAAGCTTCCACTGCTAAAAACCCCTCCAGCAACATTGTGTGCATTGTTGTATAATGGAGATGATAGAAGCAAGCATTTTCGAGAATTTCTAAGGACACTCAATATGATGTTCTCTTTTACATCGCTTGGAGGAAAGATAGAGACTTCTGTGAACAACGGAAAAGGACCCTATGTGTTTCAGTTGAGCGGTGAGAACTATCATCTTATAGGTGATATTTTGCCTCCTCCTGAGAAAGATCTAGCATTTTTGCAACTATACATGCATGATACTGAGAACGAGATAAAGGATCGGATTAAAGCTTGCGGGTAATACATTTGTACATATTATAGAGTTTGTTTAAAAGATTATTACTTTCGTAGTCATGAATATGCTATGTTTTTTATTTAGGAAATCTGAAACAGCTCGGAAACTGGACGAAGCTGTAGTTGCTATTTTAATCAAGATGTTAGATGCTCATAACCGTCACGTAAAAGCTTTTAGGTCAGCAAGGGAAAAGTTTGATAGGACAAAACCTATCGAAGGTCTGAGATTAAGGCTCTCGTGTGACAGAGATACTGATGGAAGGACACACAATCTACCTACTGCAAATGAAGTTGCTGGTTTAATTCCTAATGATTTTAACATTGGTATGAACACACGTGACATTATTATTGAAAGTAGAGCAGGAAGGTTACGACGGATTAGTGAATTACACCCTGCTTATTTGCCACTACAGTATCCGCTACTATTTCCATACGGTGAAGATGGGTTTAGATTAGGAATCGATATTGGTTTTGTTGACACAACTGGTCGGAAGAGAAAGAAAGTGACTATGCGAGAGTTCTTTGCATTTCGCATTCAAGAAAGGATAGGGGAATCTCCTACTATAATGATGTCAAGAAAATTGTTTCAACAGTTTTTGGTGGATGTATACACGATGATTGAATCCAATAGACTACGTTATCTTTCACTAAATCAGCAGAAGCTTCGGTCTGAAAACTACAATAATATTCAAAAGGCAGCTGATCAAGGTGATTGTAATCTTTCTGAGAAAGGAAAGGGCTTTTTTATACCGCGTTCTTTCACCGGTGGTAAAAGGTATATGATGCAAAACTACCTAGATGCGATGGCAACGTGTAAGTATTATGGCTATCCTGACCTTTTCATAACAATAACTTGTAATCCTAAGTGGCCTGAAATTACAAGGTATCTTCAAAAGCATAATTTGAAACCAGAAGATAGACCAGACATTTGTTGCAGGGTGTTCAAAATGAAACTAGACAATCTCATATACGATTTAACAAAGAAGGGAAAAAAGGCACATTTGGAGAAGTTAGTTCTGGTAAAAATTTCCAAACAATAAATTAATTCTTTTCACAATTTCCTTACGTTGCTTGTAATATGAATCTATCACCTAATATTTTGCATTATAACTTCTTTGCAGCTATGTACACAATTGAATTCCAGAAAAGAGGGTTACCACATGCACATATGGTACTCTTTTTGCATCCAAATTCTAAGATGCCTGCGCCTGAAGACATAGACAAGTATATAAGTGCAGAACTTCCTGATAAGGATTTGGATCCATATTTATATGAAGTTGTTGGAGATATGATGGTCCATGGACCATGTGGGGCAGTTAATCCAAAAAATGTATGCATGGTCGATGGAAAGTGTTCTAAATTCTTTCCCAAGCCTTTTAGCGCAGTGACCAAAATTGACGATGGTGGATTTCCTATTTACAAACGGCTAGAGGATGGAAGATCAGTTGAAAAGAAAAAGTGGAAATGTGATAATGGATATGTAGTTCCATATAACAGGGAACTTTCGCTTCGTTATCGGGCACATATTAATGTAGAGTGGTGCAACCAGACACGCTCTCTCAAATACCTCTTTAAATACATGAATAAGGGACCCGATTATGTTAATGCGTCAGTTCAAAGAGAGAACGACAACAACGACCCCATCGATGAAATTAAGCTATATTATAGCTGCAGGTTTGTTTACACATCATTTACAATTAACTTGATTTTTGCTTCCAACTAATAATTTTATATGTTTGGAACAATCGGATTAATTGACTAACTTGCCAAATCGTACAGATATATATCTGCTTGTGAAGCAACTTGGCGAATACTAGCTTTCCCTATTCACTATCGGAGTACAACCGTGGAAAGACTTCCATTCCATCTCCCTGGTGAGCAATTGGTTATTTACAATGAATGTGAAGCTCTCGACGAAGTTTTAGACCGTATGTCTGTTGGTAAATCCAAGTTTACGGCCTACTTGGAAGCCAGTAAGTTATATCCTGAGATTGCAAAAAACCTAACTTATACAGAATTTCCAGCGTACTTTGTTTGGCATCTAAAACCTAGAATCTGGAAGCCAAGGATTAGAGGTTTTGCAATTGGAAGGCTCACTTATGTGCCGTTATCCTTAGGTGAGTTATATTATTTGAGAGTTTTGCTAAACATTGTAAAGGGTCCTAGATGCTACGAAGATATAAGTACAATCGAAGGTATTATTTACAAGACTTTCAAAGAAGCATGCTACGCACTGGGGTTGCTTGATGATGATAAAGAATATATTGAAGCTATTAAGGAAGCAAGTTTCTGGGGTTCAGGAAAATATATACGCAAGTTGTTTGCTATAATATTGCTTTCGAAGAGTCTCGCAATACCAGAACAAATATGGGATGCTACTTGGGAAATGTTATCAGAAGACATGTTGTATCAGCAAAGAAAAACGACAAAAAACCCATGTAAGAAGATTTTGTTTTCAATACTTTTAAAATTTGTAATAATTTCGTAATGAACATAACATCACTATTTTCCGTCTGTTTTTTTCCCATTCAGATCTCACCTTATCTCAAGATCAAGTTAAGAACTTAGCTCTGGGGGAGATCGAAATGTTGTTGCGTCTCAATGGAAGTTCTCTCGCATTTTTTTAACATATGCCACTACCTGATGATTACGCGTATGACAGAAATGAAAACATTTTAGTAAGGGATGAGCTGAGCTACAACGTCCACGAGCAAAGAGATAAACACATAGAACTGCTTGCCACGATCACTGATGAGCAAAGACGTGTCTATGAGGAGATATTATATGCAGTAAATCGTGATATTGGAGGTGTGTTTTTTGTTTCTGGATTTGGAAGAACTGGAAAAACCTTTCTTTGGAATATCCTAAGTGCTGCTATTCGGTCATTAGGTGAAATTGTTTTAAACGTAGCATCCAGTGGAATTGCTGCATTGCTATTGCCAGGTGGTCGGACAGCTCACTCAAGATTTGGAATACCACTTAGCGTCAACGAATTTACAACATGTTCGATGAAAAAGGGAACACATCAAGCAGAGTTGATGGAACAAGCTAAACTCATAATATGGGATGAAGCTCCGATGATGAGTAAACACTGTTTTGAAACTTTAGATAGGAGTCTGCGTGACATACTGGGATGTGATAAGCCTTTTGGAGGTAAAGTTGTCGTATTTGGAGGAGATTTTAGACAAATTCTGCCAGTAATTACTAATGGTGGTAGAGTAGAGACGGTTTTGGCTTCCCTAAGTTCATCATACCTCTGGCCTAGCGTAAAGGTCCTAAAACTCACAAAGAACATGAGACTTCTTGCCGGGCTGACCACTACTGAAGCCAACGAACTAGAATCTTTCTCTAAATGGATTCTAGATATTGGTGATGGAAAAATCAATGAACCCAACGATGGAGAGGTTGAGTTTGAAATCCCTGAAGATTTGCTTATAACTGAGAGTGAAAATCCGATAGAAGCTATGGTCAAAGAAGTTTATGGAACATCCTACGCAGGAGTACGAGATCCTAAATTTTTCCAACAAAGAGTTATTTTGAGTCCGAGAAACAACGATGTTGATAGTATCAATGAATTTATGCTATCACAAATATCAGGTACCTTTTTTTAGTTCAAAATCCCACATATTTTGTCAAAATTATTAATTAAACCTCTTAATTTTTCTCATTTCTTTTTCAATTTAATAGGTGAAGAAAAAACTTTTCTAAGTTCGGATAGTATCGATACATCGGATAAAGGCCCCAAGGATAATATGGTTTATTCTCAAGAGTTCCTCAATAGCATCAAAATCTCTGGATTACCAAACCACTGTTTGAAACTAAAGGTTGGTGCTATTATAATGTTACTTAGGAATATCGATGCTAAAAGTGGTTTATGCAATGGGACAAGGCTGCAAATTACTCAGATGGCTGATCATGTTATAGAGGCTACACTTATAACGGGTAATGAGAATGATAAAAATGTTCCCGAGAAAGTCTTCATCCCTAGGATGTTTGTCACTCCGCCAGAAGCAAGATTTCCTTTCCGAATGCGTCGTAGGCAATTTCCTGTGGCCGTTGCTTTTGCGATGACCATCAATAAAAGCCAAGGACAAACTCTGGAAAAAGTTTGTTTGTATTTGCCAAAACCCGTCTTTACTCATGGACAACTTTATGTTGCTGTTTCAAGAGTAAAGTCAAGATCTGGATTGAAAATTCTTATCACAGACAAAGACGGGAAGCCTCATAAAACAACAAGGAATGTCGTCTACAAAGAAGTTTTTCAAAATATTAGGTAGAATTCAATCAAGTTCATGTCTTTCTCATGTAGTTCAGCTTTAAGGATTTGTAAACTGCTTTGTTTTGGGTCAGCATTTTTTTTCTATATAGCTTTCAAAGATATTGTCTGAGAGACCCATCTACATTATCATTCTCAAAACAAACATGGATCTCTATTGTTAAAAATAAATCCTAACAATACAGAAGTTTTCTGTAAAAACTTAGCAATCAACGTTACAATCATATGTATTTCTGTAAAAATCAGATAGACACAATCATATGAACATATAATTATTCTAAGGCAACATTTGTATACCCTACAGCTTCTAAAGAACTTATGTTTACTTCGTTTTCGTTTTTGATCTATAATGCAGCTGCTGGATCTATATTTTAGATACGAGTCGCTTTGTAAGCTTGCCAAAGCGTGGAGGTTTGATCTATCTGATGAACAGGTCAAGATCAATGTTCTTCTACAAGGGATGCACTGGATAATTCTACGAAAACCAAGAAAGAGTTATGAAGCTTTGATTAGAACAACTCTGGGCACCTTTTAATGTCTCCACTTTGTCAAAAGGAATCCAGAGGCATCAAGCAATGATATATGGAACAGTTTACACGAAGTGGATGGGTATGTTTTAGATATTTATTCAATTGAATCTCGATTTTTTTATTTGCTTTATGTTATCTTTGAATCAATCTTTTTTTTTTCACTCAGGATCCAACCTTCAGAGCATGATTTATCAGATCATGTTTCTTTACTATGTGAAGCTATGAAAACTCTATTGTTTTAGGAATCAATCTATAATGAGAATTGTCTATAATGCAGCTGCTGGATCTATATTTTAGATACAGAAACAATTTTTTCCATCTATACAGCTGCTGGATCTATAATGCAAAAGGATCTATAATGCAAGACAAATCAAGAAACATCCTGTTTGAACGGCAGGAGTAATCCAAGATCGGTCAGCGAAATCAAGCCATCAGAGACTAGCTACACTCATCATCAATCAAACACAACCACGATTCTATCTCCGTAATCTCATCGAGAAGTCTAGATCGACACAAACAACAATCGGAGTCAACAACAACTCAAATCATTATCAAAGCCATTAAAAACATGAAAACCATCGCGATAAGGATACAGATCTGAAGGAATAATCGAAGGTACGAGATCGGAGTTGTTTAGAAACTAGCGTAAGATAGATGCAGAGGGAGAATCTACCTGAGGAACATCAATGGGCTGATTGAGTTCTCCGGGTGTGATATCTTCAACAAGAGACTGCTCTTTCCTTAATTTCACTTAACGCGAAGCGCCCTCCGCCATGGATACCGATCAAAGAGTGTGACCGATGAAAAATTAAGGAAATTTTCTCTCAAGTTTTGCAGCGAGGATTTTGTTTTGTTGTCGGATAATGTGTGTCGGCGTGACTCATCTATATCCATCTTTTTTTTTTTTTTTCGACAATATATTTATTAAACAAAATGCTAAGTTTTATAAGTACATCATTAGTTTGGAAACCATGATATTACATAATTTGAATTTACATGATTTCACATAGATGGATATAGATGCATTTCCATCTATGTGAAAGGAAAGTCTCTGATCAAAGGAAATAAACTAAAAATAAAGGGAAAAATCATAAAAATAAAGAGATAAATCGTAAAAATAGATGGCACGTCGTCGTTTTAACTAGATAGAACAAACTATACAACATAATATTTTAAATCTACAATTCTAAAATATATATATGATTTACATTAAAATAACAACAATAATATCTACAATAAAATTATTATTAATTATGTAAAATATAATAATTATATAAATAATTTACCCGCGCTTAGCGCGGGCGAATCACCTAGTTTATGTTTTATATGAATTGATTTTTCCAGCTTAATCACGTGGATAAACGTAATATTTTATTTACTTATTATAAAGCTTAATTATATTTCTTTTATTATTTCGGTAAACATGTCAAATTTTACAAAACTCGAATTTGAGGCTCTTGACATAAGTGGTAGCAACTACCTATCATGGGCGCTAGATGCTGAATTTCACCTGAGTGCAAAAGACCTCGGTGAAACTATCAAAGAAAAGAATGCGGCAACAGCCTAAAACAAGGCAAATGCCATGATATTCCTTCGCCATCATCTCCATGAGGGTCTTAAGATTGAGTATTTGACCGTGAAAGATCCACAAACCCTTTGGACTAATCTAAAAGAAAGGTATGATCACCAGAAAAACAGTGATTTTACCAAAAGCTCGTTATGAGTGGACTCATCTGAGATTACAAGACTATAAGTCTGTTATTGAGTATAACTCTGCTATGTTCAGAATCACTTCCAAGTTGAAGTTGTGTGGAGAAAGTATCTCCGATGATGAGATGTTGGAAAAGACATACTCTACCTTTCACGCGAGTAATCTTGTCTTACAGACACAATATCGTGAAAAGGGATATAAAAAGTACTTTGAACTTATTTATGCGCTCCTTGTAGCTGAGCAGAATAATGAGCTTTTGATGAAAAATCATGAGTTACGTCCAACTGGTTCTGCACCATTCCCTGAAGCGAATGTGTTATCATACAAGAAAGAAGCAGACCATGGTAATAACAATGGTCAAAAACGTGGCCACAATCATGGACGTGGATATGATCGTCGCGGACGTGGACGCGGACGTGGATACGAATATGGCCGAGGTCGAGGCCGAGGTGTCTCTTTTAAGAACCCAAACTCTCACCAGAAGTGGGAAAACAGAACTGGCAACAAACAAGAAAAGCCAAAAGGAAGTGTATGTTATCGCTGTGGAGGAAGCGGTCATTGGGGGTAAAACATGTCGTACACCAAAGCATCTAGTAGAGCTTTATCAGCAATCCTTAAAACAAAAAGGAAAGAATGTGGAAACAAACCACGTGTACGAAGATGGCGAAAAAGACTATGATCTTGATGATTTCTTTGGTGATAAAGCTGCCCTGGAAATTGCTGATTTCCTTGCTCCTGAAGGGAATAACTAGCCTCTAAATTTAATTATAAAGTATTGTCGTTTTATTTATTATTTTGGCTTTTACTTTCTGGTTTTTATGTTTTAATGTGTGTTTGAGACATGATTAAATTTGAGTTATTTTATTGAGTTATTTTCTTTAAGTTAATTTATGTTTATACTTTTATTTGTTTGAAGAACATGAATACTGTTCAAGTTCAATTGGCAATGAATCGTGAAGAATTATGTTTGGCAGACAGTGCAACTACTCATACCATTCTGAAAAGCAAGAGATATTTCTCTCATTTAACAATGAAAAGAGCTAGTGTGAGTACTATTTTGGGTAGTTCAAAGATAATTGAAGGCTCTGGAAGAGCAAGTATATTGTTGCCTATGGGAACGCGATTAGAAATCACTGACGCGTTAGATTCCCCCCAGTCTCAAAGAAATTTATTGAGCTTTAAAGATATTCGTAAGAACGGATACCATATTAAGACTATGAGTGAAGGAAATATTGAATACCTTCAGATAATAAATACTACCCAAGGTACAAAACGTACTTTAGAGAAATTGCCAGCATTCTCCACCGGAATGTACTACACTAAGCTTAGTACAATTGAGGCAAATGCTATAGTAAACCAGAAGTTTACTGAAAATTTATTGGTTTGGCATGACCGGTTAGGCCATCCCGGTTCAACAATGATGCGAAAGATAATCAATAATTCACGTGGACATTCATTAAAGAACCAGAAGATTCTTCCTAATGATTTCACGTGTGCTGCTTGCTCACAAGGCAAATTGATCATTCGGCATTCACCAGCCAAAGTCACTTCTGAATCTATCGGTTTTCTGGAACGCATACAAGGCGATATTTGTGGGCCGATTCACGCACCATGTGGAACCTTTAGATACTTTATGGTTCTGATTGACGCATTGACTAGATGGTCACATGTATCCTTGTTATCAACCCGCAACCTGGCGTTTGCGAGGTTACTTGCTCAAGTGATAAGATTACGAGCACATTTTCCAGATTTTCCGTTAAAGGCAATTCGCCTTGATAATGCTGGTGAATTTACGTCTTAGACATTTAATGACTATTGCATGTCTATTGGGATAAATGTTGAACATCCTGTAGCTCATGTTGATACGCAGAATGGTTTAGCCGAATCATTAATCAAACGTTTACAGATGATTGCTAGACCATTACTAATGAAATCCAAACTCCCAATATCTGCTTGGGGACATGCTATATTACATGCAGCAGAATTGATTCGCATCAGGCCAACAAGTAACCATCAGATCTCCCCA
This sequence comes from Arabis hirsuta, assembly GCA_964056655.1. Classification (NCBI taxonomy): domain Eukaryota; kingdom Viridiplantae; phylum Streptophyta; class Magnoliopsida; order Brassicales; family Brassicaceae; genus Arabis; species Arabis hirsuta. The sequence goes on from OZ053301.1 coordinate 18,945,553, forward strand.
TCACAAATGGTTTTGGGTCAGGAACCAAATATTTCCCATCTAAAAACTTTTGGATGTGCAGTATATGTTCCAATTGCTCCACCACAACGATCTAAGATGGGTCCTCAAAGAAGGATAGGGATATATATTGGATATGAATCCGCGTCGATAATTAAATATCTTGAGCCATCTACAGGGGATTTATTTAAGGCTCGGTTTGCAGACTGCCATTTTAACGAGTCTGTTTTTCCAACATTGGGGGGAGAAAATAAACAGTTGGAAAAGAATATTAGATGGAATGAATTATCATTATCTCATATTGATCCTCGTACCAAAGAATGTGACTTAGAGGTACAAAAGATAATCCATCTACAGAGATTAGCAAATCAATTGCCAGATGCATTTACTGACCCTAAGAGAGTGACCAAGTCACATATACCAGCTGTAAATGCTCCAGTTAGAATTGATGTCCCAGAAGGACAACATCAAACTGCTAGTGAGTCTATGATACGCATGAAGCATGGTAGACCTATTGGTTCCAAAGATAAGAATCCTCGGAAAAGAAAAGGAGCAAAAGTTGATAATGGCGAATCCGAGAAATCTAATAAATGATCTCTAGAAGAGACCTTAGACATGACTGATAAAGAAATTCAGGTACCTGAAAATGAAGAGATCTCAATTAATTTTGTCATGTCAGGAATAAAATAGAACCGAAAGCAAATCGACGTCGATGATATTTTTGCATGCAATGTAGCAGTTGATGTTATGTGAAAAAGAGGATCATGAACCAAATTCTGTTAAAGAGTGTACACAAAGAGATGATTGGCCAAAATGGAAAGAAGCTATAGCGGCATAATTAAAATCTCTAGAAAAGAGAGAAGTGTTTGGACCAGTAGTCCGTACACCTAAAGGTGTAAAACCAGTGGAACATAGATGGATCTTTGTGAGAAAAAGGAATGAAAATGGTGAAATTGTAAGATACAAATCACGTCTGGTTGCACAAAGTTTCTCACAAAGACCTGGAATTGATTATGAGGAGACATATTCTCCCGTGGTGGATGCAACTACTTTCAGGTTCCTTATTAGTCTGGCAATAAAAGAAGGACTTGACTTACGCCTCATGGATGTAGTCACGGCATATTTATATGGACCACTGGATAATGAAATTTATATGAAAGTCCCAGAAGGATTTAAACTGCCAAAAGCAGCAAACTCTAGTTCTCGAAAACAGTACTGTATAAAGTTGAATCGATCCCTGTATGGATTGAAACAATCAGGACGTATGTGGTATAATCGCCTTAGCGAATACTTGTTAAAAGAAGGTTATAAGAATGACCTCGTCACTCCATGCATCTTTATAAAGAAATTTGAGCAAGGGTATGTTATCATCGGGACTCCTGCAGAGATTTCACAAACAGTGGAATATTTGAAAAAAGAATTTGAGATGAAAGATCTTGGAAAGACGAAATTTTGCTTGGGATTGCAAATTGAACATCTTAAGAGTGAAATTTTAGTGCACCAGACAACATACACTGAAAAAGTGCTTAAAATTTTTTATATGGATCAAGCGCACCCATTGAGTAGCCCTATGGTTGTAAGAGCACTTGATGTTGAAAAGGATCCCTTCCGCCCGATGGAAAATAATGAAGAAATTCTTGGTCCTGAAGTACCATACTTAAGTGCAATAGGAGCATTAATGTACCTTGCTACCCATACGAGACCCGATATATCCTTTGCGGTAAATTTGTTGGCAAGATTTAGCTCATGTCCAACTCAAAGGCACTGGAATGAGATGAAACATATATTTCGATATCTTCAGGGTACAAAAGATATGAGTCTATTCTTTTCTAACACGTCAAAGGAAGACTTAATTGGTTTTGCAGATGCAGGGTTTTTATCTGATCCACATACTGCTCGATCACAGACAGGATATGTGTTCACATGCGGCGGAACAACCATTTCTTGGCGTTCGATGAAGCTAACTATCGCAGCTACCTCTTCCAACCATTCAGAGATTTTAGCTATACATGAAGCTAGCCGCGAATGCGTATGGTTACGATCTGTAATCCTGCACATACGAGAAGACTGCGGTATATCTACGGGAAAAGAAGTTCCAACAGTTCTGTATGAGGATAATGCAGCTTGCATAGCACAACTCAAGGAAGGATACATCAAAGGCGACAGAACGAAGCATATTCTACCAAAGTTCTTCTTCACCCATGATTTACAGAATAATGGCGATGTACGAGTCTTGCAGATCCGTTCAAGTGAGAATCTGGCAGAACTTTTCACAAAGGCACTTCCAACTGCTACCTTCAAGAAGCTAGTTCATGGCATTGGACTACGTCGCCTCAAAGATCTCAAGTCATGTAGTCATCAGGGGGAGTAAATACGCGTTGCACTCTTTTTCCCTTAACCATGGTTTTTTCCACTGGGTTTTCCTGGTAAGGTTTTTAATGAGGCAACATCTTATGCGTATTAGGATTACTTTTGCTATAATGGACATCCAATGGGGAGTGTTATAAACCCAATTAGTGGATGCCCATTAGAAACCCATAATCTAGAAGGTTCTAACTTGTTCTCCAAGTTAGGTTTCCTCTCCAAGTTAGGTTTCCTCTCCAAGTTATTACTCTTCCCAAAGTAATTGTATCCTATATATACTTTTGCTCTCTATTGGAATAAGACACACAATTCTCTCCATTCTCTTCTTCTCTCATTCACAACATGTTGGATTTTTTTGATAATGTTATTTATTATGAATGATTCATAAGTTCATTATTTATTATGTTAAAAGCAGCATAAAATTTCTAAATTATAACAATTTTTATTTTCATAAATTAATTTAATTAAAACTACAGCACATATCTTATAGTTACCAATCATGTTTTTATTTTAATATAGTTACAGCTACAGCTTTATATGTACAGCAAAAAAATCTACAGCAAAAACATCTGCAGTGTAAAAAATGTACAGCTACAACCAAAATATTTACAGCAAAAATTCTACTGCAATTAATTTACAGTTACAGCCGAACCAATCATCCACTAACACTTGTGAGGTTCAACGAAACTTAGGACAACCGTATAGTAAACACATTAAAGTTTATTATTAGCAAATATTGATTCCAAAAACATTTGAAAGTTTATGATGACTTATGAAAGTTTCTCAAACAACGATGCAAGCAGAAGATTTAAAATAATTTTAATTTCCTAACAGCAAAATTTTACAAGAAAAGATTGTAAATTGGAGAGATGGGAGGAAGGAGGTGATAGAAGCTGAGAGAGGAAAGCAAAAGCACAGTACTTGTTTCCAAAACTAAAAATTGGATTTGAATGGCAACAAGTGAATGAGAAAGAGTTTCAAGATCTACGGACAACAGCAGTGGCAAAATAAGGATGGTGATTGAACTCAAACGACACCTTAAGCGAACAGTCTCGACTGATGAGATTCACAGCAATAATATTATGTTCTGCGACTTGCTCTAAACCCCTTACTTCAGCCAATTTTTCAGGATCGTTGGCGAAACCGACCTTTATGTCCTTAGCGATCTTTTGAGCATCGCGGAAATACTCGTACACAGGAAGGTACTGCAGCAAAAGTAATAGATACCACTTTTCACATATATACAGTCATCACTAAAACTAGCTTCGTAGTGTTCATGATTATCTTACAAAAACATTATTTAATATTTAAATATTCTTCAATTATGCTGTTCTACAATTCATCTAGCCAAGTAAATGAGACTGAGCATTAATAAAAGTTGTATAGAACACTTACGTCGAGACGGGTATGAGAAGTGGATTCTGTGTATGATTCATATGCATCATACTCGGGAAGAGACGCCTTCTGGAGGAGTTCAAAATGCTGAGTAAATTTCTGCACAGAGGAAAATGGGAAGTCGAAGTCATACACGGAAGGGATAAAAACCGAAGCTGCGGAACTATGCAACAGAGAAGGGACTTATGTTTACCTCATTTTCGGTATTAAAAGGTCCTTCACTCTTTATACACATCCCTTGATTTCGTAAAGCAGAAACCATCTATGGTAAAGCACAACTGGTCAGGTTGAAGACAAGCATTTGATCACAAGGAAGGAGGTTAAAGACAAAATTACCACTGTGAGCCCTTGTGCAAGGGAAGTCTGGCATTGAAGAAGCAATACCCATAGACTAATACGATTTTCCCGAGCCATATCCCTATGATAATCCTTATTCTTCTTTGCCTTCCGTTCCTCTGATCCAGATGATGAGGCGTAAGTCATTATACAAAGACATACAAATACGGTGTCCAGTTATGCTGAACCAATTACCCTACAGATGATTCATCTTCAAAACACTGGGATACCAAAAACAAATGAATATATATGAACGCTTACCAGAGTTAACAATAATTAAAACTCTGAAACGTGCTCTTTCAGCAAGCTTCCAGAGAGTAATATATATGTACCAGTACACCATGCAATATTCACTCGGAGAGTAGAGCTCTAGGTCAAACCCCAGCATGAGAAAGCGAAGGGCCACCCAATTAATTTGCTCCTCTAACCAACCATAAATATGATTTAAAATGAGCAGAGACTTATCCTGAAAGGTACAGAGATGCATGTTAACACAGAATTCCATCTCTGCTTCTCAATAGAGTCGAGATTTTCAGGAGAACGACAAAAGTTGTTAAGAGTTTAGACTACTGGCTTGTTCCTGCTAAAAACAATGAAAAGAAAGCTTTCAACTAGATTCAGATAGAGGTTTGATTAAATGGACCTGGCATCATTCCAAGGCACAGTGATGGTAGTAAACCTACCCCATTTTTCGGAGTGCGCGATGTATCTTGTTGCATCGCCTGACCAACAGTAATCCCCATCTGCCAAATAAAGGAACATAAATGAGCAAGCTTACAGATAGAGCTAAGTAAAGATAAATCAGTACAGTTCCAACTTAGGGACAAAAACGATATACTATGATTTCAAAACAGAGATGGTATAACCTGCACACGGAATATACTCCAGTCATTTAAGATTTTCCCAAGCTTACGCCTCTGCCATGGGGTATTAGCACAGAGTATCTTAAGCAGATTAGTCATCAACTGCACCACAAAACGAGAACAGAAATCAAATGGAGCTCTCTATGTAAGAAAGCCAGTTGAATTTGAAAATTATATATTTGTTACGTAGGCTACCCAAAAAAAAAAATTATCAAGGTCAGGCATTCTGATCAGTCTCCAGAACAACCAGTAATCTATTTTTAGAAAGAAAAAAAAAAACTTCTTTGATCAATGTAAAGTAGTTAAATTCACAGATGCTGAAAAAGTGAAAATCTCTGATTATTGCAACTTAAAAACCAGACATCGAATAATGAACAGAGGCAATAAAAGATGATTCTATTCAAGGTTTTACAAGTTTTAAGACCCTTTTCAAAGAAATTGGCCTACCATTTGTATTTAGCTGATAGACAGAGAGCACCTTGCTAGGATAAATAAAGAGCTCCACATAAAAGTTTGTAGATTAAATAAATATGTACCCCAACTTATTTTTAATATACCATCTTCTCACCTGACCAAGTTGAAGAATATACTCATTCTTTTGAAGGACATGGTCTCTTGTGGCATCCAGTGCAACAGCTCTGGCACAAATAGCCAAAAAGGTATCACGGCCATAAAGTTTCCCATCTTGCACAAGGAGAAGCTGTAAAACAAGATAGTCCATTTAGTATAAAAGGTAAAAGGCGTTATGTAGATTAATACATAAAATTATTTCCGAATACTGCATACATCATGACAAAAGCGGACCACAGTATCAATGCTCAACGGAAATTTACAACCAGAATCAACCTCGACTTTGTATATTAGATCTACATTCTTCTAAGTCTTCATAAGGAAGACAGAAGACAATTCCAGCCACGACCTATTCCCACGTCACCATAACTTAAGATCTACTCAACATTGGGAATAAATAGAAGACTCAAAAAGGTCTGTTGGGGAAGGGAATTTTAGTTGGGAAAGGTGGTTCACCAGAGTTGGATATTCTCTAATCCATCAGTTTCTAGGTTTGTGCAACTGTTCTTTGCAGAAATATAGGAGAGTTCTACTAGATTCATATGCTTCAATTACTCAATTCTAAACTGCAAAGCAAGGAAAAGGTGGGAAAAAAAGAAGCAACGAATTCCACTATCAAACACACACAGTGTGTGAACATGTCTTCCATGATAGACATCATCCTCTTCAATGCAACAACGGGCAAAATAGTTTATGCAAACCAAAAAAATTGATGTACAAGTATCCGAAAGCACAGAGCTGAAAAAAAAAAATGTACTGAGTCATACTAAGGCACCTGAAGATGAGCCCTAGAAACCAAATCAGGCCGAGATTTATGAAACTGAATCACAAACTGCAAGACGAAATCCAAATCTGGCTCCAATGAGATTGCACAGATCTGATCCAGACTGTGAAGAAGTTTTACATAGTATTCAATAGCCTGGAGAATCAAAATTGAAAAATAGTTACAAAACAAAACTTACTTCAGCCTCTGACTCACTATAATATATTATGCATATAGAAAATTTCGAAGACCCAACCTTTTTCCAAGAAAGAAGCTTAATAGCACGCGGTGGGGTTGGAGCGGATAATCTTTTGTTTAAGGTAGGATCAAATCCAATTGGGTGACGACCAGATGCAGTTGTCTTTTCTTCTATCTCGTTTTCACCATTTTCGACAATATCTAATCTTAGAAATTCCGCTGACTCCAGAAAAGAGTCTAGCTCTGATATGCAAGACGCTATGTGTTTCCTTGCCAATTCAAGGCCTCGTCCTTGTGGTCGTCTCATACAATTAAGAGTGTGCAGAAAATGCTGAAAGTTATAGAGAAAATGTTAAAACAACTAGCAGTGCACAAGTCAATTACAGCGACGGAGACAAAACAAGGGAAGCGACGGAGACAAAACAAGGGAACTAAGGCTGCCATATTTTGAAAGCATAATCTCTGCTAGTCTTGTTAGTTTTTGTGAATTGCACACATTAGAACATACAAGTCAAAGAAACTTTGTTGAAGAAAGGCAACTCGATCATACTCAGACAGATTTAACTGTGGAGTCAGGAGAAAGCACGAAATGCACAGTTTAACTGCTAATTTAGTTTTCTTCTTCATAGTCAGCCATTTAAATCTTGTGTTCTTCAATGGCAGCAGAATATGTAACCATAAAAGGAACAGATTCGGGACTTTATCATACACCAGTTAACATGACCTCTAAAGTCCAGAAAACCCATAATCAACAAATAAAATGTAAACATATATCAAAGAAAGAATAAATAAAGCATGAGACCTTACGGAAACGTATCCGGCATAACAGAGCTTTGCAAAAACTCTCTTCCAGTTGGGGATTAGTTTGTAGAGGTTCCAATTCTGCATCATTAGCAGAAAACAGAAAATCATTGGTCTTAGTTTGCGCTGCTGTGCAGCAGTATACAATGAATCATATAACTGAAAGAGATGTTAATTTTTCCTTGGAAGAAGAAATCAATTTATATGATCAGCAGACTTTACTCATATATCATCACTTAGTAGAAATGGATATCATATATAGGCCATAGAGGCTAATTTCAAGTTGTTATACATGTAGATAGCAGTTACACAATAATGAATTCCAGTTCATGATACTGTCTCCAAATCAAACTCAACATTATGTGTAAACAATAAATCAAGGAACGAGGCAACAAAAGACTCTTCAATCCAATCATATGAAATTTCTGGTCGTACCACTATTCTGCAAGTGTGTGCATGCAAAATAAGAAATAAAGATATTCAAAGCAAAAAAGTACCTTCCAACACCCTCTTTTTTGATGATGTGGCCTTACAAGCTCGCAGCTGGCGACAAATTGTTTCTTCAACCGCATTTAAGAGTGGCAAGCCCTTACCATCTTCATCTCCATTAAAAGGAAGACCATATGTCATGGTAAAAAGATCATCTTCCTATTATTAAGCAGGCAAAAGGTGAATCATTCGATGTAAAATATTCATGAAAGCAGGGGCAACTGTCAAGTCAAAAGGAGAAAATCCAATGCAAGAACTTCTATCCAAAATATCACTACAAATCTTCTCAACATCTTTCTCTGCGTTCAACGGTACAAAGGTGGAAATCATCTAGATAAATAATTTCTCCCCTCCGCAAACGATTTCAAGATTTACAAAAAAACTGCCTAGGCTAGACGAGAACTAATACAAAGACTTCATCAGAAGAGGAGATTAAAGTAAATCCTGTTTTAGTGTCTAATGTCACCAAGCAGAGAAATGTGGCTTCTAAATTAAACTGGGAACAGTTACACTTAACTCAGATAAACTTATGGTTACTGACAACTATGAAATGTCGAAATGGGTAAGCATATTGTTTTCTTTACACAAGAAAAAAAACAATTTGTTGGACAGATCAAAAGAGATTTAAGAGACTAACATTGAACACAAACTAAACCATATGAACAAAAAAAACTACATACAGTGCGAACTTAAACCATTTCCTTAGCACCACAAGAATAAAAGAGGACCAAAATTTTGTTAAAGTTGATTACTTCATTTGTGCGTGCATCTGAAACAACAGAAACAACTGCCCTGCAAGTTGCTCGTATGACCCTACAATAAGAATGCAATAGAGCCTGTGAAGATGTCCTCTCAGGCCTCAGAACATAGATGCATGAAAACACAGTTTGGGCCAATGAATGACCCATGTGCCATGTTGCCTGCCAAAAGAGTAAGAGTTATTAAGGAAGAGACAAGAGATAGACAAAAATAAGGTAACATAATTGTGCACTTAACAGTCTATAAAACAAAAAAGACAAAATGTGGATAAAGCAACTCCAAGGCATAGGGATTAGCGACATAGATCTCCTTATATCAGAATTCTCAAATGAGAAGTGATTACTTATCTCTGGAAAAGGAACATATGAGATATTATATGCTCCCAATTGTAGCTTACAACTTACTTAGCATTATTTTAACACATCTATGATTTACCTCGCACACAAGGAGATGGTCCATAATGTCGATGATGCTTTCCACATTAACAGTGCTATTAGAGCTCATAGGTACTGGCGCAAAACCACTTTCAATGGCTTCATCTATAGAATAAAATGTAGACACCATACCGGAATCCATCTTTGGGTCCATTATCTAGTAGGAAGCAAGGACTTCATTAGAGAATGAAAAAGAGTTTGAAATCAGAGTAAATAATGAAATAGGAACCAAGTTTGAGATGCATTTATGGCAACCTCACAAGCTTAGTGTAGAGCTAGTTGCAGTCTGGACATCCCTAACAAACTAAGGGTGGTAACTTAAGGGATGCTACATGTCCAACATAGATGGATTTTCTAAGACAGTATGGCTATCAGAAACTTAGAAATAGACAGTTACTCTATAAGAAGCTAAAACCGAACATAGATAAACAGGAAGCATTGCAGCCTTTAGAAAGAATGTTAAGCCAAGCACAGTTTCATATTGGCTCTAAAAAAGATTGAGAAGAGTAACTAGTGCCAGCATCCAGTTTTCAATCTACAGTGAAAAGGATGGAAACACAAACTATCAGTTGTAGAAATAAAGAAGGTGGAGGAAATCAAAAAGTGTGGAACCTCCAATGCAGACATGGCAGCAAAAAGATTGAAATTATCTCCATGAATGAGCTCGCCCTCATGAAGATCTGCAAAAGAAGACTAAATCAGAATATCCACCATCGTTTAACACAGCAGAAACCTTGCCAGAGTTTCCAATTTCTAATACAATCTCATCCAAAGTTGTAAACACTGATTATCACATCCAAAGTTATAACGCAAAGAGGTACAGTGTAAGATAGATATACAGAAGGGGAGAGAGAGACTACCGGAGCAGGCGGCGGAGAGGAGAGGTGATACATCGGCCCAGACAGAATTATCACCGGAAGGAATAGAAGAGTTTCTAGGGTGGTGATGAATCGAAGACGATTCTTCACTCACTGGTTGCATCGCCAATTGCTTATCGCAAATCGAATCCTTGGGGGGGTTTATGCTATCACTTTCGTCTCTCTTTCTCGATGTTAGGGCAATTCCGGGTCGGATCACCAACCAATACTCCAATCACCCGACCCTCCTTTCCTACTCTCTCTTTAATATCAAAAACAAAAAAATGTAAAATATATATTTTTTAAAAAAGTATTTACACACGCTAGCGAAAAATGTAAAAAGTATTTACACACGCTAGCGAAAATTGTAGGTCTAACTAGAAAACAAAATCCTCAAAATATCAGCCCGACTTCCTTAGATACAACGCAAATTAATAGGTCGGTTATAGCAACTGATGCAAATATTATCATTAGTTAATATAAGTGATATCCCTTTGTGTTGGTTAATATAATTGATATAACATTTTGTCTCGTTTTAAACAAATGACTTATAATTTGCATCATACTTTTTAAGTGATGGTAATTAAATAATATCAGTCCTAGAAGTGATGTTAGTTTTAATATCGGATGACACAAACGATGTGAGATCTGCTATCATTTTTTTAGTTGATTTTGTATTTATATCAGTTATAATAAATGATGTAAAATAAGAATCAATTTCGAAATGTTATAATTAGATTATAATCTAAAACTAATTTTAATTAAATTATATAAATTATTTTAAAATTAGATTTTTGAAAGAGTGAATTTTTTATTTAAGGTGATATTAATTTACCCTTAAATAAAGTACCAAAAATCAAAGTCAATATTGAACTTTGACAATAGTATATAAGTTTAGTTATTTATAAGAATAGAATCTTCTTACCCCCAGTTTTAATTGTCGATGTGGGACTTACAAAAGTAAGCAATCGATTAATTAAAAATGTGTTGGCATCACTTTTTTATTGATATAAAATTTATATCATTTTTTTAATTGATATTAACCAAATTTAGTAATTACACCTGTTGTCAATTTCTTTTAAGTCATACAAATTAATTGATCCAAATTATGTATCATTAATAAAAGTGATACGAATTACATATTTACTGTCGGTTTTTAAAATTGATGGAAATTGAGATTTTTTAAAAATCATTTCCTAATTAAACGATGCAAATCGGTTAATATTTACATCACTTTTTATAATTGATTTAAGCTTTTAAAAATAACATCACTTGTAATTATGTGACTCAAACTAATATCAAATAACATATGTGACACACAAAAACCGATGTTAAACACCTTTTTTTTGTAGTGATAGGCCACTGTATGAATATGAGGGCTCAAAATATGAATAATCTATTGTTCGTGCTCCCTCGGATCTGGAATGTGGAGGAACGTGTTGTAGGAGCTGCTTAGGGAATGGGTAGGTTCCAATTTGACTTTAATGAAGACGATGACATCGTCGAGGTGCTTCGAATGTAGCATTTCCATTTCGATAACTGGATGTTGTCAATTGTTCGGTGGGAGCCAAGGATTGAGACGTTTAATCCCTCTGACATAACATTCTAGATACGAGTAATGGGAGTTCCACTCCACTTCTGGGTGGAACCAACATTCCAATCTATCAGGAAGGCCTTGGGGAAGGTTAAGGCGGTCGACAGTGACAATGGGAGGGTCCAAGTCACGCTTAATGGTTTCAACCCTCTTTGTTTTGAAACAAGCATCGAGTTTCATTGGGGAGAGGTGGTGCATATTACTCTCCGGTACGAACGGCTCTTCGGGTTCTGCCGCCGCTGTTTTAGTCTCTATCATGAGAAGAGAGATTGACCACTGGAAGGAATCAATGGTGATGGGGCTAATGGGCCTCCGCAGGATTCAGACAGTGTTGCTACCCACTTGAGCTATAAGGGAGCTATTGATAATGGCTTCAACAGAGTCAAGAATAGGGAAAAGGGAGCCAAGGAGACAAGCAGAGAGGGAAGAGACCGGTGATGGAGTCTAGACCAGCTCATGACACAAATGGCAGATTTCGTGAGAATCGATACAACCGGTACCAGGCTAACAAACAGCGAATTGATCGTGAGGGCAGGCAGTGCTGGGTCTCTGCTAATGGCTCCCGACGTGATCAACATCAAAGAGCGGGGAGACAATGTTCAGAGGCTGCGGAGCAGCAGCACGTTAGTGTTGATGAGGCGGTGCCGGATATGAGGAGAGGACGGGAGACTGGTTCTGAACTGGGCAAGGAATCTGGTTTGGGATCAGAGAAAAAGGTACGTAAAGCCTTGTTTCAAATGGAAACAATGGAGACAGTGATGGAGATGGAGCCTTATCAGCGCAATGGAGTTGTGGAGCCTTTGATAGGGGCTGCAGAAATGAAGGAGGTGACTTCAGAGGAGTTGGCTATGGTTCCAATGGTGGCTGCACCTGTTCAAGGAATCGAATAGGAGGTTGAACAGGATGTCTCGGCTACGGAAACTGTCATCAAAGACTGAGTTATGGGAGTGCAAGTGGAAGGGGAACAAGCTGAGGTTCTAATCTCAGGGATGGTTGTTGATGGGAGTGCACTATTAGAAACACAAGGTGATATGGCAAACAATATCAACGGGTTTGAACAGGAGCGGATTGTGGCTGCTCCGGTAAGGAAAAAGATGGTGAAAGGGCCCACGATGCTCAATGGAGTGAGTTCTAAAAAGCGGTTGGTGCAAGCTCTACTCTCGCCGAGGAAGCGAATGGGGAATAAGAACAACGTCAACATTGGAGACGGACTCTACCCGGCTAAACCAAGGAAAGAACCGGGCCATAAGGGAGATAATCTTCCTCCAAAACCCGATATTAATAATTGCGCAGCCTGAGTTGGAATTGTCGCGGGGTGGGAAGTCATCTTACGATTAGTTATTTGCGGGATCTATGGAATAAGTATAAGCCCGACTTTTTATTTCTTTCAGAAACTAAGAATTTTTTTTTAATTTTTGCAAGATATTCAATTTCATTTTGGTAGGACTTGCTCTATTTTATAATAATGATTATGATGTTTCAATTTTGTTTGCAAACAATAGAATCATTGATGTGGCGGCAATTATAAATGGAATAAATTTTTTTATGTCATTTGTATAAGGTGATCCGGTGCCGAAACGGCGAGATTATGTATGGGAACGATTAACACGATTAGCAATTACTCGGTTTGATCCATGGATGATCATTGGAGATTTAAATGAGATAACGGGTAATAATGAGAAGAAGGGTGACACGTAGAGGTGTCAAACGGGCCGGCCCGCGTCCATTTGGCCCGTCCCGCGATGGACTTTCTGTTTTTAAAACCGCAGCGGATTAGCCCGCTAGAACCGCGGTCCATAAATGCTACGTCCAGGCTCGACCCGCAATATTCTATGGGTTAGCGAACCGGCCCGCGGGCCATCAAATCATTATTAAACCAATTGAAAGAGTACTCTAACTAAGCTGTAATCAAAACTCCTTTTCAAAACAAGGATCTGAATCTGACTTTTTAACTTTATCATCGAGACGAAAGCAAATCAGAGACCTCATTTTAAGCATCAGAGAGCTGATAGATGAGTTTACCCGAAGGTGGAGAGCTGAGAGGAAGAAGGGATAGTGTTTGAGAGGAACAAGTGCAAGTTTATACATTATGCGGTTCCCAACGCCTAGCGCCGTCGTGGTCGCCGCTGCAATAACAATCTCGATCGTCCGGTCATGTTTTCCGGCGACCACTTGTGCATCGGTTCCACCGATTTCTTTACCCAACTTGTTGTACTCTTCTTCCCCATCGTTGTTAGATCCGTCCCAGGACTTAGTCGGTGGAGGAACCGCCTCGATTATCCATAGCTTGGACCTTCAAGAGGACCATAGGATGATAGGCGGTGATAAACCGTTGGTTTGATTTCGGCAGATTAGAGAAATGGATTGAGGTCGAATAGCATTATGCGTTTCGATTGAACTGATCGACGACGCCGCTGAACCGGCGATTAACTTGCCGCAGCTCGTCGCCATGACTGTACTACAGGTTCAATCAAAAAGAGAGGGAAGGAGTCTAGAGTCAAAGGTACAAATTGTTTAATAGAGGGCAACCCGCAAACCCGCAAATCCGCAACGGGTTAGCCCGTTTAACCCACAGACCACAGTGGGTTAGCCCGCGAGACCCGCTTATTTATGGACAAAAAATATCGTGTCCAAGCCCGCCCCGTGGTGGGCTTAGTTGGGCCTAGCCCGCGGGTTCATGGCCCGTTTGACATCTCTAGTGGCACTATAAGACACGCATCTATGTTCTTGCCCTTTAACACCATGATATTACATTGCGGGTTGCTGGAATTTCCATGTTTAGGAAATAAACTCGCATGGCGTGGTAGACGTAGTTTGGAGATTATTCGATGCAGGCTGGATGAGGCATTAGCCAATGAAGATTGGCACGCAGCATTCACACTCTCTCTAGTGGAGTATCTACCGATGATTGGCTCGGATCACCGACCTATCCTAGCCACCATCGACAATAAGATCCCGCGTGGGAGGAGACAATTCCGGTTTGATAAAAGATGGGTCGGCATGGAAGGACAAATGGAATCTATAGCGGTGGGTTGGGAAGATAGAACGGGTCAAGGTGAGGGAAATATTGTCGATAAAATAATTAGTTGCCGCCGAGAGATTTCTCGATGGCCCCACAATAATCCTCCATGCGGAAAAGAGAAGATTGTTTAATTACAAAAAGCGGTAGAGGAATGCTAAAATGATGATTCACGAACCCCTGAGGACATATCTGACTTAACCTAGAATTTGCGGGTGGCTTATCGAGATGAGGAAAGTTATTGGCATCAGAAAATTCGGACGACTTGGTATAAGGAAGGGGATGCGAATACAAAATTCTTACAGGTGTTGACCAAGAAGCAGCGGGCACGCAGTCGGATAATCAGATTGCATAACGTAATGGGTACTTGGGTTACTTCAGATGGGGTGGAAGAGGTGGCGGTAAGCTATTTTGATGACCTCTTCCAAACAACTTCACCAACTGATCTTAAGGAAATCTTGGATGAGGTCCCGACATTAATCAATGTTGAGATCAGTAATTTGCTTACAACAGTGGCAACCGAAGACGAAGTCCGGTGGGCTCTATTTATGATGCACCCCGAGAAAGCTCTAGGCCCTGATGGGATGACAGCCTTATTTTTCCAACGTTCGTGGGACATAATTAAAAAGACATCCTACATTTGGTCAACGACTTTCTACGGACAAGAAGCTTTGACCGGAGATTAAACATGACTAATATTTGTTTAATTCCCTAAATGGATATACCAACTCGAATGACGAAATTGAGGCCTATTAGCCTTTGTAACGTAGGATATAAAATTATATCCAAGGTTCTCTCTCAGAGGTTAAAATGGGTTTTACCTGATTTGATCTCTGAGATCTAATCGGCTTTTGTGGCGGGAAGACTAATTACGGATAACATTTTAATTGCTCAGGATATGTTTCACCGGGTATGCAAAGCCAAATTTATGACAGTTAAGACCGATATGAGTAAAGCTTATGATTGAGTAGAATGGTCCTTTATCGAGAGTTTGCTTCGGAAAATGGGTTTTGCCGAAAATTGGATTAGCTAGATGATGTGGTGTATCATTTCAGTACAGTATAAAATTCTTTTGAATGGGCAACCAATGGGACACATAATACCAAAACGAGGCTTAAGGCAAGGGGATCCCCTAACTACATACCTTTTTATTCTATGTACGGTGGCACTCATTGCCAATGTACGGAAGACAAAACAGGAAAAGATAGCACGAGCAAGTCCTATCTCGCATCTACTTTTTGCTAATGATAGTTTTTTCTTTTGTAAGGCAACCAAGGAAGAATGGCAAACACTACAGAGTATTCTGAATAAATATGAATACGCATTCGGCCAAAAATATAACTTTTCCAAATCGTCCATACAGTTTGGACATTTGGTGGAGCAAGAGGTTCGAGAAGGTATACACCAGATCTCGGGAATAACGACGATTGGTGGAATGGACACATATTTGGGTATCCCTGAAAGCCTGGGAGGCGTAAAAATCCAAGTATTTGCATTTGTGAGGGAAAGATTACATGATAGAATAAATGGATGGACATCAAAGTTCCTTTCTGGGGGGGGGGGGGGGGAAGAGGTTCTCATAAAATCGGTGGATGCCGCCTTGTCGACGTATGTAATGTCTAGCTTTAGGTTGCCTAAATTTATCACCACCAAATTGACTAGTGCCGTAGCACAGTTTTGGTAGAGTTCCAATGGAGGTCAGAGAGGTTTACATTGGGTTGCGTGGAAGAAATTATGTCGAGATAAAGAGGATGGTGGACTTGGTTTTCGGACAATTGAGGCTTTTAATAGAGCTTTGCTAGCAAAACAACTTTGGTGATTAATGGACAATCCAGACTCTCTTTTCACTAAATTTTTTAAAGGACGATACTATCGGAAATCCAATATGATGGACTCGCCCACATCATACTCTCCATCCTATGGCTAGAAGATTATCATCTCAGCTCAACCCTTGGTTAAAAATGGCTAATCAAACGAGTTGGATCAGGATCCACCATCGCTGTTTGGCGAGATCCTTGGATACCAGCTTAACAGCCAAGGGCAGCCACTTGTAAAACTATTAACTATTATCCATGTTTTATGGTTCATCACTTGATTGATCATTTAACAAGGACTTGGAATATGGAGCTCATCAATGCGATAATTATTCCACAAGATGTGGAACTTATTCACCGCATTCCGGTCGGAAATATAGGTAGGCCGGATTCGGTAGGCTGGTGTCATACAAAATCTGGAAAATATACGGTTAAATCGGGTTACCACATAGAAAATGCAAGTTTATATTCTGATCAAATTTTGATTTGTGGCCCCACCATTAAATCATTACAAGCCCAATCATGGAAAATCACATGTCCGACGAAATTAAGACACTCCCTATGGTAAGCCCTAACGGGACATCTTCCGGTGAGTTTTAATTTACACAAGCGAGGAGTTAGGTGTGATACTCAATGCGCCCGTTGTGGCATGGAGGAGACAATCAATCATGCCTTATTAGAATGTCCCCCCGAATTCCAAACTTGGGCTCTGTTAACGGTCCCCACGACACTAGGAGTTTTCCCGGTATCGGCTATTTTCACTAACATGGATTTCTTATTTTGGCGGGTCCCTCTCGGATATCAAGATAATATTTTTCCTTGGATCTTATGGTATATCTGGAAAACACGAAATGATAAGGTATTTAGAGGCATAGACGTGGCTCCAGATATTATTTTACGTAATGCGGAGGCAAAAGCAAAGGCTTGGGAAAAGGCTAGAACTGAGGAACCACCGGAAGCTCCAGTCGAGCTAGGGCCACCATCTAGTGGCCCAATTTATGAAGGTTTAAAATGCTACATTGATGGATCTTGGAAGGAGACAGATCCTGCTTCTGGTTTAGGGTGGTTCTTATTTCAAGTTAAAGATACGGCGATTTTGATGGGAGCTCGAAACACAAGTCGAAGTATAACTCCCCTGCATTTGGAGGTCGAGGCACTACTGTGGGCTATGCAATGCATGTTACATCAGCAAAAGTCGGAAGTAGCTTTCGCAATGGAGTGTTCCGATTCGGTGGGGATGGTGTCTACATCAAAGGAGTGGTCGGCGTTTGACGTATATCTCGATGAAATATTGACGCTAAAGGAGCAGTTTTGTTTCTTCTCGTTATCACTCATTCCGCGCATTTTTAATTCCAGGGCCGATCGGCTAGCGAATTGTGCGGTTCAATTAATTTTAATGCTCTTTTTGTAAGCTCTTCACCACCTAGTTGCGTAATCAATTGGTGGTAAGGTGATATTATTATGTTGTTGACAAAAAAAAAAGTATTTGCACCCACTAGCAATGTAGGTTTAATTAAAAAAAATCCTAAAAATACCACAATTTCAAGTTTTGTTTTCAAAAATGTCACTACTGTGGAAGTTGAATTCCGCACTAAGAATTTATATGTTAATTCAGAGAAAAAACTTTAGTCTTAAGAAATGTCTATAAACCCGAGGAGAAAAGAGTTATAAATTGAAGCTAGATTTTTATTGATGTGAATCGAATATACAATGAGATCTTCAGTGAGATATGTTCCAAGCTAGTAAGTAGTCTAAAGCTCTCGTATGAGTGAAAAAGTTCGCGAAATATGCTCGAACTTCATATATTTATAGCTCAAATCAGCTCCTCGATCCAGCTCCACATATCTACGGACGGTTCCGCATATCTCGGGCAAGTTCTTGGCATATTTCCCGCGAATTTTGCTCCTACGGTTGTGTTAACTTGTTCCCGGCTCGTCAACTCTGCTTCCATTGATTCGGCGTGTGCAGGGCTTACTTGGGCTTATTTATTAGCCTTATCTTTTTTGGGTTTGGGTCGTATGCCCAATCCTTTTGTCTTTTATAAACTGTTTGAACTTGGACTTTTAGCGGGCTAGATTCGGTGACGAATCCAGCTCCAACAGTTCCCCCCATCCCATTAAGTATTAAATAATAATTACTTGATGGACGATTACTTATTATTGTATCTTTACCGCGAAGGTGCTCCCAAAGGTTCTGACAACTTAGAATTCAGAAAGACTCAAATTTTTAAGTTTCATCGAATTAACCATACAAAAAAAATTTCAGCTTCTAATGTGAATTTCAAGTTACATTCAATTTCATATGCATTGAGAGGGAAAAAATCAGCAAATATACGCTCTGTATAGCTTATGTTTAGTCTATCGGTGAGGTATGAGGTTGAGCTATTCAAGTTTATGCTATGATTCCATCGAACACTGAGCTTAATAAAGTGAGAAAACCAATTCTTACACATACATCTTTCTCTATTCTTAAATGGAGAGCAATATACGAACCTCCAACAAATACACACAAACTAATACGATGGAATTAAAAAAATATATATATTTCTAAAAATTCTAATTTTGTCTGTTTAGAAATTAGAATTTAGTTGAAAAATATTTTAGAAATTTTTAATTTTTTAATTTTTAATTAGTTTGTTGGATAGAAACATATAAGTTTGAAACAAACTAATTATTATATAAGTGCATTTTGTAGTTCCCCAAAAACTTTTTTTTTTAAAACTTGTCAAACATATTTATTCAATCGACTTTAAAATAAAAATATATTAGAAGAACCCAATTTAATTACTTCAAATTTGTTGAGTTTCTTTACATATTGATGATACTTGAATTTTACTTTTTTCACAAAGGATTAATTTTGTTAAAACTTTGCAATTTCTACCATATGTCCAAAATTCCTTAAAGTGTTTTAAATTTGAAAGTTGTTTATGATTATTAGTGACTCATAAACAATTTGACGATCCAACCTCACACAAAACCTCTCTAGCACGTGGTACGATTGATTTTTAATTATACTAATCTCTCTTTGTTTTCCTTCTGAACTCTAGAAGATCTCTCGTGCATGATCCTTTATTTTTACTTTGGCAAAAATCATTGAGTCTGTGATTCATATATTAAATTGTGTAAGACTAAATCCATTGATTTTTAGTTAATTTTATCTCACTCGAACTAAATATTAAAAACACATTGTAGACACTAATCGATTAATGTACAAATTTTTCTAGTATTTTACCTTTATTGCAAAAACAAAATTCAACTATTTGTAGATTAACATGTTTGCTCATCTACTTACTGTCATCTCTGCCATATTTTTATATACATATTGGATCCATTATTTCTTAATAATTATATTTTGTTATAAACCCATTAGATGGATGCCTATTATAGGCTCATGTTCTAGAATGACTTGTTCTCTAAGTTATACTTGTTCTCCAAGTATTTGTATCCCTATATATACTCTCTACTATTGATGGAATAACACAACACAATTCATTTTCTCTTTCTCTTGTTCATAACACGTTATCAGCACGATAGTCTAGCCGTTTGAACACGAAACCTTCATTGTCTGAGCAAAATCCAAAACCCTAGCAACTGAGTAAAAACTCTAGCCGTCTAAACAACTACAAATCCCTAACAAGACCGTCTTCAATTTTTTACGTTGTTCTCATCTCAACTCCATCGAGAAAAGTGCTATTCATATTCATTTATTTTGATTTGATTAATAATTTGATGGCATCATTACGTCATAGACGTTTATAGGGGTGGGCAAAAAAACCTATAACCGAAAAACTGAACCGAACCGAACCGAAAAAGGGGGTATGGGTTCGGTTTCGGATGTTCGGATTATACCTATTGGTCTTCACCATTTATAGTTCATAGGTTATAGGTTCGGTTTCGGTTTAAACCGAATAACAACTACGAATCCCTAACAAGACCGTCTTCAATTTTTGACGTTGTTCTCGTCTCTACTCTATCGAGACAAGTGCTATTCATATTCATTTATTATGATTTGATTAATAATTTGATGGCATCATTACGTCATAGACGTTTATAGGGGTGGGCAAAAAAACCTATAACCGAAAAACTGAACTGAACCGAACCGAACCGAAAAAAGGGGTATGGGTTCGGTTTTGGATGTTCGGATTATACCTATTGGTCTTCACCATTTATAGTTCATAGGTTATAGGTTCGGTTTCGGTTTAAACCGAAAAACTGTAAACCCTAAACTACTCTATAATCTACCCCGACTTCTCATCTTCCCAAACCCAAACACTTAAAACTTTTGAAAGTTTCACTTGTAGAGTTAGGATTGTGAGGGACAAAAAGCTAGTCTTGAAGGATTGTGAGAAAGAAGGTTTGAAAAGAGTTTCATGGATGTGAACTTTGTGTTCATTTATTTTATGTTTATGGACTTTATGTTTCATTTTGTGTTTCATTTTATGTTTAATTATGGATTTTATACTCAAAACTCTTTAAATATGATGTTCTTGTGTTTCATTTTGAATTGTTTGCTTGATTTGTAATAGGTTTTGGTTAAAACCAAAACCGAAACCGAACCATAAAGTATTCGGTCTATTATGGACTTCTAAAATGTGATACCAAACCAAACCGAAACCGAAGGCAACCGAACCGAGACCAACTCATAACTAATTCGGTTTTATATGGACTCATTTTAGCCACAACCGAAAAACCAAAAAACCGAAAAACCGAACCGAAACCAAATCGACCAACCGAATGCCCACCCCTAGATGTTTACATGTTTTATTAAAATCTTTCGTTACCTGCTTAATTGATATATAAGAGATCGACACATGTAGCTATATGCTTTGTTAGTGTAACACTATAACTCATGAGCTTTACTGTTTTATGACAAATCGACTCATGTTTCTATGGCATATGCTTAGTTGGTATTGCTTTATAATTATACACTCATGTTATGTCAATCGTTATTATATTATTTATGTTTTGTGATGTTCGCCATGAAACTCAATATTTAATTTAACCCTTGTTGTTCTTGATTGGTTGATCATCTTGTGATTTAGAATTCACTTTTCTATGTCATGGTTAAAGGTGGCCGCATGGATCTTAAAACTGATTTATAATTAAATTCATTCATAATTTAGGTTATAATCGAAACATGCTTTAAGTGAGACCAATCGACACATGTTTATTAATGGATCTTATTACTTTTCCTGACTTGTTGATTGTTTTATAGTCTTCCCCGATGAGGCAGTCTAAGATTTCCGGACAAGACGAAACTTTAGCGGATTGAGCAGAGCAAAAAAAGATCACCGCCAACGTGCAAACCTCTAAACTCAACGAAATCTGATTTCTAATCTCCAATCTCTCAGATAAGTATTCATGCTTTATACTATTCATGTTTTATACTTGCCACCATTTGCTTTAATTTTAACGTGGCATGAATAACTTGCACAATTGCTCCCAATTGATTAGATCTGGTGTTTAATATCTTATTGCTTTAGTGAATTATATTATAAACCAAAGCATAATTTATTGTGATTGCCACATGCTTCAATGCTACTTGATTTATTTCTTAGAATAAAAATCATCAATTAGAATTTGATATAGATTTGATTGTTTGGAAATTATTATGGATTTTACTTAAGAATTCGTTGGTTCATATTTCTTTATCACAAATCATATGGCATCATGACTTGCTTTATATATTTAATTTAAAATCTGATTAGAGTTAGATCATATATAGCCCTTTGTTAATTGTGATTGATTTGTGCTAATATTATTTTGGAGTTCTAGGAATATGAAATAAAAAAAATAAAAAGTACAATTTTGATGATTGATAGAAATTGATAAGATTTTATCATAAGTAAAATCGTTATGCCATGGATACATAATAATAGGATTTTCTTTGTTCATCGGTTTGGTATTAGACTTGAGTTTGCTGCTGCATTCAACTGTTTTATGGCTGGATTTTCTATGAGGTATGGTCTGTTGACCAATAAATTTACTTACAGTTTTGAACAAAAAAACCTTGTGAGATTTTCCTTTATGGTTTGGTTCGATTAATTCTCTTAAACCGAAGACATCATAATTTTATTGATTATTGTATTGCTGAATCATACATCCCTTTGGTCATACCGGTTGATCAACTTTATAATTTACGAAGTGGATCCATTGCTTGGAATAATGAAATAACCGATCATGGTGTGATGTTTATATGATACTGCATGAATCACATCGAGTTAGTTATGGTCCATCCCCTGAAGTGAATGTGACATCTTATATGTGAAAATAAAAGATCACACTGATAATACTAATCCAAAGAAGTGGCTATAGAAGTTGTCTTGAGTGGTAAAGACCAAGATGTTTCTTTCAAGAACTTAAATTCTCACCAGAAATGCAAAAAGAAAATAGTAAGAAGTTGATTGTGGTCCATTCCTTGAAGTGAATGTGACGCCTTATACATAAGATCACACTAATAACACTAAGCCAAAGAATTGGTTATGAAAAATTTCTTGAATGGTCAAGATCTAAATCAAGATGCTTCTTTGAAAGAACTTATATTCTCAATTGAAGTGAGAAAAAAGATAATAAGACATAAGAGATATTTCTTTGATCACACAATAAAATAATCTAGTTTGAGTACAACATGTACTAGTATAAAACTTAGTGAAGGCTCTAGAAGAGTAAATATATTATTGCTTATGGGAACGCAATTTTAAATCATTAATGCGTTATACTCTTTGGAAAGTCTCAAAAGTTGAAAGGATATAAGATATAGTATATGATCCAAGTCAGGTATATACTGTTGATTCTAGAATGAGATTCAATTCGAGATGGATGAATTTGAAGTTTCATCATCTCGAGGGAGAGAATTAAAGAATCTCACATAGACAATAAATGATATATCCTGAAGATTATGTTCACTGCTTGACCATAAAAGATCCTTAAGAGAATTGTGTGATCACCAGAATGTGATATATTTATGATTGGTTATATGTATGACAACAAGACTTGAAGTCTAGATGGTAAAGGAGGCATATTTAACCCTTCACGCAAGTCATGTTGTCTTGTAGACACAATATCGTGAACAAGAATTTAAAAAGTGTTCCGAGATTATATATTGTGTCTTTTTAAGGCTAAGAAAAAGTAATAAGCTATTGATGAGAAATCATGATTCATGTATGGCTAGTTTTGGTCAATTTCCTGAAGTAAATACTATATCTTACATATAAAAGAAAAGACCAAATAAAATTCACCGAGAAAGTGGTTACTCAGTGATAGCCTCAATTTACCAGAAGTTTACCATTAGCTTTGAATTTTCCGTAAGTAATTTTGATTATGATATCCCGCGAAGGGAATAAGTGATTAGCGATGCAAAGTAAACCAGAAGTTTACTAAGAATGAAAAGTAAACCAAATGTTTACTAAGAGATTAAATATTTGGCTTAACCGGATTGGTCACCTTGGTTTTTATGATAATGCGAAAAAATTTAAATGATCATGAGGCTTTCACCAAAAAAAAAGATAATTTGAATCTAAGAGTCTTCTGAAATATATACAAGGAAATGGTCATGGGCTGATCACCCATCATGTGAAATTTTGGATACCTTATATTTCCAAAAGACGCATCGAGTTAATGGATGCATTAACTCGATGAACACATAAAACCGATGGACACGTCGACTACATATTCACATTTATCCTTGTCATCAAACCGCAACTTGAAGTTTGTGAGGTTATTTGATATAGATTTCATCTAAAGAAAAATCGATTTGATAATGCTGGTGAATTTTTACCTAAAGTCCATTGGGATAATTGTTAAACATCATGAAGCTTATGTTCATACACAAAGTGGTTTAGCAACGTTGATTCGCATCAAGCCATTGAGTAACAAATATATAGGATTAGAAACCAAATAATTGGTTTAGGATTAGAAACCAAATAATTCTCATATGAGAATCTTTAAGTATGAAAAGTGCTCCACCACAATGCTCTAAGATGGGACCTTAAAGGAGGATATAAATATATGTTGGATATAGATGATAAGTAAGTGTCTAAAGCCATCCAAGAAGGATGTATCTAAGGCTTGACTCGTAGATTGACATTTTAATGAGTTAGTTTTCCAACATTAGGGGGAGAAAGTAAACAGCTGGAGAAAGAGAGAAGTTTTATTGAATTATCAATTATCCTCAGACTTAAGAATAAGTCCAAAGGATAATTCATTTGCAGAGCTTAGCGTATTGATTACCAGACGCTTTTGCTGACCCAAGTAGAGTGATGAAATCACCTATCCATCTGTATACGCTCTAATAAGAATTAATGTTCCACAAGGACAATATCATACTACTAGTGAGTCTAAAGATCGCATGAAGCGTGATAGACCAATTTGGTTCCAAATATAAGAATCCTCGTAAAACAAAATGAGTAGATAATTATAATGACCAGATGGAGGAAAGAAAGATTTCGAATGATCTCTAGAACAGACCGAATGAGTTCTAGAAGAGACATAAACATGACGAATGAAAACATTCAAGTACTTGACCAGTCAATCCGGGAGTTTGATGAGGAGTTCGGTCGGCTTCTGATTCATGTCGATAGAGATTTGGAGGGCGAGCAGGCCCAGGTGAAGAGGTTCCTGAGGGGACTTCGACCAGATTTGAGGACTCGCTGTAGAGCGAGTAGGTTCACCACGAGGGCAGAGCTGGTGGAGACAGCTGCTGCGATAGAGGATGACCTGAGGGAGCAGACTGTGGTGGTTAGTCCACCGGTTCAGCAGCAGAGGAGGTCGCAGCAACAGGTGGGTCCGAGCAGGGGCGACAAGCCTGCTTAGGGACATAATAGGAAGTGGGAAAGCACTTAAGGGGCTAGTCTGGGTGGTTTGGGATGCTTCAGGTGTGGGAACATGGATCACCGGGTAGCATGCTGTCCGAAGAGGACCGAGTCTCGGGGAACGCAGGTGTGCTTTCACTGCAGGGAGCCGGGGCATATGAAGCCCAGGTGTCCTAAGCTGCAGCAATCGGTGGATCAGATTACAGCGGCACCGCGGGTGTTTATTTCGGTGGAGGCGAGTGGTTCTAGCGCCAGACCGATCACATGTAATTTCCAAACTTGTTAAATTTTGGTGTTTGAATTTTAGTCTATTTTGGAAATTGTGAGTCTGTGTTAGAATGTTAGGGTTCTTAGGCACATGGGATTTATGCAGGGACCTTAGTAGTGGGCGGGTGTGAGTCCTATGTTTTGTTTGATTCTGGAGCGACGAATTGCTTCATTACTCCGGAGTGTGTGGAGATCAGCGGTATCCGAAGGGATTCCGGTGAGCAACCGGGAGTAGTTAAGGTTGTTAGAGGCATGTCGTTAGCTACTCTTGGGCGGGCTCAAGGCGTAGATATTCTGGTGGCGGGAGAGTTGATGCCAGTAGATCTGATTATTAGTCTGGTGGAGCTGTATGATATCATTCTGGGTATAGATTGGCTGGATCAGTACAGGGTCCATCTGGATTGTCATCGGGGACGAGTTGTGTTTGCGCGAGAGGCGGGGAGGTTGGTTTATCAGGGAGGTTGGTTTATCAGAAAATAAGGCCAAATTCCGGGAGTCTCATGATTTCAACAATTCAGGCCGAGCAGCTGATTGAGAAGGGTTGCGAGGCGTATTTGGCGATGATTGTGATGCCAGAGTCTGTTGGAGAGGTTGCAGTTGGGGATATTCGAGTTGTTTAAGACTTCCAAGATGTTTTTCAGTAATTGCAGGGATTATTGTCGTCTCAGTCGGATCCTTTTTTTATTGAGTTGGAGCCTAGGACGACTCCCATATCCAAGGCGCCTTACGGTATGGCTCCAGCAGAGATGACAGAGCTAAAGAAGCAGCCGGATGATCTTTTGGGGAAGGGATTTATCTGGCCTAGTAGTTCACCGTGGGGAGCGGCGGTGTTGTTTGTGAAGAAAAAGGATGGAAGTTGTTGGGGTCGAATCTCTCCCCGGAAGAATAACAGTCACAAAATGGCTAAGTGTAGAAACCGTGTCGGCTCGCGAACGATGTCGTGCACATCGGGACACAAAGATCGCGCACCATGACACGAGGATTGTGTACCGTGACACGAGGATCACATACCGTGATGCAAATGGAACCGATGTCAGCCAAATGTGGAACCGAAGTCGATCACGTGTGGAACCGATGTCGGTCACATGTGGCACCGAAGTCGACCATGTGTGGAGCCGACATCGGTCACATACGGCACCGAAGTCGACCATGTGTGGAGCCGACATCGGTCACGTACGGCACTTAAGTCGGGCTCATATGGTTCCGAAGTCGAAGAATGGTGACGCCGATGAAGCGCTGATGGTGCTGATGTGCCGATGTCAGATGGTTCCGATGTCGGCGTACGGTGGTTCCAATGTCAAACAAGCAATGGTTCCGATGTCGATAAGTGATGGTACCGATGTCGTACTAATGGTTCCGATGTGGGCGCTTACCGATGTCGTCTTGATTAGACAGAGTTGGGCCAAAGTGGAATGTGACGAGGCCCGTGAAAAGACTGACACAAGCAATCTAAAGAAGAATGGAAATCGCAAGAGAAGGGGGATTTCCATTATGACTTAGGGATAGGCAAAACCGCCTTAGGTGACTATATATACATGTACATAACCCTTGAGAAAGGGGATCCGAAAATCAATTGACAAAGATTTGTACTCTAAAGCTTTCTGAACAGCAATAGAACGAGTTCTCAAATTCTCTTGACATTCATTGAAGTTAGCTTTGATTGCGTTGGTTTTAATCCTAGAATTTCTGTTCCCTACAAAAGTCTCTACAAGTTTTGATTGTGCGGGTTCGGACTCCCACAATTTGGAGCCGTCTAAGGGGACTCTTGAAATTTCTGACACGAAAAACCACCGCCAATCCTATACGAAGGAAGATGTCTAATGAAGAAACAAACTCTGCGGGTACTACCGAGGGAGGAGAGAAGCAGCAGTCACCACCAGTCACCGTAGACACGATGCCTAAAGCCATGACCCAGATCAAGGCGATGCTTGAAACGTTGGTGAAGAGGATCGAAGATCACGATAAGCAACACGCAACCGCCAACGCCAGACTAGAACCGAAACCAAGCTGGGGGGTTGGGCCAAGATCGACCGAGGAGACCGGTACGACCAATTCCCCTCGAATTTACGACACCGCAGAGAACACCAACGGGGATACCTCCGACTTGCCCTACAACCATGAATGGTGAGCAAAACCATGAGGTTGAGAGAGCTGGCGCCCGGGACGAAACCGAATCAGAACCGGTGATAGATCTGGATGCGGAAAATCCAGCACAAGATCGTAACACCGACAATACAGCCCCGATCCGCAACGAGCAACGACAGTTTGAGGACGAGATCGAGGAAGAAGAGGGTCGTCTTCTGGCGCAACAAACTCGATTCGAAAGTGAACGAAGAGCCGCGATCCGGGCCCAGAAAGATGAGATGATGGCACTTCGGGCAGAGATGGATCGAACGGCTGCCAACTTGAAAGTTGTTCAGTCACAGATGCACAGGGCCATTAGCAAGGCGCCGAAAATCGACCGCGTTTTGGAAGAAGCGCAAACTACTCCGTTCACATCCTGTATCACCGAAGTGAAAATTACAGATCCTGGAAAGATTAAGATCCCGATCTACAAAGGGAATAGTGACCCAAAGGACCACATCACGTCGTTCGCAATTGCAATGGGTCACGCTAATTTCCGGGAAGGCGAGAGAGACGCCAGAAAGTGCCTGTTATTCATCGAACACTTGAAGGGACCTGCCCTTCAGTGGTTTTCCAGACTCGATCGGAATTCCATTGACAACTTCGGTCAGCTAACCTCAGCATTCCTGAAACACTACTCCATATTCATAAATCCTGGGGTTTCCGATGCGGACTTATGGACGATGTCGCAAGGACAGAACGAAACACTTCAGAGTTTCATCGAAAGATTCAAAACCGTTATGTCTAAAGTGGAGCACGTTAGCGACAAGGCCGCCCTACTCGCTCTGAAAAAGGCACTCTGGTACACCTCGGATTTAAAGAAGGAGATGACCGTGAACACTCCCTCGACAACAGAAGATGCCTTGCACCGGGCTTCCGGGTTCATCAATCAAGAGGAGGAGACCACGTTGTGCGCCGAAAGACACGGAAAAGCGAAGCAAAAAAATCAGCAACCGCAAGCTCAACAACATCAGAATACCAAGAGAGGCAATCACACGCCCGGTTTTGTCCAGCATGAAGGAGGATTCAAAGGAGCACATAGTTTTCAGGTAGAATCCGCTGGACGAGGTCAAGGACAGGGTAACTCACGAGGAAGAGGTCAGGTGCGTGGCCGTGGCCGTGGCCGAGACCCTTGGAACACCTGGGTAAGGAAAGAGAGTACTTACGACGAAGCAGCGTATTGTGAACACCA
Source organism: Arabis hirsuta (assembly GCA_964056655.1). Lineage (NCBI taxonomy): Eukaryota > Viridiplantae > Streptophyta > Magnoliopsida > Brassicales > Brassicaceae > Arabis > Arabis hirsuta. The sequence continues at coordinate 18,974,198 of OZ053301.1, forward strand.
TCGCGTCTTTGGGCACTCAACCGCGAATTACCGGGTTCTAGGTTTAAAACTCGCTGCAAAACTGGCAGCAGGAGAGCTTGGAGGAAACGTTAGCATTGACGATTTCGCCATGGATGTTAACGATGATGGAACCGACCCAGCTGACAAAGAAGGTCAGAAGCGTCAGAGGCAAGAGAGCGAAGTCCCACCACCAGAACCGCGAAGGCGCATTAACATGATTATGGGTGGATCACATTACTGTGCAGACACTGTTTCTTCCATCAAAGCCTTCCAAAGGCGAGCTGACGTTAGTGTAAACCTCTAGATCCCATCTACTTTTCCGAACGATGTCATTACCTTTGAAGAGAATGAGACGGTTGGGATTGATAAGCCTCATGACGATCCTCTCGTGGTCGAAATAGTCGTGGCCAATTGTGACGTAGCCCGGGTGCTGATTGACACTGGAAGTACGATGGACATAATATTCAAGGAAACACTTAAGCGAATGGACATCGACTTAGCCGCGGTCAAACCATTCCCGAAATCGGTAACAAATTTTTCTGGAGAAACAACGATGACAATGGGACTGATCACACTACCTGTTCATGCCTGAGGAGTAACAAAAAACGTTGAGTTCTCTGTCTCTGATCATCCTGCTATCTATAATATGATATTGGGGACCCCTTGGCTGAATTCGATGAGGGTAGTTGCGTCGACCTATCATCTTTGCATCAAGTTCCCAACGCCGGGCGGAGTGAAAACCATTCGGGGGAGTCAGAAGGAATCCCGAATGTGCTTCCTGACAGAGCACAAACTCAGGAAACCAATTACAGATCAAGTGTCAAAGTAGAAGAAGATGAAGACTGATAGAGAGCCGGTTAAAAGGCTCAGCAAACTCTTATAGCAATTACAGATAACGGAGGGTCGCGAAAAAGAAAACAGACCACTTCGTGACCCCGTTATCACGGTCTGCATAGACGATGAACATCCGGAGCGATGCGTGGAGATCGGTTCCACACTAAGCGAGGACATTAAAAAGGAACTTGTTTCGTGTCTTAAGGAGAACGTCAGTACTTTCGCGTGGACCGCCGAAGATATGCCGGGTATCGATATCAGCGTGGCAAGCCACGAGTTGAATGTTGATCCGAGCTTCAAATCAGTCAAGCAAAAAAGGAGGAAGCTCGGGCCGGAAAGCGGTCAATGACGAAGTAGAAAGACTTCTCAAGGTTGGCTCGATCAGAGAAGTGAAATATCCCGATTGGTTGGCAAATCCCGTCGTCGTCAAAAAGAAGAACGAAAAATGGCGCGTTTGCGTGGACTTTACGGATTTGAACAAGGCATGCCCAAAGGACAGTTTCCCTTTGCCTCATATTGATCGCCTGGTCGAAGCAACAGCCGGCAATGAGCTACTATCATTCATGGACGCTTTTTCGGGATACAATCAAATCCTTATGAACCCGGAAGATCAGGATAAGACAGCATTCATCACGGACAGAGGAATTTACTGTTATAAAGAATGCTATTCGGGCTAAAAAATGCGGGAGCAACTTATCAACGCCTAGTCAACAAGATGTTCGCTAACCAGTTGGGAAAGACGATAGAGGTGTATATTGATGATATGTTGGTGAAATCATTGAACAAACAAGACCACGTCAAGCATCTACGGGAATGTTTCGAGCGGCTGAACTTACATAATATAAAGTTGAATCCGACGAAATGTAGATTTGCGGTAACATCTGGGGAGTTTCTGGGCTACTTAGTCACTCATCGTGGTATTGAGGCGAATCCGAAGCAAATCGACACACTTAAGAATAAGGCTTCTCCGAAAACTAAACGAGAGGTGCAGCGGTTGACCGGAAGAGTTGCAGCACTTAATCGTTTCATTTCTCGTTCAACCGATAGGTGTTTGCCGTTTTATGATATTTTGAGGGGGAAGAAGGACTTCAGTTGGAACGAGAAGTGTAAGTCAGCATTCAAAGAATTAAAGAAGTATTTGGCGAGCCCACCGATACTTGCAAAACCAGTGGATGGCGAGCCACTTTTTCTGTACATTGCAGTCTCTTTAGTGGCCGTTAGCGGAGTGCTTGTTTGAGAAGAAATGGGTGAGCAGAAGCCAATTTTTTACGTCAGCAAGAGTCTAGTCGCCGCTGAGATAAGGTACCCGCTAATGGAGAAGTTAGCATTAGCCATGGTCATGTGCGCCAGAAAATTGAGACCTTACTTCCAATCGCACCCGATCGTGATTCTCAGCACTTTTCCCTTGAGGTCTGTCCTGCATAGTCCGAGCCAGTCGGGAAGATTGGCGAAATGGGCCATCGAACTTAGTGAGTACGATATTGAATACCGAGGCAGGACTTGTAAAAAGTCTCAAGTTTTAGCGGATTTCCTTATTGAGACCTCGGATGAAGGTCCCGAAGAAGACAAACCAAAGCCGACTTAGAAGCTCCATGTCGACCGATCATCATCAAAAAACGGCTCAGGAGTGGGAGTAAGGATGGCATCTCCGACAGGGGAGATACTGGAGCAGTCTTTTCGTTTAGGTTTTCATGCGTCAAACAATGAAGCGGAATATGAAGCTCTTATTGCTGGAATTCGGTTAGCCTTGGGATTGAAGATCGAAAACATACATGCGTTTTGTGATTCCCAGCTTGTCGTAAACCAGTTCAGCGGCGAGTACGCGGTAAAGGAGGATCGCATGGGGTTATATTTACAGATTGTGAAGGATTTGGCTGGACAGTTTAAAGAATTCACCCTGACGAGAGTCCCTCGGGGCGAGAACACTTCGGCAGATGCATTAGCAGTCCTCGCTTCGACATCGGATCCGGATTTAAGACGGATCATACCTGTCGAGTTTATCGAGCATCCCAGCATCAGGACAACCGAAACCGTGAACATAGTAACTCGGTCCCAGGCTGCAAGACACATGAAAGGAAGCACAAAGAAAGTTTTGGCAAGGACGATATCGACTTCAGATCCGCGGGGGACAACTTCCGTAGCTGATGGAACCGAAGTCGTGACGTCGGGACAAGCAGGATCCGATGTCGGCAGAAATGACGTTCCCACTTCGGCGTAGGCTGCGAAGTCGAATGGAACCGGGACAGGCGCGTCCACTTCGGCGCCAATGCCTTCCACTTCGGAACCAGGAATGAGTCTTGGTTTACCCGGATCCGAAGTCACCATCTGCAACAATCCCGGCCCGGGACAAGAAGATGCAGTTATGACGGAAGCTGAGAATGATCCGAGTAACAATCCACATGATAATTCTGACGAGTATCCCGATCCAACCGCTGACGAAGAGGAGATTCTGGGGAGCCACGATGACGTAACCAATCCGGAATACGACTGCGACAAACCGTGGCTTGGTAACGTTCGCAGTTACATCTACGACGGAGAACGACCTTCCGGTAAATGGGCGGCCCACAAACTAAAGGCTCAGGCCGCGCGATATGTTCTGTTAGATGGAGAAGTCTTCAAGTGGTCTTTCTCTGGACCATTGCTAAAATGTGTGGAAGGCGGGACAACTCGAAAGATCATGAAGGAAGTTCATAGCGGCTCTTGCAGAAACCATTCCGGAGGACGAGCATTAGCAATGAGGATCAAACGACACGGGTATTATTGGCCAACAATAATAAGGGATTGCGAAGTGTTTTCAGCTAAATGCGAGCAATGCCAACGTCACGCCCCGAAAATTCATCAGCCTACAGAGATGCTCTCATCGATCACCTCACCTTATCCGTTTATGCGTTGGTCAATGAACATCGTTGGTCTGCTCCACCCGTCCCGGCAAAAACGTTTCATGCTGGTCTTAACCAATTACTTTTCTAAATGGGTGGAGGCAGAGGCATACGCGTCCATCAAGGATGCCCAAGTAGAAAATTTCGTATGGCGGAATATCATATGTCGTCATGGCGTGCCTTATGAAATCGTCACTGACAACGGATCGCAGTTCATCTCCGTTTGGTTTGGGGCGTTCTGTGATAAATGGATGATTAGGCTAAGCAAGTCAACGCCGAGGTATCCTCAAGGAAACGGACAGGCCGAGGCAGCCAACAAATCGATCCTTAAAGGGCTGAAAAAACGGCTCAAGGCGAAGAAGGGGAGATGGAAGGAGTGCTATGGTTGCACCGCACCACACCAGGACGAGCAACAGGCGAAACCCCATTTGCCTTAGTATACGGAACCGAGTGCATTATCCCACCAGAAGTGCAATTTCTGGGTGTGCGACGAAGACTTCTGCCAGAGCAGGAAGGATTAAATCATTTTCTGATGCTTGATACATTGAATCTTGTCAACGAGAAACGTGACTAAGCACTTATTCGGATTCAGAACTATCAAAACGCTGCAGCAAGGTACTATAACTCGAAGGTTAAAATTCGCAGATTCCAGGAAGGAGAATTGGTGTTGCGGGAGATCTTTCAGAATACAGCGGAGCTAAACGCTGGCAAACTTGGTGCTAACTGGGAAGGACCTTACCGAGTCACTGAAGTAGTCAAACCCGGAGTCTACAAATTAGCCAACACGGCTGGCGATCTAGTTCCGCGTTCGTGGAACGCTCGACATTTGAAGAAATACTATCACTAAGTCATTTCTAAATGAACTATGAGGCGGCTTGATCCCTGCAAAGGGTACGTAGGCAGCCCGTCTTCGGATGGGTTCAGCTGCTCCCTTCCCTAAAAAGGGGGGGGGGAGTAGGGGTATGTATACTCGTATACTCCCCACCTCTCAATGCTTGGACATCCATCACGGATCAACCAAGTCAATACTTGAACATCCATCACGGATCAACAAAGTCAATATTTGAACATCCGTAACGGATCAACCAAATCAAAGCGAAACACTTAAACTCGATCGTTGCTGATGGCCACAGTAACACTTTGATCTGACTATCACATCCCAAACGGGATATTAAGCGCGCAACGACCATTGATGGAGCAAGTTCGGTTCACGGAAACCAGCTTGAAAACCAAAAATGATCATCATAAACCCAACATACAAAACGTTGGTCATAATGTGATTGCAGCCGGAGCGGATATCATAACGTTTCCGTAAACCGGATTCAATCATAGAAAAAATCCAACAGACGAAACGTTGGTCGGAAATCAAAACATGTTACTAAACATAAACATCTCACAGAAAGAGATAAAGCCGTCAAGGCACAAAGTCTACATAAGATAAAGCCATTTAGGCAGTGAAAAACACGAGAACAAAAGCATGAAACAAACACGGCAGCATGGGACCTTTCAGGGGAGATTGACTAGGATACAACACCTCCATCGCCTTCACCATCACAGGCGTCTTCCACGACCTCGGTTCCATCCCCACCAGCATTGGATTCGGCACCGGTCTCGACGATATTTCTGTCATCATAGCCATAACCTTCAGTGCCGTCTGGTTCGCCTTCGAATCCCATACCGGTATCCTGGGCGCCACGCGGATCAAGCAGGCACACACCAGAAAGACCCCAATTTGACCCAGAAGGGAAGTGGACTCCAATTTCCGCTGTCTGAGTCTCGAACGGAATGACATCAAAGCTAGAGAGATCATCGTAAGAGAAAGGAGAGACAACTAAACCGTGTTGAATCTCGGCAAACAACGCGTTGTAGTCCTTGTCCCCGCCAACAAATTCCTCCCTCCACTCGGAGATTTCAACGGCTTCATCCTCCAAAGAAGGAGCATCATCGCGTTGAAGCTTCCGGATGAGCTCGAGATTCACATCAACTTGAGCAAGATCATTCATCTTGTCCACTGACTTCCCAAGACCCCTGAACTTTTCTTTGGTCCTCTCTATCTTCGACTTGAATTTGCTCATCAAAGAACGCACAATCCTCTTCGTGGCGGTTTTGACCTTAGAGTCGGTAGAGCTTTTCGCCAATGCAAGCTGGCCCTTGAGTGACTCTATCTCAGAATCTTTCTGGGCGCCCGAGTCGCGCAGTTCACCACGAGTTTTTTCCAACGACTCCAGGTTAGCCTCCAACGCCTTTCTCCTTGGCACTTCGGCTTCCCACTTGGCTCGAGCTTCTCCGGCCGCCTGTTCGACCCGCTCAGCCTCCCGCTTAGCGCGACGATCGTACTTACGTGCCAGCTTGGTAATGCAATCAACGAACTGGGGGAAACGACAAGTATATGAGTTAGGAACAGCGGTAAAGATATAAGCAACTCATAAGGAAGAAACATCACCTTGGTTCCATCCAGCGACAGCCTACCCTTAACCGAAGCTTCCTTTGGGGGGGCAGAGTGAGCCTCTTGTTCCGCAATATCAGGCGTCATCAGGCCACCCTGTGAAGCTCTAACTGTATACTGCATCACACCTTTTCCCTTCTCTGCGGCAGACAAGGTACGTTTTTGAGGAACCATGTTTCGCCTTATTACGGGCTCCGTTACCTCGGTAACGTTACAGTCCTGCGTCAAAGAGACTACAGACTCAGAACGACGCCCGGGGCGGTTTCCAGCGGAGGACTCGGAATGACGCCTAGGCAAAGGGGCAGTTACGGCATCGATCTCCATGTTCTGAACGCCACCTTCAGACTCGGCAGTCAAACGGCGTGCCTCGGTCTCTTTCCTTTTGCGAACTGATGGTCTCTTCCCCATGGAGGCTTGCGATGAACTGATTGATGAGGTGGAACCGACGAAGCAACGGGCTCTAGCGTCTTCGATTCGTTAAAGTGAAAAATCTTCCTGCCAATTACAGCGCTCGGAAGCAAGCAACTCTGCTAGCGTGAGAAAGTCTAGCGGAACTCTCGGAAATGGATTGATAACTGCAAAAAATAACAAACAGAGATTATGTTAGTATACGTCCAACGAATCGACAAAAACGAAGACACGACTCTGGCTCAACTACCCTTTCTTCTCCACTTCCTAACTATCTTATTGAGCCACCGGGAACCGACCGATGCTTCAGTTATCGGGACATAGAAGAAGTAGTCAATTCAGTAGCTATCTTTACTGGGAAAACCACTGATGATTGAACGGTTCGCTTTAGCCGAAACTGAATAGATGAGTTTTTCCTTAGGACGAGACGCTCGGACATCTAGCCAGTTCAATAGATGGTAGACATTGACCTCTTCGTCACATTCGATGCTTCTCACAAGAATACCCATCAAGTGACGGAGACCACGGGGACTTATCTGAGCCAGAGCAAGTTGGTACATCCATAGAAACTCGAGAATGACTTCCGGGATCGGAAAAAAGTACAAGCACCAGTTGAAACAGCTCTCGTACATGGTAAAGCAACCCGAAGGGGGATCCGAGGCTCGATCCGAAGACGAGGGTAGTATCATCTTGATCTCCTCTGAAATGTTGAATTTACGCCTCAACTTCTGCAGATATTCTTCACCGCACAGTGTGGAATCCGGAGGATCATGAATATCATGTCTAACCCTTATCCTGGGAGCCTTACCGCTCGGGGGCTTCGCCGCAGCACGCAACTCTGTATCTCACCTAGCCATTTCCGCCAAAGAAACCGCGAATTCATCTTCAAGTTTTGCTCTTCGAAGATTCATAGTGTACACGTCATGGTCGTCCATACTGCTGTCGAGATTACACGGAAGAGATCCGACTTCGGTACCGATCAACCTTGACTTTGGCACGCGATCAACTTCGGTTCGATCCAACTTCGGTACCGATCCACTTCGGTACCACTCGACCGAAGTTGGTCCGATCGGCCCGCGATCCACTTCGGTACCACGACGTCGATCCAAAATCGGCCCGTTATCCACTTCGGTACCGCGACGTCGATCCACGATCGGCCCGTGATCCACTTCGGTACCACTCGACCGAAGTTGGTCTGATCGGCCCGCGATCCACTTCGGTACCACGACGTCGATCCACGATCGGCCCGCGATCCACTTCGGTACCGCGACGTCGATCCACGATCGGCCCGCGATCCACTTCGGTACCACTCGACCGAAGTTGGTCCGATCGACGTCGGTCCACGATCGGCCTGCGATCCACTTTGGTACCGATCGACCTCGGCGCGCGATCAACTCCACTCCGATCCACTTTGGTACCACGATCGACACCCGATCCGCTGCAGCCCGCGATCGACTTCGGTCCCGGTCGACTTCGCTCCCGATCGTCTCCGGTCCCGATCGACTTCGATCCGCAAACTTCCCGACTTCGGTCCGATGTCGATGACAAAAAAAAAACTTAAGCAAAAGATGGAGAGTTAGAGAGAGAAAGAGAGGGTACCTTCTAGAGAGAGAGTGGAGAAGTGAAGAGTGAAGGAAGAATGAGGAAGGAGTGGAGTATTTATAGGAGAAGATGACTTTACTATTTATTGAGAAACATCCGGTAGCAGCAGAAGCGTCAGAAAAACTGGTAACGTTAAGTCATGAAGACATTGAGGTAATTCAACAGACAAAAGCAAAAGGACTGTTCGCGGAGCCCAGCCATCATTGGTCAAGAAATTAACTTAATTGAACGACTTTTTATGACTGCTAATTACCTGATTAACACAAACCGCTTCGCCACTATTTCCATAGTACCGAGCTGGGGGGCAAACTGTTGGGGTCGAATCTCACCCCGGAAGAATAACAGCCACAAAATGGCTAAGTGTGGAAACCGTGTCGGCTCGCGAACGATGTCGTGCACATCGGGACACGAAGATCGCGCACCACGACATAAGGATCGTGTACCGCGACACGAGGATCACGTACCGCGATGCAAATGGAACCGATGGCAGCCAAATGTGGAACCAAAGTCGATCACGTGTGGAACCGATGTCGGTCATGTGTGGCACCGAAGTTGACCATGTGTGGAGTCGACATCGGTCACATACGGTACCGAAGTCGACCATGTGTGGAGCCGACATCGGTCACGTACGGCACCGAAGTCGGGCTCATATGGTTTCGAAGTCGAAGAATGGTGACGCCGATGAAGCGCTGATGGTGCCGATGTGCCGATGTCAGATGGTTCCGATGTCGGCGTACGGTGGTTCCAATGTCGAACAAGCAATGGTTCCGATGTTGATAAGTGATGGTACCAATGTCGTACTAATGGTTCCGATGTGGGCGCTTACCGATGTCGTCTTGATTGGACAGAGTTGGGCCGAAGTGGAATGTGACGAGGCCCGTGAAAAGGCTGACACAAGCAATCTAAGGAAGAATGGAAATCGCAAGAGAAGGGGGATTTCCATTATGACTTAGGGATAGGCAAAACCGCCTTAGGTGACTATATATACATGTACATAACCCTTGAGAAAGGGGATCCAAAAATCAATTGACAAAGACTTGTACTCTAAAGCTTTCTGAACAGCAATAGAACGAGTTCTCAAATTCTCTTGACATTCATTGAAGTTAGCTTTGATTGCGTTGGTTTTAATCCTAGAATTTATGTTCCCTACAAAAGTCTCTACAAGTTTTGATTGTATGGGTTCGGACTCCCATAGAAGTTTTCGGTTATGCATTGATTACCAGGGACTTAACCGAGTCACTGTGAAGAACAAGTATCATTTACCGCGGATTGATGAGTTGTTGGATTAGTTGTGGGGGGCTACTTGGTTCTACAAGATCGATTTGGCTTCGGATTACCATCAGATTCCTATGGACGAGGGAGACGTTAGGAAGACGGCTTTCAGGATGAGGTATGGGCATTATGAGTTCGTGGTGATGCCTTTCGGGTTGACGAAGGCACCAGCAACGTTCATGAGGTTGATGAACAGAGTATTCCAGGAGTATCTGGATGAGTTTGTGATCATCTTTATCGATGATATTCTGGTGTATTCGAGGAGTCCTGAGGAGCATGAGGTTCATTTGAGAGTGGTTCTGGAGAAGTTGCGGGAGCAGAAGCTGTACACGAAGTTGAGTAAGTGCAGTTTCTGGCAGCGAGAGATAAGTTTCTTGGTCACTTGGTGTCTGCAGAGGAAGTTTCTGTGGATCCAGGTAAGATTGAGGCTATCAGAGGGTGGCCTAGACCGAGGAATGCCACCGAGATCCAGAGTTTTCTCGGGTTGGTAGGTTACTATAGGAGGTTCGTAAAGGGTTTTGCGAGTATGGCGCAGTCGATGACGAAGTTAATGGGGAAGGATGTTTCTTTTGTGTGGTCTTTAGCTTGCGAGGAGAGTTTCGGGAAGCTGAAGGAGATGTTGACTAGTACACCAGTGTTGGCATTGCCGGATCCGGGCGAGCCTTACGGGGTGTATATGGATGCTTCATGAGTTGGTCTCGGATGTGTGCTGATGCAGCAGAAAAAAGTTATTGCATATGCTTCGAGGCAATTGAGGAAGCATGAGTGCAACTACCCTACCCATGACTTGGAGTTGGCTGCGATGATTTTCGCTCTTAAGATTTGGAGATCTTATCTTTATGGCGGAAAGGTGCAGGTGTTCACAGACCATAAGAGTCTGAAGTACTTCCTTACTCAGCCAGAGATGAACCAGAGACAGAAGCGCTAGATGGAGTTGGTAGCAGATTAGATCTAGAGATTGGGTACCATCCGAGTAAGGCTAATCTGGTTGCAGATGAGTTGAGTAGGAAGAGGGTTGCTTCGGCTCAGGAGCGGGATATGGAGGCTTTGGTGAGTGAGATTGGCACTTTGAGGTTATGTGTTATCTCATATGAGCCGTTGGGGTTAGAGGCAGCTAACCAAGTAGATTTGCTGAGCAGGATTCGAGTAGCTTAAGAGAAGGATCAGGGGTTGATTGATGCTTCTAAGGTTGCAGGTTCAGAGTATTTGGTCTTGGCGAATGGGATGATACTTGTGAACGGGCGGGTTTGTGTACCCAAGGAGGGAGATCTGAGGCAGGAGATCCTGAGAGAGGCTCATGCGAGCATGTTGTCGATTTATCCAGAAGTGACCAAGATGTACCGAGATCTGAAGCGGTATTATCACTGGGTCGGGATGAAGAGGGATGTCACTAACTAGGTTAGAACGTGCAACAGGTGCCAGTTAGTGAAGGTTGAGCATCAGGTTCCGAGTGGGTTATTGTAGAGTTTACCTATTCCAAAGTGGAAGTGGGACATGGTTACCATGGACTTTGTGACAGAGTTGCCGGTTTCGCGGACGTATGATGCTATTTGGGTGATTGTGGATCGTCTAACCAAGTCAGCACATTTTTTTGCCATCAAGAAGAGCAACGGAGCGACGGTGTTGGCTAAGAAGTATGTGCGGGAGATAGTGAGGCTGCACGGGGTGCCAGCGAGTATCGTGTTAGATAGGGATTCGAGGTTTATTTCAGAGTTCTGGAGGGCATTCTAGGCTGAGATGGGAACTAAGGTGCATATGAGTACAGCTTATCATCCTCAGACTGATGGGCAGTCCGAGAGGATGATTCAGACACTTGAGGACTTGTTGAGGATGTGTGTGCTGGATTACGGTGGTCATTGGGCGGATCACCTAAACCTGGTAGAGTTTGCGTATAACAATAGCTACGAGGCGAGTATTAGTATGGCTCTATATGAGGCTCTGTATGGGAGGTCATGTCGTTCACCATTATGCTGGACTCGAGTGGGGGAGAAGAGCATGTTTGGTACAGATTTTGTTTAGGAGACGACGGAGAAAAGTTATGCCGATAAGAGGAGAAAAGAGCTAGAGTTTGAGCTGGGAGATCTGGTGTATCTCAATGCAGCGATGTTGAGGGATCCTAACAGATCCATTTCAGAGAATAAGCTAGGTCCAAGGTTTATGGGTCCGTTCAAGATTGTGGAACATGTTGGACCAGTAGCTTATCGGATGGAGTTACCTTAGAGTATGAAGGCTTTTCATAAGGTCATTCATGTCTCAATGCTACGGAAGTGTCTACATGAGTCTGAGGAGGTGTTGGCTAGGATTCTGGAGGATCTTCAGCCCAACATGACGTTGGAGGCGAGATCTGTGAGGATTCTCGAGAGGAGAGTCAAGGTTCTGCGCCGGAAGAGGATACCGTTGGTGAGAATCGTGTGGGACTATGACGGTATTGAGGAAGAGGCTTGGGAACCAAAAGCAAAGATGAAGGTAAAGTTCTCGAAGTGGTTCGAGAAGCAAGTGGAGGCTTGAGTTGTCTTCTTCTGGTTTTCAGTGTTTGTGATAGCATGTGGCTATATGTTGTTTATGTATTTTTCGCTTAGTGATGTAACGATTATACATTGTTGAGATTTAATAAGATGATTTTTTCTTATTAAATGTGTTTATAAGACGTGAGTCCTTATGATATGACTGGTGGGGTTATGTATTATGATAATTGGTGGGGTCATGTGTTATGATGACTAGTGGGGTCATGTGTTAGGATGACTGGTGAGGTCATGTGTTATGATGACTGGTGGGGTCACATAGCTAGAAATAGAGGTTCTATGTGAGTTAGAGCTTGTCCATGTTCTAGGAGGAGTATCTAGGAATGGAAGTTCTATGTGAATTAGGACTTGTCTATTCTCTAGATGGCACTGGGAAATAGAGGTTTTATATGAGTTAGAACCTGTCTATTTCCTAGGGAGAGTCTGGGAAAAGAGGTTTTTTGTGAGTAAGAACTTGTCTTTTTCTAGGGACTCTGATTGAAACACCCTGGTGGTGGGTTGTTTCAGATGACCTAGTGATTGGTCATGGATGAGATGACATTCCGGGTTAGGGGATGTCATGATAAAACCACGGGAGGCGATTTTGGTCGACATGTGCTTATGATGCACGTCGCAGAGTTATTGCTCCAAGGGATAGTGGGTTCCCTGAATATACTTGAGGGATGGTGGTTCCTTCCAAGGGATAGTGGGTTCCCTGCTTATACTCGAAAGATGGTGGTTCTCTCTAGGGGACGGTGGGTTCCCTATATATACTTTGAGGGATAGTGGTTCTCTCCAGGAGATAGTGGGTTCCCTGCATACCGATAGCTCAAGGGGTGACGATCCTGAGAGTGGGTATGGTGTATGTGTATATGAGTTATGAGTATGAGTTATGAGCAATAACATCTGGATGTGATTTGTAAGTATGAGACTAGATGAGCTTCAGGAATCGGATGTTGATCTCAGGTTGTGCTGGCCGGTGGGGTCAGGAGTGTTGATTTCAAGTAGAGCTGGCCGGTGGGGTCAGGGTGTTGATATTGGGTGGTGCTGGCCAGGTTGGGGTCAGGATCGTAGCCGTAGTGAGACGGTGTTACGTGATTCGAGGATGAATCCGTGTTAGTGGGGAGAGTTGTAATGACCACGAATCAAAATTGTGATTTTGGTCGTGCGTCGATCGATACAAAGTTAAATTGAACCGGTTGGTTTGATTTAAGTTGGCGGTTTGTGGGCCGGTTTAGGAAAAACCCTAGGGCTTCCCTATAAATAGGAGTGTGGCCGCATTTTGGGACTTTTAGAGTTTCCAGAAAGTTTCTAGAAAGTTCCATAGAGTTTTTGAGAGAGGAGATTCGTTTGTGAGGCTCTGGAGATTTGTTCCTAGTGCTTGTTGATCGTGTTTGGAGGAGGATTTCGGATTGGAGATCCGTGTTCTTCGCGTTCATCGTTGTTTTTTTATCCTTTTCCTTCCTGATCCAATGTGAGTGCGTGACCGTGGCTTATCCGAGTAACGAGATTGATAGGATGCGTTTGATTGCTGTTATTTGGTGGATCTCGTGTGATTTCGAGTGAATTTGTGCAGGGGATCGATTGTGATGCGTTCTGGAATCGAACCATGAGAGGATAGGTCCGATTATGGGTTCTGCGTCGGTGCGTCGATCGACGTAAGTGCTCTGCGTCGATCGACATAGTGTGCATCGATCAACACATGGTGGTTGTGTCGATCGACGCTTGTGTCGATCGACGCATGTGCAGTTGTGCGATTCTTGTTTGATTGTTCATGTTGTGCGTTGTTGATTGTTCATACTGGTATTGTATCTCTTTCTTATGTCTGTGTGTATAACCTAGTAGATGGGATGACCGTCTCACTGAGTATTTGTGATAATACTTACGCATCTCTTATAACAATGTGATGCAGGTAAAGACAAGGTGTGATCGTGGAATCGTGGCCGAGAAGAGGAGATGATCTAGTGTCTTGATTTTGTGGTTGTTATTGTTAGAATAGCTAGGTTGCTAGTGAATTCTGGATTGTTAAAATTGGTTAGTGATTTAATAAAGTATGAGATTTATTGAATTGTACTGGTTGGATAATTGTTTGTGTTGTTCCGCATAGTCGTGTTTGACCGTTGAGGATTATTATTTATATTAATAATAATCCGGGTTTGAAAATTTTAAATTTTTATGGGGTGGGTTGTTTCATACATAGTCTTCGAAATCAAAACGTCATTCCTAGAAAAGTGTCATAATTCCTATCTTATTATTTTTCTAAAACGTTTTCTTATTTTTTTGAAAATAAATTTTGGAAAATTCTTTTAAAAATATAAAAACCAAACACGAACAAACGTGTTAGTAAACAACAATCGCCCCGGTCTTAACTTACACCGTCCCGATGTAAATTCAAATCAAATTAAGGGAGTAATGCTGAAAATTTATTTGAAAGAAGAATGAAAAAGATAGAGAATAAAACGAAATACCGGTTTATGGATAAAATGCCCGAATGGTGGATATGGATCGGTTTTGTGATGGGCTCGGACAAGAGGGGATTTGACCACTCCAATATGTTCTCCATGTCTGGATAAACAAGACTCCTCAAGGTTCCAAATCAACTAGTTCCTTATAGAAAGAATATAGTACCACGATAGTGATTTTTGGTCACCAGAAGATCTATGCAGGGTATCTTCAAATCTGTGATATTTTCCTCAAACCATATCGAAAGGCTACTGAATTAGAGGGTATTGTGAAGCTACTGGTGAAGTTTCATCGCTAATTCTCGAACGGTTAAGCATACGTCCATGTAGAGGTGGATTTGGCTCGCCGGAAGGTGTGGATCGTGCCATCCAAAAATCCATGGACAATTTCTCAAGCCATATTGAAAACTCACCGGAAAACATGACTTTTTAGGTCAGTTGGTCAAGTGTGATTCTATTTGCTCGAGTGGTTTGGAAGTTGGTCCATAAAAGTGCTCTGTGTGATCCGTTTGTGAGCGTAGATGATGATGTCTCGAAATTGGCTCGGATAAACTGGGTTCTTCTTCAAACACAGTTATTTTGTGTCCCAAAAAAGGGTTGAATGAGGCGTGGTAGTCCTTGTTGCTTCTCTTTGTTGTGCACATCTCCTTTGAATGGTTCGGATCTTCCTTAAGATGAATGAATTGTGTCCACAACGGAATCTCTTATAAATCCTTGTTAAAAGAGTAACATATCCTTGTAAAAATATTTGAAATCACTTGTTAAATTCATCTTGGAGTGAAGTCCTCAATACATGTGTATTGAATTCTAAGTCCAAAGATAAGAAAAGTAGATAAGAAACAAAAAAAAATCAATGAATGACTACAAATTGTCAAAAATCATTAATCTAAGTGAAATCAATGAATATGTCAAGATGTGAAAATCATGTTTAAAACCAATTAAATCTAACCAATATTTTAAAATTTCTAATGCGAAAATTCATGAATCAAATAATACTCTTAATAATTTAATTAAGAATAGATAATTTTGAGAAAAATAATTCATGAATATGCAAAAATAAATTGGTTCTTAAAAATTATGTGTGAAAAATGGTTTTAAAATAATTAAAAGAGTGAAAAAGGAAAAATTAACCTTATTTGACCAAACAGTTAGGTGGTCGGCTCGGTGGTTCAAACGATGGTTCGAATCGATTTGGTTTGGTCGGTGGTCCATGGATCATGACGTGGCTCCGGGTGGGTGTGGTCGGTGATGGAGACGCGGTGTGGCCAGTACCGGTCCAGGTGTCGGGTGACTTAGTAGCGGTGTTAGGATGGATTGAAGTGTAGCTCGGGTCCTAGGCGAGACGCGGCACGAGACGTGGGATGGATGGTGGAGTCACGACACGAAAGAGGAACGGTGTGGGACGTGGACGTGGTAACATCGGACCATGTACCGGACGGGGGAACTCGACCGATGGTGGAAACACATGGGATGCGGGGTGTCAGGACGAGACTCGCTCAAACACCGGTCGTTATTTCCGACCGGTGTCGTGACCGTTATTTGGGTCGCGGGGCATGGGGCATGGGTAGCTTGAACATCGATCTATGGCATCGGTCCACCTGCTCGACCGGTGTTCGAAAACAGGCGGGGCACATGACTGTTGTGGTAGGACCGCGGCAGAAAATGCACACCTTACCGCTTCCCTGCTGCAACCCTACCGCAACAGTCACCCCATCTCCACCGCACCATTTTTGCTCCTACACCGGTCGCGATTTCAAACCGGTGTGATGACCCGATGCCAAGACACAGTACGCAGGACAAAGCGATGGTCGCGTACAATGGTCAACGTGTTCGGCCGGTATCGAGGTCGCGGTCCATACGTTTTTCATCGAACTTTTTCTTCGTCTATATACAGATTTGAGATCCGAAAGATGCTACTTAATCTTGAGAACGAGATTTTCCCAATGGTGTGTGTAACGCCCGTGAACCAAAAAGTGGATTTTTGGTGGTGCGTCGATCGACACTGGGTGTGTGTGTGTCGATCGACACACGTGTTTCGACTTGTGAGAAGTCGGGTTTTGGGCGTTATGTCGATTGACATAAGTGGAGTGTGTCGATCGACACGGGGTTAAATTGAACCGACAGGTTCAGTTTAATTTTCCGATTGGTGTATCAGTTTAGGGAACCCTAGGGTTGTATATAAAGGCAGGAACAGTGAAAGTTGGCCGATTTTTTCTTCCAGAAATGGCAGACCAGAGAGTTTTTGGGAGAAAATCAGAGGTTTAGGCGATTTTTGGAGTGTTGGGAGACTTCTGGTTGATTGGTGATCCTTGGAGTCTGGGATTTGGTGTTCGATTGAGGAGTTTCAGATTTGGAGGTTGTGTTCTTTGCGTTCTTTGTGTTCTTCGGGTTCATCATCCTTTTCAATCCTTTTTCGAGGTGAGTACGAAACCGTAAATTTATCTGGATAAAGGAATAGATGGAATATGATTGTTTGTGGTTGTTTGGATTGGATTTTGTGTGTTTTGTGGATGAAAACATGCAGGAGATCGATGGATCGCATTAGGGTTCGAGCCATGAGAGGATAGGCTTGTTCTCTATTCTGCGATGTCGTGTCGATCGACACAGGTGCAGTCTGTCGATCGACACAAGTGCAGTCTGTCGATCGACACCTAGAGGTTGTGTCGATCGACACAGTGCTCCTGGACTGGTTCATTGTTTGATTGTTCGTGTATGCTTGTTGTTTGCTCGTCTTAGTATTGTATCTTTTGTTTATGCCTGTGTGTATAACCTGTAGACGGGATGACCGCCTCGCTGAGTATTTGTGATAATACTCACGCAACTCAGCGTTTTAGGAGGGGTTCGTGGGTGAGACTGCTACGAGTGCCAGTGTCAGGGCTGTTGAGGCCAGTGTGGGTCCCGGGGTAGTTGGTGGCACGGCAGGCCCAGGTGGGGGTGTTGCCGCAGGTGTGGCCCAGGACCAAGATGATCGTTTAGCGGGTTTACTGTAGATGATTCTGGAGCGGTTACCAGGTGGGGTGCTGGCTCCGGGTCAGGCTCTGGGAGTTCAGCCGGGTGTGGCTGGTGTGCAGCCAGTAGTGGCTGGTGGTCAGCCGGGAGTGGCTGGTATGCAGCCGGGAGTGGCTGGTATACAGCCGGGAGTGGCGGTTGCAGAGGAGCTTCCATCCTATCTGAGGATGATGGAGCAGATGCAAAAGATTGGCACCGGGTTTTTCTCGGGAGGTGCCAAGCCTGAGGAGGCTGACGAGTGGCGGCTGAGGTTGGAGCGTAACTTTTGCTCTATCAGGTGTCCTGAGGGATACAAGGTTGATCTGGCGGTTCACTATCTGGATGGTGACGCGCATCTCTGGTGGCGAGGTGTTGAGGCCAGGAGGGCATAGGCCGAGATGGTCTGGGAGGATTTCTTGGCTGAGTTCAATGCCAAGTATTTCCCATAGGAGGCAGTCGATCGGTTGGAGCTGAGGTTTCTGGAGTTGGCTCAGGGAGACCGGTCAGTGAGGGAGTTCGACGCAGAGTTCAGTCGACTTCTAGTACATGCTGGTAGGGGCATGGAGGGCGAGCAGGCCTAGGTGAAGAGGTTCCTGATGAGACTTCGAGCTGACTTGAGGACTCGCTGCAAGGTGAGTAGGTTCGCCACGAGTGCGGAGCTGGTTGAGACGGCTGCTGCGATTGAAGAGGACCTCAGGGAGCAGGCTGTGGTGGTTAGCCCACCAGTGCAGCAGCAGGCGGGATCGAGCAGGGGTGGTAAGCCTGCTCAGGGACAGAAGAGGAAGTGGGAGGGCACTTCAGAGCCGAGTCAGAGAAGGCAGGGTGGTCCAGGATTCTTCGGGTGCGGGAGCTTGGATCACAAGGTGGCCAGTTGTCCTAAGAGGAGTGAGGCTCGGGATGCTCAGGTGTGCTACCACTGTAGAGAGCCGGGGCATATTAAGCCCAAGTGTCTGAAGCTGTAGCAGATGGCGGTGGCGGCAGTGCAGCCGTTGGCGGTGCAGCCATTGGCGGTGCAGCCATTGGCTCAGAATGCAGCGGTGCCGCGGGTTTTCTTCAGCGAAGGCGGGTGGTTCTAGCGCCAGACCGATCATAGGTAATTTTTAGACTTGACCTATTTAAATTCTTGTGTTTGTGTGAATTAGTCTGTTTGGAATTGTGAGTCTGCGCTAGAGTATCCGGGTCTTAAAGCACATGGGATTTGTGCAGGGACCTTAGTTGTGGGCAGGTGTGAGTCCCACGTGTTGTTTGATTAGGGAGCTACAAATAGCTTCATTACTCTGGAGTGTGCGGAGAGCAGCGGGATCCGGAGCGATTCCGGAGAGCAGCCGGGAGTGGTTAGAGTTGCTGGAGGCAAGTCGCTAGCTACTTTTGGGTGGGCCTATGGTGTGGATGTTCTGGTGGCGGGGGAGTTGATGCCAGCGGATCTGGTTATTAGTCTAGTGGAACTGTACGATGTCATCCTTGGGATGGATTGGCTGGATCGGTACAGGGTCCATCTGGATTATCAACGGGGACGAGTAGTATTCGAGCGGGAGACGGGGAGGTTGGTGTTTCAGAGAGTGAGATCGACTTCTGGGAGTCTCATGATTTCAACGATACAGGCTGAGCAGTTGATTGAGAAGGGTTGTGAGGCGTATCTGGTGACGATAGTGATGCCGGAGACTGTTGGAGAGATTGCAATTGGGGATATTCGGGTTGTTCGAGATTTCTAGGATGTATTTCAGTCGTTGCTAGGATTGCCGCTGTCGAGGTCGGATCCGTTTACGATTGAGTTGGAGCCTGAGACGACTCCTATATCCAAGGTGTCTTACCGTATGGCTCCAGCAGAGATGGCAGAGCTGAAGAAGCAGCTGGATGATCTGTTGGGGAAGGGATTCATCCGGCATAGTATTTCACCGTGGAGAGCGCCATTGTTGTTTGTGAAGAAGAAGGATGGGAGTTTCCGGTTGTGCATCGATTACCGGGGACTTAACCGGGTCACTATGAAGAACATGTATCCTCTGCCACAGATTGACGAGTTGTTGGATCAGCTGCGAGGGGCTACCTAGTTCCCCAAGATTTACTTGACTTCAGGTTAACATCAGATCCCAACTGATGAGGCAAACGTTAGGAAGACGGTCTTTCGGATAAGGTACGGGCATTATGAGTTTGTGGTGATGCCGTTCGGGTTGACGAATGCGCCAGCAACGTTCATGCGGTTGATGAATGGGGTGTTCCAGGAGTATTTGGACGTGTTTGTGATCATCTTCATTGATGATATCCTGGTGTATTCGAGGAGTCCGGAGGAGCACGAGGTGCATTTGAGGATAGTTCTGGAGAAGCTGCGGGAGCAGAAGCTGTACGCGAAGTTGAGTAAGTGCAGTTTCTAGCAGCGAGAGATGAGTTTCCTTGGTCACGTGGTGTCTGCAGAGGGATGATGTCGTGGGTTATTCAAGGTTTTAATTTATAACCCTAGATAAAGCTGCAAGTGCTTAGGCAAACGCAGTAGTATTTAGGGGTCGATCCACAGAGACTAGAGATGATACGGTACGAATTTATGTGATGAAAATTAAGCTAAGACAAAATATGATTTTGGTTTTGTGGTTTTATGAATAGCAATTATAAAGCAAAGAAAGTAAAAGCAAGGATAAATCAATAAGACAAAAGCGTTAGGCATTAGACAATTCGCAGAGACTCATGAAACACATAAAGATATCGGGTTGAAAAGATCGTTCTAGAACTCAAATCACTAATGTAAGGTCATCCCACTGTCGTGACGTAACTAACCATCTACATTTTCTACTCTAATAGACTCAACTATCGCAGGTTATTATAAGGTGAAAACATGCTTTAAGTGTAAGTTCGATTGTTCATACTACTCCATAACTAACCTTTCGAATTGTTATGACGCAGTACTCACCAAATATTAGTTCAGGCAATATAACAAGCTTTTGGAGAGTATATCAACCTAAGATCAGTTCGTAAGATGGCCAAAAAAGCAAACAGCATTACGATCGAATAGAGGTGAAAAATTCACTAGATAAACCCTAACAAAGTTCGATATTCAATTATGCATAAACATGGAATCTTTGAATGCCTAAAACCTAACAAGTAATTTACTCAGACATGATTGAAGTAACAATAAAACAACAAAGATAGGCACGAATCATCATAGATAAACTGAATTCAAAGAGTAAGAGATAAGAAATCTTCTCTATATCGAAGTACAAAGGGAGATCTCCTCCTAGAATCCAAATCCAATGAAGAACAAAGATGAAAACGTGTTTAGTGTTTAGAGAAGAGATAGGCGGCTGCCTAGGGCTCCCTATTCGTGCTCTCTTGACTGCTTATTGATGCTTATTCTCCTAAAGAGGCTAAAAACAAGTATATATAGGTGTAGGATCTTCTAGGGTTTTAGTTTATGACAAAAAGGTCTTTTACGTCAAAACTGCTCCAACGTTGGGCCAAGTAACGGACGGGATTCTAGGCTGGTGTTGGAGTCTTCTTTGGGCCTTCATGAGTGCTGGAAACGGTCTGAAACATCAGTCCACGGACTGGCCCGGTGCTTGACTCGATTTTGCACTTGTTTAACTTCAGAGGCAGTTTGACGTGTCTTCAGTAAACCGAGCGTATCTTTCTGCTCACAGCTCCAAATGATATGATTCAAACTCCGTTGTGAAGCTAACTCAAAGATCTAGCTGTTATGTCCAACTTAGTAGATTGTGGTACCTTGTGAATTCTTTGGTCTTGATGATATCTTTGGCTTATGAAAGTTGACGTAGCTTGGTTTACACCTCTTTTGGTCCTTTTTGCTCCGTTTTGCTTGATTTCCTTATTAAGATTCTAAAACTACAAATACGAGGAAAACTACCTCTTTTGGCTGAAAAGCTTATTAAAGTGCATAGAAAATATAGTAAAATAGATGGTAAAAGTGGTAAAATATTGGACATATCAACTCCCCCAGACTTAAACCTTGCTTGTCCTCAAGCAAAATTCAATAATAGAAAAGAGGTTTGAAAACGCAGAAACTTACCTTCCCTTGGAGTACCAGACCGACGCTTTCAACTAGTAAGCCACATAATGCATAACCAACTCAAATTCAGACCACCATGTACTTTTCCATAGACATTCGCAGCATCCCAAATTCATCCAGACTTTTCAACACAACTCGCTAGTCCTCATTGCTGGGTCTCGTCCCAGATCTCAATGCCAAGAACCTTCTAGACTCATTCCCATACTATACCATGACTAGTGAACCATACAACTCTTGGTACTCATTCTCTCCCCTAGACTTATTTGATTTTCTACTCTTTGTTTTTAGAATGCTGGGACTCAAAATCAGTGCTTTCACTACTGTTGTTCCTTGTGAGGAGACAGGGTCGTGAGATCGCTCGTCCTCTACATCCGTTCTAAGGGACTCAGACTGCTGGCTTTTGAGCTCCGGGTGATCATTTCTTGAGTACTGACTTACTAGAATTTTATTTCCTCATCTTATACTCAAGAACTATCATATCACCACAATCATTTTTTTTTTGAACAAGGGAGAGGAGTACCGTTACTTTCAACAGAGATTGCACTTGTCAGGTACGAATGAGGAGTCAATCTCTATGAACATCAATCACAGAGGAGACCGCATAATTAGCTCAAACTTGGCGGATTATGCTGGAAGTAACAAATGTCTCTATTTAACTGGTCAGCCTTAGGGATTTTCATTAGTCTGACTCTGAAATCGATCCTGGAAAAATGGTCACTAATCTGAAAAAGACAATCCACTAAACCAAAAGAAGGGTCATCATTTCCAACTGACTATTTTGATTCAATAAAACGTTTTCAGAAAATAATTTTTTGAAAAACTCCTTTTAAAAGCATAAAAACCAATCACGAACAAACGTGTTAGTAAACAACAATCCCCCCAGACTTAAATTACATCGTTCCCGGTGTAAAAAAATCAAATTAAGGGAGTAATGTTGGAAAATAAAAATAAAATTGAAATTAGAAAAGTTAGAGAATAGAACGAAGTTACCGGTTGTAGACAAAAAGACTTGAAGATCGAAAAATGTCCCATTTTGGTTGGTATGAAGCATCTTTGGACTCGACTATCTCCAGGGGTGAATGAACACTCCTAAAAGCTTCCTTATGTCCTTAGAAACAGTTCATCTTAAGGTTTCATCGGCTGGTTCCTCATCGTTTGAAAATTGGCTCACGGTATAGTGTTTTTGGTCATCGGAAGATTGCTCGTGGACTATCTCTCAAACCGTAAAATTTTCCTCGAGCCATATTGAAAATTCACCGAGTTATAAGGTGTTTTAAAGCTCGTGGTGAAGTTTCAACACTTTGTCTCGTACGGTTTTGCGTATGGTCCTTGAATGGGACGATTCAACTCGCTGGAAGGGTAGTATCGAGCCATCTGCAAAAATGTAGAGAATTTCTCGAGCCAAATTCAAAATCCATCATAAAACATACCTTTTTAGTTCACGTGGTGAAGTTTGAAGGCTTTTGGTCCAGTGGATAGGTAAATGTCCCATAAAAATGCTCCACGTGGTCCGTTTGTAAGCTGAGATTGAGAAAATCTTAGGATTGTTGCAAGCAATATGAGATCTTCTTTGATTCTAAGCATATGGTATTCTGCACGAATCATAACTAGGCTAGGTGTCTCCAATTTCTCCTCTTTTCTCACACATCTCCTTTGAATGGTGGATAATGCTTAAGACGATTGGAAGTGTGTACATCACAACAAAAAGTTTTGTTACAAGTCCTGTTAAAGAGCGACATATCCTTGCAAAAACACTTGAAATCACTTGTTAAATACTTCTTGGAGCTAAGTCCTCAATACGTATGTATTGAATTCTAAGTCCAAGGGTTAGTAAGATAGCATATATTGAACAAAATAAATCCAAGATTGAATCCAAAGGGTTAAAAATTGCTAATCTAAGTGAAATCAATGAATGGATATGTAAAGATGTGTAAATCATTCAAAAACCAAATTAATCTAACCAAAATTTGCAAATTTCTAATGCAAAAATCCATGAATCAAATAATATTCTTAATAATGATTAATTAAGAATAGATAATTTTAAAAACCATAATTCATGAATATGCAAAAATAAATTGGTTCTTAAAAATTATGTGTGAAAAATGGTTTTAAAATAATTAAAAGAGTGAAAAAAAGAAAAATTAACCTTATTTAACCAAACGGTTAGTTGGTTGGCTCAGTGGTTCGAAGCGGTGGTTCGGTGGTCCATGGTTCGTGACACCAATGGTGTGGTGGTTGATGGAGACGCGGTGTGATCAATACCGGTCAAGGTGTCGGGTGTCTAGTCGCGGTCAAGGATGGTTCGAGACGTGGCTCGGGTCCAAGGTGGTTCACGGTACGACAGTGGCAGTGGATTTGGACTCGCGGGTCGAGGTAATACCGGTCGTGGTACCGGTCGACATCGTCGACCGGTATCAGGTCGCGTCGTGTCGCGGTATGGTTTGGGAAGGTGTGGGCAGGTCGTGTCGCGGGACGAAGCAGGACGCTGGAAGGATCGGGACTGGTCAAGTCGCGGCATGGAGCGGGACGGGAAAGATGGTGCGGGAGGTATCGGGTCACGAGTACTAGACCGAATATCGGTCGGTACCGTGGTCTGATATTGTGGCATGCGGGAAGGTCGGGGGTCGTGTCGCGGGTTGGTGTCGTGTGTCGCATACCGGTCTGGGTACCGGTCGGTACCTCGATCCGAAATCGAGACTGAAAGATCGAGTTGTCGTGTCGCAGTAAGAAATTGTGTCACGGGACGAGGCGAAAACACGCGAGTACCGGTCGGGGTTTCCAACCGATACACGCGACCGGTACGTGTGACTTGCGTCGCGGTACATATTTTACGCGATACCGGTCTAGGACGCGGCCTGGTATTCCGTCCGGTACTGGACCTGTGTTGCGGTAAGGTTTGTGATCGTGTCGCGGGACGAACTTCGTGTCGCGGTAAGGGCGTGGGACGGTCGAGACGCGGGTCGAGGCAAAACATGTCAAGTACAGGTCACGATTTACGACCGGCACGCGTGACCGGTATTTGGTCACTCGTGACGCGGTTGATCGGGGCGTGATACCGGTCGGGGACGTGGGTTGGTATCCGGTCCGGTATTGCCTCGTGTCGTGGTAAGGTGCGTCGTGTCGCGGTCCATGCGATTTTTGGTCGAGCTTTTTTTTTTCCGTCTATACACATCGGATTTGAGATCCGAAAGATGCTACGGATTCTTGAGAACGAGATCTTTCCAATGGAATGGAGATTGTCTCCTCATTACTTGTAGTTCGTCTCGAAAACAAGTTTGAAATTCGCTCCTTGCATCTTTGTATCCTTCTTCTTCAGCCTTGAGAAATTGGTCATAACTTTCAGACCGTGATACCAAATTACGTTCTGCTTTTTTCTGTAGCTTCGTATGACTGTCTACTATAGTCTCACCAAATTTCAGATTTTTCTGGGTTGATCTGGTAATTCTTTTGTGCCTTGAACCAGAACGGGTCTCGTGCTATCTCTTTCTCTTCTTCCTTCTCCAAAACAAACATTTTTTTGTATTTTTATAACTTTTTGTAAAAATCTGAAAATTCATGATTAGAAAAACCAATAAGTAATAAAACTTTAAAAATTAAAACTATGATTAAAATTTGAAATTAAAGACTCTAAAAAAAAATGAAACCAAATATGGGTTGCCTCCCATAAAGCGCTTGTTTTAAGTCTTTTATCTCGACTCCTTTTCCTTTTAAGCATAGGATGGCTCCACTAAAGGAATTGGGACTCCTTTAGCTTCTCTACACTCTGGACCGCATGGCTTAAGGCTCCATCTATTAGCATCTTGATGGCTTTCATAAAGAACAATCGTACCGTGAAAAAATTTCACCATATTGGTGACTTTTTCTTCGGTGAATTTTTCATCTTTCTCATTCAAATCCATGGAGATCATAATTATGAAGTTGGAGAAAAAATTCGAGGACCTTTTGTGTTTCATCTCGACATGAACCACATCTTCACATTCCTTAGATACCAAGATCGCATTTGCAATATTTGGAGTCTCTTTGCCTTTCGGTTTTGTCGGTTGGACAACATCTTTATGTATGGTTGGAGTGGCTGGAATTTTGAGGTCTTGGATCTCCTTAATCACATCACCTGGATCTATATAAAAGGTTTCATTAGTGTACATATTGATACAAAAAGAAACCTTACCTTGTAGGGATGGATAGATCACTCATTTGTCAAGTTTAGAGAGAGAGATTTGGTGATTTGTAGAATCCACAAATTCTCCATCGGTTTCAAGGAATGGGCGGCCCACAAACTAAAGGCTCAGGCCGCGCGATATGTTCTGTTAGATGGAGAAGTCTTCAAGTGGTCTTTCTCTGGACCATTGCTAAAATGTGTGGAAGGCGGGACAACTCGAAAGATCATGGAGGAAGTTCATAGCGGCTCTTGCAGAAACCATTCCGGAGGACGAGCATTAGCAATGAGGATCAAACGACACGGGTATTTCTGGCCAACAATAATAAGGGATTGCGAAGTGTTTTCAGCTAAATGCGAGCAATGCCAACGTCACGCCCCGAAAATTCATCAGCCTACAGAGATGCTCTCATCGATCACCTCACCTTATCCGTTTATGCGTTGGTCAATGAACATCGTTGGTCTGCTCCACCCGTCCCGGCAAAAACGTTTCATGCTGGTCTTAACCGATTACTTTTCTAAATGGGTGGAGGCAGAGGCATACGCGTCCATCAAGGATGCCCAAGTAGAAAATTTCGTATGGCGGAATATCATATGTCGTCATGGCGTGCCTTATGAAATCGTCACTGACAACGGATCGCAGTTCATCTCCGTTTGGTTTGGGGCGTTCTGTGATAAATGGATGATTAGGCTAAGCAAGTCAACGCCGAGGTATCCTCAAGGAAACGGACAGGCCGAGGCAGCCAACAAATCGATCCTTAAAGGGCTGAAAAAATGGCTCAAGGCGAAGAAGGGGAGATGGAAGGAGTGCTATGGTTGCACCGCACCACACCAGGACGAGCAACAGGCGAAACCCCATTTGCCTTAGTATACGGAACCGAGTGCATTATCCCACCAGAAGTGCAATTTCTGGGTGTGCGACGAAGACTTCTGCCAGAGCAGGAAGGATTAAATCATCTTCTGATGCTTGATACATTGGATCTTGTCAACGAGAAACGTGACTAAGCACTTATTCGGATTCAGAACTATCAAAACGCTGCAGCAAGGTACTATAACTCGAAGGTTAAAATTCGCAGATTCCAGGAAGGAGAATTGGTGTTGCGGGAGATCTTTCAGAATACAGCGGAGCTAAACGCTGGCAAACTTGGTGCTAACTGGGAAGGACCTTACCGAGTCACTGAAGTAATCAAACCCGGAGTCTACAAATTAGCCAACACGGCTGGCGATCTAGTTCCGCGTTCGTGGAACGCTCGACATTTGAAGAAATACTATCACTAAGTCATTTCTAAATGAACTATGAGGCGGCTTGATCCCTGCAAAGGGTACGTAGGCAGCCCGTCTTCGGATGGGTTCAGCTGCTCCCTTCCCTAAAAAGGGGGGGGGAAGTAGGGGTATGTATACTCGTATACTCCCCACCTCTCAATGCTTGGACATCCATCACGGATCAACCAAGTCAATACTTGAACATCCATCACGGATCAACAAAGTCAATATTTGAACATCCGTAACGGATCAACCAAATCAAAGCGAAACCCTTAAACTCGATCGTTGCTGATGGCCACAGTAACACTTTGATCTGACTATCACATCCCAAACGGGATATTAAGCGCGCAACGACCATTGATGGAGCAAGTTCGGTTCACGGAAACCAGCTTGAAAACCAAAAATGATCGTCATAAACCCAACATACAAAACGTTGGTCATAATGTGATTGCAGCCGGAGCGGATATCATAACGTTTCCGTAAACCGGATTCAATCATAGAAAAAATCCAACAGACGAAACGTTGGTCGGAAATCAAAACATGTTACTAAACATAAACATCTCACAGAAAGAGATAAAGCCGTCAAGGCACAAAGTCTACATAAGATAAAGCCATTTAGGCAGTGAAAAACACGAGAACAAAAGCATGAAACAAACACGGCAGCATGGGACCTTTCAGGGGAGATTGACTAGGATACAACACCTCCATCGCCTTCACCATCACAGGCGTCTTCCACGACCTCGGTTCCATCCCCACCAGCATCGGATTCGGCACCGGTCTCGACGATATTTCTGTCATCATAGCCATAACCTTCAGTGCCGTCTGGTTCGCCTTCGAATCCCATACCGGTATCCTGGGCGCCACGCGGATCAAGCAGGCACACACCAGAAAGACCCCAATTTGACCCAGAAGGGAAGTGGACTCCAATTTCCGCTGTCTGAGTCTCGAACGGAATGACATCAAAGCTAGAGAGATCATCGTAAGAGAAAGGAGAGACAACTAAACCGTGTTGAATCTCGGCAAACAACGCGTTGTAGTCCTTGTCCCCGCCAACAAATTCCTCCCTCCACTCGGAGATTTCAACGGCTTCATCCTCCAAAGAAGGAGCATCATCGCGTTGAAGCTTCCGGATGAGCTCGAGATTCACATCAACTTGAGCAAGATCATTCATCTTGTCCACTGACTTCCCAAGAGCCCTGAACTTTTCTTTGGTCCTCTCTATCTTCGACTTGAATTTGCTCATCAAAGAACGCACAATCCTCTTCGTGGCGGTTTTGACCTTAGAGTCGGTAGAGCTTTTCGCCAATGCAAGCTGGCCCTTGAGTGACTCTATCTCAGAATCTTTTTGGGCGCCCGAGTCGCGCAGTTCACCACGAGTTTTTTCCAACGACTCCAGGTTAGCCTCCAACGCCTTTCTCCTTGGCACTTCGGCTTCCCACTTGGCTCGAGCTTCTCCGGCCGCCTGTTCGACCCGCTCAGCCTCCCGCTTGGCGCGACGATCGTACTTACGTGCCAGCTTGGTAATGGAATCAACGAACTGGGGGAAACGACAAGTATATGAGTTAGGAACAGCGGTAAAGATATAAGCAACTCATAAGGAAGAAACATCACCTTGGTTCCATCCAGCGACAGCCTACCCTTAACCGAAGCTTCCTTTGGGGGGGCAGAGTGAGCCTCTTGTTCCGCAATATCAAGCGTCATCAGGCCACCCTGTGAAGCTCTAACTGTATACTGCATCACACATTTTCCCTTCTCTGCGGCAGACAAGGTACGTTTTCGAGGAACCATGTTTCGCCTTATTACGGGCTCCGTTACCTCGGTAACGTTACAGTCCTGCGTCAAGGAGACTACAGACTCAGAACGACGCCCGGGGCGGTTTCCAGCGGAGGACTCGGAATGACGCCTAGGCAAAGGGGCAGTTACGGCATCGATCTCCATGTTCTGAACGCCACCTTCAGACTCGGCAGTCAAACGGCGTGCCTCGGCCTCTTTCCTTTTGCGAACTGATGGTCTCTTCCCCATGGAGGCTTGCGATGAACTGATTGATGAGGTGGAACCGACGAAGCAACGGGCTCGAGCGTCTTCGATTCGTTAAAGTGAAAAATCTTCCTGCCAATTACAGCGCTCGGAAGCAAGCAACTCTGCTAGCGTGAGAAAGTCTAGCGGAACTCTCGGAAATGGATTGATAACTGCAAAAAATAACAAACAGAGATTATGTTAGTATACGTCCAACGAATCGACAAAAACGAAGACACGACTCTGGCTCAACTACCCTTTCTTCTCCACTTCCTAACTATCTTATTGAGCCACCGGGAACCGACCGATGCTTCAGTTATCGGGACATAGAAGAAGTAGTCAATCCAGTAGCTATCTTTACTGGGAAAACCACTGATGATTGAACGGTTCGCTTTAGCCGAAACTGAATAGATGAGTTTTTCCTTAGGACGAGACGCTCGGACATCTAGCCAGTTCAATAGATGGTAGACATTGACCTCTTCGTCACATTCGATGCTTCTCACAAGAATACCCATCAAGTGACGGAGACCACGGGGACTTATCTGAGCCAGAGCAAGTTGGTACATCCATAGAAACTCGAGAATGACTTCCGGGATCGGAAAAAAGTACAAGCACCAGTTGAAACAGCTCTCGTACATGGTAAAGCAACCCGAAGGGGGATCCGAGGCTCGATCCGAAGACGAGGGCAGTATCATCTTGATCTCCTCTGAAATGTTGAATTTACGCCTCAACTTCCGCAGATATTCTTCACCGCACAGTGTGGAATCCGGAGGATCAGGAATATCATGTCTAACCCTTATCCTGGGAGCCTTACCGCTCGGGGGCTTCGCCGCAGCACGCAACTCTGTATCTCGCCTAGCCATTTCCGCCAAAGAAACTGCGAATTCATCTTCAAGTTTTGCTCTTCGAAGATTCATAGTGTACACGTCATGGTCGTCCATATGCTGTCGAGATTACACGGAAGAGATCCGACTTCGGTACCAATCAACCTTGACTTTGGCACGCGATCAACATCGGTCCGATCCAACTTTGGTACCGATCCACTTCGGTACCACTCGACCGAAATTGGTCCGATCGGCCCGCGATCCACTTCGGTACCACGACGTCGATCCACAATCGGCCCGTTATCCACTTCGGTACCGCGACGTCGATCCACGATCGGCCCGTGATCCACTTCGGTACCACTCAACCGAAGTTGGTCTGATCGGCCCGCGATCCACTTCGGTACCACGACGTCGATCCACGATCGGCCCGCGATCCACTTCGGTACCGCGACGTCGATCCACGATCGGCCCGCGATCCACTTCGGTACCACTCGACCGAAGTTGGTCCGATCGACGTCGGTCCACGATCGGCCTGCGATCCACTTTGGTACCGATCGACCTCGGCGCGCGATCAACTCCACTCCGATCCACTTTGGTACCACGATCGACACCCGATCCGCTGCAGCCCGCGATAGACTTCGGTCCCGGTCGACTTCGCTCCCGATCGTCTCCGGTCCCGATCGACTTCGATCCGCAAACTTCCCGACTTTGGTCCGATGTCGATGACAAAAAAAAAAAACTTAAGCAAAAGATGGAGAGATAGAGAGAGAAAGAGAGGGTACCTTCTAGAGAGAGAGTGGAGAAGTGAAGAGTGAAGGAAGAATGAGGAAGGAGTGGAGTATTTATAGGAGAAGATGACTTTACTATTTATTGAGAAACATCCGGTAGCAGCAGAAGCGTCAGAAAAACTGGTAACGTTAAGTCATGAAGACATTGAGGTAATTCAACAGACAAAAGCAAAAGGACTGTTCGCAGAGCCCAACCATCATTGGTCAAGAAATTAACTTAATTGAACGACTTTTTATGACTGCTAATTACCTGATTAACACAAACCGCTTCGCCACTATTTCCATAGTACCGAGCTGGGGGGCAAACTGTTGGGGTCGAATCTCACCCCGGAAGAATAACAGCCACAAAATGGCTAAGTGTGGAAACCGTGTCGGCTCGCGAACGATGTCGTGCACATCGGGACACGAAGATCGCACACCACGACACGAGGATCGTGTACCGCGACACGAGGATCACGTACCGCGATGCAAATGGAACCGATGGCAGCCAAATGTGGAACCAAAGTCGATCACGTGTGGAACCGATGTCGGTCATGTGTGGCACCGAAGTTGACCATGTGTGGAGTCGACATCGGTCACATACGGTACCGAAGTCGACCATGTGTGGAGCCGACATCGGTCACGTACGGCACCGAAGTCGGGCTCATATGGTTTCGAAGTCGAAGAATGGTGACGCCGATGAAGCGCTGATGGTGCCGATGTCAGATGGTTCCGATGTCGGCGTACGGTGGTTCCAATGTCGAACAAGCAATGGTTCCGATGTTGATAAGTGATGGTACCAATGTCGTACTAATGGTTCCGATGTGGGCGCTTACCGATGTCGTCTTGATTGGACAGAGTTGGGCCGAAGTGGAATGTGACGAGGCCCGTGAAAAGGCTGACACAAGCAATCTAAGGAAGAATGGAAATCGCAAGAGAAGGGGGATTTCCATTATGACTTAGGGATAGGCAAAACCGCCTTAGGTGACTATATATACATGTACATAACCCTTGAGAAAGGGGATCCAAAAATCAATTGACAAAGACTTGTACTCTAAAGCTTTCTGAACAGCAATAGAACGAGTTCTCAAATTCTCTTGACATTCATTGAAGTTAGCTTTGATTGCGTTGGTTTTAATCCTAGAATTTATGTTCCCTACAAAAGTCTCTACAAGTTTTGATTGTATGGGTTCGGACTCCCATAGAAGTTTTCGGTTATGCATTGATTACCAGGGACTTAACCGAGTCACTGTGAAGAACAAGTATCATTTACCGCGGATTGATGAGTTGTTGGATTAGTTGTGGGGGGCTACTTGGTTCTACAAGATCGATTTGGCTTCGGATTACCATCAGATTCCTATGGACGAGGGAGACGTTAGGAAGACGGCTTTCAGGATGAGGTATGGGCATTATGAGTTCGTGGTGATGCCTTTCGGGTTGACGAAGGCACCAGCAACGTTCATGAGGTTGATGAACAGAGTATTCCAGGAGTATCTGGATGAGTTTGTGATCATCTTTATCGATGATATTCTGGTGTATTTGAGGAGTCCTGAGGAGCATGAGGTTCATTTGAGAGTGGTTCTGGAGAAGTTGCGGGAGCAGAAGCTGTACACGAAGTTGAGTAAGTGCAGTTTCTGGCAGCGAGAGATAAGTTTCTTGGTCACTTGGTGTCTGCAGAGGAAGTTTCTGTGGATCCAGGTAAGATTGAGGCTATCAGAGGGTGGCCTAGACCGAGGAATGCCACCGAGATCCAGAGTTTTCTCGGGTTGGTAGGTTACTATAGGAGGTTCGTAAAGGGTTTTGCGAGTATGGCGCAGTCGATGACGAAGTTAATGGGGAAGGATGTTTCTTTTGTGTGGTCTTTAGCTTGCGAGGAGAGTTTCGGGAAGCTGAAGGAGATGTTGACTAGTACACCAGTGTTGGCATTGCCGGATCCGGGCGAGCCTTACGGGGTGTATATGGATGCTTCATGAGTTGGTCTCGGATGTGTGCTGATGCAGCAGAAAAAAGTTATTGCATATGCTTCGAGGCAATTGAGGAAGCATGAGTGCAACTACCCTACCCATGACTTGGAGTTGGCTGCGATGATTTTCGCTCTTAAGATTTGGAGATCTTATCTTTATGGCGGAAAGGTGCAGGTGTTCACAGACCATAAGAGTCTGAAGTACTTCCTTACTCAGCCAGAGATGAACCAGAGACAGAAGCGCTAGATGGAGTTGGTAGCAGATTAGATCTAGAGATTGGGTACCATCCGAGTAAGGCTAATCTGGTTGCAGATGAGTTAAGTAGGAAGAGGGTTGCTTCGGCTCAGGAACGGGATATGGAGGCTTTGGTGAGTGAGATTGGCACTTTGAGGTTATGTGTTATCTCATAGGAGCCGTTGGGGTTAGAGGCAGCTAACCAGGTAGATTTGCTGAGCAGGATTCGAGTAGCTCAAGAGAAGGATCAGGGGTTGATTGATGCTTCTAAGGTTGCAGGTTCAGAGTATTTGGTCTCGGCGAATGGGATGATACTTGTGAACGGGCGGGTTTGTGTACCCAAGGATGGAGATCTGAGGCAGGAGATCCTGAGAGAGGCTCATGCGAGCATGTTGTCGATTTATCCGGAAGTGACCAAGATGTACCGAGATCTGAAGAGGTATTATCACTGGGTCGGGATGAAGAGGGATGTCACTAACTAGGTTAGAACGTGCAACAGGTGCCAGTTAGTGAAGGTTGAGCATCAGGTTCCGAGTGGGTTATTGTAGAGTTTACCTATTCCAAAGTGGAAGTGGGACATGGTTACCATGGACTTTGTGACAGAGTTGCCGGTTTCGCGGACGTATGATGCTATTTGGGTGATTGTGGATCGTCTAACCAAGTCAGCACATTTTTTTGCCATCAAGAAGAGCAACGGAGCGACGGTGTTGGCTAAGAAGTATGTGCGGGAGATAGTGAGGCTGCACGGGGTGCCAGCGAGTATCGTGTTAGATAGGGATTCGAGGTTTATTTCAGAGTTCTGGAGGGCATTCTAGGCTGAGATGGGAACTAAGGTGCATATGAGTACAACTTATCATCCTCAGACTGATGGGCAGTCCGAGAGGATGATTCAGACACTTGAGGACTTATTGAGGATGTGTGTGCTGGATTACGGTGGTCATTGGGCGGATCACCTAAACCTGGTAGAGTTTGCGTATAACAATAGCTACGAGGCGAGTATTAGTATGGCTCTATATGAGGCTCTGTATGGGAGGTCATGTCGTACACCATTATGCTGGACTCGAGTGGGGGAGAAGAGCATGTTTGGTACAGATTTTGTTTAGGAGACGACGGAGAAAAGTTATGCCGATAAGAGGAGAAAAGAGCTAGAGTTTGAGCTGGGAGATCTGGTGTATCTCAATGCAGCGATGTTGAGGGATCCTAACAGATCCATTTCAGAGAATAAGCTAGGTCCAAGGTTTATGGGTCCGTTCAAGATTGTGGAACATGTTGGACCAGTAGCTTATCGGATGGAGTTACCTTAGAGTATGAAGGCTTTTCATAAGGTCATTCATGTCTCAATGCTACGGAAGTGTCTACATGAGTCTGAGGAGGTGTTGGCTAGGATTCTGGAGGATCTTCAGCCCAACATGACGTTGGAGGCGAGATCTGTGAGGATTCTCGAGAGGAGAGTCAAGGTTCTGCGCCGGAAGAGGATACCGTTGGTGAGAATCGTGTGGGACTATGACGGTATTGAGGAAGAGGCTTGGGAACCAAAAGCAAAGATGAAGGTAAAGTTCTCGAAGTGGTTCGAGAAGCAAGTGGAGGCTTGAGTTGTCTTCTTCTGGTTTTCAGTGTTTGTGATAGCATGTGGCTATGTGTTGTTTATGTATTTTTCGCTTAGTGATGTAACGATTATACATTGTTGAGATTTAATAAGATGATTTTTTCTTATTAAATGTGTTTATAAGACGTGAGTTCTTATGATATGACTGGTGGGGTTATGTATTATGATAACTGGTGGGGTCATGTGTTATGATGACTAGTGGGGTCATGTGTTAGGATGACTGGTGAGGTCATGTGTTATGATGACTGGTGGGGTCACATAGTTAGAAATAGAGGTTCTATGTGAGTTAGAGCTTGTCCATGTTCTAGGAGGAGTATCTAGGAATGGAAGTTCTATGTGAATTAGGACTTGTCTATTCTCTAGATGGCACTGGGAAATAGAGGTTTTATATGAGTTAGAACCTGTCTATTTCCTAGGGAGAGTCTGGGAAAAGAGGTTTTTTGTGAGTAAGAACTTGTCTTTTTCTAGGGACTCTGATTGAAACACCCTGGTGGTGGGTTGTTTCAGATGACCTAGTGATTGGTCATGGATGAGATGACATTCCGGGTTAGGGGATGTCATGATAAAACCACGGGAGGCGATTTTGGTCGACATGTGCTTATGATGCACGTCGCAGAGTTATTGCTCCAAGGGATAGTGGGTTCCCTGAATATACTTGAGGGATGGTGGTTCCTTCCAAGGGATAGTGGGTTCCCTGCTTATACTCGAAAGATGGTGGTTCTCTCTAGGGGACGGTGGGTTCCCTACATATACTTTGAGGGATAGTGGTTCTCTCCAGGAGATAGTGGGTTCCCTGCATAGCGATAGCTCAAGGGGTGACGATCCTGAGAGTGGGTATGGTGTATATGTATATGAGTTATGAGTATGAGTTATGAGCAATAACATCTGGATGTGATTTGTAAGTATGAGACTAGATGAGCTTCAGGAATCGGATGTTGATCTCAGGTTGTGCTGGCCGGTGGGGTCAGGAGTGTTGATTTCAAGTAGAGCTGGCCGGTGGGGTCAGGGTGTTGATATTGGGTGGTGCTGGCCAGGTTGGGGTTAGGATCGTAGCCGTAGTGAGACGGTGTTACGTGATTCGAGGATGAATCCGTGTTAGTGGGGAGAGTTGTAATGACCACGAATCAAAATTGTGATTTTGGTCGTGCGTCGATCGATACAAAGTTAAATTGAACCGGTTGGTTTGATTTAAGTTGGCGGTTTGTGGGCCGGTTTAGGAAAAACCCTAGGGCTTCCCTATAAATAGGGGTGTGGCCGCATTTTGGGACTTTTAGAGTTTCCAGAAAGTTTCTAGAAAGTTCCATAGAGTTTTTGAGAGAGGAGATTCGTTTGTGAGGCTCTGGAGATTTGTTCCTAGTGCTTGTTGATCGTGTTTGGAGGAGGATTTCGGATTGGAGATCCGTGTTCTTCGTGTTCTTCGCGTTCATCGTTGTTTTTTTTATCCTTTTCCTTCCTGATCCAATGTGAGTACGTGACCGAAGCTTATCCGAGTAACGAGATTGATAGGATGCGTTTGATTGCTGTTATTTGGTGGATCTCGTGTGATTTCGAGTGAATTTGTGCAGGGGATCGATTGTGATGCGTTCTGGAATCGAACCATGAGAGGATAGGTCCGATTATGGGTTCTGCGTCGGTGCGTCGATCGACGTAAGTGCTCTGCGTCGATCGACATAGTGTGCATCGATTAACACATGGTGGTTGTGTCGATCGACGCATGTGCAGTTGTGCGATTCTTGTTTGATTGTTCATGTTGTGCGTTGTTGATTGTTCATACTGGTATTGTATCTCTTTCTTATGTCTGTGTGTATAACCTAGTAGATGGGATGACCGTCTCACTGAGTATTTGTGATAATACTCACGCATCTCTTATAACAATGTGATGCAGGTAAAGACAAGGTGTGATCGTGGAATCGTGGCCGAGAAGAGGAGATGATCTAGTGTCTTGATTTTGTGGTTGTTATTGTTAGAATAGCTAGGTTGCTAGTGAATTCTGGATTGTTAAAATTGGTTAGTGATTTAATAAAGTATGAGATTTATTGAATTGTACTGGTTGGATAATTGTTTGTGTTGTTCCGCATAGTCGTGTTTGACCGTTGAGGATTATTATTTATATTAATAATAATCCGGGTTTGAAAATTTTAAATTTTTATGGGGTGGGTTGTTTCATACATAGTCTTCGAAATCAAAACGTCAATCCTAGAAAAGTGTCATAATTCCTATCTTATTATTTTTCTAAAACGTTTTCTTATTTTTTTGAAAATAAATTTTGGAAAATTCTTTTAAAAATATAAAAACAAAACACGAACAAACGTGTTAGTAAAAAACAATCGCCCCGGTCTTAACTTACACCGTCCCGATGTAAATTCAAATCAAATTAAGGGAGTAATGCTGAAAATTTATTTGAAAGAAGAATGAAAAAGATAGAGAATAAAACGAAATACCGGTTTATGGATAAAATGCCCGAATGGTGGATATGGATCGGTTTTGTGATGGGCTCGGACAAGAGGGGATTTGACCACTCCAATATGTTCTCCATGTCTTGATAAACAAGACTCCTCAAGGTTCCAAATCAACTAGTTCCTTATAGAAAGAATATAGTACCACGATAGTGATTTTTGGTCACCAGAAGATCTATGCAGGGTATCTTCAAATCTGTGATATTTTCCTCAAACCATATCGAAAGGCTACTGAATTAGAGGGTATTGTGAAGCTACTGGTGAAGTTTCATCGCTAATTCTCGAACGGTTAAGCATACGTCCATGTAGAGGTGGATTTGGCTCGCCGAAAGGTGTGGATCGTGCCATCCAAAAATCCATGGACAATTTCTCAAGCCATATTGAAAACTCACCGGAAAACATGACTTTTTAGGTCAGTTGGTCAAGTGTGATTCTATTTGCTCGAGTGGTTTGGAAGTTGGTCCATAAAAGTGCTCTGTGTGATCCGTTTGTGAGCGTAGATGATGATGTCTCGAAATTGGCTCGGATAAACTGGGTTCTTCTTCAAACACAGTTATTTTGTGTCCCAAAAAAGGGTTGAATGACGCGTGGTAGTCCTTGTTGCTTCTCTTTGTTGTGCACATCTCCTTTGAATGGTTCGGATCTTCCTTAAGATGAATGAATTGTGTCCACAACGGAATCTCTTATAAATCCTTGTTAAAAGAGTAACATATCCTTGTAAAAATATTTGAAATCACTTGTTAAATTCATCTTGGAGTGAAGTCCTCAATACATGTGTATTGAATTCTAAGTCCAAAGATAAGAAAAGTAGATAAGAAACAAAAAAAAATCAATGAATGACTACAAATTGTCAAAAATCATTAATCTAAGTGAAATCAATGAATATGTCAAGATGTGAAAATCATGTTTAAAACCAATTAAATCTAACCAATATTTTAAAATTTCTAATGCGAAAATTCATGAATCAAATAATACTCTTAATAATTTAATTAAGAATAGATAATTTTGAGAAAAATAATTCATGAATATGCAAAAATAAATTGGTTCTTAAAAATTATGTGTGAAAAATGGTTTTAAAATAATTAAAAGAGTGAAAAAGGAAAAATTAACCTTATTTGACCAAACAGTTAGGTGGTCGGCTCGGTGGTTCAAACGATGGTTCGAATCGATTTGGTTTGGTCGGTGGTCCATGGATCATGACGTGGCTCCGGGTGGGTGTGGTCGGTGATGGAGACGCGGTGTGGCCAGTACCGGTCCAGGTGTCGGGTGACTTAGTAGCGGTGTTAGGATGGATTGAAGTGTAGCTCGGGTCCTAGGCGAGACGCGGCACGAGACGTGGGATGGATGGTGGAGTCACGACACGAAAGAGGAACGGTGTGGGACGTGGACGTGGTAACATCGGACCATGTACCGGACGGGGGAACTCGACCGATGGTGGGAACACATGGGATGCGGGGTGTCAGGACGAGACTCGCTCAAACACCGGTCGTTATTTCCGACCGGTGTCGTGACCGTTATTTGGGTCGCGGGGCATGGGGCATGGGTAGCTTGAACATCGATCTATGGCATCGGTCCACGTGCTCGACCGGTGTTCGAAAACAGGCGGGGCACATGACTGTTGTGGTAGGACCGCGGCAGAAAATGCAC
Organism: Arabis hirsuta; assembly: GCA_964056655.1. Lineage (NCBI taxonomy): Eukaryota > Viridiplantae > Streptophyta > Magnoliopsida > Brassicales > Brassicaceae > Arabis > Arabis hirsuta. Next base: position 19,012,535 of record OZ053301.1, read on the forward strand.
ACCTTACCGCTTCCCTGCCGTAACACTACCGCAACAGTCACCCCATCTCCACCGCACCATTTTTGCTCCTACACCGGTCGCGATTTCAAACCGGTGTGATGACCCGATGCCAAGACACGGTACGCAGGACAAAGCGATGGTCGCGTACAATGGTCAACGTGTTCGGCCGGTATCGAGGTCGCGGTCCATACGTTTTTCATCGAACTTTTTCTTCGTCTATATACAGATTTGAGATCCGAAAGATGCTACTTAATCTTGAGAACGAGATTTTCCCAATGGTGTGTGTAACGCCCGTGAACCAAAAAGTGGATTTTTGGTGGTGCGTCGATCGACACTGGGTGTGTGTGTGTGACGATCGACACACGTGTTTCGACTTGTGAGAAGTCGGGTTTTGGGCGTTATGTCGATTGACATAAGTGGAGTGTGTCGATCGACACGGGGTTAAATTGAACCGACAGGTTCAGTTTAATTTTCCGATTGGTGTATCGGTTTAGGGAACCCTAGGGTTGTATATAAAGGCGGGAACAGTGAAAGTTGGCCGATTTTTTCTTCTAGAAATCGCAGACCAGAGAGTTTTTGGGAGAAAATCAGAGGTTTAGGCGATTTTTGGAGTGTTGGGGGACTTCTGGTTGATTGGTGATCCTTGGAGTCTGGGATTTGGTGTTCGATTGAGGAGTTTCGGATTTGGAGGTTGTGTTCTTTGCGTTCTTTGTGTTCTTCGGGTTCATCATCCTTTTTTCAATCCTTTTTCGAGGTGAGTGCGAAACCATAAATTTATCTGGATAAAGGAATAGATGGAATATGATTGTTTGTGGTTGTTTGGATTGGATTTTGTGTGTTTTGTGGATGAAAACATGCAGGAGATCGATGGATCGCATTAGGGTTCGAGCCATGAGAGGATAGGCTTGTTCTCTATTCTGCGATGTCGTGTCGATCGACACAGGTGCAGTCTGTCGATCGACACAAGTGCAGTCTGTCGATCGACACCTAGAGGTTGTGTCGATCGACACAGTGCTCCTGGACTGGTTCATTGTTTGATTGTTCGTGTATGCTTGTTGTTTGCTCGTCTTAGTATTGTATCTTTTGTTTATGCCTGTGTGTATAACCTGTAGACGGGATGACCGCCTCGCTGAGTATTTGTGATAATACTCACGCAACTCGGCGTTTCAGGAGGGGTTCGTGGGTGAGACTGCTACGAGTGCCAGTGTCAGGGCTGTTGAGGCCAGTGTGGGTCCCGGGGTAGTTGGTGGCACGGCAGGCCCAGGTGGGGGTGTTGCCGCAGGTGTGGCCCAGGACCAAGATGATCGCTTAGCGGGTTTACTGTAGATGATTCTGGAGCGGTTACCAGGTGGGGTGCTGGCTCCGGGTCAGGCTCTTGGAGTTCAGCCGGGTGTGGCTGGTGTGCAGCCAGTAGTGGCTGGTGGTCAGCCGGGAGTGGCTGGTATGCAGCCGGGAGTGGCTGGTATACAGCCGGGAGTGGCGGTTGCAGAGGAGCTTCCATCCTATCTGAGGATGATGGAGCAGATGCAAAAGATTGGCACCGGGTTTTTCTCGGGAGGTGCCAAGCCTGAGGAGGCTGACGAGTGGCGGCTGAGGTTGGAGCGTAACTTTTGCTCTATCAGGTGTCCTGAGGGATACAAGGTTGATCTGGCGGTTCACTATCTGGATGGTGACGCGCATCTCTGGTGGCGAGGTGTTGAGGCCAGGAGGGCATAGGCCGAGATGGTCTGGGAGGATTTCTTGGCTGAGTTCAATGCCAAGTATTTCCCATAGGAGGCAGTCGATCGGTTGGAGCTGAGGTTTCTGGAGTTGGCTCAGGGAGACCGGTCAGTGAGGGAGTTCGACGCAGAGTTCAGTCGACTTCTAGTACATGCTGGTAGGGGCATGGAGGGCGAGCAGGCCTAGGTGAAGAGGTTCCTGATGAGACTTCGAGCTGACTTGAGGACTCGCTGCAAGGTGAGTAGGTTCGCCACGAGTGCGGAGCTGGTTGAGACGGCTGCTGCGATTGAAGAGGACCTCAGGGAGCAGGCTGTGGTGGTTAGCCCACCAGTGCAGCAGCAGGCGGGATCGAGCAGGGGTGGTAAGCCTGCTCAGGGACAGAAGAGGAAGTGGGAGGGCACTTCAGAGCCGAGTCAGAGAAGGCAGGGTGGTCCAGGATTCTTCGGGTGCGGGAGCTTGGATCACAAGGTGGCCAGTTGTCCTAAGAGGAGTGAGGCTCGGGATGCTCAGGTGTGCTACCACTGTAGAGAGCCGGGGCATATTAAGCCCAAGTGTCTGAAGCTGTAGCAGATGGCGGTGGCGGCAGTGCAGCCGTTGGCGGTGCAGCCATTGGCGGTGCAGCCATTGGCTCAGAATGCAGCGGTGCCGCGGGTTTTCTTCAGCGAAGGCGGGTGGTTCTAGCGCCAGACCGATCATAGGTAATTTTTAGACTTGACCTATTTAAATTCTTGTGTTTGTGTGAATTAGTCTGTTTGGAATTGTGAGTCTGCGCTAGAGTATCCGGGTCTTAAAGCACATGGGATTTGTGCAGGGACCTTAGTTGTGGGCAGGTGTGAGTCCCACGTGTTGTTTGATTAGGGAGCTACAAATAGCTTCATTACTCTGGAGTGTGCGGAGAGCAGCGGGATCCGGAGCGATTCCGGAGAGCAGCCGGGAGTGGTTAGAGTTGCTGGAGGCAAGTCGCTAGCTACTTTTGGGTGGGCCTATGGTGTGGATGTTCTGGTGGCGGGGGAGTTGATGCCAGCGGATCTGGTTATTAGTCTAGTGGAACTGTACGATGTCATCCTTGGGATGGATTGGCTGGATCGGTACAGGGTCCATCTGGATTATCAACGGGGACGAGTAGTATTCGAGCGGGAGACGGGGAGGTTGGTGTTTCAGAGAGTGAGATCGACTTCTGGGAGTCTCATGATTTCAACGATACAGGCTGAGCAGTTGATTGAGAAGGGTTGTGAGGCGTATCTGGTGACGATAGTGATGCCGGAGACTGTTGGAGAGATTGCAATTGGGGATATTCGGGTTGTTCGAGATTTCTAGGATGTATTTCAGTCGTTGCTAGGATTGCCGCTGTCGAGGTCGGATCCGTTTACGATTGAGTTGGAGCCTGAGACGACTCCTATATCCAAGGTGTCTTACCGTATGGCTCCAGCAGAGATGGCAGAGCTGAAGAAGCAGCTGGATGATCTGTTGGGGAAGGGATTCATCCGGCATAGTATTTCACCGTGGAGAGCGCCATTGTTGTTTGTGAAGAAGAAGGATGGGAGTTTCCGGTTGTGCATCGATTACCGGGGACTTAACCGGGTCACTATGAAGAACATGTATCCTCTGCCACAGATTGACGAGTTGTTGGATCAGCTGCGAGGGGCTACCTAGTTCCCCAAGATTTACTTGACTTCAGGTTAACATCAGATCCCAACTGATGAGGCAAACGTTAGGAAGACGGTCTTTCGGATAAGGTACGGGCATTATGAGTTTGTGGTGATGCCGTTCGGGTTGACGAATGCGCCAGCAACGTTCATGCGGTTGATGAATGGGGTGTTCCAGGAGTATTTGGACGTGTTTGTGATCATCTTCATTGATGATATCCTGGTGTATTCGAGGAGTCCGGAGGAGCACGAGGTGCATTTGAGGATAGTTCTGGAGAAGCTGCGGGAGCAGAAGCTGTACGCGAAGTTGAGTAAGTGCAGTTTCTAGCAGCGAGAGATGAGTTTCCTTGGTCACGTGGTGTCTGCAGAGGGATGATGTCGTGGGTTATTCAAGGTTTTAATTTATAACCCTAGATAAAGCTGCAAGTGCTTAGGCAAACGCAGTAGTATTTAGGGGTCGATCCACAGAGACTAGAGATGATACGGTACGAATTTATGTGATGAAAATTAAGCTAAGACAAAATATGATTTTGGTTTTGTGGTTTTATGAATAGCAATTATAAAGCAAAGAAAGTAAAAGCAAGGATAAATCAATAAGACAAAAGCGTTAGGCATTAGACAATTCGCAGAGACTCATGAAACACATAAAGATATCGGGTTGAAAAGATCGTTCTAGAACTCAAATCACTAATGTAAGGTCATCCCACTGTCGTGACGTAACTAACCATCTACATTTTCTACTCTAATAGACTCAACTATCGCAGGTTATTATAAGGTGAAAACATGCTTTAAGTGTAAGTTCGATTGTTCATACTACTCCATAACTAACCTTTCGAATTGTTATGACGCAGTACTCACCAAATATTAGTTCAGGCAATATAACAAGCTTTTGGAGAGTATATCAACCTAAGATCAGTTCGTAAGATGGCCAAAAAAGCAAACAGCATTACGATCGAATAGAGGTGAAAAATTCACTAGATAAACCCTAACAAAGTTCGATATTCAATTATGCATAAACATGGAATCTTTGAATGCCTAAAACCTAACAAGTAATTTACTCAGACATGATTGAAGTAACAATAAAACAACAAAGATAGGCACGAATCATCATAGATAAACTGAATTCAAAGAGTAAGAGATAAGAAATCTTCTCTATATCGAAGTACAAAGGGAGATCTCCTCCTAGAATCCAAATCCAATGAAGAACAAAGATGAAAACGTGTTTAGTGTTTAGAGAAGAGATAGGCGGCTGCCTAGGGCTCCCTATTCGTGCTCTCTTGACTGCTTATTGATGCTTATTCTCCTAAAGAGGCTAAAAACAAGTATATATAGGTGTAGGATCTTCTAGGGTTTTAGTTTATGACAAAAAGGTCTTTTACGTCAAAACTGCTCCAACGTTGGGCCAAGTAACGGACGGGATTCTAGGCTGGTGTTGGAGTCTTCTTTGGGCCTTCATGAGTGCTGGAAACGGTCTGAAACATCAGTCCACGGACTGGCCCGGTGCTTGACTCGATTTTGCACTTGTTTAACTTCAGAGGCAGTTTGACGTGTCTTCAGTAAACCGAGCGTATCTTTCTGCTCACAGCTCCAAATGATATGATTCAAACTCCGTTGTGAAGCTAACTCAAAGATCTAGCTGTTATGTCCAACTTAGTAGATTGTGGTACCTTGTGAATTCTTTGGTCTTGATGATATCTTTGGCTTATGAAAGTTGACGTAGCTTGGTTTACACCTCTTTTGGTCCTTTTTGCTCCGTTTTGCTTGATTTCCTTATTAAGATTCTAAAACTACAAATACGAGGAAAACTACCTCTTTTGGCTGAAAAGCTTATTAAAGTGCATAGAAAATATAGTAAAATAGATGGTAAAAGTGGTAAAATATTGGACATATCAACTCCCCCAGACTTAAACCTTGCTTGTCCTCAAGCAAAATTCAATAATAGAAAAGAGGTTTGAAAACGCAGAAACTTACCTTCCCTTGGAGTACCAGACCGACGCTTTCAACTAGTAAGCCACATAATGCATAACCAACTCAAATTCAGACCACCATGTACTTTTCCATAGACATTCGCAGCATCCCAAATTCATCCAGACTTTTCAACACAACTCGCTAGTCCTCATTGCTGGGTCTCGTCCCAGATCTCAATGCCAAGAACCTTCTAGACTCATTCCCATACTATACCATGACTAGTGAACCATACAACTCTTGGTACTCATTCTCTCCCCCAGACTTATTTGATTTTCTACTCTTTGTTTTTAGAATGCTGGGACTCAAAATCAGTGCTTTCACTACTGTTGTTCCTTGTGAGGAGACAGGGTCGTGAGATCGCTCGTCCTCTACATCCGTTCTAAGGGACTCAGACTGCTGGCTTTTGAGCTCCGGGTGATCATTTCTTGAGTACTGACTTACTAGAATTTTATTTCCTCATCTTATACTCAAGAACTATCATATCACCACAATCATTTTTTTTTTGAACAAGGGAGAGGAGTACCGTTACTTTCAACAGAGATTGCACTTGTCAGGTACGAATGAGGAGTCAATCTCTATGAACATCAATCACAGAGGAGACCGCATAATTAGCTCAAACTTGGCGGATTATGCTGGAAGTAACAAATGTCTCTATTTAACTGGTCAGCCTTAGGGATTTTCATTAGTCTGACTCTGAAATCGATCCTGGAAAAATGGTCACTAATCTGAAAAAGACAATCCACTAAACCAAAAGAAGGGTCATCATTTCCAACTGACTATTTTGATTCAATAAAACGTTTTCAGAAAATAATTTTTTGAAAAACTCCTTTTAAAAGCATAAAAACCAATCACGAACAAACGTGTTAGTAAACAACAATCCCCCCAGACTTAAATTACATCGTTCCCGGTGTAAAAAAATCAAATTAAGGGAGTAATGTTGGAAAATAAAAATAAAATTGAAATTAGAAAAGTTAGAGAATAGAACGAAGTTACCGGTTGTAGACAAAAAGACTTGAAGATCGAAAAATGTCCCATTTTGGTTGGTATGAAGCATCTTTGGACTCGACTATCTCCAGGGGTGAATGAACACTCCTAAAAGCTTCCTTATGTCCTTAGAAACAGTTCATCTTAAGGTTTCATCGGCTGGTTCCTCATCGTTTGAAAATTGGCTCACGGTATAGTGTTTTTGGTCATCGGAAGATTGCTCGTGGACTATCTCTCAAACCGTAAAATTTTCCTCGAGCCATATTGAAAATTCACCGAGTTATAAGGTGTTTTAAAGCTCGTGGTGAAGTTTCAACACTTTGTCTCGTACGGTTTTGCGTATGGTCCTTGAATGGGACGATTCAACTCGCTGGAAGGGTAGTATCGAGCCATCTGCAAAAATGTAGAGAATTTCTCGAGCCAAATTCAAAATCCATCATAAAACATACCTTTTTAGTTCACGTGGTGAAGTTTGAAGGCTTTTGGTCCAGTGGATAGGTAAATGTCCCATAAAAATGCTCCACGTGGTCCGTTTGTAAGCTGAGATTGAGAAAATCTTAGGATTGTTGCAAGCAATATGAGATCTTCTTTGATTCTAAGCATATGGTATTCTGCACGAATCATAACTAGGCTAGGTGTCTCCAATTTCTCCTCTTTTCTCACACATCTCCTTTGAATGGTGGATAATGCTTAAGACGATTGGAAGTGTGTACATCACAACAAAAAGTTTTGTTACAAGTCCTGTTAAAGAGCGACATATCCTTGCAAAAACACTTGAAATCACTTGTTAAATACTTCTTGGAGCTAAGTCCTCAATACGTATGTATTGAATTCTAAGTCCAAGGGTTAGTAAGATAGCATATATTGAACAAAATAAATCCAAGATTGAATCCAAAGGGTTAAAAATTGCTAATCTAAGTGAAATCAATGAATGGATATGTAAAGATGTGTAAATCATTCAAAAACCAAATTAATCTAACCAAAATTTGCAAATTTCTAATGCAAAAATCCATGAATCAAATAATATTCTTAATAATGATTAATTAAGAATAGATAATTTTAAAAACCATAATTCATGAATATGCAAAAATAAATTGGTTCTTAAAAATTATGTGTGAAAAATGGTTTTAAAATAATTAAAAGAGTGAAAAAAAGAAAAATTAACCTTATTTAACCAAACGGTTAGTTGGTTGGCTCAGTGGTTCGAAGCGGTGGTTCGGTGGTCCATGGTTCGTGACACCAATGGTGTGGTGGTTGATGGAGACGCGGTGTGATCAATACCGGTCAAGGTGTCGGGTGTCTAGTCGCGGTCAAGGATGGTTCGAGACGTGGCTCGGGTCCAAGGTGGTTCACGGTACGACAGTGGCAGTGGATTTGGACTCGCGGGTCGAGGTAATACCGGTCGTGGTACCGGTCGACATCGTCGACCGGTATCAGGTCGCGTCGTGTCGCGGTATGGTTTGGGAAGGTGTGGGCAGGTCGTGTCGCGGGACGAAGCAGGACGCTGGAAGGATCGGGACTGGTCAAGTCGCGGCATGGAGCGGGACGGGAAAGATGGTGCGGGAGGTATCGGGTCACGAGTACCAGACCGAATATCGGTCGGTACCGTGGTCTGATATTGTGGCATGCGGGAAGGTCGGGGGTCGTGTCGCGGGTTGGTGTCGTGTGTCGCATACCGGTCTGGGTACCGGTCGGTACCTCGATCCGAAATCGAGACTGAAAGATCGAGTTGTCGTGTCGCAGTAAGAAATCGTGTCACGGGACGAGGCGAAAACACGCGAGTACCGGTCGGGGTTTCCAACCGATACACGCGACCGGTACGTGTGACTTGCGTCGCGGTACATATTTTACGCGATACCGGTCTAGGACGCGGCCTGGTATTCCGTCCGGTACTGGACCTGTGTTGCGGTAAGGTTTGTGATCGTGTCGCGGGACGAACTTCGTGTCGCGGTAAGGGCGTGGGACGGTCGAGACGCTGGTCGAGGCAAAACATGTCGAGTACAGGTCACGATTTACGACCGGCACGCGTGACCGGTATTTGGTCACTCGTGACGCGGTTGATCGGGGCGTGATACCGGTCGGGGACGTGGGTTGGTATCCGGTCCGGTATTGCCTCGTGTCGTGGTAAGGTGCGTCGTGTCGCGGTCCATGCGATTTTTTGTCGAGCTTTTTTTTTTCTGTCTATACACATCGGATTTGAGATCCGAAAGATGCTACGGATTCTTGAGAACGAGATCTTTCCAATGGAATGGAGATTGTCTCCTCATTACTTGTAGTTCGTCTCGAAAACAAGTTTGAAATTCGCTCCTTGCATCTTTGTATCCTTCTTCTTCAGCCTTGAGAAATTGGTCATAACTTTCAGACCGTGATACCAAATTACGTTCTGCTTTTTTCTGTAGCTTCGTATGACTGTCTACTATAGTCTCACCAAATTTCAGATTTTTCTGGGTTGATCTGGTAATTCTTTTGTGCCTTGAACCAGAACGGGTCTCGTGCTATCTCTTTCTCTTCTTCCTTCTCCAAAACAAATATTTTTTTGTATTTTTATAACTTTTTGTAAAAATCTGAAAATTCATGATTAGAAAAACCAATAAGTAATAAAACTTTAAAAATTAAAACTATGATTAAAATTTGAAATTAAAGACTCTAAAAAAAAATGAAACCAAATATGGGTTGCCTCCCATAAAGCGCTTGTTTTAAGTCTTTTATCTCGACTCCTTTTCCTTTTAAGCATAGGATGGCTCCACTAAAGGAATTGGGACTCCTTTAGCTTCTCTACACTCTGGACCGCATGGCTTAAGGCTCCATCTATTAGCATCTTGATGGCTTTCATAAAGAACAATCGCACCGTGAAAAAATTTCACCATATTGGTGACTTTTTCTTCGGTGAATTTTTCATCTTTCTCATTCAAATCCGTGGAGATCATAATTATGAAGTTGGAGAAAAAATTCGAGGACCTTTTGTGTTTCATCTCGACATGAACCACATCTTCACATTCCTTAGATACCAAGATCGCATTTGCAATATTTGGAGTCTCTTTGCCTTTCGGTTTTGTCGGTTGGACAACATCTTTATGTATGGTTGGAGTGGCTGGAATTTTGAGGTCTTGGATCTCCTTAATCGCATCACCTGGATCTATATAAAAGGTTTCATTAGTCTACATATTGATACAAAAAGAAACCTTACCTTGTAGGGATGGATAGATCACTCCTTTGTCAAGTTTAGAGAGAGAGATTTGGTGATTTGTAGAATCCACAAATTCTCCATCGGTTTCAAGGAATGGTGAACCAAGATTTAAAGGCTTGTGAGGGTCATCTTTAGTCTCCAAAACGTTGAAACTTGTTATAAGCCCCTCTCCTTGATCGCACATGTCATCCAATTCAACATCCGTGATGCATGTTTCGTCTTCTTGGAGATCTCTTGTAAGCATCTCTCCAAGATGAATCAAACGCGCCTCGGTGCTTTGAAGTGGAGCAACAAGAGCTTCTAATTTTTCTCCAAGAGCTAATAAAGAAGTTTTGATCTCATATTCGAAATTTTTGAATTCTCCCTTGAGTTGAGCCACAAACAATTCTAGTTTATCATCTAGGGTAATTGAAAAGGCGTGATCTTGGAGTTGTTGTAGTGGCTGTGGGTACTCGCAGTGATGGTAATGATAGGCATCCTCACGCTCATAAGCCTTCCAAAATTGTTGTTGGTACATATGAGCATGGAACCGAGTATTGTTGAAGTATGGCGGTTGATGATATTCATGAGGCATTGGGTTATAATCCCCAATAGTTTCATGGTAGTAAGAGCTCGCCATTCTCCTAGGATAGAGGTTGTACTGTTCCATTGATGACTCTCTGAAACACTCACAAAAACAAAAACAAAAAAACGAAAAATCAAAAGTAAATAAAGAAAAACAAATCTTAGACTTAATCTTTATCAAAAACTCGTAGGTAACAAATTAGTTCCCGGCAATGGTGCCAAAAACTTGATGTCGTGGGTTATTCAAGCTTTAAATTTATAACCCTAGATAAAGCTGCAAGTGCACAGGGAAACGCAGTAGTACTTAGGGGTCGATCCACAGAGACTAGAGATGATACGCTACGAATTTATGTGATACAAGTTAAGCTAAGACAAAATATGATTTTGGTTTTGTGGTTTTATGAATAGCAATTATAAAGCAAAGAAAGTAAAAGCAAGGATAAATCAATAAGACAAAAGCGTTAGGCATTAGACAATTCGCAGAGACTCATGAAACACATAAAGATATCGGGTTTAAAAGATCGTTCTAGAACTCAAATCACTAATGTAAGGTCATCCCACTGTCGTGACGTAACTAACCATCTACATTTTCTACTCTAATAGACTCAACTATCGCAGGTTATTATAAGGTGAAAACATGTTTTAAGTGTAAGTTCGATTGTTCATACTACTCCATACCTAACCTTTCGAATTGTTATGATGCACTACTCACCAAATATTAGTTCAAGCAATATAACAAGCTTTTGGAGAGTATATCAACCTAAGATCAGTTCGTAAGATGGCCCAAAAAGGAAACAGCATTACGATCGAATAGAGGTGAAAAATCCACTAGATAAACCCTAACAAAGTTCGATATTCAATTATGCATAAACATGGAATCTTTGAATGCCTAAAACCTAACAAGTAATTTACTCAAACATGATTGAAGTAACAACAAAGCAACAAGGATAGGCACGAATCATCATAGATAAACTGAATTCAAAGAGTAAGAGATAAGAAATCTTCTCTATATCGAAGTACAAAGGGAGATCTCCTCCTAGAATCCAAATCCAATGAAGAACAAAGATGAAAACGTGTTTAGTGTTTAGAGAAGAGATAGGCGGCTGCCTAGGGCTCCCTATTCGTGCTCTCTTGACTGCTTATTGATGCTTATTCTCCTAAAGAGGCTAAAAACAAGTATATATAGGTGTAGGATCTTCTAGGGTTTTAGTTTATGACAAAAAGGTCTTTTACGTCAAAACTGCTCCAACGTTGGGCCAAGTAACGGACGGGATTCTAGGCTGGTGTTGGAGTCTTCTTTGGGCCTTCATGAGTGCTAGAAACGGTCTGAAACATCAGTCCACGGACTGGCCCGGTGCTTGACTCGATTTTGCACTTGTTTAACTTCAGAGGCAGTTTGACGTGTCTTCAGTTAACCGAGCGTATCTTTCTGCTCACAGCTCCAAATGATATGATTCAAACTCCGTTGTGAAGCTAACTCAAAGATCTATCTGTTCTGTCCAACTTGGTAGATTGTGGTACCTTGTGAATTCTTTGGTCTTGATGATGTCTTTGGCTTATGAAAGTTGCTATAGCTTGGTTTACACCTCTTTTGGTCCTTTTTGCTCCGTTTTGCTTGATTTCCCTATTAAGATTCTAAAATTAAAAATACGAGGAAAACTACCTCTTTTGGCTGAAAAGCTTATTAAAGTGCATAGAAAATATAGTAAAATAGATGGTAAAAGTGGTAAAATATGGGACATATCAACTCCCCCAGACTTAAACCTTGCTTGTCCTCAAGCAAAATTCAAGAATAGAAAAGAGGTTTGAAAACGCAGAAACTTACCTTCCCTTGGAGTACCAGACCGACCCTTTCAACTAGTAAGCCACATAATGCATAACCAACTCAAATTCAGACCACCATGTACTTCTCCATAGACATTCGCAGCCTCCCAAATTCATCCACGACTTTTCAACACAACTCGCTAGTCGTCATTGCTGGGTCTCGTCCCAGATCTCAATGCCAAGAACCTTCTAGACTCATTCCCATACTATACCATGACTAGTGAACCATACAACTCTTGGTACTCTTTCTCTCCCCGAAACTTATTTGATTTTCTACTCTTTGTTTTTAGAATGCTGGGACTCAAAAGCAGTGCTTTCACTACTGTTGTTCCTTGTGAGGAGACAAGGTCGTGAGATCGCTCGTCCTCTACATCCGTTCTAAGGGACTTAGACTGCTGGCTTTTGAGCTCCGGGTGATCATCTCTTGAGTACTGACTTACTGAAATTTTATTTCCTCATCTTATACTCAAGAACTATCATATCACCACAATCATTTTTTTTTTGAACAAGGGAGAGGAGTACCATTACTTTCAACAGAGATTGCACTTGTCAGGTATGGATGAGGAGTCAAGCTCTTATGATGGGTTTTCCTTATTAAATGTGTGTAAGATGTGTGTTCTTATGATATAACTGGTGGAGTCATGTGTTGTGATGACGGGTAGGTCATGTGGAGGTCTAGCGATAAAGTTCTATGGGAGTTAGAGCTTGTCTATCGGCTAGGGAGGCTAGAAGTGGAAGTTCTATGTGAGTTAGGGCTGTCCATGTTCTAGGAGGATTATCTAGGGATGGTAGTTTTATGTGAGTTATGACTTGTCTATTCCCTAGATGACGCTGGGAAATAGAGGTTTTATGTGAGTTAGAACCTATCTATTTCCTAGGGGGAGTCTGGAATAGAAGTCTTATGTGAGTTAGGACTGTCTTTCCAGGGACTCTGTGGGAACACCCTGGTGATTGGGTTGTTCCGGATGACCACGAGAGGTGATTTTGGTCGACAGGTGCTTATGATGCACGTTACAGCGTGATTGCTCCAGGGGGTAGTGGTTCTCCTGGATATACTTAAGGGGACAATGAGGTTCTCTCCGGGGGAAAGTGGTTCCCTTGCATATACTTTGAGGGGCCGAAGCCTCTCCAGAGGATGTGTGATTCCTCTGCAACCGATAGCTTGACGGACTGTGTGTCCTGGGAGTGGGAGGGGCTGGAGCATACCGAGAGCTGGATGGACGGCAGTTCTGAAGGTGGGGTGGTATGATATACATCGAGAGCTCAAAGGGTGACGATCCTGAGAGCATGGTGGTGTATATAGATATGAGTATGAGCAATAATGTCTATAGTGTGATTATAAGTATGAGACTAGATGAACTTCAGGGATCGAGAGTGGATCTTAGGTGGTGCTGACCAGATTGGGTCAGGATTGCAGCCGTGGTGAGACGGTGCAATGTGTCTAGTATGAGACTAGTGGAGCTTGGGGATCAGGTGTGATCACGAGTGGTGTTGGCCGAGGGCCAGGAGTGTGTATGTGGATGTCGAGTCTAGGGTTTTTACTTATGTTTGGAACCTCGGTTCGGACAACCCTGGTAGCATATGTAGCGCCGTTGGTCGTGCATGTTCTTGTTTGATTGTTGCGCGATAATTTGGTCTAATTCTGGGTCAACGGTTGGTCGTGCATCGTTGATGTTTCCGGGTGAATCTGGTCGGGTTTTAGATGGGAGTGTTAACCTTAGCGGGACGGGGTTGCATGATTTGAGGATCCGTGTTAGTGGGGGAGAATTGTAACGCCCGTAAACCAAAAAGTAGATTTTTGGTGGTACGTCGATCGACACGTGTTTTGACTTGTGAGAAGTCGGGTTTTGGGCATTATGTCGATCGGCACGAGTGGAGTGTGTCGATCGACACGGGGTTAAATTGAACCGACATGTTTGGTTTAATTATCTGGTTGTTGGGTCGGTTTAGGGAACCCTAGGGTTGTATATAAAGGCACGAACAGTGAAAGTTGGCCATTTTTTCTTCCAGAAATCGCAGACCAGAGAGTTTTTGGGAGGAAATCAGAGGATTAGGCGATTTTTGGAGTGTTGGGAGACTTCTGGTTGATTGGTGATCCTTGGAGTCTGGGATTTGGTGTTCTATTGAGGAGTTTCGGATTTAAAGGCTGTGTTCTTCGCATTCTTCGGGTTCCTCATCCTTTTCAATCCTTTTTCGAGGTAAGTGATTAACCGTAGGTTTATCTGGCTAAAAGAATAGATGGAATATGATTGTTTGTAGTTGTTTGAATTGGATTTCGTGTGTTTTGTGGATGAAAACATGCAGGAGATCGATGGATCGCATTAGGGTTCGAGCCATGAGAGGATAGGCTCGTTCTCTGTTCTGCGATGTCGTGTCGATCGACACAATTGCTTTGTGTCCATCAACACAGGTGCATCATGTCGATCGACACCAGGGTGGTGTGTCGATCGACACAAGTGCAGTCTGTCGATCGACACCTAGAAGTTGTGTCGATTGACACCTAGAGGTTGTGTCGATCGACACAGTGCTCCTGGACTGGTTCATTGTTTGATTGTTCGTGTATGCTTGTTGTTTGCTCATCCTGGTATTGTATCTCTTGCTTATGCCTGTGTGTATAACTTGTAGACGGGATGACCGCCTCGCTGAGTATTTCTGATAATACTCATGCAACTCTTTTTGCCATGTGTTGTAGGTAAAGAGAAATTGTGATCGTAGAATCATGGCCAGGAAGAGGAGATGATCTAGAGTCTCGGTTTCGTGGTCTTGAGTTAGAATTGCTAGGATGTAGTAATTTTGGAACCACTGCTTCATTGTTATTCGAATGGAATTTGATGGATTGGTTATTGTTATTGGATATTGGGTGATTGATTTATTGAATTGAACTGGTTAGGCTTTAGTAGAGTATGGAATCTATTGAATTGTTTAATCGTTTATTTGATTTCCGGATGTTGAGATTGGACCGTTGATGATTATCATTTATGATAATGATAATCCGGGTTTTAATTGGAAAAATTTTAAAATTTTTGGGATGAGTTGTTTCAGTATGTATATCATCCCCTGGTTCATCGTGGCGTGGTCTGTGAAAAAGCTTGAAGTTGTTATCATGCATCTTCATAACCTTTTTCTACGGTCTTGTTCAATCGATAATAACTTGCAAACCATAATAGAAAATTATGTTCTTCTTTTTCCTGTGGCTTTGCAAGACTGTCTACTATTTGCTTGCCAAATTTCAAAAATTTCTGGGCTGATATGGTGCTCCGTTTGTTCCTTGAACCGAGACTGGTCTTGTTCCATCTCCTTTAAATCGTTTTTCTCAAAAACACATTTTTGTATTTTTATAATTTTTTTGTAAAAGCCTAAAAAATTCATAGATAGATAAAATAATAAATAACAATGCTTAAAAAATTAAAATCAAATCCAAAAACCTAGAATAAATAAATAAATAAAATGAAAAACATTAATATGGGTTGCCTCCCATAAAACGCTTGTTTAAAGTCTTATTGCTCGACTCCTTGGGGTTTTTAGGATTGGGAATGGTCTTCTAAAGGCTTGAGGTTGCCCTTAGCATGTGAATGAGGTCTCCTTAAGTCGTGTTCTCCATCTTCATCGAATTGGTTTGGTTCATTGATTGACACTTCTCTTTTCTCCAAAAGAATGTATCGAGTTTGTTTTGCTCGAAAACCCGGCGGTGCGACATAGTGATAGACACAAGTGTCTATGTTAGTGAATAATATATGACTTAGAGGATAGTCCACGATAGCTCCAGTGGATGCCAACAAAGGTCTACCAAGGATGAAAGGTGTTGAACAATCGTTCATAGTCCTCACTTCAAGTCTACTGGAACAATGCAATCTCCAATTTTCAAGGGGCAATTGAAGATTTCGCCCAATGAAAGTGTAGATGCACCATTGGTGAGAGCAGTTCTTGTTTGTGATGGCCGAAGGTTGGTGATCTTCATCATTCTCACAAGAGATTCTGAAAGAACGTTGATTCCGACACTTGAATCACAAAGTGCATCGTCAAAATTGAAACTACAAATTGAGCAAGTGATGGTGAAACTACCCGGATCGAGGGTCTTGCAAAGGATCTTAAAGTACTTGTGAGGATTCCTAGCTCGATCAAATAGCTCATCAATCATGAAATCTTCTTCTTTGCTTTGTGAGAAACACTTTCTCAATGATGGTCGTTCTCGCCATGCTTCTTCAAAGAACATCTCTTGAAGAATTTCTTTCGCAAGAGAATTGAATACTTCTAGCATCTCCTCACTTATAGAACGTGTTCTCTTGGTGGATCTTTCGGCAAATGATGTCGTGGGTTATTCAAGCTTTAAATTTATAACCCTAGATAAAGCTGCAAGTGCACAGGCAAACGCAGTAGTACTTAGGGGTCGATCCACAAAGACTAGAGATGATATGCTACGAATTTATGTGATGCAAATTAAGCTAAGACAAAATATGATTTTGGTTTTGTGGTTTTATGATAGCAATTATAAAGCAAAGAAAGTAAAAGCAAGGATAAATCAATAAGAGAAAAGCGTTAGGCATTAGACAATTCGCAGAGACTCATGAAACACATAAAGATATCGGGTTTTAAAGATCGTTCTAGAACTCAAATCACTAATGTAAAGTCATCCCACTATCGTAACATAACTAACCATCTACGTTTTCTACCCTAATAGACTCAACTATCGCAGGTTATTATAAGGTGAAAACATGCTTTAAGTGTAAGTTCGATTGTTCATACTACTCCATAACTAACCTTTCGTATTGTTATGACGCAGTACTCACCAAATATTAGTTCAAGCAATATAACAAGATTTTGGAGAGTATATCAACCTAAGATCAGTTCGCAAGATGGCCAAAAAAGCAAACAGCATTATGATCGAATAGAGGTGAAGAATCCACTAGATAAACCCTAACAACGTTCGATATTCAATTATGCATAAACATGGAATCTTTGAATGCCTAAAACCTAACAAGTAATTTAATTAGACATGATTGAAGTAACAAAAAAGCAACAAAGATAGGCAAGAATCATCATAGATAAATTGAATTTAAAGAGTAAGAGATAAGAAATCTTCTCTATATAGAAGTACAAAGGGAGATCTCCTCCTAGAATCCAAATCCAATGAAGAACAAAGATGAAAACGTGTTTAGTGTTTAAGAAGAGATAGGCGGCTGCATAGGGCTGTTTATTGATGCTTATTATCCTAAAGAGGCTAAAAACAAGTGTATATATATGTGTAGGATCTTCTAGGGCTTTAGTTTAGGACAAAAGGGTCTTTTACGTCAAAACTGCTCCAACGTTGGGCCAAGTAACGGACGGGCTTCTAGGCCAGTGTTGGAGTCTTCTTTGGGCCTTCATGAGTGCTGGAAATGGTCTGAAACATCGGTCCACGGGCTGGCCCGGTGCTTGACTCAATTCTGCACTTGTTTCACTTTAGAGGCAGTTTGACATGTCTTCAGTAAACCGAGCGTATCTTTCTGTTCACAGCTCCAAATGATATGATTCAAACTCCGTTGTGAAGCTAACTAAAAGATATATCTTCTGACAAAGTTTCATCTAATTAAAAATTGATTAGATCCTCCGTTTACTGCTAAACTTTTGGCATATATGTTCTGTCCAACTTGGTAGATTGTGGTACCTTGTGAATTATTTGGTCTTGATAATTTCTTTGGCTTATGAAAGTTGCTATAGCTTGTTTTACGCCTCTTTTGGTCCTTTTTGCTCCGTTTTTCTTGATTTCCCTAATATGACTCTAAAACTACAAATACGAGGAAAATTACCTCTTTTGGCTGAAAAGCTTATTAAAGTGCATAGAAAATATAGTAAAATAGATGGTAAAATAGGTAAAATATGGGACATATCATCAAACTTATCTCCTTTTGGCTCGTATTGAGTTTTCCTTGGCTCGTATTCGCCTTCTTCAATGGTCTTGAGACTTCTTCTTCGTCGTGATTAGAGGTGTACTCATCCTCTTTAAAAGTAGTAAGAATGCAGCAATTAGCTTTAGGTGTAGATTCTTCTTCTATTGTTTCAATCGAAGGCAAACTTGCACCATTTCTTCGATTCTCTTTAAGCAATTTTCTAGTTGCTTCACATGGTTAGAGGTGCTGATTGCTTCTTCTTCTAGCTTCGTTGTTGTGTCAATGAGCTCCGTGTTATGGCGATCAAGGTCAGAACAAGCAGCGTTGAGAGTTTGTACCGTTAGCCTATTATCGTTCTCCAATTCTTTTACTTTTGAGGTGAGTTCGCCGCGAATGGTTTTGACTTCTCCACGGCTTGGGCAGCTTGGTAGGCCTTGATAGTTATTGCAACGCCCCCGAACCAAAATTGGATTTTTGTGCGTCGATCGACACAGGTTAGGAATTGAACCGATTGGTTCAGTTTTTGAGCGTCGGTTTGCGGTCTGGTTTAAGGGAACCCTAGGATTCGCCTATATAAGTTAGAGAGCCGTATTTCAGTCACGTTTTGGGAGAGAAAAGCTGAGTTTCAGAGTTCCACAGAGAAGATAAAGAGATCTTTGAGTGTTCTTGTTCCTTAAGGCTAAGAAAAGGTGTGATTGAGGCTTTGGAGGCAGTTTTGTCCGGTTTTAGAAGAGGAGGGTAGCGGCTAGTAAGAACAGATCAGATTAGAGAAAAACTTTTAAGTTAAGTTCTTCACTCTCTGATCTTGATATAGGAGAAAATTGTTTGTCAATCGGATATGTATTCTAGGAGTTATAATTGTTTTACTGAGAGAGGTTTGTGTAGTTTTGGATCTGCGATTAGTCCACTTCAAAGGAGGATTCCCATCAAACCAGAAGAACTCAGAGCAAGATCCATATAACGTTGGATAGCTCTCTCTATCTAGTTTTCAGATCAGGTTTCCGATCATATTTCGGAGGTACTATCCGTTCTCAGTGTGTTTTCGAAGACAGCGTGTCGTTCCTATTTTCTAAAATCATAATTCGGTTTAGGAGGTTTTTGGAGAAAGGATCGAGGTTTTGTTGGTTCGTAAGGAAGGAAAGATAGAGCAGGGGCTGTAGGTGTCGGAGATGTCTCTTTTCGTGGATGTCCTTGTCTAGAATCGATCCAGAATCAAGGTGAGTGCATGACCATGACTTATCTGGGTAATCGGAGTATTCATGATGCGTTTGATTGTGAATTAGAATGAATTGATGAATGATTACTTGTTATTTCTTCGTGCTATGCGTTGTTGATTGATTGCTTGGTATTGTGCTATTTCTTTATGCATGTGTGTATAGCCAAGTAGATGGGATGATCGTCTCACTGAGTATTTGTGATAATACTCACGCATCTCTTTTAACCATGTGATGCAGGTAAAGAAAAGATATGATCGTGGAATCAAAGCTGTGAAGAGGAGATGATCTAGAGTCTCGTTTATTTTCTTTATGTGATTGTTTAGAACCGCTAGGTTGCTCGTTTTACAGAATTGAATTGTTAAATTGGTTTTGAATTGGTGATGGTTTGATGGTTTAATCGTTTGATTGGTTTGAGTTGATTTCCGCTGGTTATGTTTGGTTGCTTGTTGAATTGCTAAGTGTTGGGAATTAGTATTTATGGGATACTAATCCGATGAAAAAAAAATGGGTCGGGTTGTTTCAGCTACCGAGTTGAGTTGAAAATTGATCTTTCCAACGTTTTCCTAAGTATCATTTACCGTTTCTTCCAATTGATCATAAGTTTGATCAATCTTATACTTGATATCGACGATGTCGTCTTTATTTTCGTGTAGAGGTCTAGTATGAATCTCTTCTATCTCTTTTTGGTCTCGATCGTCGACATCATGAATGGATTTTTTAGTATCCTTCATGAATCGATGCATCAAGGCTTCGAGTTTTTCTTCTTGGCAATTTGAATGGGGACGGTGGTGGGTTTGTGGCGACGGTTGTGGATGCTCGTGATGATGTTGTTGAGGTTGACTTCCTCCTCCATAAGCTTCCCAAGGTCAATACATGATTGGATTGTATCGATTATTGTAAGAAAGTGGCGGTTGATGGAATTCATGGGGCATGGGGATATAATCTCCTAGGATTATGATGCTCCATTGATGAATCTCTGAAACACACAAAAACAAAAATCAAATATAAAAACAAAAATTAGAAAAAGGAAAAACAAAAGCTAGACTTAATCTTTATCAAAAATTTGTAGTAAATCAAACAAAAGTCCCCGGCAACGGCACGAAAAACTTGATGTGCATAAAATTTTGATGCGCAAGGGTTTGTATGCATATAGGTTTTAAATTTATAACCCTAGGAAACTGCAAGTGCACAGTATTGACAATTGTAGCACTTAGGGGTCTAACCACTGAGGACTAAGTGATGATGCGCTACAAATCTATATGATGCGAATTAAGCTAAATAAACATATTATTTGGTTTTTAGGTTTTATTGAAGCAAATAACAAAGCAAATAAGTAAAAGGATAGATGATCAATTAAGATAAGATATCAAGTACTTCACAAAACATATGCAAAACACAAGCAATCGATTTAGGGTTTCAATACTAGTTGTTCTAGAAATCAAATCACCAATATAAGATTATCTCACTGTTGTGGTTCAAACCTCTATGTCTTCTACCCTAATAGACTCAACTATCATAGGTTATTACAAGGTGAAAACACGCGTGATGTGTAAGATTCGATTGTTCACTAAACTCCTTAACTAACCTATCGAATTGTTAAGGCGTCTAGCTGCTTCACATGGTTGGAGGTACCGATTGCTTCTCCTTCTAGCTTCGTTGTTGTGTCAGTGAGCTCCGTGTTATGGCGGTCAAGGTCAGAACAAACGGCGTTGAGAGTTTGTACGTTAGCCTATTATCGTTCTCCAATTCTTCTACTTTTGAGGTGAGTTCACCGCGAATGGTTTTTGACTTCTCCCACGGCTTGGGCAGCTTGGTAGGCTTTGATAGCTACCGAGTTGAGTTGAGTATTAATCTTTCCAACGTATTCCTTAGTATCCTTTACCATTTCTTCCAATTGGTCATAAGTTTGATCAATCTTATACTTGATATCGACGATGTCGTCTTTATCTTCGTGTAGATCTCTAGTATGAATCTCTTCTATCTCCTCAAATTGGACCAAGCGTGTTTCAATTTTCTCAAATTGAACAATAAGGACATCAAACCTCTCTTTAAGAGATGAATTTATGGTCTCGATCTTTGCGTCGACATCATGAATGGCTTTTTTAGTATCCTCCATGAATCGATGCGTCAAGGCTTCGAGTTTTTCTTCTTGGCGGTTTGAATGGGGACGGTGGTGGGTTTGTGGCGACGATTGTGGATGCTCGTGATGATGTTGTTGAGGTTGACTTCCTCCTCCATAAGCTTCCCAAGGTCGATACATGATTGGATTGTATCGATTATTGTAAGAAAGTGGCGGTTGATGGAATTCATGGGGCATGGGAATATAATCTCCAACTTCTTCATGAGGGTAAGGACTCGCCATTCTCCTAGGATTTTGATGCTCCATTGACGAATCTCTGAACACACACAAAAACAAAAATCAAATATAAAAACGAAAATTAGAAAAAAGAAAAACAAATCCTAGACTTAATCTTTATCAAAAATTTGTAGGCAATCAAACAAAAGTCCCTGGGAACGACGCCAAAAACTTGATGTGCATAAAACTTTGATGCGCAAGGGTTTGTATTGTATGCATATAGGTTTTAAATTTATAATCCTAGGAAACTGCAAGTGCATAATATTGACAATTGTAGCACTTAGGGGTCGAACCACTGAGGACTAAGTGATAATGCACTACAAATCTATATGATGCGAATTAAGCTAAATAAACATATTATTTGGTTTTTAGGTTTTATTGAAGCAAATACAAAGCAAATAAGTAAATGGACAGATGATCAATTAAGATAAGATATCAAGCAATTCACAAAATATATGCAAAACACAAGCAGTTGATTTAGGGTTTCAATACTAGTTGTTCTAGAAATCAAATCACCAATGTAAGATTATCCCACTGTCGTGGCTCAAACCTCTATGTCTTCTACCGTAATAGACTCAGCTATCACAGGTTATTACAAGGTGAAAACACGCGTGATGTGTAAGATTCGATTGTTCACTAAACTCTTTAACTAATCTATCGAATTGTTAAGACGCCTAGCTCATCAAATACTAGGTCCCTAGAGATATAAGCTTTTGGAGAGTATATCAACCTAATATCAGTCCCTAGGTAGCTAAGCCAGTTCATGCCTTGAGCGTAAATAAAGATGAAAAGTCAATTATAGAATAAAACTCTAAACGATTAATTATGCAATAACATAGAATTTAGAAAGTGCATAGAAATCAAATCAAAGCTAATACTCTAACATGTTTTGCAACACGTAGCAGCAAGAGTAAAGCACATAAACATAATATAAATCGTTGATCTACAAAGCGTAAGGGATTAGATCTCATCTCTTTTCAATAGGAAAAAGTCGAACTACCCTTAAAGGTTTTTAGAATCAAATATGCATTAAGAACAAGAGAAAAAGGAAATACATGTTTAGGTATTGATTTAGGCTATTTTGGCCGGCTGCTTATTTTCCTAGAGAGGCTAAAATCAAGTTTATATAGGGGTTGAAGAGGTCCTAAGTCGGCTAGGGTTTAGTTTAGGGCAAAAAAGTCTTTTTCGGTCAAAACTGCTCAACCACCGGTCCAAGCAACGGTCGGTTTGCGTGACCGGTGTTGAGGTCTTCCTTGAGGCTTCTAGAGTGTCGGGAATGGCCTGGATCATCGGCCCAAGAGGCGGCCCGGTGCTTGGCTTATTTCTGCACTTACTTCACTTCAAAGGCAGTTTGGCATATCTTCAGTGTTTTCAATGTATCTTCCAAACTACAGCTCCAATTGATGTAATTCTAACTCCATTGGCAAGCTGACTCAAAGTGCTATCTTCCCACAAAGTTACATCATATTCCAACTTGATTTGATCTTCTGTTCATCAGTGAACTTCTGGCTTATGCATTCTGTCCAACTTGAGAATATACTTTATCTTCAAGATATAATGACTTGGGTTGGTTCCTTTGACTTGAATAAGTAGCTATATCATAGGTAACACCCTTTTGCTACTTTTTGCATCTTTTTGATGATAAAATCTGTTAAGACCTTAAAATCTACATATACGAGAAAACTACATTTTTGGTTGAAAAGTTTTATTAAAACATATAGAAAACATAGTAAAATAGATAGTAAAAGTAGTAAAATATGAAACATATCACTTTCAAATGAAATTTTTTTTGCTACTTAAACTTTTATTACTCCAAACTGAGTATGTCTGGCTAAGGCTATTTTATGCTAATTGAACTGATTACCTCTCATCAATGTTCTTCGGTGCGAACAACAACAACTAGAACTATGATCAATCGGTTATACCTTTGATCATACGTATTACTGGAGGCAGGCTTAGTCTCAGTGTTATCAACCAAAACCGTGAAAGGTTACTCCTTGGATTGAGAAACATTTTGACCGATGTTTGCCACCGAGCTTTCGAAGATCTCTGCGCCAGAGCGGAGAGGTATAACAAGGAGAAGATCTTGGCTTTGGAAAGAGAGAAAGCCATTGAGAATTTGAAGAAAATCAGGTTAAGTGTTCCTCAAGGAACCTCAAGTAAGTTAAGTGTCCAACAAGAAACTACTCACAAGCCGAGTGTTCAGCAAGTATGGGTTCCTACTCGTCCTTCTGTTGAAGAAGAACCAAACAAGGTTGCGGAAGAGAAGGCGGAGGAGAAGGAGGTGGTGATTGCACCGGATGATAGGACGGTTTTTCTAACGTTTTCGAAAGGATATCCGATTTTGGAAGAGGAAGTTAGGGTTTATTTCACGAGGAAATTTGGGGAAGTGATAGAAGCAAGGCAGTGCCTTAGGCCATGAAAATAAGGCACTTGTCTAGAACCCCAATTTCACATCAATAATTTTAGGGCCCCAAAATTTTATATAATTAGTAGTTCAATTGATAAATTTTGTATATATATTTTTTATTTTAATTTTAATTTTTTATTGTAATAGTCTAGAAATTGATTTGGATTATATTGTATCATATCCATATTTCATATTTTAAATATTTAAATCATTATAAGCTGAGAAATTTTGGAAAATGTTAATTTTGAAATGCCACTTATCAAAAATGCCAATTTTTCAAAATCTTTTAAAAAATACCATTTTTTGCAAAATTATTTACTCAATATATCATTTATATTTGGGTTAGCTATGTTGTATTAAAGTTTAATTTTGAAGGTTTGGAGTTTGTTTGGGGTCAAAACATTTTTTAGTGTTTAAAATTTTAAGATTTAGGATTTAAAATCCTTAATTATTGGTATTTTTAAAAATAGATAACTTATAATAATATTTTTGAAAATGGATACAACAAAATGATATTTTTGTAACTATTTTCCATTTGAGATTTTTAGAATTTTTTTTATCTCATTTGATATTTTAATATCGACTCGTGCCCCGAATGGCTAGGCACGGCACTGGATAGAAGAGACCTCAATGCAAGAAGTGGAAGAGAATGAGCAGCCACTGTATGCGAGGATGGTGTTGAAAATGCGTTATGTGTCGAAGATGGAAGAGATTGTGTGTGGAAGAAGCAGAAACAAGTACACCATTTGTGGCTGAAGGAGAAATGATCTAACATCATTTCGTAATCATTCCAACACAGAAATGAGGATTAAACTTCTCTGTTACGAAATCGGGTGGCTTTGTGAATTGATGAAAGTGTAATTCGCAGTTTATTTAGCAAGAGATGGATACTGATTCCAAGAAATTGCTGTCAACGGTTCGATCCCAGTCCGGTGAACATTTAGCCTCGTTTCCTTTCTTTTTGTCTTGGTGTTGATTTACTTTTCCTGGGTCTACTTCGAAAATGGTGGAATACTTAGCTTCTTTTGAATATTTCTTACTCAATTTATTAGACTTTTATTAGCTTGTAAATTAGAGGAATACTTAGCTTAAAGTTCTTGTTTTTCTTTTGTATGATTTGAATTTTGAGGGCTCAAGAAGGGGATATATATGCTTT
Organism: Arabis hirsuta; assembly: GCA_964056655.1. NCBI lineage: Eukaryota > Viridiplantae > Streptophyta > Magnoliopsida > Brassicales > Brassicaceae > Arabis > Arabis hirsuta. The sequence continues at coordinate 19,037,433 of OZ053301.1, forward strand.
GCCTGCCGATAATTCAATGAAATTTTTTCAGAGCTTAGTTTCTGATTCATAGTTTAGTTTCTGCTCTCTTTGAATTAATTCATTTCTCCTTCAGCCACAAATATGGCCGGCTGGTACCATTTTTCTCACCGTTTTGCTACTGTTATCAATCGTTACCGGTTTTGAATTTCTACTCTTTTATCAGTAGACAGTCGAAAGGATTGATTGTGGGATTGATTTGAGAGTAATGGGCGTGGAGGAACTTAGGAATTTGGGTAAAGTTAGTGTTTTCTTGAGTTGTCTACAAGGTATTTGTGGTAATGGCTAGCTGAATTGTACAAGTACTTGATTGCACCTTTCAATATCTTGAGCTTGTGTGTGGTTCTTGAATCCAGTTTCTGGTATCTTTATATATGATTTTACCTTCTTTCTGCGAGTTTATTAATGGAACTCCAACTACTTGTAAAGCTAGCTCTTTATATAGTTGAAACCAGAGACATTGGTTCTGTCAAGAGAAGTTGCTATTTCATGTGTTGATTGGATTGTGAGAAATTGATATTTCTGAAACTTTGTGGTCTAGGAAGTAGCTGCATCTGTGTCAGAAGACCAACATTTCTTCTAGCTGTTTCATGGGATTAGCCATCACGGTGTCATTACCTACCTGTGGAAGTAACTTCTATTTACCAAAGAGGAGTTTCAAAGACAAAGGTGACAAAGGTGCTTTGTCTCTTGCCATTTGCTTGGAGTTTTGTTCTCTCTGTCATTTCCTTCATCCTGCACAGCCTTTGTTGGTCAGACATCAAAGGCGAGTTTTTAACTTTGGAAGCATCAGTGCTTTGTGGCTTTCAAGTTATAGAATTTCTGATATGATCAAATTATAGTAACTGTGGCTATTTATATAATGATCTGCTTGAAACACAAAGAGATGGAGGATTTTGGTAAAACTTGAAACTCTTGTGCAATTCTCTGTAAATGTTCTATGAAGAAGACCATAACCAGACCACTATAATCTATGGTTACATAAAAAGCAACCATATATCTAAATCATGTTTTTTGTGCTTTATTGTATTTAGTATGGAGTAGTGAAGCCCTTAGGCCTCCAAGTCAATAACTTGTATCTAATTACCTTTTTCACCACGCACTCTTAGGCTTGTTGAGATTATACTGTGTCTTAAAGAGATCTATTGATGAACTTCTCTTTCCAATATTCAAAATTAAGTGTCTTTTGCATTTTCCAGGAGAATGTCATGGACAACGATCAGGAGCTCGGTTGGTGGGGGCAGATTCGATCCACCATCCGGTTCTTCAAGTAATTAAAGCTCCAGACGTCCAAGATTAATCAAAGCCATACAAGATCTCAGAACTAAGCTTCTGGTGAAAATTCAGGAGATAAAGAAAGATCTCCCCATGAAACTATTCTTTCTTTTGGTTGGTTTCTACTCTGCAACCGCGTTCTCTACATTTATAGGACAAACAGGAGACTGGGATGTTCTATCAGCTGCATTGGCTGTTATTGTAGTTGAATGCATCGGAGCTTTAATGTACAGAGCATCCATTCCATTAATCAACAAGATGCGGAGCACAATCACCATGTTTAACAATTGGAAGACCGGGCTCGCCCTGGGACTGTTCCTAGACTCGTTCAAGTATGAAGTTAATCACAAAATCTTCAGCTTTATGCCCATCTTTACGCTTTGTGTTGATTCCAGTGAAAACTCTTTTGGCTGGACACAGGTTTTAGCTCAGACCTCGGAAAGCAACAACAAACATCGCGAGACCTGGCTCAAGAATGGACGGTGGTGAGCAAAATTTGACAAGCTGTGCCCCCTTTATGTATAAAAACCAATACATGAAGGCTGTGAAGCCTTTAGCGTCATTGAAGACAAAAGTTCAGGTCTCAACTTTACAAATCACTAACTCGAAGAGAAAGGACCAAACCTTCAAATCTACTAGCAAACAATGCTCCAGTCTTGTCTGTAAAGCCTTGTATTTTGAATTGCAGATCGATAAAAGTTAATAATACGATTGATTCACTGAAACATCTTCTTCCATTCTTCCTTTTTTGTTTTTTGGAATAAAAGTTTCGAAATTTTCCATCTTTCTTCATTGAGATGAAAGTTCCAGCCTTAATGATTGATTTTGTTTTTGAAAATAATCGTGACTTTAGTTTTCGTAGAAGAAGAAGCTACGTCGTATTGAGCGTCTTACAAAAAAATCTGTTTGTCTAAAGTCCCACATCGATAATATACAGAAGCGTTGGTCATAATTTGGTAGTATATAAAGGAAGCTAAGCCATCCTTCCATTTCTTACCTTTCTCGGCCTTTTGGCTAAGATCAAGTGTAGTATCTGTTCTTATCAGTTTAATATCTGATATGTGGGCCATCGGCTCACACGATATTAACTCTATTTTTTAGAGAGAAGACCCATTAAGATATCTTGCTATCTGGGCTTTCATGAGTCGCCCATGCATGCGTTGCACTTTTGCATGGGCCTGGCTCAACCCACCATTATATCAGTTTAATTTTTGTCACCCATAATTAATTTCCAATAATCCAAGACTAATGTAAAACATTATTAACAATCAAATTAATCAATCTACTGATGGATCCTTCAGCGTAAACCGGCACTAAAGAAAGTAATCATGGTTCGGTTCGGTTCAGCGTCGCTTTCTCCTGTCCGAAATGACGACCGTGGTTGGTTGCTTGATCCTGTTGTCCTTGCTCGTGATTCTCGGCTCAAAGGTTCGTGTTCTTGTCTCCATCTGATTGATTTCGCTTCTGTTTTCGTTTTTGCAATTGTTCTTCAGTATCAGCATCCGTAAGTAAGACCTAGGGGAAATGGACATTCCCGATAGCTTTCTAATGTGAATGTGTTGAAGGAACAGAAGCATAGATGAAGTGGGTTTTAGAAATCTGGTCTGGTGGATTGAGGGGAAACCACATGCACCATACATGTAATGAGACGTTTGTCGTATGGGGAGCCAAGACAAAATTAAGGGTAAGTCTCAACAGATAGAACATAATGGAAGAATTATGTTCTGTTGAAACTTTTGGTAGGAAGGAATGATCTAAGTATCCAATGCATAGTTGAATGGTAAAGTGATAAGTTTTGGTAAAGATATAGAAGAAAGTTTAGAGATGGTCTTTTGATGAGTATAAGTAGAGAATTGAACAAATGCAAGAGCAGGCTGGTATTTGGTTGGTTTGAGGTTTTGGGAGTGTTAAGGGTCTCTAGAACAAAGCCTTGAGTACAGTTTCTTTGATTTGGGTTTGCTGATTCAACACTCAGAGAATCACTTTTGAATATATCGTAGACCTTGTTATAGCCCGAAAGCGGAACAATGAATTTTTAGTAGATAGGAGGTCGGAGAATGTCGTATATTGAGAAATGAGTTCGCGGATTGTGCGTGTTACAGAATAGTTCGGAATCGATAGACCGGACAGACCTCGGGCTATCAGATCGCTATAAACTAGGTGGAATATCTTAGATCGGACAGATCTCGGACTACTAGGTCGCTACGAGCGGTTGAGAAGAATATCTTTCCCAGGTGCTTTCCGGTCAGCGGTAGGTTTCGAAAGTGTCCTTTTGAGAGAGTCAGAGTCTTGAAAGAATATTTCTGATCCCTTGTACTCTCTTCTAAGGAATAATGAATGAATTGTCACATCACCTTTCTCCTATTTATAGTAGAATGTTGAAGGTACATCCTAGGTTTAATTGACTATGGTTTTCAAATCTGACCACACCATGGTTAAAACATGAGTTGGGCTTTACAGGCTTATCGGGCCTCCAGATCGCATGGGCCGCAGGTCCTGGCCCAATAGTAGCCCCCCTCCCCCGCGGTCAACGAAACGAGATGGGCCAAGCTTCGTTGTTAATGGGTTTGCGATCTGGATCCTGGGCGAATTAATCTTGCCACGTGTCAAAGTTTGATTGGTCTGTCACGCGGAGTTCGTAGTTTTCGAGGTGCGACGCTTCGGTTTTCGCTCTGGATCTATAAAATGGGGTCTCCGCTCTTCTTTCTCACATTTCATTCTGCCTGCTTCTCTCTAAGGTATTTTCTTCTCCTCTCTCTCTCTCTAACCTCTCCGGTTCTTGCTTTTGATAGATTTTGTTGCTGTCCCATCATCTGGGCTTTAAGTTTTCCGATCCATCTTTAAAGAAACCGCCGTGTTCATCTGATCCATGGCTTCGCCGACCTAGACCGATTCCCAGAATAATTTCTCCTCCGAACAAGCTTTTGGTAGTTCGTCTTTAGTATCTACCTCGACTAATCGTACTGCATCGGGACAGGAGGCTGAGTTTGAGCCCGTTGAAACCCCTCAGAGGGGGCTGGGCCACGAGGAGGCCGGGACCTCTGAGCCCGCTACCCCCAAACCTCGCAAGGTGGGGCGTCGACATCCCGCTCGCGATCTAGCCGGTGAAGGTCGGACCCGAGGTGCAGAGAATCCTGACTACTTTGATCTATCAGATTTCCCTCAGGAAGGAATGGATTCTCCGGGGCCAGGTTTAGGTCGCGATATCGTGCTAAAGCGTTGTGACGATTTTGAGATGTTATCCGATGAGACGTCGCTGACGATTATGCGATCTTCCCGGGATTTGCCGGACAGCGTGGAGTTCCTAGTGCTGGGTGATCGCGACCGTCCCTGGTCGCCTCCAGAAGGATTCATGTGTCTATATAAAATCCTTCTTTATGAACAGCGGGCTGTTTTTCCCATTACCGCGACTGCTGATCGAGTACTGCGCCCGACGCGGCATAGCTATGTCTCAGCTCACCCACGCGTCAATTCGTAACTGCGACTCTTTTAAGGCGATGACTTACTTCAAATGGAGGAGGCACAGGTCGCTGATGCGAGTCGAGTTTTACCTCTCAACTAACTACCTGCAGGTGCACAGCAATCACGGTTTGTATAGATAAAGGGATCGTATCCACAAAGACTTCTTAACCACACTTCAAATTGTAATGAATAAAACTAAGCTAGAACAAGATATTTTTGTCATTTTTGTGATTGAAAATAAAGTAAGCAAGCAACGAATGTGAATTGTAATGAAAATCAATAAAAGAAAAGCGGTAGGACTTAGGTATTTCGCAGAGAATCATGCAACAATAAAGATTGATTGATTTTAGGGATTTAGGAATTATGAACCGTCTAGAACACAAAGCACTGATTTAAGGCCATCCCACTATCGTGATGTAACTAACCATCTACGTTTTAACACCCTAATAGACTTAACTGTCGTAGGTTATTACAAGGTAAAAACATGCATTAAAAGTTCAAGTTTGATAAAGTTCACCGCACTCCTTAACTAATCTTTCAAATTGTTAAGGCTTTTGGCTTATCAAATACTAGTTCAGGCAATATAACAAGCTTTTGGAGAGTATATCCACCTAAGATCAGATCACTAAATGCGTGGTAAAGCGATCATGCATTGAGTATAAGTAAAGATGAAGACTCTAATGTATTCCCTAAACAATCATCAATCAATTATCGAATTATGAAACTCATTGAAAACCTAAAACCTAACAAATAAAACTACTCAGACATGATGCACGAAAAACTAGAGATAGATAATGAATTCGTGATAAATAAACTTGAATTAAAGAGTAAGGTTAAGAGGATTCCTCTCTATATCGAGATACAAAGCGAGATCATCCACCGGATTGCTCTAGAATCCAAATCTAAAGAAGAACACCAAGAGAACTCGTGGTGGATACTACTGTATGATAAAATACTCTATTGTTTCGGCATTCTTCCTAACAAAAGGCTAAAACAAGTATATATAGGCTTAGGGTCTTCTAGGGCTTCATTTAGGTCAAATTCGTCTTTTTACGTCAAAACTGCTTCAACGTCGGTTGGGATTTCGGTCATGGATCATGACCGGTATTGGGCCAAAATTACCTTGATTTGTGCTGACATCAGCCCATAATATCGGTCCATGAGGCGGCCCGGTATTTGGATCGATTCTGCACTTGCTTCATTTCTGAGGCAGCTTGACATATCTTCACTAAATCTAGTGTAACTTCCTGCTCACATCTCCAATTGAGATGATTCAAAATTAATTGTGAAGCTGACTCAAATATCTATCTTCACACCAAGTTTCATCCAATTCCAAATCGATTTAATCCTCCGTTCACTGCTGAACTTCTGGCATATACGTTCTGTTCAATTTGGTAGAATGTTGATTCTTGTGAATTATTGGTTCTTGATGGTGTCTTTGGCTAATGAAAGTTGGTGTAGCTTGGTTTACACCTATTTTGGCTCTTTTTGCTTATTTTTCCTTGATTTCCCTGTTAAGACTCTAAAACTACAAATACGAGAAAACTACCTTTAAAGGTATAAAACCGTAGATAAATGCATAGAAAATGTAGTACAATATATAGTAAAATAGGTAAAATATGGGATATATCAACTCCCTTAGACTTAAACCTTGCTTGTCCTCAAGCAAAATCCAAGTATAGAAAAGAGGTTTGAAAATAATTTGAACTTAGAAAAACCATTTGAAAATAACGTTGACACTAATACCGTATGTGACATGATCGATCCAAGGGTATCTTCATCATACGCCATCCATAACCTTCGCAGCCTATTCCATGTTTTAATTACAATCCTGCAAAAATCTCAACTGCACTTCATTTGACTCTCTATATTCATTAAGGTATAGGTGAATTTCTCATCAAGGGAATCATTCGGGGTAGACGGCGCTATGATTTTGAAAAAGGCTGATATATGTGGTGAGGTTAAAAGTGTTTAGGGTTACCATAGACTCCGGGTGCGAGATATTATGCAAAATCGGAAAAGAGAATAGACCTGTTGATATCCACAATTTCCCAACCACTTTCTTCGCATCTTACTCCCCCAGACTTAGATCTTTCTCAGAGAATCACTTGAAATCTCTTTTACTCGTCTCTTCTTTTGTATCATGACATTCCTTGGGTATCCTTAAAACTCTTAGACAACCGTTTTCCTTTCCCTTCTTTTATTATTTTTTTCTTTTTGTTGTTTTTTTTTTTTTATTATTAAAGGGGGAAAATGGTATCTCTTTGATACGAGTCAAGTATAGGCACGAAATATTACCATGTATTAGTCATCCAAGGAAACGGCCAAGCTGTTTGAAATTTATTCTTTGTACTCTACCCTTCTTTACCAAATCGTCGCATCTCTAGTGATTGGAAAATTGCGTCGATCCTTTTCTCTCCGAAAAGAGGTAAAGGGTTTTAGGTAGGGTACCAACTAAAGATGAGTTGGCCATTCATGACAACAAAGAGTGGTAAAAGAGGATAAGATGTTATGAATGTGTGATTCGTTTCCCCGATCTAACTCCTTAATGAGAAATAATTAAAATCAGGTTAGTGGTTCAAATAAAATAGAATCAAAATCGGATTCACCAAAACTTATGCGAGACGAATTATATGGGGCGAGTTCCAGTCATTAAGGTTTCTGAATCGTATATCCTGGACAAACCATGTGACAATGGTCACTAGATCATAAAATACGCATAAATTCCTGGAAATATCATAGTTCGAAACATATGATTTTTGACTCAATAAAAGACTCTAAGAAAATCATTAAAATGACTCAAAATATAAGAAAATAGAAAAAAGACGTTAGTACGATAAATCCCCCCAGACTTAACTTACAACGTCACCGGTGTAAAAAGTCACACAAGGGTGAGATGACTCAAGAAAATAAAAATGAAAATAATAAAAGGATAGATAAAAGTCGATACACCTGGCTCAAAAGACAGGTGACATAGACTCTGGTGAATCCGGAACTATCACGTGAAAGTGATCTCCATCGGACTCGTAGTTGACGATCTCTGTCTCGTCTGAAGCGGTTGCCTGGACTAATGAGTGATGTCCGTACTGGACAGTGGCGGTCTCATCAAGGGCACATGTGTTGGGATGACTAGAAACATCATCATCGACATCCTCATCATGCTCAATTGTAGAGACGAGCGAAAGACTACCAAATTCGTTGTTGCTTGTTGTGGCGGTTGTGCTTCTAGAGGAGCGCCGAAAGAGATGTGGAATTGATTTCTTGACTACTTTTACAAGCTTAGAAATCATCTTTCCTTGCCTAGAAACCGTATCTTCAAGAGCAGTTCTCTTCTCCTTTTCTTCCTCAAAGCTAGTGCGAAGCCATTCATCAAAACCGGCTTGTGTAGCGGCTGGAAATTGTTGCTCTTGGGGTGGCGTGTGAGATGTGGAAGACTGGAAAATACCACCTCCTTGTGGTCCTCTAGACCTCTCCTTGCGTGCCATCCTTGCCTTGGATTGATAGTAGAGTGAAACTCCAACAAGAGGACATCCGGGACAATGGTAAAACCATGTCGAACGAGTGGGGTGAAAATACGTCTTACCCTCACTCAAGGCTGGGATTTCCGCATGTGGGAGTAGAACACACTTGTTCTCTTCTTCGTAAGGTGGAGTGAAAAGGTACCCAAAGTTTGTAGATTGCTCGTACCATCCACAAAGATAATGCTTCCTTTGAAGGGCATGTAGATCAAGCTCACTCTCAACCATCAAAGGGACTTCGAGGTGAAAATCAACACCACACGCAATTAGTATGGCCGTGATTGTTCCACCAAAATCACTCGATGCTCCCTTTGGTATTTTCTCCTTAACGGCATTATGCTTGATTTGTACCATTCTACGAGCTAAAAGTGAAGCGAGGTTCACTTTCTCGGGATTCTCCACAAACGGTGATATTAGTATGTAAAAATCTTCTTGTTTCACCACTCCATACTCATTTCTACTGAAAATGAGTTGAGAAAGTAGATAGTAAACATAACGAATCGCCGAATGTGTAATCTTCGATGCCTTAGAACTTCCAGGCTTAAGTCTATCACTTCCAATCTTCGACCATTCATCATAATGAGCTTCACTACCACTGATCTTGATCCTCTCATGACACTCAAGTCCCAAAATATCACAAAGTTCTTCAATACTCAAAGTATACGATTTCTCATTAACCTTAAAAGCTAGAATTCCTTCCTTTGCTATGGTCGTCTTTGTCTTGGGGTAAGACAATGTTACCGTGGCTATAAATTCACGTGCAAGCCTTCCATAGATAGGGTGAGAGATAGTCACAAACTTCGATAGGCCCAATGCTTCAAGATACCATTCAACATCCTTTCGAAAACCGAGTAAATCGAGTGTCTCGAAATCAATACCAAGAGTTGGAAGCATAGCAAACTGTTGTAGACCAGCCATGTAGTCTACGTTAGTATTCATTTTGGGTCCAACATGCTTCATGATAACACTCGGTGCTTGAGTTACAACCATAGTTGATTTAGCTCACGATTTCCTCTTCTTCTTTTTAGGAGGCGATACGTGATGTATCGTTTGTGTGACCTCCACAAACTGCATTGGTACTTGAGTGATTTCATCCTCCTCATCTCTTAGTTGGTAACCAAGTTCTTCTTCATTCTCCACCAAAATATCCTTTCCATGTTTCTTTGATGACTTTTTCGATCTAGTTTTAGAACGTGTAGGGCGAGGGGCTTGAGCTTCGTGATCTTGGGTGGTCACGTGATGCTTCTTGGTTTTATGTCCTCTCTTAGACTACCTTGGAACAATCTCATTCTCCATTGAAGTTCCTTGGGTTTAATGAAATATGTGATTAGGAATTGAATTCCTAGTGAAAAACTAAACAAATTTTATTGAATTGAGATAAAACCCCAAAATTGGATTTTTAGGGTTCTTGAGCTCAAGAACACATTTGAGAGAGAAAAGATGAAGTTGTGTTTGCAAATGACAAAAAAAGTTTGGAAAACCCTTTAAAACCAGATTTTGTGATGTTTTTGGTTTAAGCTCTGTTAAAATCGGTTTAGAACCGATTAAAATTGGTTTAGAAATGGTTTAGAAAACTTACCCGGGTAGGACCGGTCGAATACCGGTCGGTTGGACCGACCGAAATCGTGACCGAAACTTACCTCGTGTCGCGGTAAGGTCTGGGCTGTGTCGTGGTAAGATTGGCTCGTGTCGCGGGACGGTACGCGGAACTGTGGGTCGTGTCGCAGTACGGGTGGGACTCGAATACCGGTCGCGTGGGACGACCGAGATGCATGTCCGATATCAAGCATCGTGTCACGAAAAAATGTCATTGTGTCGCGGGACGGTCCGCCTCATGTCGCGGTAAACATTTCATCGTGTCACGGGACGGTCCGCCTCGTGTCGCGGTAAGGATCTTCATCGTGTCGCGGGACGGATGTGCGTCGTGTCGTGGGTCGAGCTTGTGTCGCGGTAAAGCTCGTGTCGTGGGTTGAGGCATCGTGTCGTGAGTATCGGTCGCGATTCTTGACCGGTACGCGGGACCGATACTGGGCCGTCGTGTCGCGGGTCGGATGTGTCGCGATAACGGTCGAGTGCGTCGTCCGGTACCTCGTCCGGTACTGATGTCGTGTCGCGGTAAGGTCGATACCGATCGGGTCGCAGTCCGGTATCGTGACCGGTACTGGCCGGCGACCTATATATTTATTTATTTATTTATTTTAATCCTGAAAAATCAAAATAAAATGGATTAGTGTAAAATAAACTTATGAAAACCAAAATTAAAATTTTAAAAACTAATTAAAGCATAAATAAAAATAAAAAATGTGGGTTGCCTCCCACAAAGCGCTTGTTTAAAGTCAATTAGCTCGACTCCTTTGAAGATTTAGACTTCCGGCAGGTCCATTAAAGGAATGGTTGTTCCTTTAGCTTCATTAGGCTTTGATCTTTCGGCTTCTATGATGACTCCGAGTGAATCTCCATTGTCATACTTGACAACTAATGCTTCCGGGAAAAGCTTCAAAGTATTTTCAAGCTTACGCTTGATAGTTTCCCTGTTGATCTCGTCTTCTCTTGGGACAAGGATCTTTATCACCATGTTCTCAAAGATAAACTTCTCGTTTGCTTTGTTCCCATTCTTAGCATCATCCATAGGTGTCAAAGTTGTCTTGACATCTTCGGAAATATCCTTATGCTTCTCTTTGGACAGTTTTGCAACTATTTTCATTTTAGCTTTAGGATCTCCTTCTTTGACTCCTTTCTTGGCATCTCCGGGGTCTATACTAAGCTTCATATCCTTTACTCCACTCGAGCTTGGTATACGCTTAGCATCTACTTCATCATAGAAGAAATTCTTGTTGATATTGGCGAAAGAGATTCTTCGGTTTGGAAAATCAACGATTGCTCCGGCTGTCGCTAAGAATTGTAATCCAAGTATTAATGGATTCAACTTTCCGGTCTTCATTTCCAACACTTGAAAATCAGTAGGAACAATCCCCTCTCCTACTTTGACTATGACGTTTTCAAGCATTCCATAAGGTGTAGAAGATGACAAATCGGCATACTCTATATAGACTTTGGATGGTTTGAAATCAACCACTCCAAGTTCCTTTGCCATGACTAGTGACATGACATTGACGTTTGCTCCAGTATCACACAAGCAGTCGTGGATCTCCTTTCCATTAATAGAGCATGGAAAAACAAACTTTCCCGGATTATCGACTTTTTCCAAAACTATCCTCTTTAGTCTTCTCTTGTAAGCTCTCTTAGATTCGTCGGGAAGGCGTTACTCTTTTGGTTCTTGGACCAAGATAACCTCTTCTTCATGTGGTTTAGGAGTGACCACGGCCTCCTCTTCTTTAGTAGAAGCAACATTGCAAAACTTCTTTGCTTTCGCTTTGTCTTGTCTTCTAACAGCTTCCGAGGTTTAAACGAGTTGTGTATCCATCTTAGAGAGATGAGTAGCAATAGACTCGATCTTAGTGTTAAGTTCCGAATACCTACTGTCCACCATTTGGTTTACGTCTTTCTTGTGTTGGCCGAAAGCTTCTATCATTTGATTCTTCATATCTTCGAGTTTAGCATCAAAAGAAACCGGTCCGGTTGGTTAGGATGGATTGAATGGTGGTTTCACTTGATACATTCCCTTAGAAAAGAATGGTTGCTTGGACTGATATTGGCCTCCTTGGTTGACGTTTTGTCGAGGATAGAATTGATCTTGAGGGTTCTCGACATTGTTGCTCCGATAGGACAGATTTGGGTGAGATCGAAAGTTGTTGTTGAAATTTCGATTCCCATAGTTTCCTCCTATGTAGTTCACTTCCTCTTGATTCTCCTCCATTCCATCTCCAATACGTTCCATATTAGGATCATAACTTGTATCATTAATCTCTTCAACAACATGAACTCCTCTTTGACTCTTAAGTAGTTGTGAAACCATGTTCTTGAGCTCCGCAATTTGAGTTGACTCGGTTGATGATCTAGTGGTGTTGATGCTCCTATTGTAGTCTTGAGAACAATTAGCATCACTAGCAGCAAGGTTCTCAATCAAAAGCTTTGCCTCCGGTACAAGCTTGGTCATGAAATTCCCATTACTCGCAGCATTCAAAGATGTTTGGTGCTTGTAATCAATTCCATTGTAGAAGATATTCCATAAGTTTCCTTCAGAGAAACCATGATTAGGGCAGTCCCTAGTGTACTCCTTGAAACGTTCCACGGCTTCAAAGAAGGATTCGGTTGGTCATTGCTTGAAACTTGAGATCTTGTTCCTTGTAGAATTCGATCTTTGTTTAGTGTAGAACTGGTTCAAGAAAGCTCCTTTGTATTCGTCCCAAGTAGTGATGGACCGTGGAGGTAGAGACTTCATCCATCTAAGTGCCTTATCGTTTAGAGAAAACAAAAAGAGCTTGCACTTAAAGTAGTCGGCAGGAACTCCATTAGCATGAGTCGTACTACAAATTTCTTGAAAGTATCGATGTGGTCAAGAGGATGCTCCGTGGACAGCCCATGGAATTGGTTTTGTTTCGCCAATGCAATGATTTGAGGTTTGATCTCGAAATCATTCCTTTGAGGTAGAGGTGGGCAGATGAGGTTTCTATCAAAGAAGAAAGCATCGGAAGAATCGACATCTCTGATAGTTTGATGTTGGACTTGTCTTTGATGCAAGGTTTGTTGGAAATTTTGGTTCCCTTGAGGTTGGAGATTTGGAACTTGTTGTTTCATTCTCATATTCCCAGGTGGAATGAGATGTTGATCGTTTCCACCAATTGGATTCCTAACAATGTTCTCCAGAGGATTGTGGATTGCATCATTACGGATTGGTGGGTTTAGGTGGGTACCCAGTGGTTGCTCCACGGGTTGGTTCTCTCTATCAAGAGCAGCAGCAGCAGCAGCAGCAGCAGCAGCAATAGTGAGGGTTCGTTCCTCCTCATTTATGACGTGCTCGTTAGTTTGATCGGCCATCCTTAGTTGCCTTTGCCTCCTAAGTGCTCGTTCAAGCTTATCGATTTCTTGCTGAGATACAACTAGATTTTTCTCGTTAGAATTTCTAGTACTAGGCATAAACACCTGAAACACACGAAAAAGGATAAAAGAAATCGAGGAATCAAAGTTGAAAAAGAAAGAAATAAAATCAAAAAAAAAAAACTGAAATTAAAGCGTTCTAGACTGAGTTTTAGTCAAAAATTTGAAGGTGATGTTCTTCGAAGTCCCCGGCAACGGCGCCAAAAACTTGATGCGAGTCGAGTTTTACCTCTCAACTAACTACCTGCAAGTGCACAGCAATCACGGTTTGTATAGATAAAGGGATCGTATCCACAAGGACTTATTAACCACACTTCAAATTGTAATGAATAAAACTAAGCTAGAACAAGATATTTTTGTCGTTTTTGTGATTGAAAATAAAGTAAGCAAGCAACGAATGTGAATTGTAAGAAAATCAATAAAAGAAAAGCGTTAGGACTTAGGTATTTCGCAGAGAATCATGCAACAATAAAGATTGATTGATTTTAGGGATTTAGGAATTATGAACCGTCTAGAACACAAAGCACTGATTTAAGGTCATCCCACTATCATGACGTAACTAACCATCTACGTTTTAACACCCTAATAGACTCAACTGTCGCAGGTTATTACAAGGTGAAAACATGCATTAAAAGTTCAAGTTTGATAAAGTTCACCACACTCCTTAACTAACCTTTCGAATTGTTAAGGCTTTTGGCTCATCAAATACTAGTTCTTGCAATATAACAAGCTTTTGGAGAGTATATCCACCTAAGATTAGATCACTAAATGCGTGGTAAAGCGATCATGCATTGAGTATAAGTAAAGATGAAGACTCTAATGTATTCCCTAAACAATCATCAATCAATTATCGAATTATGAAACTCATTGAAAACCTAAAACCTAACAAATAAAACTACTCAGACATGATGCACGAAAAACCAGAGATAGATAATGAATTCGTGATAAATAAACTTGAATTAAAGACTAAGGGTAAGAGGATTCTTCTCTATATCGAGATACAAAGCGAGATCATCCATCGGATTGCTCTAGAATCCAAATCTAAAGAAGAACACCAAGAGAACTCGTGGTGGCTACTACTGTATGATAAACTACTCTATTGTTTCGGCATTCTTCCTAACAAAAGGCTAAAAAAAAGTATATATAGGCTTAGGGTCTTCTAGGGCTTCATTTAGGTCAAATTCGTCTTTTTACGTCAAAACTGCTTCAACGTCGGTTGGGATTTCGGTCATGGATCATGACCGGTATTGGGCCAAAATTACCTTGATTTGTGCTGACATCAGCCCATAATATCGGTCCATGAGGCGGCCCGGTATTTGGATCGATTCTGCACTTGCTTCATTTCTGAGGCAGCTTGACATATCTTCACTAAATCCAGTGTAACTTCCTGCTCACATCTCCAATTGAGATGATTCAAAATTAATTGTGAAGCTGACTCAAATATCTATCTTCACACCAAGTTTCATCCAATTCCAAATCGATTTAATCCTCCGTTCACTGCTGAACTTCTGGCATATACGTTCTGTTCAATTTGGTAGAATGTTGATTCTTGTGAATTCTTGGTTCTTGATGGTGTCTTTGGCTTATGAAAGTTTCTGTAGCTTGGTTTACACCTATTTTGGCTCTTTTTGCTTATTTTTCCTTGATTTCCCTGTTAAGACTCTAAACCTACAAATACGAGAAAACTACCTTTAAAGGTATAAAACTGTAGATAAATGCATAGAAAACGTAGTAAAATATATAGTAAAATAGGTAAAATATGGTATATATCAGTCGCTTTTACGTAGCAACCCGTCCGAAATTCAAATTGGTTGACCCGGACTCCCATAGTGACAAGTCCGAGGACTGGGAGTGATACTAATTCTTTGTAAAGATAGATGCAGCGTCGGTTGCGAATCCGAGATGACCTATTTGGGTTGGCTGGAATTATAGATACAGTATGTTTAATCTCCGATGTGTTTTTGCCCTTCTTGTTCGGGCTGACATCTAATCTTTTCCTTTGCATGCATATTCTATTATTCCTAGGATTCTTCTCCCGCCGAAGCCCGGAGAAGATTTGTTGACCGACGTTCTTAGAAGCGTGACGCCTCAGCTTTGGCCAGAATTTCTCGAACAGCAGATTCAAAGGTGCATAGGTCGAATCCTCACAGGTCGGTACTTTACTTTCTTGCTGCGTTTCGATTTTGACAAAGCTATTTATTGAAAAAAAACTCCCTTGCTCCCTGAAGGCTGTTTTGACTTGGAACTCGCTCCGCTTCGTCCTTACACTTTTCCTCCAATCAAACCAAAGAAAGTTTGTCAAAAGAAAGAGGCGAAGATGGTTAAGAAGAAGGCTACGTTCAAGAAGGTGAACTACACTCAAGAGGTCGGGCATCTGGTTCCGGAGGAACAGCGGGCTCAAAGGAGGTCGCTGCTGCTACCAAAAATGTCGGTCTTCAATCTAGCGAGCAGGCTGGGGCCCTTACTACAAAAAGGGTCAGGGCCTCACTTGTCCAGAAGGCAGCTGGTAAGGAGATTACGGTGGCTCCTGATGAGACCGTTGATGTAGGGGTTTTTCCAGTTTCAAAGATTAAACCTAGATTCACTAATCCGATGTAGTATAGTTTAGGTTCGTTAAGGGACCATCAATACACTCTAATCTTATAGGATACAAATTCAGCTAAGCAATTCAAAGTTGTTTTAAGTGTCACAATTTATCAAAGCAAACAAAAGTAAAATTTGGTGTAAACAATAAAAGGAAAGGCGTTAGGTCAAGGGATAAATCTCAGGGATTAGATCATCAAGAACCAAACAACTATTCAGGTTATCAAGTTATGAACCAATCTAGAACTCAATCATAAATTTAAGCTAATCCACTGTCGTGGCATCAACAATTTCAACAATCAATCTAACACCCTAAACTGTCGTTTGAGGTTACAAGGAATGATGAGCATTAAACGTATAGGATCAATTTGTTCACGTGTTGCTTTAGCTTCAACTGTCGTTGGCTAAAGATAACTCGCCCATCTAAGTTAATTCCAGCAATTTACAACACTTTTGATGAGTAAATTCAACCTAAAATCAGAGGCTAGGTGATCAATCTAGTCTAGGCAATATGATCGACATTAGATGGAGATATCGAATGATGTTTCAAAACCTATCTATGCTTAGTTCATGGATATCTAATCCCATCGAACCCTCAACCTAACAAAGGGGATTACTCGCTCATGATTAAACAAACAACAGCAGCAATTGAGAATAAAAAACTTCATTGAAAATAGAAAAGATAAGAGTTTAGAAATCTTCTCCAAAACGTGGAAGGCAATCTTCAAGCTTACAACTCTAAAAACAAGTATCAAATCTCTCTCTCACTTGTGTTTTCTCTCTTTGCTGTGTCGTGTCTCTCTCTCCTCAAAAATCCAGGGAAAGACCTATTTAAAGGCCCACGGCGGCTGGCCCAAAGATAGGGTTACAAAATTAGGATTTAATAAAAAGCCCATAAGTAAATCTGCTGGGGAGCGGGAGCACCTAACTCCAGCGCAGGTGCTCCTTCTGGGCAGAATCTTCAAAAAGATCCTTTCTTCCTTCTTTTTCGCCAAATCCAATTGCAAACTTCAAATCATTGCTTTCAGCCACTTTAGTACCTAGAATGACTAGAAAGAGAGTGAAAGACTCGATAAAAACCTACAAAACAAAGGTTAAAATGCGCCAAAAACGCATTATATCAATTCCCCCAAACTTAGATCTTTGTTTGTCCTCAAACAAATTCAAGACCAAGTGAAGGAGAAAGGTTTGAAAACGCGGGAACTCTTTCATCCTCAGTGAACCGGGTTTAAAACATTCAATCTGCAGACCACATAATCCAGATTATGAATAACAAAGCATCACCAAAACTCCTCAACACATTTCTCAACCAAGTTCCATTTCCCAAACACAAACTCAACGCATTCAAAGTTGCGGGAGGGTCTCGGTAAAGGCACCATTTAGGGTAGACGACGCTAAAGGGTTTAAGGCCATTTAGAGGTGGATTTCTAAGTGTTTAAAATGTTTAAAGGTTACCCGATGTTTCGTAGAGGATGCAGGATATCGCACAAAATTGCAAGAGAGAATAGGTCCGTTGATATTCCACATTCTCTAAACCACTCTTTCTTTCTTCCAACCTCTCAAACGCCTTATCTAACCGTCATCCACCTTGGGTATACTCGCAGTGTAGAGAGACACTTCTTATTTTACAGATTTACCACTTTTCATCATCTTTTTTTTTTTTTTTTGATTGAGATGATGATGAAGAGGGTTTTGGTTACACGTATATGTCTCTCAAACACGAAAATATCAGAGTTGTTGTACATACCCAAGTGGAGCTCATCAATATCGTTCCTCCTTCGTGGATTTTTTTTTTGTTCCACCTCGTTGTAAAACCATCTTCTGCAAATAAGAGCAGGTGCTCCTTGTGGGAATCAGTGCTCTTGTTCTTCAGAAAGAGTGATTTAAAGGCAGTGTCGACCCAATTCTCTCCGGCTTTTTTGCGCATATGCTGCACATATGACAATGAAGTAACAAGAATTCAAGAGGCTTGAAAAGAGGTTAGGGTTAAAGAGGGTACTAACTAAAAATGAGCTAGCTATTCAGAAACAACAAGAGTGATAAAAAGAGTAAGGAGTCCTGAATATGATTCGTTTCCCTAATCTAGTGCCAATAGCGAGAGGAATTTTCAGTCAATATGAAACCTGGAAAATAGTGTATTGTAGTGTTCCAGCTGATCCTTGTACCCATGATCTATAGGAATGGTCACTAGAGAGAAAGTTAAACATAGATAGTTCAAAGATCATCATAAGATAAGGTCATAATTCCCTACAAAGTTTTGACTCAATAAAACCAACGAAAACTAGACTCAATAAGACATAAGAAAATAGAAAAACAACCAAAATAAAAGATATTAGAACCAACTCCCCCCAGACTTATTTCACACCGTCTCGGTGTGAGAATAAGAAAAGAGAGAGTGAAAAGAAATAAAGGCATAAGGAAAAGCATAAAATAAAACTGTTCATGGGAATGCTTACCTCTTGGTGGGCCTAAATCCGAATTTCGAATTTTTACCCTGGAGAGCAGGTGCTCTGAATCGGGGAGCAGGTGCTCTTTCTGGGTTTTTGAACTTGGCAGCGGATCGATCTGCACATCGATCCTGAGATTGACCAATGGTCTTCGTGTTGAATTCTTCATTCCGGATCGATTGATCTAGCCGAGGGGATCAATCGATCCTCCTTGCATATTCCACAACAATTTTTTTTTCTTTTTTTTTGGCCTCAAAACTCAAACTGAAATTCAAAGTTAGTAATAAAAGAAATCAAATTGAAAAAGTTAGAAAACGTACCGGTGGGTTGCCTCCCACCAAGCGCTTGTTTAAAGTCTTTAGCTTGACTTGGATTTCATGTATCGGTGAGGAAGAGGGGCATGAGAACTTTCTCCAAAACAAGCCCTCCAATCAGTAAACTTCAGCTTCAGAACCTTGCTCAACATAGCTTTCACAGCTTCTTCACCTTTCTCTTTCAGCTCAGATGTGAGAATAGCTCTAACCTTGGAGAAAGGTTTCGAAATCCCTTTGGACTTTACCTTGTACTCAATCGTGTCACCAACACGTCTCTGAGGTACTAAAATCATATTAGAATCACCCTTGATTCTTTGGCTCGTCACCTTCTCTTTTTCCCTGCTCTTTTGACTAGTCTTCTTTGTTCTGATAAGAGGGTCTCCATCTAGGACTTCCTTGACCTCACTCTTATCGTTGAAATCTCTCTTTGTCACCATTTGCAGCTTATCTCCATTGATAAGGGTAACACAGGATGCAAGTTTGGCTGCTTCATTAGTGGGTATAGCTTTGTAGAAGACCTGCTTGTCAATATTAGAGAACGAGACTCTTCTATTAGGCAAATCTACAACTGCATCCACTGTCGCCAGAAACGGTCTTCCAAGAATCAAAGGTATACCAGGATCTTCGCTCATCTCCACCACCTGAAAATCAGTAGGAACAAGACAATTTCCAACTTGAACATGTAAATCATGAATAGTACCTTGTGGAACCTTGGTGGAAGAGTCTACAAAGTTAAGAGATATATTAGCAGCTCTCATCGTAGTAATCCCAAGCTTCTCTACAATAGCCTTAGACATGAGATTGATAGAAGACCCATAATCGCAGAGAGATTCTTTAAACTCAACTCCTGCAATGGAGCATGGAACAACAAACATCCCAGGGTCTTCTAGCTTTGGCAACTGCTTCATTGGTGATGATGTATTCCTTGCTTCAGCAAAGAGAGCCTTGACTACTGTGAGACTCTTCTTGGTATCCTTGGAAAACTCGCGATATGCAAGGTCAACTCTAAATGCCTCTTCAAAAGAGATTTCAGGAGGAAGCTCATTCACCATCTTATTAAACCCAGCCAGCTTCTTTTCATCAATCTCATATTTCAGTCTCTGAGGGTATGGGATCCTAGGGATGTATGGTAATGATTCGACAGCCTCTTTTGCTGTCTTTGGTGTAAGCGATGCTGAGACAATCTCCACCTCACTCTGAACTAATATCACATTGCAGTGTTCTCTGGGATTTGTTTCAACTTTTCCTGGAAGAGTCCCTAGTGGTCGCTTAGCTGATGCCGAGATCTGAGCTACCTGAGTGTCAAGCCTCTTCACGTGGTTGCAAACAGCTTCAAGTCTACCATTGAGGTCCAAGTACATGGCGTCTACCTGCGTTTTGATTTCAGTGGCAGACTTCTGTTGATTAGCCATTAGCTGCTGCATCATAACCTTGAGTTTATCCTGAGAATTACTTCCAGAGCTCGCAGGAGCCTGAAAGTTAGAAAATTGTGGTTTCTGTTGAACTCCCCCTTGAAACTGATTCTGACCTTGGTTTGGGTGACTCCTATAGTTCTGGGTGACTCCTTCTTCACCCATCTCCTCAGAAAATGGTTCACCATTCTCATTTACAAAGTGAACCGTCCTTTGGTTCCCTTTGAGCAACAAGTTGACCTTAGCAGTAAGATCATCAATCTTTTGGGAATCCATTCCACTAGATTTCGTGGTCCTGTCATACTCCTGCGACAAGTTGCTAGAACTCACAGCCAAGTTCTCGATTAGCTTATACGCACCCTCTCTGGTCTAAGTCATAAAATTACCATCACTCGCAGCATTCAAAGCATTCCTGTAATCCCAATCAACACCATCATAGAAGATACCCAGCAAGTTCTCATCGATAAACCCATGGTGTGGACACTCTCTCTTGTACTCTTTGAACCGTTCCCATGCCTCACAAAAGGACTCTCCTGAATATTGTTGGAAAGAGGAGATCTTGTTCCTTAGGCTCGCAGTCTTGGATTTAGTGTAGAAGTGGTCCAAGAACGCTACTCTACATTGTACCCAAGTCGTGATGCATCCAGCTAGTAGAGACTTGAGCCAACGGGAAGCTTTGTCCGCGAGTGAGAAAGGGAAAAGCTTGCACTTTAAGAAATTCGGGTTCATCCCATTAGAACTCGTCGTGGAGCAGATCTCCTTGAAGTTTTCTATATGGTCCATCGGAATTTCCGCAGGCAGTCCATGGAACGAGTGCTGCTTGACCAGCAATATCATCTGAGGCTTTATCTCATAATCTTGCCTCTCAACAGCAGGTGGAACAATAGCAGCTCGGTTCCGATAGAAAGCAAGGGGATTGTCCATATCCCCTATGGCACGCTGCTGCTCACGCGCGCGCTGCTGCTGCTCACGCGCGCGCTGCTGCTGCTCACGCGCGCGCTGCTGCTGTTGTTCACGGGCATGTTGCTGCTGCATCTGAGCCATTGCTCTTGCAACCATAGCAGCTCAGCCGCCATACCATTATTGCCTTGTTCGCCCATGTCGACGAGATTAGGCCTTGTTCGTCTGTTTTCTTGTTCTAGCCTTGCGAGTTCCGGGTTACTCAAAACCACAAGGGGAATTTTGCAATTACGCCTTGTTGTCCTCAAGTTCATACACCTGAAACACATGCAAAAGAAACAAAAGAACGAGTTTAGTACTTAATCTGAAATCGTAAACGAAAATTAGAGGTATCGAGTTGGTCCCCGTCGCAACGGCGCCAATTTGATGTAGGGGTTTTTCTGGTTTCAAAGATTAAACCTAGATTCACTAATCCGATGTAGAATAGTTTAGGTTCGTTAAGGGACCAGCAATACACTCTAATCTTATAGGATACAAATTCAGCTAAGCAATTCAAAGTTGTTTTAAGTGTCACAATTTATCAAAGCAAACAAAACTAAAATTTGGTGTAAATAATAAAAAGAAAGGCGTTAGGTCAAGGGATAAATCTCAGGGATTAGATCATCAAGAACCAAACAATTATTCAGATTATCAAGTTATGAACCAATCTAGAACTCATTCATAAATTTAAGCTAATCCACTGTCATGGCATCAACAACTTCAACAATCAATCTAACACCCTAAACTGTCGTTTGAGGTTACAAGGAATAATGAGCATTAAACGTATAGGATCAATTTGTTCACGTGTTGCTTTAGCTTCAACTATCGTTGGCTAAAGACAACTTGCCCATCTAAGTCAATTCCAGCAATTTACAACACTTTTGATGAGTAAATTCAACCTAAAATCTGAGGCTAGGTGATCAATCTAGTCTAGGCAATATGATCGACATTAGATGGAGATATCGAATGATGTTTCAAAACCTCTCTATGCTTAGTTCATGGATCTCTACTCCCATCGAACCCTCAACCTAACAAAGGGGATTACTCGCTCATGATTAAACAAACAACAGCAGCAATTGAGAATAAAAACTTCATTGAAAATAGAAAAGATAAGAGTTTAGAAATCTTCTCCAAAACGTGGAAGGCAATCTTCAAGCTTACAACTCTAAAAAAAAGTATCAAATCTTTCTCTCACTTGTGTTTTCTCTCTTTGCTGTGTCGTGTCTCTCTCTCCTCAAAAATCCAGGGATAGACCTATTTAAAGGCCCACGGCGGTTGGCCCAAAGATAGGGTTACAAAATTACGGTTTAATAAAAAGCCCATAAGTAAATCTGCTGGGGAGCGGGAGCACCTAACTCCAGCGCAGGTGCTCCTTCTGGGCAGAATCTTCAAAAAGATCCTTTCTTCCTTCTTTTTCGCCAAATCCAATTACAAACTTCAAATCCTTGCTTCCAGCCACTTTAGTACCTAGAATGACTCGAAAAAGAGTGAAAGACTCGATAAAAACCTACAAAAGAAAGGTTAGAATGCGCCAAAAATGCATTATATCAACCGCGAAGAAGGTCCCGGAGAAGAAGAAGGAGGGGAAGAAGAGAACATCCGAGGAGACTTCTGGCGGGCAGAAGAAGAAAACTCGTGTTGAGGAGGCGCGAGAAACGGAGGTCGAGGCCGATCCTTCCGCTGAAGACACGGAGGCCTATGATCTGATCTTCAACTACAGTGGGCAGGAGCACATTGGCGATAATTTGTGAGCATCCGCCGATCTACTTTCCAGGATCCTCTGCCATACGGACTATGATTTCCCCAATCCGGAGTCTTTGGTGGAGAAAGATGCGTACAAAGTGTTTGCGAGGAGCACAATGGAGGTGAGCTCGCTTTCGCCCCCTTCCTTGTAATCTTTTACTCCTTTTCATACTGACTTTGCTTACTGAGCTTCTCGTCGTTTTGTTTTTGACAGACGATTACCCACGCGAACATGCTTACCCTAAGGTATGAACGTCGCATTCAGAGACTTGCCGATAAGCTCAAGGGTTTTCCTGTTATAAAGGCGGAGGCCGACAAGGTAGCCGGTCTAAAAGAGTAGATCACTAAGCAGAATCTTACGATGAACGATCTTTCTGCGAAAGCCGAGGAAGCGAGGCAGAGGGCGAGGTTTGCTGAGGAGGACCTTGAGAAAACGAGGGCGGAGAAGGAGTCTCTTAAGACCTTCCATGACAGCGAGGTGACTCACTTGCGAGCTTCCCGGGAGTACGAGGTCAACCAGATCGTTGCGAAGTGCAACAAAAAGTTGGTTAGGATGACGAAATCGATCTCGGACTGCGAGGAAGTAAACTGGCTTTCGGCCTTAATGAATCAAGTGATGGCGATTAAGGACTACCTGGCCGTTCTGACGGGAGAAGGAATCGCCATTCCTAACAACAAGCCGAAAGGTCTCGAAGAGAATTTTAAGAAGCCGAAAGGACTTCGAGATGTCTCCTCCCCATTATCTGCGCGCGATCCCTCCTCAAACTGACTTTGAGGCTCCTTTTGATGAATATGGGACTCAAATGACTGCCGCGGATAGGGAGGATATCGAGTCGGGCCGCGAAGATCCTGATACAGCTCCTAGAGACTCGGCCACGGGTGAAGTTCTCGCTTCTCTTGACGGTATCCCGGTTATTCCAGATGTCTAGGTGCTCTCTCTCTTTTCTTTGTTGTTTTTATTTTTTTTTTGCTTCTAGGCCGCGTGTGGCCTTAGTATTCTGGTTTGTAAAAACATAACATATTTTATTTTATTTTTCTGCCCGAGAGGGCTTCGAATGAGATTTACCTTTTAATCATTTTAACGCTTTCAACTTTTGGTAATTTTGTGAGTTCGTAGACCGTCATTCGACTAAGCTTGCGGGGTCTGCCCGGCTTACATACTTAGGTATATCTAGGTCGTACTTAGGGTACTTAGGATTTTCTAAGTGTGCCCGTTTTGCCTGCGACTCTGAGGTCGGCTTGTGACAATACCCATTACGTGACTAAGTATGCGATGAGGACTCAACTTAGGGTACTTAGACGTTGCGGGACAGGTTGCGGGTCTGGCCCCGGCTTACAGGTCGCTAGGGGAAATTCTTAAGCTTTGGTCCTAGCGACGTGGTTAATCAAACCACTCTTGTTCATGTGGAATGAAATTTGGTCGAATGCTTGGCCAAAGCATTGACGCGAAATGAGCTCGGAGCTTTCGGGACTGGGGGTACCAGCACACAAACTAAGTTCGATGATTAATCGAAAGCATAAGTAAATCGATGAACTGAATATATATATTTTTTGATTAATAGCTGTGCCTTTTTACGGGCTGCCTACGTACCCATTGTGATAGGGATCAAGGCAATCGTAGTTCATTTACAAAAGTGACAAAGTGAGCTGCCTACGTACCCATTGTGAAATGGGATAGCAGACCGGTTGTCCACAGTCTGTAGCGGCGGGCTCGATCAGTCTCCAAGCTTTGTTCGTAGTGAGGAGCTTGGTGTCGTAGTAGTACCTTTTGAGGCTCATGGAGTTCCAAGACCGCGAGATCATTTCGCTGTTTAGTGTCATCAGTCGGTAGACTCCAGGTCGGACGATTTCAGTGACTTGGTTAGGTCCTTCCCAGTTAGCTCCGAGTTTCCCGACCTTGTATTCTGCCGTGTTTTCATAAACCTTTCTAAGGACGAGGTCGCCGACATTGAAACTCCGGTTGCGGACCCGTTTATTGTAATATCGCATTGCGAGCTGCTGATAGTATGTATCCGAGATAGAGCTGCCCCTCGTTCTTCTTCGACGTGGTTGAGGTTATCAACAAGCATATCGTCGTTGAGAGCAGGGTTCTCAGTCATCATTACGCGGTGTAAACTATTGGCGTTTACCTCGGCGGGTGCCATTGCTTCCAGACCGTAGGCCAAGGAGAACGGTGTACGGTTGGTCGACTGACGGAGGGTAGTTCGGAATGACCAGAGTACGCCGTCGAGTTCGTCTGTCCAGAGACCCTTCTTGTCCTCAAGTCGTTTTTGTAGACCGTCGACAATTATCTTGTTTCATGCCACCGCCTGCCGGTTTCTTGGGGTTACCTTGGTGTTGATTTGCTTAATTGTATCTTCCACTTCACACAAAAGTCTTCGAAGGTCGCCGAGATGAACTGAGAGCCGTTATCCGTGACGATCTCATAAGGGAGCCCGTGACGACATATGACAAATTTCCAATCGAAAATTTGCACGTCAGTAGCCCGTATCATCACGTAAGCTTCGGCCTCAACCCACTTCGTGAAGTAATCCGTGACCACGATGATGTACCATTTCTGCCTTAACTTGGGGAAGGGAGCCATAATTTCCATTGCCCAACGCATGAAGGGGTAGGGCGTGGTTGCAGTGGAGAGCGGTTCGGTCGGGGAGTTGATCATCGGCCCGTGGCGTTGACACTGTTTGCAGCAACGGGCATGCTCAGCGTAGTCTTTTAGCATTGTTGGCCAAAAGAAACCAAGGCGCTTAATTTTGATTGCTAAGGCCCGACATCCGGAGTGGTTGCCAGCAGCCCCGTTGTGTGTTTCGGCCAGGACCCGGTATGTCTCATCGCCAGCCAAGCATTGGAGTAATACGTCAGTGGCATTCCATCTGTAGAACTCATCTTTAATGATGATGTAGTGCGCACTGCGGGTCTTCAGCCTTCGCGCTGCCCACTTGTCCTTCGGGAGTTCGCCGGAAACGATGTATGCGATGATCTCCTGTCGCCAGTCCGTCGTCGGGGTGCAGACGGTCTGTTGTGGAGGTGTCTCTGCGTTGTTGGGTAGATCATCGGATACGGTGTTTATGCTGCAGATGCCTTTAGGTAAAGTAATGCTTGGTTCGGTGATTGACTCGATCGAAATTACTCAGCGTAGATCGGAATCCGAGCTGGAACCTACGGAGGCGAGTGCATCAGCTTGAGCGTTGTCTGCCCATGGAATCTTTGTGACTCTGAAAGTGTCAAAGCCTTTGGTCAGCTCGCGGGCAAGTTTTAGGTACGCCTCCATCCTTTCGTCCTTGGTGTCGTATTCTCTGTTGAATCGGTTAGCCACGAGCTGAGAGTCGTAGTATGCGTGGATTTGCAAAGCGCCGACCTCCTTTGCCAGTCACAGCCCAGCAAGTAAAGCTTCATACTCGGCTTCATTGTTTGATGCCTTGAATTCCAACCGGAACGACTGTTCCAAAATCTCCCCAGTTGGCGATTCGAGACGAATGGCGATACCCGCTCCGTGCCATGAGGAAGATTTGTCAACATGAAGAGTTCATTCATGATTGGTTGGGCCGGTCTCTGGGGAGACCGTGGTAGCTCGACTAGGAAATTGGCCAAGACCTGGGACTTGGCGCTGGTTCGATTATGAAACTCGATATCGTACTCGCTAAACTCTATCGCCCACTTCGCCATCATGCTGGATACGCTCGGGCTGTGAAGGATCGTTTTTAACGGTTGTGTGGACATTACTACAATCGAGTGAGACTAGAAGTACGGCCGTAGTTTGCGGGCTGCGACGATGATCGCCAGTGCAATCTCGAGGAGAGGGTAGCGCGATTTTGCCCCGTCTAAAGATTTGCTGAAATAAAAGACTAGTTTCTGGTTGCCTCGGTCTTCGCGCACTAATACCCCGCTGATCGCCGCGTTGGTTATGGAAACATAGAGATACAGCGTTTTGCCTGGTTCGGGCTTGGCCAGCACGGGTGGTGTAGATAAGTAGGTCTTGAGTTCCCTAAACGCAGTCTCACATCGATCGTCCCAGAGGAAACCCTTTTCTTTGGGAGTTCGCAGCAATTGATAGAATGGCAAGCTTCGGTCTGTGGATCAGGAGATGAATCTGTTTAGGGCAGCGATACGGCCTGTAAGTCGCTGGACCTCTCTCTTTTTTTTCGGCGAAAGCAGGTTAATGATTGCGGTGATCTACTTCGGGTTGGCCTCAATCCCGCGCTGTGTGACGATGTAGCCTAGAAATTCGCCCAAGGTGACCCCGAAGGTGAACTTGGTTGGGTTGAGCTTCATTCTGAATTTTTTTAAGAACGCAAAGCAGTCTCGAAGGTGGGTAACGTGATCGCCGGCCTTATGGGATTTGACAAGCATGTCATCGATGTAAACTTCCATTGTATCGCCGATCTGGTTAGCGAACATCCTGTTTACCAATCGTTAATAGGTCGCTCCGGCATTCTTGAGTCCGAAAGGCATTACGCGACAATAGTATGTTCCGCGGTCTGTGATGAACGTTGTTTTCTCACGATCATCGGGATGCATCATAATCTTGTTATATCCCGAGAAGGCATCCATAAAGGAGAGAAGTTTGTTGTCAGCCATTGCCTCGACGACCTGATCTATGTGAGGGAGAGGGAAGCTGTCTTTAGGACACGCCTTGTTCAAGTCGGTGAAGTCGATGCAGACTCGCCACTTGCCATTCTTCTTTTTGACAACGACCGGATTGGCAAGCCACTCCAGGTAGTGCACTTCCGCGATTGAACCTGATTCGAGCAGTTTGGCAACCTCCTCGTTCACGGCTTGGGCCCGTTCTAGGCTGAGCTTCCGCCTTTTCTACTTGATCGGTCTGTATACTGGGTCGACGTTTAGCTCATGCATCGTTATGACTGGGTCGATTCCTTTATGTCTTGTATTGACCACGCGAAGGTCGTAACATTGGTGCTCAGGAACTGGATCAACTGTTGTCATAGTGGTTCTTCGAGCTCGGCGCCAATCCCGACCTTCCGCTCGGGGTGTCGTTCGTCGATGTTGACTAGGATGACAGCCTCCTACTGTGGGCTATGGTTCACCGGTTTGCTAGATTGGTTGATGTTGCAGGTGACCCTACGCATTTGTTGCTCTGTGACTAAACACGATCTGGCGACTTTTTGACTTCCACGGATTGTGAAAACTCCCGTGGAGGTCGGAAATTTGACACATTGGTGGTAGGTAGAAGACACCGCTCGGAGAGAGAAAAGCCAGGGCGTTCCCATTATGACGTTATACACTACTGGTTTATCAACCACGACGAACTTTACGATCTTTGTGATGCCTCCTGCGTAGATCGCCAATTTGATGGTGCCCAGCGTCATTGTCGTTACTCCATCGAAACCAGTTAGGGGCTTTGCACTAGGCTTTATTTTGTCATCGCCTATGTCCATCTTTCGTAGCGTCTCGAGAAAAATGAGGTCGACCGAACTTCCCGTATCAACCAACACCCGAGTGACGTTGCAGTCTTCGATTTTCAGCTCGATGACCAGTGGGTTGTTGTGCGGCAATGACACGTTCTTGGTATCGGCCTCGCTAAAAATGACCGGCATATCAACCTCAGCCTGCAGGCGGCAATCTTGTTGCAAGGGTACTTCCTTTTCATGCTTTTTGAGGGAGCGGACTGAATTGGAAGTAATCCGGAACCCGCCCATTATCATGTAAATTTTACGCTTTGAAGCGGGCTGACCTTGGCCAGAGCCCTTGTCGTCACCGGATCTTTTTGGAGGGATGGGGAGATTGACGTTGTTATCCGGCCTCTGTTCGTGCTGTCTACGTGCTCCTTGGCTTGCCGTTTATCGGACTGGTTTGGAGGTAGATCAACTTGTACCTCTCAGCTGCTGAACTTGGCCATCAGCTTATCCTTCAATTGCCGACATTGGTAGGTCGAATGACCATAGATTTGGTGATAATCTCATAATGACCTTGTGTCTGCCTCTTTTTCTTCTCTGCGAATGAACTTGAATGGCCACTTCTTGTTTTGGTTCTGAGTCGGGCTTGGCGTCTGACTTTGCTTGTTCCCGACTAGGTTGGTCATGAACTTTTGTTGGTGTCCTTAATGTCCTGGTCGAGGTGTTGCCGAGGCTCGACGTAGTCATCTTCCGCGGGCTCCTTTACTTTGGCTTTTAAGGCTGGCAGTTTAGCGAGAGAATACTTTTTTGAGTTAGCGGCGCGGTCTTCTTCCAATGCGATGAAACGCGTTGCTCGGTGCATCGCGTCTTCGAGAGTGAGGGGCTTTTTCAGAACTAGGTCGATTCGGAAGGGTGACTCGTGCCACAAACCGTTTTGTAGAGCGCCGATGGGAAAAGTTTCGAAGACGTCCAACACCGCTTTGAAATGAGCCATATAATCGCGAAGGGACTCCTTAGGCCCTTGGGCCAATGCCCATAGGTTGGCGTCCTTCACGTCGTCTTAAATGTACATCGAGTAGTGTTTAAAGAAAGCCGTAGAGAGTTGGTTAAAATTGTTGATGGAGGCCGGTTCGAGCCGGGAGAACCAATCGAGCACGGATCCCGTTAGGTGTTCAACGAAATACTAACAGTAGGCCGCATCTCTTTCCTCCGGTGTCAGCTGAACTCGCCCCATTGCGATGGTGAAGGCGATCATGAAGTGCTTCGGGTTGGAGTTACCGGTGTAGGTATGCAGGCGAAGCTTTGACGTATATCTGAGCAGGGTGGAGGTGATCCACTCTGTGAAAGGTGTTCGCTGGGTTTCCTCCAGCACGCGATCGATCTCGGGGGCTGAGCTAAGAGCCCTGTGGACTTGGGAGTTCATATCTCGAAGTTTGGCTTTCAAGGCTTCGATCTCGGATCCCTGGAACGAATCGTGGTCGGGTGGGGCAGCTGTCGACAGAGCTGAGCGCTGATCAGAGTTTGCGACGGGGTATTTAGGTTGATTACCCGATGGTGAGTCAAAGGTCGTCCGTGTCGTTCTGCTGCGTATGAGTGCGTTCGGATTTGCTGCATTGGTTGAGGAGAATCCAACTGTTCTTGAATAACGTTCTGGGCGTTTGATAGTTCGTCTAGGCGGACGTTCGTTTGTCTAAACAGATCGTCCTGCTGATCGAAACGTCGCATGAGAGAGT
This sequence comes from Arabis hirsuta, assembly GCA_964056655.1. Classification (NCBI taxonomy): domain Eukaryota; kingdom Viridiplantae; phylum Streptophyta; class Magnoliopsida; order Brassicales; family Brassicaceae; genus Arabis; species Arabis hirsuta. The sequence goes on from OZ053301.1 coordinate 19,067,226, forward strand.
TCAACATTGTGGCGAAGTTAACCTGCTCATTTGTGACAGCTGCGGGTTCGCTTCTTCTGGGCTCGATCACGGTGGGAGCAGTTTCTTCGTTAGCTAATGTTTGGTTAGTGATCGCTCCTTCTGTCATTGTAACTGGAGAGATTGTGTGGATTATTTCAGCGGTCTCTTGAGTTGTCGCGTTTTCAACTAGCCGACTGGTCGATGCTTCCGGACTCATAATTCCTTGCATTAGAAAATCTCCAGTCCCCTACCTAGCGAGCCAATTGTTGTAGCCCGAAAGCGGAACAATGAATTTTTAGTAGATAAGAGGTCAGAGAATGTCGTATATTGAGAAATGAGTTCGCGGATTGTGCGTGTTACAAAATAGTTCAGAATCGATAGACCGGACAGACCCCTAGACCGAACAGACCCCTAGACCGGACAGATCCCGAGCTACTAGGTCGATACGAGCTATTGAGAAGAATATCTTTCCCAGGTGCTTTCCGGTCAATGGTAGCTTTCCGAAAGTGTCCTTTTGAGAGAGTCAGAGTCCTGAAAGAATATTTCTGGTCCCTTGTACTCTCTTCTAAGGAATAATGAATGAATTGTCACATCACCTTTTTTCTATTTATAGTAGAATGTTGAAGGTACATCCTATATTTAATTGACTATGGTTTTCAAATCTGACAACACCATGGTTAGAACATGAATTAGGCTTTAGAGGCTTATCGAGCCTCCAGATCGCATGGGCCGCAGGTCCTGGCCCAACAGACCTGTTCTTGACTATTGGACTAATATCATCAATCAACTGCTCGCAGATCACTGAGCTACTGTGTTAGATTGAAAATACATATTACTTCCTATAGAATTGTGTTTATGGAGCTGTAATACATGAAGCTATAATACATGAATATACATGAATTCATTGCGATAATGTAGAGTGAAATCTGAAGAAGAAGAAACTTATCGAATTGGTTCTGATGCATGAAATTTAACTCTTTTGTCCTCGTTTGATTCACCTATCAGAGTAAAAACAGTTGAGTGGTAAGGTTTTCTATATTCAACATTTCTAGTAGCTTTTTTAGTCTTGACTCGTTTGTGAGAAGCATTGAACTCATGCAGAAATAGCAAGTGGGAGTTTCACCTGTCTCGACAGAAGATCAAGAAGGGGAGGTCTAACTGATGAGATCTAACAAAGATTGAGAAATGAAGGGTTTTTGAAAATATCGTGAGGACTTTATTTTCTTCATTTCCTTGTTGGAATCTCTCAACGCTGTGAAAAAAATCTCTAACGAATCTCACTCGGCGGCGATGCCACCAAGAAACAGTCGCAAAGAAAGATCTTCGCCGGAACGGCAAACGAAACCACAGGAATCGCAAACACAACCACCACCGTCATCAAATCACAACACCGACATTTCTGCTTCTTCGTCGTCTTCTTCGGACGCTGATAACTTCTCTTCTTCTCCTCCGATGGAACCTTCCGTTTTCCCGCCAGGTTTTAAGTTCGTACCAACCGACGAAGATCTCATCTTTCATTCCTTGAAACCCTTCTTGGAAGGCAACAAAAACCCTTATCCCAATGTCCAAATCCATCGCGTCAACATCTACGAGTCCAATCCAGAACAACTCTCAAGTTTGTCTCCGTTCGATTTTTTTGTTTCTGTATGTGAAAGGCTCTGTTTTTATGGTTGGAAACAGAGGAATGCGAGTAGTGTAGTGATAAAGAATGGTTCTTTATGTTTATGTATGTGAATTAGCTCTGTTTTTATGATTGGAAACAGAGGAATACGAGAAGGGTAATGATAAAGAATGGTTCTTTATAACGGAGAGGACCAAGAAACGTGAAGGTGGTAAAATGCAGATTCGTAGCGACAATGGAAGATCCTGGAAGTCACTAACTGTTGCCAAGAAGATTAAAGCTGGACAAGGCGTAGTCGGATACAAAACCGCACTAGATTACCGAATCAGTGTAAAAGGAAAAAGCGTGAAATCAGATTGGTTAATGCATGAATACTCGGTTGATTCAAATGGCGATAACAATAAAGTATGTGTGTGTGTGTGTGTTTGTGTTTGTTTGTGTTTGTGTGTGTGTGCTTGGGGTGCAAGTTATTAAGATTGTGAGTTTTTGAAATTTGTTTTGGGTTGTGATTTGTGAATTTAGGTGAATCATGCTTTGTGCAAGATTTTTTTTATGCCAAGAGTACAAAAGAGAAAAGCAGAGGAAAGTGAAACTTAAAACCCTCTATAGTTGGAAAAAGTGTAACAGAGGATTTTAAACTACTTTCATCATTGAAAAAACTCTCGGTAATCTCTCATGTCGCTGGAAGAAAATCGAATCCACTATCGTGTCGCGGGAAGAAAAACTGTCGGTAATCTCTCGTGTCGCGGGTAGAAAATCGAATCCGCTATCGTGTCGCGGGAAGAAAAATTCTCGGTAATCTCTCGTGTCGCGGGAAGAAAATCGAATCCGCTATCGTGTCGCGGAAAGAAAAACTCTCGGTAATCTCTCGTGTCGCGGGAAGAAAATCTCTCGTGTCGCGGGTAACAATCTACCGATCAAAATTTTTTGTGTTGACCCAAATTTTGAAATATTCTTTTACGGATGTGATTTTTCTCGATGGAATCCTTACAAATATATCAATAAAGAGTTTAGGATGCCAAGTTACGAACAAAACATTGAACTCACCCGTTTCTTGTAAAATAAGAAAGAAATAGCAAAAGTTGTTTGAAAAATCTGAAACTTTACCAGAAGATAGTATTTATTATCATAATGAAGCATGCAAATTATCAGATCAAAATTCCAAGTATTTTTTTTTATAGGGACAGTGACTCCTCAGACACACCTAATGTATACTGGTGTCAGATTGAAAAATGGCATAAGAGCTATATAAGGGGGGTGGTGTCCCCTTAGACCGGATGGGACAGAGGGATGGGATAGCTGGGTGGGTTATGATCGATGGAATGGTGGTGCATGCTTGACCCGATGGATGAAGGTTCCTGCCGCAGGTGGTTGCCGGACTGTCGCCGGAATTTTTTCTGGTGACTTTTCCGGCGACTTTTCCGGCGAGTCTTTCTGATTCTTTTTAGCGAGAGATTGTGATAATAAAACGGTTGGGATGGTCCTGTCTCGCAGGGGACATGGATCCCGGGGCTCGGGGGATGGTCTGCCTTTGATGAGAAGATGTGGATCCGTCGAGCCCATTTAGTCCGATAGAGTGAACAATGCCTGCGCATTGATTAGACGATGTCACCCATAGACATTTTCACTCGTGCCTAGGTAGGATAGTCGCGCTTTGTTGGGGAAGTGTGGATCCTGCCTAGGGGGGCTCACGAAAGAATCAAGATGGCTTAGGCCTGACACTTCAACCGTGAGCTCAAGTGTCCGATAGAGTGAACGATGCATGCGCATTGATCGGACGATGTCACCCATAGACATTTTCACTCGTGCCTAGGTAGGATGGTCGCGCTTTGTTGGGGAAGTGAACGGTATACCGGGAACTTACGAGCTCTTCCCAACAGAGTGAGTACATACCCATTTTGTATAGCTTCTTTCTTGCTATTTCTTGCCATTTTCAGACTTCTTGTCTCTCATTATACCAGAGATTCATTGTTTCTTGAGCTTCTTCTACCGAAACCTCAAAGGTAAAAAAAAAGGGGGCTATTGTCAGCTTATTATCACAAATCAAGCATGTTCATATCAATGTCAAGACCTCAGTTAACAGTACCTTCCAGTCTCTAGAAAGCCCAATAGCAGTCTTCCCATATGCAATCAAAAAGTCGAGTATCTTAGCTTTTCTTCTCTCAAAAGCAAATGCATCCTAGGTAAGACAACATTTTGATATCGGTTAGGAGGACTCAAGCACAAAGTTTCCTAGCTTAGTCTGTAAGTCAATTGTTGTGGTCTTAAAAGTGGTTTCAAAATGCTTTGAAAGAGGTGAGTCTGGTTTAGCACCATAGATATTAGACTAAATTTAAAGCTTTTTAGGGCTTTCCGAAATCTATTCATTTCACATTAAGCAGTTCATTATGTCCGAAGGTACATAGGAACTAGATTCAGGAAGTTAAACTGCTAATTGGTCATTTTACCCATGAAATGTAGGCATGGGCATATTATCCAAAACCCGAACTCGAACCCGACCCGTTAGTACCCGATCCTATAATATAGATTACCCGATGGGTTTCTGTAAATCTCAAACCAGTTACCCGGCGAATGTAACTACCCGCCTCAAACCAGAACAAGTACCCGAATGCCCAGACCTAGGAGTTTCTGTCGGTGAAAACGCCGTTAAGTACGCGTTGGCCATGAAGTGCAGTGTCAACATTTAGTCAGATGACGGAAAATTTTGACACCGTTAAAGTTTGTGTCATCATTGCTCATTACTACTCTTTCTTCTTTCTTTTCAAATTTCCTTCACTCGGATAATGTTTTTTTTTTGTATCTTTAAATTTTTCTTTTTTTCTCTCTCTTAATCTTCTCGTAAATTTTATTTTCGCGATATTATAGTTTCGTTAGTCATCTTTTTTTTATTAACATCAGTTGAGGTATGCCGTATATCTAGAATGTACGAACTGAAGAGTTATGTTGTTCTTGTGTTTCTTTACCACTAAAACTTTTGCATTTGGTTTATTTTTTGGATTTTTTTTGGCTTGTTAGCTATTATGCCTTTGTGTTTCAGTTATATTTACAATTTTAAACTCAGTTTCTGTTTTAAACTTACTTTTTTCAAAATAATTTGTTGCAAATGGACATTGTTCGGGTATTTTGGGTTATACCCGAATCCGTTAGTATCCAATCCGTACCCGACCCTATAATATAGATTACCCGATGTGGTGCATCCCTCAAAACCCTCACCGCACCTACCTCACTCATCGCCTCACCGCTGATCATTCCTACCGTGCGAACACCACGAATGACCCGATCATGCACGCAATCCTTACAAGATAGCCTCAAACATGCGGTCATTGTTCCAGTAGCTGAATTGGAACTTCATCAACCTTACCACTCGAGCCGCACCAGAATTGATAAGGACACATGTGCACGTCAAGGAGCCTACCAAGCCAACCAAAAGGATTTAAGCAATAAGTCAATGTGTCCTAGAAACGTGACTTATCAGACGTTCATTACCAACTGGAATTGGTTCTATAGGAGTTCGGACCAAGCTGGAATGAATTTTACAATCATAGTGATTCCAGACCACCTTGCCAGCGAAGCGTATACAGACCTACGTCCACTGTTCGATTCAGTTCGGATCAAAAACGGACAATCAGAACATGAGGTTAATTTTACAACACTCTCAGCTCATCTAGAGCACGCCTCGAAGTGGAATCAGTTCAATTGGTGTTCAGACGAAGGAGTTATGAAATTCTCAATTCAGGTGATACTGAACATAGCCGGATTGGACATCCGTGTAATGTTTAAAGGATTCCGACCAAACCAGGAAGAGTCAAGCTACGAGTCTACTTGATATGGAATCTTGGGACAACGCAGAAGCCCCGAGAATTGGATTCAGCCCAAGATCACATTTGGTTTAGAAGATATCAATTTTCTAAACCGGAAGATCCCCGACTTGCCTTATTTGGACACCTGCGCATTGAATAGAGTATTCCGACCAAACCAGGAGGATTCAAGCTATGAGTCCACTTACTATGGAATCTTGGGCCAACTTAGAAGCCCCGAGAGTTGGATTCAGCCCAAGATCACATTCGGTTTGGAAGATGTCAATTTCCTAAACCGGAAGATCTCCGACTTGCCTTATTTGGAACCTTGGAGCATTAAACCACAACGGTCACATTTCTGTCAACTTGTGCATGTTCTCAAGACTCTCTACAGCCTCCAGAATGTTCCAACGGCTCACTACTTCCTCCCCAAGCTGTCAAGATACAAGGAGCCTTCCGACTTGCCTTATTTGGACGATTTGATCATCAATTCTCCAACGGCTAGTTTTGCATTTAAATTTCACGATTTGTTTCTTGATTTAGGCCTTATATATGCTGATGTTCGAGCCTATATAAGCTCAGCTCATTCCCCATTGTAAATCACCCCTTTAACCTTGAATTAATCAATAGAAACGTTTGTTTTCTTTTTACAAAAGCTAGTCTTTTGTGTTCTTGTCTTTTCAAGCTTTGGTGTGATTCCATTGTCTTGTAAGGCTGCGTTCTAGGTTGTTTGTGAGATTCAAACAGTCTGGTTCGTGTGTTGTTGTGCGATTCAACAACAAACCCCCTTCACTTGCTCGATCATCTCTCGGTCCGGATTGAAAGAGCCGTACGGCCAGCAATCGGATCCCATCTTCCCCAACGCTTCCATCCTCCATTACTATCGGATTAAATTCAGGAGCCGTACGGCCGGACCTAATCCATCATCAACCACCCGTTAGCCCAGCCCCCGCGGCTGTTTTCACCTCAGATCTTGCGGCCACCGCATTACGGCAAATCTGCCACCGTCATCGCGGCCACCGATCTGCGGCTGCCTCACTTCCGCTACCGAGGCTGCATCATCTGGTATTAGAGCTTCAAAAGCTCCTAACCAACAGGTTGTATCTTTCCAACCTTTTTCTCTATCTTTTACGTTTTAGTATTTCATTTCCGATAAATCGAAAAACTCATAAAAAAATTGTTTCTTGCATTTTGTTTTGCTTATTTTGCTTCCACACTATCATCACCTTTAAAAAAAGAAAAGAACATTATTTGCTTCAACTTTTGTTTCAAATTCGTTTTTAATTTTCATAAAAATCGAAAACCAAATAAAAATCGTTTTGTTTCTATTTTGTTATTTACTTTCCATAAAATCAAAAAAATCTATAAAAATTGTTTTGAACCTGTTTTCTTTCATTTCATTTAAGAAAATCTATAAAAAAAAAATTTGTTTCATTAAAATAAAAAAAAAAAAAATACATATATTTGTTTTGCATTTGATTTTGTTTCATTTCATAAAACCGAAAATCATAAAAAGTGTTTGTGTTTCGTTGCATCTGCTTGATCATATCATTTGTAGAGCATTCACTTGTTTGATTTTGTTTCAGGAACCACGTAGAAGACGAAGCAAAGGATCGAGTCGGATCATCACGACCAATCCCAAAAACTCGGTTACCTCGTGTCCTTTTACAAAACACTCGTTTGATTGTTTAAGCACCTCGTTCTCATTGCATATTTTGTTTAATCATTAGCACCATCCATCATCCGCTTGATTGTTGGATATCATCTCACCCCAAGTCATTTTGTGTTCATCATATTTTTAAATCATTCGCTTGCAATTGTTTCGACTTCATCCCATTAAATCAAAAATATATATATATATATATAAAAAGTGTTCTTTGCTTATCATTTGTTTTGAATTCGCATACTTCAAAAAAAATACAAAAATATATTTTTCATTTAATTTGTATCATCCGCCAACGGTCATTTTTATAAATCGATCATTTCCATATTGCATATTTCTTTATTTTTGCATCTTTTATTTTTGAACTTTCATACACCTTGTTTGAATTGGCAGGTACAATAGTTTGAGAAAACAATGGAGTTCTATGAAAGTGAAGAAGAATCGTGGCATGAAGAGGATTATTCCGAGCCTGATTTTGAAGATGAACCACGTGATGGAGAGCTTGAACCTGAACCGCCTGACCGATACTCGACCAGCCTATGCTATCACGAGCCTTACACCAACACGCCTCAAGTAACTACAACTTGGAGCCAACAAAGTTTTAACCGTGATGAGGATGAGTATGACGAGCAATCAGAAGAGGATTCATATGATTGTTATGATTCTCCACAACGACAAAAGGAGCCTCACCACGTTTTGCCAAGCCGAATGCCGACATACACTACGTCCGCCCGATCAAAGAATCTAACCAGTTGGGAAGTGTTGGCCATTCCAAATCTCTAATTTTTTCCGGTCGTAGCAATGACCCTAAGGACTATCTACAATGGGAAACCAATATAAAGCAGTGGATGCGCATGAAGAACATTCCCAAAGAAGAGAAGCTTTCGTATGCCGTTGGATTTCTTGTTGGAGATGCATACGATTGGTGGTTGAAAGAAGATGCACACACCTTTTATAACAAACCAGTCATTGATTGGGGAGACCTCAAGCTACGTATGTATGGAGAGTTTGTGAAGAAGCTCCGAACTCACAGCAACATCACTACAGAGCCAACGTACCAAGCAACGTCAAGGAGCGTGACTTATACACCCCACTTGCAGCCTGTTCGTAACCAAAAATTATCATATGGTTATAAGTCTAAGAAGGTGATCCCAAGCACCTTAGCAAATCAAGCCAGAGCTAAGCAAGCAGTTCGGGTAAAGGAGACTCAACCAAAATCAATCTCCACCTCCTTACTTAAACCGCAACAAAATGAAGCTAAGTTCTCTAATTCAAGTACTTTAAATCTTAATGAACCGACATGTTATAGATGTCATAAAAGTGGACATTTTGCTGCAAATTGCCATAGTCGACCCGTAGTAATATCAACATCACCAAAACCGAAAACAACTTTAACTAAATTAGGTGATTCTCAAGTTCAAGCAAACTTTGAAATTTCAAATTCTAGTATAATGTGCTTGTCTTTGCCAAAGGTTAATAATACAGGTCTAGACCAAGTCATGGAGCACACGGAGAAAGAACTAGACACTTTAAAAGAAGAAGTTGCCCCGAGCTTCGTTCTAACCCGAGAAAAGCCACTGGATCCCACGTTAAATCCATAAGATGTGGCCACGAAGGAAAATAAATCCATCCAAGATTTTGATCAGGTAAGTAACCTGTTTCACTCATTTGATGATTCTAAAACTGTGATCATAAATTTACCAAACTCAAAAACGTGTGAGAAAATTATGGTAACCATTCCTTTTCTTGAAAATGTTGCATCGCATAAGGCTAGTGAGATGGTCCAATCGGAATCATGTTTCCTCGTTTCTAATATTACCATGACTCCCATAACGCACTTGTCTCTTGCCAAAATTGTTGAGAAAAATGCAGGTACAAATATGGAGTTCTCGGATCAAGGGAACGTTCCACCAAAGGAGGAGACACACTCGGATCAAACTCAAACCCTAGGAGCACCCGCAACCGCAAGAATCACACCCACTACTCGAGGAGTTCAAAGCGATGGAGAAGCCATGCTAATCAAAGAAGAACCACCGGATACATCACCATCTAGCCAAATCCAAAGTGAAACGGTTCTGAGGACAAAACCTTTGCAAGGGGGAGAGGATGATGCATCCCTCAAAACCCTCACCGCACCTACCTCACTCATCGCCTCACCGCTGATCATTCCTACCGTGCGAACACCACGAATGACCCGATCATGCACGCAATCCTTACAAGATAGCCTCAAACATGCGGTCATTGTTCCAGTAGCTGAATTGGAACTTCATCAACCTTACCACTCGAGCCGCACCAGAATTGATAAGGACACATGTGCACGTCAAGGAGCCTACCAAGCCAACCAAAAGGATTTAAGCAATAAGTCAATGTGTCCTAGAAACGTGACTTATCAGACGTTCATTACCAACTGGAATTGGTTCTATAGGAGTTCGGACCAAGCTGGAATGAATTTTACAATCATAGTGATTCCAGACCACCTTGCCAGCGAAGCGTATACAGACCTACGTCCACTGTTCGATTCAGTTCGGATCAAAAACGGACAATCAGAACATGAGGTTAATTTTACAACACTCTCAGCTCATCTAGAGCACGCCTCGAAGTGGAATCAGTTCAATTGGAGTTCAGACGAAGGAGTTATGAATTTCTCAATTCAGGTGATACTGAACATAGCCGGATTGGACATCCGTGCAATGATTAAAGGATTCTGACCAAACCAGGAAGAGTCAAGCTACAAGTCTACTTGCTATGGAATCTTGGGACAACGTAGAAGCCCCGAGAATTGGATTCAGCCCAAGATCACATTTGGTTTAGAAGATATTAATTTTCTAAACCGGAAGATCCCCGACTTGCCTTATTTGGACACCTGCGCATTGAATAGAGTATTCCGACCAAACCAGGAGGATTCAAGCTATGAGTCCACTTGCTATGGAATCATCGGCCAACTTAGAATCACCGGGAGTTGTATTCAGCCCAAGATCACATTCGGTTTGGAAGATGTCAATTTCCTAAACCGGAAGATCCCCGACTTGCCTTATTTGGAACCTTGGAGCATTAAACCACAACGGTCACATTTCTGTCAACTTGTGCGTGTTCTCAAAACTCTCTACAGCCTCCAAAATGTTCCAACAGCTCACTACTTCCTCCCCAAGCTGTCAAGATACAAGGAGCCTTCCGACTTGCTTTATTTGGACGATTTGATCATCAATTCTCCAACGGCTAGTTTTGCATTTAAATTTCACGATTTGTTTCTTGATTTAGGCCTTAGATATGCTGATGTTCGAGCCTATATAAGCTCAGCTCATTCCCCATTGTAAATCACCCCTTTAACCTTGAATTAATCAATAGAAACGTTTGTTTTCTTTTTACAAAAGCTAGTCTTTTGTGTTCTTGTCTTTTCAAGCTTTGGTGTGATTCCATTGTCTTGTAAGGCTGCGTTCTAGGTTGTTTGTGAGATTCAAACAGTCTGGTTCATGTGTTGTTGTGCGATTCAACAACGAACCCCCTTCACTTGCTCGATCATCTCTCGGTCCGGATTGAAAGAGCCGTACGGCCAGCAATCGGATCCCATCTTCCCCAACGCTTCCATCCTCCATTACTATCGGATTAAAGTCAGGAGCCATACGGCCGGACCTAATCCATCATCAACCACCCGTTAGCCCAGCCCCCGCGGCTGTTTTCACCTCAGATCTCGCGGCCACCGCATTACGGCAAATTTGCCACCGTCATCGCGGCCACCGATCTGCGGCTGCCTCACTTCCGCTACCGAGGCTGCATCACGATGGGTTTCGGTAAATCTCAAACCAGGTACCCGGCGAATGTAACTACCCACCTTGAACCCGAACGGGTACCCGAATGCCCATGCCTAATAAAATGTATAGCCTCAGTTTAGACTCTTGCAACTGAACCGATTACTCGACCCTATCCTCAAAACCGACTTAGACATTTTTAACCGAGAAATGCCCAGCATCAGTTCGGACTTATCTAGACAAACTACCTAGTCGATTATACGCACATAATCTTTAGTGCATTACACAAACTATATAGAGATTCAATTCAAACTAATTCAGTTGAGCTGCTTACTCGATTTAATTCGCAAAATCGACTAAGGCATTTCACCAAATAAATGCCTAATTTTAGTGTAGACTAATTTAGTTGAACTACTTACTCAGTTTGACTTACAAAGTCGACAAAGGCATTTCACCAAATGAATGTGTAACGCCCCAACCCCGATATCCTATCCGCGGTAAGGGAATTAGCGAACCATGCGATCCTATTTATACTTAGTCAAATTTTGGTTTTCATTTTACTTAGCCAAATTCAACTAAATTTCAATTTCAATTTCAATTCAATTCCATTTCAATTCAGCGGAAGACTAACAACTTAAGCGCGTTCAAACATGCATAAATATCGATCCTCCTAATGATTCAACTCAATAAAATTCCAACGATGAAATCCAATTCCAATTCAAATGAGGTTCGACAATAATATGGTTCCTTAAACAAACTAGCAAACGAATTCCATAACCAACTTAACGTACGAATTCAATCAAACCAAACCACAAGTCTAATGAATGCAACAACCGTAACATGAACCCAGCCTAAATCCATCCCTTCCATTCCAGCTTGCCTCACGAGCTCCTTAGCCACTTTTATCACCTGCGACCATGAAAGGGCGCATAAGCAAACGAATTGTTTAGTGAGAGCAGTCGTCCCGTCTCACCAACTAATATCAAGAATCATCGTATAACAAACAAGCAAACATATCACAAACCAAACTTGAACTTTTGTTCATAACAAACCGTGTTGATCAGACACCAAACATGACATTATTGTGTGCACACCGTCATAAAACCGTATACCAAAGTATACCTATACACTGAAGTGTATCTGTCGTATACATAAGTATACCTATACACCGAAATGTATCTGCCAAACCAAACCAAACAACAAACATGGCTTCACGAGCCAACATACAAACAATCCTAGACAATAGCTACGGTCACGCACTCACCCTAGCAAATGAATTCGTTGAGGAAAAATCGCACAATCCACCCGAACGATCGACCACGAACAACTGACACTTCCCGCGTACAAACGCTACGGAAAATCCTCTACCCAAACCGAACCAAATCGAACCAATCCAAGTCAGAACCACAACCAAGGGTAAATTATCGATAGAAAAACACCAAGGGTAAACGATTCTTACCCGAACTATCGAACAATCAACCGATCGATCTACCCAACGATCGCAGACCAAGACCCTTCACGAAACTACTTCGATCCGTACCCATTAACACAAAACACCGAGTTATTGTCGAATAAGGGTAAATAAACGGTGAAACACAAAGGTTCACGAGTCTTACCCACACAACGGATCGACAAAAACTACCTGCGACCCGACGGCACTCACGCGACACGACAGAACTCGCGACACGATGAAGACACGCGACACACGGACCCGCAGAATCTCTCTCACACGCGGTGCCTCACTCTCTCTCTAGGGTTTTGCGCAAATGAGAGAAAATGAGAGTGATCCTCTCTTATATAGGCCCGCGGATCCGAGGGAATATTCCCCCAATAAATGCTCCGCCATAAACACGCCCATAAATGCCATAAATTCCTTTTAAAACTGGTCGATACGCGATATCACGCATTAATTCTGACTTTCCATAAACTGACCCGCGCTATGCCGAGTCAAACCGCGCAATAACACCAACTTCCCATAACTGACACGCGATATCTTGAGTCAAACCGCGCAATAACTCCCCGCGGATCTGCAACCCGCCCAGACAGCAAGTTGGCTCGACCCGGCCCGCACACGGCCTAACCCTTCTCGGCCACCTCGGCCCATCTATACTTAGAAAAATTCCGACAACTTTTCCCTTAGGCAAAACTTGGTCTGCCCAAGCCTCGAACCTCTCGATGTCGCTCACTAATCCGGTAAGATTTTGGAGTACAGGTATTGCAAATCTCTCCTACTTAGCATTGATTCATCCTCGAATCAGCTCACGCCTTCTTCTTAGGTGCTTCCAGCACTTGCTTTTCAAACCACTTAGGAAAATTCTCCTTCATTGTTGTCTCTGGTTCCCAAGTGACCTCATCCTCACCATCACAATCCCATACAACCTGAACCAACTTAACCTTTTTCCTTCGATCCGCTCGGACCCTTCGATCAATGATCCTGACCGGTCTACCTTCCACGGTCAGATTAGGCTACAAATCTGCCGGAGGTTCAACAATCACTTTCTCCCCGTTTACAATGCACTTCCTTAGCATCGAAACGTGGAACATCTTGTGAAAAGCTCTCAAGGACTGTGGCAACTCCAACTTATACGCCACCGGACCTATCCTTTTCACAATCCAAAATGGTCACATGTATCTCGGGCTCAACTTAGCCCTCTGCCTAGACTGCTCATTACCCTTGTAGATAACACCGTCTTCGAATAAACCATATCACCAACCGCAAACTCTATCTCCCTACGGCGCTTATCCGTATAACTCTTTTGCTGGTCATGAGCTTCCTTAAGCTTCATTTTCATGTTTCGAACTTTCTCACTTGTGTCATCCACAAAGTTCCTACCAAAGATACTCTTCTCCCCCACTTCCAATAAAGAGGTGTACGACAAGGCCTACCATACAAAGCCTCGTATGGCGACATGCCGATTCTAGCTTGGTAGTTGTTATTATAAGTAAACTCGGCCAACGACAAGTGACTTTCCCAAGACTCACCCCAATCTAAGATTGTCGCCCTTAGCAAATCTTCGAGAGTCTGAATTGTCCGCTCAAACTGTCCCTCCATCTGCGGATGATAAGACGAACTCATATGAACCTGGGTTCCAAACCACTTCTGTAACACCCTCCAAAATGCCAAAGCAAACTTAGAATCCCTGTCCGAAACAATACTAGCCGGTACTCCATGTAACCGCACAATTCCCTTACATAAATCTTAGCAAGTTTCTCTGAATTGTCCTTCCGGTTCACTGCTACAAAATGTGCCGCCTTGGTCAATCGATCCACGATGACCCAAATCGCATCCTTATTATTCTGCATAGGTATACCCATGACAAAATTCATCGTGATCATGTCCCACTACCATTCGAGCTTCGGACAATTGAGCCTAATGTGCCCCGGATCACCATAATTATATCAGGTCTTCTGAACCATGCACTCGCTCAGCCTATATTCCATGATGCCACAACGGAAACATCCTCCAGATGCCATCTTACACAAACCAGGATGCACCTTCCCACACTGCTGACACGCACTTCGGGTAGTGGCCACCTTACCCCCACCCTTATGCTTATCCCATTTCCATTTCTGCCCGGAAACATTCCCACTCTTCACTTCCGGTGCTGCTAGAACCGCAAACTTCACCTCATCGCGTAGCCTTGCCTCTTCCTCCAACCCGGATTCCAAGGCTATCGTTTTCCCTACCAGTTTGGCCAGAGTAGTGAAGTTGGACATCCTGACACAGTTACAGAGGTCAATCCGCATCGCCCTCCTGAACCAACGGATTCGATCCTCCACGCCCTCCACATGATGTCCAGCATACTTAAACAGTCTGTTGAACTCAACTTCGAGCTCTCTGATGGTCATGGTACCCTGACGCTGCTCAAAGAACTCAGTCTCCAAACGATCAGACGCTTCCGGTGGAAAGTATTTAGCTCGGAACTCATCACAGAAAGTAGCTCATGAACAATCGGTGTTTGTCATCCTCGCGGATACACTAGTCCACCAATCATAGGCCTTCTAACCCAAGAAATGGACCGTAATGTCCTTCTTGTACCCCTCCGGACAACGAATGGAAACGAAGTTCCTCTCCACTCTCAATCTCCACTTGTCCGCCTCAACCGGATCGGAACCACCCTCAAACTTCTTGGTTCCCAACTTAACTATGTGCTCCATCATGGATAAGTAAGACAGAACTACCGCAGCCGCTGCATCAACCACTGCTGGCCGTACCACCTCCACTGGTGGCTCCTCGGCTGCAAGCGCTGGGGCAACATTTGGCATCCTCGCCAAGAGCTGAGCAAGCACCCCCCATCACTCGCCCAACATCCTCTGCAGTCGGAGCAGCTGCTGCAGGCTGACCATTCGCTGCGTTATCACCCGCACTGTTGTTACCCACACCCTCAGCACTACGATCCTCCATGTGATCAGAACTCCTCGCTGCACTACTCTCGGTACCACTCGCGGTATCAGCCAGTGCAACATTCCTTGCCTTTCTACCGTTACCTCTGGCCATCTACAAACCAAACAAGATGATATACTAAGTTAGTTCACGACTAACTTAGCAACACACCCACAAACAATGAGACTTACCGTGAGACAGCGCTGGAAGGATGGATTTTACAGCCCACAAACCCATTTATGCAACATAAAACAATCCTAGAATGAACCGCGCTCTGGTACCAACTTGTAACGCCCCAACCCCGATATCCTAACCACGGTAAGGGAGTTATCGAACATGCGATCCTATTTTATATTTAGTCAAATTTTGGTTTTCCTTTTACTTAGCCAAATTCAACTAAATTTCAACTTTAATTTCAATTCAATTTCAGCGGAAGACTAACAACTTAAGCGCGTTCAAACATGCATAAATAATGATCCTTTAACGAGTCACCTTAGTAAAATTCAATCGAATAAATCCCAATTCAAACGAAGTTCAACAACAATAGCGGGTTCCTTAACAAACTAACCAACGATTACATAATCAACTTAGCAATGCATGCAATCAAACCAAACCAACGAGTCTAACAAATGCGACAAACGTAACATGTCCCAGCCTAAATCCATCCCTTTCCAGCTTGTCTCACGTACTCCTTAGCCACTTTTATCACCTGCGACCATGAAAGGGCGCATAAGCAAACGAATTGCTTAATGAGACTGTTCGTCCTGTCTCACCAGCTAATATCAAGAATCATCGTATAAACAAACGAGCAAACATATCACAAACCAAACTTGAACTTTTGTTCATAACAAACCATGTTGACATCATTGTGTGCACACCGTCATCAAACTGTAGACATAAGTATACTTATACACCGAAGTGTATCTGCCAAACCGTATACATAAGTATACCTATACACCAAAGTGTATCTGCCAAACCAAACCAAAGGAACAAACATGGCTTCACGAGCCAACATACAAACAACCCTAGACAATAGCTACGGTCACGCACTCACCTTAGCAAATAAATTGGTTGAGGAAAAATCGCACAATTCACCCGAACGATCGATCATGATCCACCCGACTCTTCCCGCGTACAATCGCTACCGAACTTCCCTTACCCAAACCAAACCAAATCACATCAGAACTGAACCAAGTGTAAAGTATTGATAGAAAAACACTAGGGGTAATGATTCTTACCCAAACTATCGAACAATCAACCAATCGATCTCCCCAACAATCGCGCACTCGCAACCCCCGCGAAAACCCAACTGGTCCGAACCCCAAACAACACAGTATCGTGCCATAAAGCTACTATGTAGGGTTTATGCAATTAGGTCTTTAAATTTATAACCCTAGGGAACTGCAAGTGCACAGTTAAGACAATTGTAGTACTTAGGGATCGTTCCGTTGAGTACTAAGTGATGAATGCACTACAAATCTATATGATTCGGATTAAGCTAAGGAAACATATTATTTGGTTTTAGGGTTTTATGGAAGCAAATAACAAAGCAATAAAGGTAAAGGGATAGATATCAATTAAGATTAGAATTCAAGCAATTCACAAAACATATGCAAAACACAAGCAATCGATTTAGGATTTTAAGACTAGTTGTTCTAGAACTCATATCACTACGGTAAGGTCATCCCACTATCGTGATGTAACTAACCATCTAAATTTTGCACCCTAATAGACTGAACTATCACAGGTTATTACAAGGTGAAAACATGCTTTATGCTCAAGATTGATTGTTCACTAAACTCCTTAACTAACCTATCGAATTGTTAAGGTTTCTAGCTCATCGAATACTAGGTCCGGAGATATAACAAGTTTTTGGAGAGTATATCAACCTAAGATCACTCCCTCGGTAGCTAGGCCAGTTTGTGCTTTGAGTATAAATAAAAATGAAGAATCAATTCTAGAATAAATCTCTAAACGATTAAATACGTAAAAGCATAGAATTAAGAAAGTGCATAGAAATCAAATCAAAGCTAATACTCTAACATGTTTTGCAACACGTAGCAGCAAGAGTAAAGCACATAGACAGTATAATTTGTTGATCTATCTAAGCGTAAGGAGTTAGATCTCATCTCTTTGCAATAGGGCAAAGATCAATCTATCCTTAAAGGTTTCTATAATCAAATAAACATGAAGAACAAGAGACAAACGAAATACATTGTTTAGGTATTGATTTAAGTTGTTAAGGCCGGCTGCTTGAGTTCCTAGAGAGGCTAAAAGCAGGTATATATAGGGGTTTAAGGAGGCATAAGTCGGTTAGGGTTTCTTCGGGCAAATACGTTTTTTCGGTCGAAACTGAGGCAATTTCGGACATGATAACGGTTGGGTTGCGTGACCGGTATTGGAAGCTTCCATGACTTTTCTAGAAGGTCGGCAAAAGATCTGGATAACGGCCCATGGGCTGGCTCGGTGCTTGGCTCCATTTTGCACTAACTTCACTTCGAATGCAGTTTGACATGTCCTCAGTATTTCGGGTGTATCTTCTAAAGTACAGCTCCAATTGATGAAATTCCAACTCCATTGGAAAGCTAACTCAAATGGCTATCTCCATTTCATTGAATTCCAAACTGATTTGATCCTCCATTCTTCAGCGAACTTCTGGCGTATACGTTCTGTCTAGTAGGAAAATGTGCATTATCTTCAAGATAAAGTGACTTGGCTTGGTTCCGTTGACTTGGATAAGTAGTTGCGTCATAGATGACACTCTTTTTGCTCCTTTTTACATCCTTTTGATGATAAAACCTGTTAAGACCTTAAAATCTACATATACGAGAAAACTACCTCTTTTGGTCCAAAAGCTTTATTAATATATATAAAAACCATACTAAAATAGATAGAAAAAGTGGTCAAATATAGGGTATATCAACTCCCCCAGACTTATCTTTTTCTTGTCCTCAAGCAAAAAATAGTCACGAATTGAGAAGAGGTTTGAAATTCGGAGGAACTCACAAATCCTTTGGATCGTTGCATCAAATTCTAAACCTGTAATCCACATGAAACAAGATTAGCTCATAGACGTTGTCATCTTCTTCCATCACGAATTAGCAACATAGCCATACTCTAAATCTCTGTCCCTGCAAAAATCTCAACTTCAACTCAATTGACTCTTTCTACTCTAGTAGATTTAGTGAAAAATTTTCATCAAGAACATCATTCAAGGAAGACGGGCTAGGTATTGGGAAAGGCTGATTTTAGTGATGAGGTTAAAAGTGTTTAGGGTTACCATAGACTCCGGGTGCGAGATATTATGCAAAATCGCAAGAGAGAATGGACTTGTTGATGTGCACAATTTCCCAACCACTTCTTCACGTCTTTCTCCCCCAGACTTAGATTTTTCTCCGGGAATCACTTGAAATCTCTTCTACTCGTCTCTTCTTTTGTATCATGACATTCCTTGGGTATTCTTTGGCCATAAGACTCTAAGAATTACCGTTTTTGTTTCCCTTAGATTTTTTTTCTTTTTTTTTTTTCTTTTCCAAACGGGGAAAACGGTATCTCTTTAATATAAGTCAAGTATAGACACGAATTGTTACCATGTTTTATGCATCCAAGGAACGGCCAAGCTCTTTGAAAATCGATCTTTGTACTCCACCATTCTTTACCAAATCGTCGCATCTCTTAGTGATTGGAAAATTGCGTCGATCATTTTCTCTCTGACGTTTTTGCACATATCTGCAAGTATGAAACTAAAAGAGAATGTATGAGGTTTGAAAGAAGGTAAAGGGTTTTTAGGTAGGATACCAACTAAAGATGAGCTAGCCATTCATGACAACAAAGAGTGGTAAAAGAGGATAAGATGTCATGAATGTGTGATTCGTTTCCTTGATCTAACATCCTTAATAAGAAATAATCAAAAACCACATTAGTAGTCCAAATAGAGAGTCAAAATCATATCCATCAAAACAGTTGCAAGTAGAAATTTTCTGGACGAAAGCTCCATCATGAGGTTTCTGAATCGATTGTCATGACCAAACCCTACAACAATGGTTACATAGTCTTTGAAATCAAAACGTCAATCCTAGAAAAGTGTCATAATTACTATCTTATTATTTTTATGAAAAACGATTTTTTATTTTTTTATTATTTTTTTTATTTCTATTTTTTTTTAAATAAATTTTGAAAAGTCCATTGAAAACATAAAAACCAAACACTAACAAACGTGTTAGTAACAACAATCCTCCCCAGACTTAACTTACACGTCTCCGGTGTAAAATTAAATCAAATTAAGGGAGTAATGATAAAAATTTATTTGAAAGAAACATCAAAAAGATAGAGAATAGAATGATAGTACTGGTGAGCTATAGATATTTTCGGCAAAAATCTTAGGTTGTCGCGATCAATCTTAGATCTTCGTTGTTTTTGAGCATTGGGTATCCCGTATGAATCGAAACCATGTTTAGTATTTCCAATGTCCTCTCGTTCGATCACATCTCGTTTGAATGGTGGATAATGCGTAAGACGATTGAATTGTGCGTCCACAATGAAATCTCTTGAAAATCCTGTTTAAGAGCAACATATCCTTGCAAAAACACTTGAAATCACTCATTAAATTGATCCTGGATCTTAGTATTCAATACAATTGTATTGAAATCTAAGTCCAATGGAAGGAAAAATAGATATTAAACAAAAAAAAATCAAAATAATTAATCCAAATTGTTAAAAACTCTCGATCTAGGTGAAATCAATGAATGAATATGTCAAGATGTGAAAATTATATTTAAAACTATTTAAATCTAACCAATATTTTATTTTCTAATGCAAAAATTCATGAATCAAATAATTTTTAGTTAAATAATCATGAAATATGCAAAAATAAATTGGTTCTTGGAAAATTATGTGTGAAAAATGGTTTTAAAATAATTAAAAAAAAGTGAAAAAGGAAAAATTAACCTCTTTTGACCAACCAGTTAGGTGGTCGGCTCGGTGGTTCGAAGCGGTGGTTCGGTGGTCCATGGCTCGTGACTCCGGTGGTGTGGTGGTTGATGGGGACGCGGTTTGGCCAAAACCGGTCTAGGTGTCGGGTGGCTAGTCGTGGTTAAGGATGGTTCGAGACGTGGCTCGGGTCCAAAGCGGTTCACGGCACGAGACGGTGGCGGTGGATTTGGAGTTGCGGGTCAAGGCAGTACCAGTCGTGGTACCGGTCGTCGGGGCTGACCGATATCAGGTAGCATGTGTCGCGACACGAGGCGGGTAGGGTCATGGGTCGAGGCGTGGGAAGGAAGTGATCGGGGTGAGGTGGTGCAAGAAATGTGGGCGTGTACCGAACTGAATATCGGTCGGTACCGCAATCCAAAATTTTACCGCGGGCAGGGAAGGTGATCGGGACGCGGGCTGGGTGAGACGACGCGGGTGGCATACCGGTCGGGAGGACGGTCTGGATCGGACCGAAATCGGGATCGATATTACGTGTCGCGGGAAGGTTTCGGGTCGAGGCGAGAAGGTGTCTTCGTGTCGCGGGAAGAAAGGCGCGTAACGGGCCGAGTACCGGTCGGGTGTGTTGGCCGATACGCGGGACCGGTATCGGGACACATGGGACGCGGGACGGATGCGTCATGTCGCGGGAAGGACGCATCGTGTCACGGTAAGGGTGCGGGACAGACAAGACGCGGGTCGAGGATCGTGTCATGGTAAGGGTGCGGGACGAACACCGGACCGAGTATCGGTCGGTGGAACCGTCCGATGTTTGGAGACGCGGGTCATGCGGGGCGAGGCAAAACGTGCCTAGTACCGGTCGCGATTTACGACCGGCACAGCTGACCGGTACTGGGTCACTCGTGTTGCGGGGTGATCAGGACGCGATACCGGTCGCAGACGCGGGTCGATATCGTGTCCGGTATGGCCTCGTGTCGCGGTAAGGGTATCGTGTCGCGGTCCACGCGATTTTTCGTCGAGCTTTTTCTTTGTCTATACATATCGGAATTGAGATCCGAAAGATGCTACGGATTCATGAGAACGAGATCTTTTCAATGGTATGAAGATTGTAGCCTGATTCGTGGTGGCTAGAACTGTGAAAAAGCTTGAAGATGCGGCATCGTAACCTTCCTAGACGGTCTTGTTCAATCGGTCATAACTTGCTAACCGTAATAGCAAATCATGATCTGCTTTTTCCTATATCTTCATAAGTCTGTCTCCTTCGTGTATACCAAATTTCAAAAACGTCCGGGCTGATATTGAGCTCTAGTCATTCCATGAACAGAACAAGTCGTGTTCGATCTCTTTTCATCGTTCTTCTCAAAAACACATTTGTTTGCATTTTAAAAACTTTTTGTAAAATCCTGAAAAATTCATAGATAGATAAAATAATGAATGAAAATGTTGAGAAAAATATAAAAAAATCCAAAAACTTAGAATAAGCAAAGAAATAAAATCAAAAACATAAATATGGGTTGCCTCCCATAAAGCGCTTGTTTTAAGTTGGATAGCTCGACTCCTTGGGTTTTTAGGGTGGTGGAAGGTCTTCTAAAGGCTTGAGGTTGCCTTTAGCATGTAAATGAGGTCTCCTTAGGTCGTGTTCTCCTTCTTCATCGAATTGGTTGGGCTCATTGATCAACACTTCCCTTTTCTCCAAAGGAATGTATCGAGTTTGTTTAGCTCGAAATCCAGGCGGTGCGGCATAATGATAGACACGAGTGTCTATGTTAGTGAAGGATATCCGTCCTAGAGGATAGTCCAAGATAGCCCCAGCAGTAGCCAAGAATGGTCTTCCAAGGATGAAGGGTGTTGAACAATCGTTCATAGTCGCTACTTCGAAGTCTACCGGAACGATGACATCTCCAATATTCAAAGGGTAATTGTGGATTTCGCCTAATGAAAGTGTAGATGCACCATTGGCGAGTGCAATTTGTATCCGTGATGGCCGAAGGTTGGTCATCTTCATCATTCTCACAAGAGATTCAGAAAGAACGTTGATTTCGGCTCCCGAATCACAAAGTGCATCGTCAAATTTGAAACCACGAATAGAGCAAGAGATGTTGAAAGGACCTGGATCGAGGGTCTTGCAAAGGATCTTATAGTACTTGTGAGGATTCCTATCTCGATCAAATAGCTCCTCAATCATGAAATCTTCTTTTTGCTTTGTGAGAAACACTTTCTCAAAGATGGTCTTTC
Organism: Arabis hirsuta; assembly: GCA_964056655.1. Classification (NCBI taxonomy): domain Eukaryota; kingdom Viridiplantae; phylum Streptophyta; class Magnoliopsida; order Brassicales; family Brassicaceae; genus Arabis; species Arabis hirsuta. Next base: position 19,089,601 of record OZ053301.1, read on the forward strand.
TCTCCATACTTCTTCAAAGGTTAACTCTTTAGGGAGTTCTTTCACAAGAGATTTGAATACTTGTAACATCTCATCACTTATGAAACGTGTCCTCTTGGTGGTCCTTTCGGCAAACTTTAATCCGTAAGGACGAGGTTTGACCGAAATTCTCGCCGTGAGCTTTCCTTTGCTCGTATTCGCCTTCTTCAATGGTTTTGAGACTTCGTCTTCGTCTTGATTAGAGGTGGACTCGTCCTCTTTAAGGGTAGTTAGAGTGCAGCAATTAGCAGTAGGTGCAAACTCTTCTTGTATTGTTTCCAATTGAAGGAAATCTTGCACCGTTTCTTCGATCTTCTTCAAACGGTCTTCTAGTTGCTTCACATGGTTGGAGGTTTCGATTTCTTCTCCTTGTAGCTTTGTTGTCATGTCAATGATCTCTTTATCATGGTGGTCAAGGTCAAAACGAACGGCTGTAAGGGTTTGTTCCGTTAGCCTATTATCGTTCTCCAATTCTTCTACTTTTGAGGTAAGTTCGCCTTGGTTGGTCTTGACTTCTCCCACGGCTTGAGCAGCTTGGTAAGCCTTAATAGCTACTGAATTGAGTTGATTATTAAGCCTTCCAACGTCTTCCTTAGTGTCCTTAACCGTTTCTTCCAATTGGTCATAAGTTTGATCAATCTTATGCTTGATATCGATGATATCGTCTTTATCTTCGTGAAGATGTCGAGTATGAACCTCTTATATCTCCTCCAATTGGAACAAACGTGATTCAATTTTTCTAAATTGATCAATAAGGACCTCAAACTTCTCCTTAAGAGATGAATTTATGGTCTCGATCTTTGAATCGACATCATGAATGACTTTTTTAGTGTCTTCCATGAATCGATGCATCAAGGCTTCGAGTTTGTCTTCTCAGCGGTTTGAGTGGGGATGATGGTGGGACTGTGGTGATGGTGGTGGAAGGATGTGATAACGATGAGGGCGACTTTGTCCTCCATAAGCTTCCCAAGGACGATACAAGGTTGGATTGTATCGATTGTTGTGAGATAATGGCGGTTGATGGAATTCATGAGGCATGGGGATGTAATCTCCAACTTCTTCACGAGGGTAAGAGCTCGCCATTCTCTTTGGATTGTGATGCTCCATTGACGAATCTCTGAAACACACAAAGATTAAAAACCAAAAACAAAAACAAAAAATTAGAAAAATCAAAAAGGAAAAACAAACTTAGACTTAATCGTTATCAAAAAAAATTTGCATGCAATCAAACAAAAGTCCCCGGCAACGGCGCCAAAAAACTTGATGTGCCATAAAGCTACTATGTAGGGTTTATGCAATTAGGTCTTTAAATTTATAACCCTAGGGAACTGCAAGTGCACAGTTAAGACAATTGTATTACTTAGGGATCGTTCCGCTGAGTACTAAGTGATGAATGCACTACAAACCTATATGATTCAGATTAAGCTAAGGAAACATATTATTTGGTTTTAGGGTTTTATGGAAGCAAATAACAAAGCAATAAAGGTAAAGGGATAGATATCAATTAAGATTACAATTCAAGCAATTCACAAAACATATGTAAAACACAAGCAATCGATTTAGGATTTTAAAACTAGTTGTTCTAGAACTCATATCACTACGGTAAGGTCATCCCACTATCGTGATGTAACTAACCATCTACGTTTTGCACCCTAATAGACTCAACTATCGCAGGTTATTACAAGGTGAAAACATGCTTTATGCTCAAGATTGATTGTTCACTAAACTCCTTAACTAACCTATCGAATTGTTACGGTTTCTAGCTCATCGAATACTAGGTCCAGAGATATAACAAGCTTTTGGAGAGTATATCAACCTAATATCACTCCCTGGGTAGCTAGGCCAGTTCGTGCTTTGAGTATAAATAAAGATGAATAATCAATTCTATAATAAATCTCTAAACGATTAAATACGTAAAAGCATAGAATTAATAAAGTGCATAGAAATCAAATCAAAGCTAATACTCTAACATGTTTTGCAACACGTAGCAGCAAGAGTAAAGCACATAGACAGTATAATTCGTTGATCTATCTAAGTGTAAGGAGTTAGATCTCATCTCTTTGCAATAGGGCAAAGATCAATCTATCCTTAAAGGCTTCTATAATCAAATAAACATGAAGAACAAGAGACAAACGAAATACATTGTTTAGGTATTGATTTAAGTTGTTAAGGCCGGCTGCTTGAGTTCCTAGAGAGGCTAAAAGCAGGTATATATAGGGGTTTAAGGAGGCATAAGTCGGTTAGGGTTTCTTCGGGCAAATACGTTTTTTCGGTCGAAACTGAGGCAATTTCGGACATGATAACGGTTGGGTTGCGTGACCGGTATTGGAATCTTCCATGACTCTTCTAGAAGGTCGGAAAAAGGTCTGGTTATCGGCCCATGGGCTGGCCCGGTGCTTGGCTCCATTTTGCACTAATTTCACTTCGAACGCAGTTTGACATGTCCTCAGTGTTTCGGGTGTATCTTCTAAATTACAGCTCCAATTGATGAAATTCCAACTCAATTGGAAAGCTAACTCAAATGGCTATCTCCATACCAAGTTTCATTTAATTCCCAACTGATTTGATCCTCTGTTCTTCAGCTAACTTCTGGCGTATACGTTCTGTCCAGTAGGAGAATGTGCCTTATCTTCAAGATAAAGTGACTTGGCTTGGTTCCTTTGACTTGGATAAGTAGCTGTGTCATATATGACACTCTTTTTGCTCCTTTTTAAATTTTTTTGATGATAAAACCTGTTAAGACCTTAAAATCTACATATACGAGAAAACTAACTATTTTGGTCCAAAAACTTTATTAATATATATAAAAACCATACTAAAATAGATAGAAAAAGTGGTAAAATATAGGGTATATCAACCCGCAACTTCCCAAAACTGGCCCGATACGCGATCTCGCGCATTAATTGCCGACGCGGACCCTTACCCGCCCAAACGGGCAAGTCAACTCGACCCGGCCCGATCTCGGCCCATCCTTATGGACCCAACTCCAACCCGGCCCACGAGTCCTCGATCCATCTCCCCTCGACCAACCTCGGCCCATCTTCCCTTAGACAATTTTCTTGACTTAGCTTTTCCTTAGGCAATCTTGGTCTGTCCAAGCCTGGGACCTCTCGACCCCGATCACTAATCCGATAAGATTTTGGAGTACGCGTATTACACTATGCCCACCGCTAATAAACGTTAACTCCATCTGAGGAAGTCACAAAACCTTAAACACATTTCGCCAAGGAAATGTCTAACTTCAGTATAGTCTTATCTAGCTGAACTTCTTATTCGATATTACGAATAAAATCACCATGGCATTTCACCCAAGAAATGTCTTGCTTTAGTTCAGACTGTACAGTTGAGAGAGAGAGAGAGAGAGAGAGAGAGAGAGAGAGAGAGAGAGAGAGAGAGAGAGAGAGAGAGAGAGAGAGAGAGAGAGAGAGCTTCACAATTTATATAACTTTGTTCATGTATCTCAACAATAGAGGGAGAAGCACTAAACCATCAAAACTAATTAATAAACCCGTAAAAGTACCGCTAATAAATTGGGCCCAACACAAGAATCCAAATACCTATAAATAATCTTCGATATAACTAGAATTTTTATTCAATTAAGAATAAACAAAAAAGATTAGACAACACGAACCAAGAACTACGTATACGAAGTTTCTTTTGAAAGGAAACATCTTTCCCGCAAAATCCACAAACCATTATATAGCCATTTACTATTTAGGTTAGAAGAAGCGGTAAAAATGAAGTTGGAGGATTGGTAGAGTTTTTTATAGCCATTTACTATTTAGGTTAGAAGAAGCGGTAAAAATGAAGTTGGAGGATTGGTAGAGTTTTTCTTTCGTTTGTTTTTTGGCCGACAAAGTATTTGATTGATATGGCCTAATGGGTTTACATAAAGTTTACGAAAATTATAATAACTTAATATGAAATTTGGCTCATGAAATGAGATCTCAAGCTGCAAACTTTACTTTATCCACGTGGAAACATCTACACAAAGTAAAAGAACCCATCAAACGGAAACGATCAATTCGGACCCAGACAATTTGCGTCGTGCAATTTTATATATGAAGTTTTGCCTATGTCTAATTTAAACCTGAACTCCAAATAAATTTAAATATTATACCTGAACTAATATATTTTGTGCCGAATTATACCTTAATCAAGATTTTGTTAGTTAACATTAACGAAAAATTCACTAAAATGACACGTAGATTAGCTAGCTCGGTTTAATTGGCTCAAAACAACATTGTTTCATCGTTTTAGTAAAACCATGTCGTTCTCATTTAGAGAAAACTTGAAATCGAATCCTTAATTCGATAAATCCTCAAATTAAAATGACTTCATTTTATCAAATTAGGAATTCGATTTCAAGTTTTCTCTAAATGAAAACGACATCGTTTTACTAAAACAACGAAACGACGTCATTTTGAGCCAACGAAACCGAGCCAGCTAACCCACATGTCATTTTAGCGAATATTCTAATACGATCCCAATCGTGGATCGGGACTTTGATCGGAGCTAACTTGTGAACGGTAGGTTGATCGCGGAAATGGTTAAGGGAAAGAGATAGAGATGGACGTGAATACAATCACACGAGTAATGAGGAACTCGGTGAAGGGTAGGGGCTTGATCAACTTGGATATTATGCACCAAGAAGAAGGAGGATTCTCTCGAAGAGAGAATTACCGAAAAGTGTTTAAGTTTTCGGCGGTTTGATCACAAGTAAAGAGAAGAGATTTCTTTGATTCTAAAAACTTGGATGATTATTATTGAGGGTGGAGAGAACATATATATAGGCCAAGAGAAGGTTACATGCAACCCTTCTTGGAAATAACAAAGCATAATAAATTGTTTGACTCATTAAAAGAAAAGCATGCAAAGGACTTTGGAAATGTAACTTTTGACTAAAAAAACTTATCAAAAACGTGATGGGCTTGGGCTTGATGAATGGGCTTGAGTTTGAGAAGAAAAGCCCATGTAGAGATGGTGAAAAATCCCATTTGGAAGATCGCGAAAATGGCTAAGTGAAAGATGTAAGCGACCTTGTGATGCCTCATTAAAAACCATGTTCGGAAAACCCATTGGGACAAAACCGAACATGGGAAAAAGAGTACAAGACAAGGTGCTTTGTCACTTAGGCACTTTCTTGATCTTGTTGATCGGCCCGAACAAGTGTCACGACCCGATCCTCCTCGTCCGCGTTGTCTCCTCGTGTCGCCTCGAATATTCTCTCGATCGCTTCTGTAAGCATCCTCGCCTTTGCGTGTGTCACCGGTCCTTGCGGTAGCTCCATGTCGCGTGCCTCGCTCCTAACCTCGCGGTTGCCGGATGGAATCACATCATCCTCTCCCACTTGAGAAGGATTTGTCCTCAAATCTGTTTCGTCTGCAACAAACGGAAGTAGGTCAGAAATATTGAAGGCGTTTGAAACTTTGTACTTACCTTGGAGATCGAGATGGTAGGCATTGTCGTTGATCTTCTTTGTGATACGGAAAGGACCGTCGATCCTTGGCATCAACTTGGACTTCCGCTTGTTCGAAAATCGCTCCTTCCTTAGGTAGACCCATACTTGGTCACCTTCCACGAAGACTAGCTTTTTACGACCCTTGTTTGCGTGTTTCTCATAAAGCCTAGTCTTATGTTCAATGTTTTCCCGCGCCTTTTCATGGATTCGTTTGACCGCCTCGGCCTTCTTGTTACCATCGAGACTAATTCTTTCACTCAAAGGAAGAGGGGTTAAATCCAAAGGCGATAAAGACTTAAAACCGTAAACAATTTCAAACGGTGAAAACAATGTAGTGGAATGCAATGCATGATTATAAGCAAATTCAACGTGCGGCAAGCATTCTTCCCATGATTTCAAATTCTTTTTAACCAACGATCTAAGAAAAGAAGATAAAGTCCTATTAACGACCTCGGTTTGACCATCATTTTGCGGATGACAAGTTGTAGAAAATTGCAATTTCGTGCCTAACTTAGACCATAGCGTTTTCCAAAAATGACAAAGAAACTTAGTGTCGCGATCCGACACAATGGTCCTAGGCATGCCATGCAACCTAACAATTTCTCTAAAGAACAAGTCCGCAACATGCAATGCATCATCGGTTTTATGACATGGAATAAAATGCGCCATTTTCGAAAACCGATCCACAACCACAAAAATTGAATCCTTACCCGTCTGCGTCCTAGGCAAGCCAATAAAAAAGTCCATAGAAATATCTACCCAAGGATGCGTAGGAATGGGAAGAGGAGTATACAAACCGTGGGGTTGCGTTGTGGATTTCGCTTGCTTACACTTAACACGTCGGTTGCAAATTCGCTCCACATCTCGTTTCATATGCGGCCAAAAGAAGTGTTCTTGTAAAACATGGAGAGTCTTGGTGATTCCGAAATGTCTCATTAATCCGCTGCCATGCGCTTCCCTAGTTAACAATTCTCGAATATAACTACTCGGAATGCAAAGCTTGTTATCATGAAACAAATAATCATTATGCCGAAAATAAGATCCTTTGGCATTTTTTTCACAAGCGCGGTATAGTTCCTTAAAGTCATGATCATCACTATATAGTTCTTTCAAATGTTCAAAACCGATGACTTTGGAACTAAGGGTAGAAATGAGAGTGTACCTTCGGGATAATGCGTCGGCAACGACATTATCCTTACCTTTCTTGTATTTGATAACATATGGAAAGGTTTCGATAAAATTGACCCATTTGGCATGTCGTTTGTTGAGTTTATGTTGGCCTTTAAGGTGCTTAAGTGATTCATGGTCCGTATGAATGACGAACTCCTTTGGCCAAAGATAATGTTGCCACGTTTGTAAAGCCCGAACCAACGCATAAAGTTTCTTGTCATACGTTGGATAATTGAGAGTAGCTCCACCGAGTTTTTCACTAAAGTATGCAATCGGCTTCTTATCCTGCATCAAAACGGCACCAATACCAATTCCTGAGGCATCGCATTCAATTTCAAATGTATTGGAAAAATTTGGTAAGGATAAAAGTGGGGCATTAGTGAGCTTCTCTTTTAGAGGACGGAAGTCGTCTTCTTGAGTTTTTTCCCATTTGAAGCCGATGTCTTTCTTGATGACTTCAGTGAGGGGAGTCGCGATCGTACTAAAATCCTTTACAAATCGGCGATAGAATCCGGCAAGTCCATGGAAGCTTCGGACCTCGCTCACATTCTTTGGGGTTGGCCAATCGCGGATGGCTTTGACCTTTTCCTCGTCAACCTTAACGCCATCTGCACTTACGACGAAACCCAAAAAGACAACGTTATTAGTGCAAAAAGTGCACTTCTTTAGGTTAGCGAAAAGGGTTTCCTTTCGGAGTGTTTCTAAGACCGTTCCGACGTGCTTGACATGATCCTCCAAGCTGCGGCTATAAACCAAAATATCGTCAAAGTAAACAACAACAAAGAGACCGATATAAGATCGTAGCACATGATTCATTAACCGCATAAAAGTACTAGGCGTATTCGTAAGGCCGAACGGCATTACGAGCCACTCGTAAAGTCCTTGCTTGGTTTTGAACGCGGTCTTCCATTCGTCGCCCTCTTTCATTCGGATTTGATGGTATCCGCTTTTAAGATCAATCTTAGAGAAAACATTAGAACCATAAAGCTCATCTAACATATCATCAAGACGAGGGATAGGGTGGCGATACTTGACGGTGATATTGTTGATTGCACGGCAATCCACGCACATCCGCCACGTTCCATCCTTTTTCGGCACAAGTAGGACGGGAACGGCACATGGGCTCATGTTTTCTCAGATGTGACCTTTTGCCATTAACTCCTCGACTTGTCTTTGGAGTTCCTTGGTCTCCACGGGATTAGTCCGATAGGCCGGCTTATTTGGTAATGATGATCCCGGCACAAAATCTATTTGATGCTCGATCCCACGGACGGGTGGTAATTCGACGGGATTATCCTCGGGAAATACGTCCGCGTAATCCTGCAATAAGGAACTCATCTCACTCGGAATAATCGGTGCTAGGTCGGCTATGTTCATAAGAGATTCCTTAAAGATAAACAAAAGTATCGGTTTATTAAAAGATAGAAATTTAGGAATATCACCCGATTTGATCATGAGTGTCGCAGCCTCGGATTTTGGTTTGTCAGACTTTTGCCTAAGGCGGAGTTGGTCTTGATACACCTCTTGCGGAGTCATGGGGATGAGTGTGATTTTTTTACCATCGAACTCGAAGGAATGCCGATTGGTGAATCCATCGTGGATGGCCTTGCGATCGGATTGCCACGACCGGCCCAATAGGATGTGGCTTGCTTCCATCGGGAGCACATCGCATACGACCTCATCTTTATACTTCCCAATACTCAAAGGTACCGTCACTTGGCTTCCAACCTTCATCTCGTCTTTGTCGTTAAGCCATTGAAGCTTATACGGCCGCGGGTGTTTTCGGACCGTAAGACCCAACTTTTGAACCATTGTGACGCTTGCTACGTTCGTACAACTTCCCCCATCGATGATAAGACTACATACCTTATCTTGGACAATGCATCGGGTATGGAAGAGATTCTCACGTTGTGCTTGATCGTTGTCCTTGGATTGTAAGCTTAGGGTCCGTTGCACGACAAGTAGCTCTCCTTGAACCGGTGGTTCTTCAATCTCATCGGTAGACTCTTCTTGTTCGGACTCATCATCCGAGACTATTTCTCCATTGTCGAGAAGGACAAACGCTCGTTTGTTGATGCAATCTTTCGCCATGTGTCCGCGTCCTTGACATTTGAAGCATCGGATGTCTCGGCTTTTATTTGGATCAAAAAGCCTTTTACCCTTGATATCGTCTTTTGGCTCAAAAACGGTAGGTTTCTCCTTAGGATAGCTCGGCTTGCTTTCCTTATACTTAGAAGCATTCGGCATCGGGGTTGATTTAGTGGAACGCCGGGCGAGTTGTTGTTCAATAAGGATGGCCTTATGAAGCATTTCCTCGATCTCTTCATAGTGTTGCAATTCTAAGCGATCTTGGATGTCGCGGTTTAGGCCTCCCAAAAACCGTGACATGGTAGCCTCGTGGTCTTCATGAATGTTTGCCCGCAACAACAAGGTTTCGAGATCTTGAAAATATTCCTCCACCTTTTTGGACCCTTTTGTGAGACGTCGTAAGCGTTGATGAAGTTCCCTTTCGTAGTGAGTAGGCACGAAATGTTTCCTCATTTGGCGCTTGAGTTGATCCCAAAGGACCACGGGTTCCTCGCCACATCGTCGCCTAGTGGAAACAAGAGTTTCCCACCAACTTAGCGCGTAGCCGCAAAATTCGGTAACGACGAGTTTAAGACGGTTTCTCTCGGGAACATCTTGACAATCGAAGATAAGATCTACCTTCTTCTCCCAATCAATGTATATATCCGGATCGTTCTTTCCATAAAACTCGGGAATCTTCACCTTGACGTGACCATAGACGTTTTGGGTTTGGGTTTGCGTTTCCCTTCGATCTCTCGGTTCCCGAAACCGTATAGGTCGCGACGCATACTCGGATGGAGTATCCTCATAATCGGACATAATGAGATCCGGTTGCCTCTCATTCTCCTCCCTTTGTGGCCTTTTCTCGTTAGCCCGTTGAACGTGTTGAGGAGAAATGACCGAGAGCTTGTCGATAAAAAGCTGATCCATTTTTGCCTCGACTCGTTGCATTAGACGATTAAAGAACTGGTCTTCTTGCGTGTTGCTAGTTTCTTCATTCATGGCTGCAACAAAACCACAAAAACGAGTATCAAAATTCTTTAAAATAAATCGCACAAAAGAAATCGATAGAAAAAATACGATAGCGATAGCGATTTAAAACCGAATGATGGATTTTATGAAAATGATAAAAACGAAATCAACAAAGATGAAGTAGAAAACTTAGCTCTGGATCAAAGCGTGCTCTAATACCACTTGATACGATCCCAATCATGGATCACGACTTTGATCGGAGCTAACTTGTGAACGGTAGGTTGATCGCGGAAATGGTTAAGGGAAAGAGATAGAGATGGACGTGAATACAATCACACGAGTAATGAGGAACTCAGTGAAGGGTAGGGGCTCGATCAACTTGGATATTACGCACCAAGAAGAAGGAGGATTCTCTCGAAGAGAGAATTACCGAAAAGTGTTTAAGTTTTCGGCGGTTTGATCACAAGTAAAGAGAAGAGATTTCTTTGATTCTAAGAACTTGGATGATTATTATTGAGGGTGGAGAGAACATATATATACGCCAAGAGAAGGTTACATGCAACCCTTCTTGGAAATAAAAAAACATAATAAATTGTTTGACTCATTAAAAGAAAAGCATGCAAAGGACTTTGGAAATGTAATTTTTGACTAAAAAAACTTATAAAAACGTGATGGGCTTGGGCTTGATGAATGGGCTTGAAGTTGAGAAGAAAAGCCCATGTAGAGATGGTGAAAAATCCCATTTGGAAGATCGCGAAAATGGCTAAGTGAAAGATGTAAGCGACCTTGTGATGCCTCATTAAAAACCATGTTCGGAAAACCCATTGGGACAAAACCGAACATGGGAAAAAGAGTATAAGACAAGGTGCTTTGTCACTTAGGCACTTTCTTGATCTTGTTGATCGGCCCGAACAAGTGTCACGACCCAATCCTCCTCGTCCGCGTTGTCTCCTCGTGTCGCCTCGAACATTCTCTCGATCGCTTCCGTAAGCATCCTTGCCTTTGCGCGTGTCACCGGTCCTTGCGGTAGCTCCATGTCGCGTGCCTCGCTCCTAACCTTGCGGTTTCCGGATGGAATCACATCATATTTTGTTAATGTTGACTAACAAATCTTGTTCAAGGTACAATTCGGCACAAAACATTTTAGTTTATGTATAAGATTTGAATTTATTTGGAGTTCAAGTTTAAATTAGCCATAAACAAAAGTTCATGTATAAAACGACACGATGCAAATTGCCTGGGTCCAAATTGGCCCTTTTTCCTCCATCGAACCTGGAAGATTTCTTGTTTCCTCCTATGAAAGATTCCATTTTTTATCATTACTTTGAAATCCAACACAACAAGTCCTAAAACCTTCCTCCAAACTTCAATCACCGAAACTACTTTATCTAAAAAGCTAAATCATCTAATTAAACATGGGAACCTTGAAAAAGGAGAACCAAATCTCGGGAAAATGACGCAGAAGATTTGTTTCTAATCTCTCACAGAATTCTCGAAAACACCACTTCTCAGTCCCACAATAGACACGTTACATATCTGGCATAAAAACCCAACTTTGAGAGACAACGATTTACCCTATGAGGAAAAAAAAAATCATGTATGCGATGAAACAAATCTCAAACAAGAGCAAACAGATTAAAACACAAAGCCAACTATAGGAAGGACAAGACAAACAAATTAAACACAGGAAATCTGAACAAGGTCAAAAAAGATATCAGAACCTATGATAGTAGTGTTTATATAGGGTAGGGTCGCACATATGATACATTCCCAAAAGATTTAGGAGATAACATCAAATCTAGAAAATTTAACTTTTTTTATAGAGGCAATTGACCGACTAGGGTATAGGTAATCGACCAATTGCCTCTAAATATCGAGGTCATCTAAATCTTCGTATGTGCAATCGACCAACTAGTCATGAATCCACTGATTGGATTTCTATTCTTCTGCTTGCTTTAACTCGAGCATATATCGACAATCTTCACTAATAACTAATAAGAACATATCTTAAAATTGCAATGTTGAATTTGCATATGACATGAAAACGAATGCTAATATTCCAAACTATCTTGTCGTAACATTTGTGCTTGGTCAGTGGTGTGAAAATCACTATCTAATGTGAAACATTTGACGTTCAGAAACTATCCAATATCTAAATTGCTTGTTTTGCATCTTTTTGAAAAAAACTCTAAAAACTAAAAAAGAAAATTATTAAAATATGCAACTCTTTGCCACCGTGAGTTTTTTTATGCAATACTTCATTCTCCAGTGCCACATGATCTCATTCAAACGAAAAGTATAAAACTTTACGTCTTTGAAAATAAGGACGTTTTGAGAGTATTTTACCAAAGGTGTGGTGGTATAGTGGTAATACAAGGGGTTGGTTCTTTTGGTATGGAGGGTTATTTTTTAAATCGAAATTTCCAAAAACTATTTTCGGATACAGAAGAGATTATGAGTCAAAGGTTCATAACTCAAAAAAAAAAAAAATTGGGAATATTGTGATAGAAATATATATGAATCTTCGGGTTTTCTCTTATTTCCCAATATTAGTGCAATTATTCAAATTAGTAATTTAGTTTTGCAAATTCGGTCAATATTGTTAAGACCGTAAAAGCTTTGTTGTCACTGTATATATTAAGTCTTTGGCCATGGCTAAGAAGTCAATCGAAAACAATTTATCATATTCTCTTCGGTTATCATTCATCATCATTCTCATCCATCACCGATTCAGGATCCTTCGAAGTGATTTTGTTGTATTCTCTAATCACTTTCTAGCTTATCTTTGAATCCTTGATTTGTGTCTTAGGTTTAGCCGTTAGGTTTTTTTTTTTAATACTTTACTTGATTGAAACTGATTTAAAACATATTACATCAATGAAAAAGTTCAATATATGCGATACAAAGAAAAACTAATGGTCTTTTCCGCACTAAAAATTAAGTTAGAATAATAATATTGACGACACATTAGCGATACTAAAATGCACTACAGGAAAATGGGTCTTATAGCATAGAAGTATAGCGTTTTAGGTCAATATGCTATCATTGATATACGGATAAAACATAGATAGCGTTCCCGAAAGATGAAACGCTATGATACCTTTCCCGTATAAAATTATTTCAAGTTTTACTTTCTACGTGAGGCTTTTATAGCATCTATGTATTATAAACGCTATGTATACAGTATAGAGGGGAAAAAAAGTGTGAAAATATGTTAAGTCAAATTGACCAAAAATAAGGTCTCGAAAATTCGACCTACCTATCTCTTTCCTCTCTCACTCTCAGTCAACACTCGGCTTCGACAATATTTTTTCCTTCGACTATTCTTCGAGAAATCAAAATTTCACTCCATCCCCATCGAATTTTGTCTCTTTTCCTAATCGATTACTGTTCTTCGGTAGCTCTCATCTCATTTGGTCTTTTCGGTTCACATAATTCACTTTCGTAATCAGTCTTATTGTCTCTCGCAATCTCATACCCTCAAGCACAAAACCCATAACTATCTCATAAAGGTAATTTAATCTGTTAAGTAAGGGTTCAATTTCAAAATGGGGTTTGATTTCGAAAGAGGTTTCATTTCTATTTGGGTTTTATTGTGATTTTAGGGTTTCGTTTCAATTTGGGGATTTTGATTTTTGTTTTTTGTTTCGGTCTTCTCATGTCTTTCGATTTGGGGATTTCGATTTTAGTGTTTCTCTAGTTAAATTTCAAATTTGGTTGTATTTTGATTTTAGGGTTTCGTTTCAATTTGGGGATTTTGATTTTAAGGTTAAATTTTGATTTGGGATTTCGATTTTAGGGTTCTCTGGTTAGATTTCGATTTGGGTTTTATTTTAGGATTTCGTTTCAATTTGGGGATTTAATTAATGTAGGATTTCGAGTTTTGGCTTTTAGTTTGATGAACACTAATAGTCATTTTCTTTATGCAGATTATTGTTTCAGAATCTACAAGAGCTTGTGAGGTAGCAGATTCTTATTTTTTGTGTACGTTTTTCGTATCTTTTTCTATATTTTTTTGTTCTTTTGTTGTGATATGAGTGTTTGATCAATGAAATTATTATCACGCATGTCTAAGTAATTGGTGGTCGAGCTATGGTGTTATTGCTATAACATGGAAAAGGCTTGGGTATGGTTTCCAAGGTATGAATTTTCTGGTTATCTATTAGTGTTTTTATTACAACTTTGTTTCTTCTTATTGATATTTTGCCTTATTTATTTACATGAAGGGGCTAGATTGAATATGAGAAAAGTGCTACTACTTTTGTGAATGAATTAGCATGGAAATTGGGTAATCCTTAAGAATTATTGTGTCCATGCATCGACTGTCGCAATGTTTGCCATCAACCTATGGAAATCGTGTTAGAGCATCTGGTGATTAGAGGGATGGATGAGAAATATAAGATTAAGGCATGTTGGAATAACCATGGAGAGAGAAGGCAACATAACATGGCTAGTGTTGAATCTTCGGAGAATGATGCTTATGACTTTATTAGGACTACATTTTTCAGTGGTGAAGAAGAGCAGCAGATTCAGAACGACAATGATTATCAGGGTGATGAGGTGTAACGCCCGTGAACCAAAAAATGGAATTTGGTGGGTGTGTCGATCGACACGGGTTAAAAATCAGACCGACAGGTTCAATTTAATTGTCCGTTTTGGTGGGCCAGTTTAGGGAAACCCTAGGGCTCGGGTATATAAGTGATCAGATGCGTTTGTCTCTGGTTTTGGCCGTTTTTCAGATAGAAAACAGAGAGATTGAAGGGAGAATCAGAAAATCAAAGGTTTTGAATGATTTTTGGGAGATTTAGAATTGCATGTGAGGCTATTGGGAACGAGGAAGGATTGTTGTTGGGCTGATTTCGGGTCTGAGGGGACGGAATCAGAGGCTGTTCGTGTTTGTTCTTCGCGTTCTTCGTCGTTCTTCATCTTTTCAATCCTTTTCGAGGTGAGTGCGTGACCGTAGGCTTACATAAATGTAAGGAATGGGTAGAATGCGATTGCTTGGTGGATTCCGTGTGTTTTGTGAATGAAATTGTGTAAGAGACTCGATGAATCGTGACGGATTCGATCCATGAGAAGATAGGCTCGTTTCTGGGTTATGCAACGTCGTGTCGATCGACACCAGGGTGGCGCGTCGATCGACCAGGCTGTGTATCGATCGACACCTAGAGGTTATGTCGATCGACACAGAGTACCTGGTTTGGTTCGTGTTGATTGTTTCGTGAATGCTTGTGTATACTCATCCTGATATTATATCTATTGTTTATGCTTGTGTATAATTAGCCTGTAGACGGGATGACCGCGTCGGTGAGTATTTTTGATAATACTCACGCAACTTTTTTTGCCATGTGTTGCAGGTAAAGAGAAAATGTGATTGTGGAATCATGGCCAGGAAGAGGAGATGATCTAGGGTTTCGCTTGTCTGGTTGTATTGCGTAGAATTGCTAGGTTGCTAGTAAATTCTGATTATTGAGTATTAGATTGTTGTTATAGGATTGATTCTGGAATTGGTTGATTGAATATTTTTCATTTATAAGTATGGGATTATTGATGATGTGGTTTATCGTTAGTTGTTATTTAGCATTGCTTGTATTGGCCCAATTGAGGATTATTATCGGTGATGATAGTAGTCTGAAGGGAAAATTTTTAAATTTTTGGGTCGGGTTGTTTCATTTTGGTATAAGAGCCCTAGTGTTCTAGGGTGGGTGATTGATTGACTGATTGTATGAATAGTTGATTGATTGCTGTGTGGGTATGGAGTCCTAGATCATCTCTTCCGAGCCTGCAATGAGATTCCACGGTATGTGTTATTTGTTTTTCTGTTTTCTAGTACTTAGTAATCTGCTGGTGAGTGTAGAGGTGCTAGAGGCAGAGGTTGTGGGGGCCGTGGAGGCCGAGGTGGTCGTGGTGGGCGTGGGCGAGAACTTGTGAGTGAGTCAGATGCCGCGAGTGTGGTTCATGAGACCACGCAGGTGGTGGACTCGCAGGCGTTTCAGGAGGGGTTCGTGGGTGAGACCGCTACGAGTGCCAGTGTGAGGGCTGGTGAGGCTAGTGTGGGTCCCGAGGTAGCTGGTGGTGTGGGGGCCCAGGTGGGGGTGCTCCTGCAGGTGTGGCCCAGGACCGAGATGATCGCTTGGGGGTTTGCTGCAGATGATTCTGAAGCGGTTGCCAGGAGGGGTACCGGCTCCGGGTCAGGCTCCAGGAGTGTAGCCAGTAGTGGCTGGTGGTCAGCCGGGAGTGGCTGGGGTTCAGTCGGGAGTGACTGGTGTTTAGCCGGGTGCGGCGGTTGCAGAGGAGGTTCCATCTTACCTGAGGATGATAGAGCAGATGCAGAGGATTGGCACCGGGTTTTTCTCGGGTGGTGCAAAGCCTGAGGAGGCCGATGAGTGGCGGCGGAGATTGGAGCGTAACTTTCACTATATCAGGTGTCTAGAGGGATACCGGGTGGACCTAGCAGTTCATTATCTGGATGGTGACGCGCAACTCTGGTGGAGAGGCGTCGAGGCCAGGAGGGTACAGGCCGAGATGGTGTGGGAGGATTTCTTGGTTGAGTTTAATGCCAAGTATTTCCCGCAGGAAGCGATGGACCGGATGGAGTTAAGGTTTCTGAACCTGACTCAGGGGGATTGGACTGTGAGAGAGTTCGATTTGGAGTTTAGTCGACTCCTGGTGCATGCTGGTAGAGGCATGGAAGGCGAACAGGCCCAGGTGAGGAGGTTCCTTGGGGGACTTCGAGCTGAGTTGAGGACTCAATGCATGGCGAGTAAGTTCGCCACGAGTACGGAGCTGGTTGAGACTGCTGCGGCGATTGAGGAGGACCTCAGAGAGCAGGCTGTGGTGGTTAGTCCACCGGTGCAGCAGCAGCAGCAGCAGAGGAGATCTCAGCAGCAGACGGGTTCGAGCAGGGGCGGTAAGCCTGCGCAGGGTCATAAGAGGAAGTGGGAGAGCACTTCTGGGGCCAGTTAGGGTGGATAGAGTGGTTCAGGATGTTACGGGTGTGGTAGCATGGGTCACAAGGTGGCTAGTTGTCCACAGAGGAGTGTAGCACGGAGTGCTCAAATATGTTATCACTACAGGGAGCCGGGGCATATCAAGCCCAAGTGCCCTAAACTGCAGCAGATGGCGGTAGCGGCAGTGCAGCCGTTGGCGGTCCAGCCCTTGGCTCAGATTGCAGCAGCGCCGCGAGTGTTCACGTCGGCGGAGGCGGGCGGCTCTAGCGCCAGACCGATCACAGGTATAATTTCAGTCTTATTCTTTTTAAATTCTTGTGGTGATTGAATTTAGTCTGTTGGAATTGTGAGTCTGCATTAGAGTGTCGGGTTTTAAAGCACATGGGAATTGTGCAGGGACCTTAGTTGTGGGCGGATGTGAGTCTCACGTGTTATTTGATTCGGGAGATACGAATAGCTTCATTACTCCGGAGTATGCAGAGGGCAGCGGGATCCGGAGCGATTCCGGAGAGCAGCCGGGAGTAGTTAAGGTTGCTGGTGGCAGGACGTTAGCTACCTTCAAGCGGGCTCGTGGTGTGGATGTTCTGGTGGCGGGGGAGTTGATGCCAGCAGATCTGGTTATTATTCCGGTGGAGCTGTACGATGTCATCTTGGGTATAGATTGGTTGGATCGGTACAGGGTCCATCTGGCTTGTCATCGAAGACGAGTAGTGTTTCAACGAGAGGCTGGGAGGTTGGTGTTTCAGGGGGTGAGACCGACTTCCGAGAGTCTCGTGATTTCAGCGATACAGGCTGAGCAGTTGATTGAGAAAGGCTGTGAGGCGTATCTGGTGATGATAGTGATGCTGGAGACTGTTGGAGAGGTTGCAGTTGGAGATATTCGGGTTGTTTGGGATTTCCAGGATGTGTTTCAGTCGTTGTTGGGATTGCCACCGTCGCGGTCGGATCCATTTACGATTGAGTTGGAGCCTGGGACGACTCCTATATCTAAGGCGCCTTACCATATGGCTCCAGCAGAGATGGCAGAGCTGAAGAAGCAGTTGGATGATCTGTTGGGGAAGGGTTTCATCTGGCCTAGTGTATCACCGTAGGGAGCACCTGTGTTGTTCGTGAAGAAGAAGGATGGAAGTTTCCGGTTGTGTATTGATTACCGTGGGCTTAACCGAGTCACTGTGAAGAATAGGTACCCTCTGCCGCGCATTGATGAGTTGTTGGATCAGTTGCGGGGGCTACTTGGTTCTCCAAGATTGATTTGGCGTCAGGTTACCATCAGATTCTCATTAATGAGGCAGATGTTCGGAAGACGGCATTCAGGACGAGGTACGGACATTATGAATTTGTAGTGATGTCGTTCGGGTTGACGAATGCGCCAGCAGCGTTCATGCGGTTGATGAACGGAGTGTTCTAGGAGTATCTTAATGTATTCGTGATCATCTTCATAGATGATATTTTGGTATATTCGAGGAGTTCGGAGGAGCACGAGGTGCATTTGCGGTTAGTTCTGGAGAAGCTGCGGGAGCAGAAGCTGTATGCGAAGTTGAGTAAGTACAGTTTCTGGCAGCGGCAGATGAGTTTTCTTGGCCACGTTGTGTCTGCAGAAGGAGTTTTTGTGGAACCGGCTAAGATTGAGGCTATCAGAGGTTGGCCTAGACCGAAGAGTGCCACAGAGATCAGAAGTTGACAGGGAAGGATGTTCCTTTCGTATGGTCTTCAGCTTGCGAGGAGAGTTTCGGGAAGCTGAAGGAGATGCTGACAAGTACACCTATGTTGGCGTTACCCGAGCCAGGTGAGCCTTACGTGGTGTATACTGATGCTTCAGGAGTTGGTCTGGGATGTGTACTGATGCAGCAGGGAAAGGTTATTGCGTATGCTTCGAGGCAGTTGAGGAAGCACGAGTGCAACTACCCTACCCACGATTTGGAGTTGGCTGCGGTGATTTTTGCCCTTAAGATTTAGAGGACTTATCTGTATGGCGGGAAGGTGCAGGCATTCACAGACCACAAGAGTCTGAAGTATTTCTTCACTCAGTCAGAGCTGAACCAGAGACAGAGGCGCTGGATGGAGTTAGTTACAGACTATGACTTGGAGATTAGGTACCATCCGGGTAAGGTTAATCTGGTTACAGATGCGTTGAGTAGGAAGAGAGTGGCTTCAGATCAGGAGCGAGATATGGAGGCTCTGGTGAGCGAGATCAGTACGTTGAGGTTATGTGTGATCTCACAGGACCGTTGGGATTAGAGGCAGCTAACCAGGCGGACTTGTTGAGCAGGATTCGGGTTGCTCAGGAGAAGGATCAGGATTTGATTGATGTTTCTAAGGCGGCCGGTTCAGAGTATGTGGTCTCAGCGAGTGGGATGATACTGGTGAACGGGCGGGTTTGTGTACCCAAAGATGAAGATCTAAGGCAGGAGATCCTGAGGGAGGCTTATTCGAGCATGCTATCGATTCATCCAGGAGCGACCAAGATGTATCATGACCTGAAACGGTATTATCACTGGGTCGGGAGGAAGAGGGATGTAGCTAACTGGGTTGCAGCGTGCAACGTGTGTCAGCTGGTGAAGGCCGAGCATCAGTTCCTAGTGGTTTGTTGCAGAGTTTTCCTATCCCGGAGTGGAAGTGGGATATGATTACCATGGATTTTGTGACGGAGTTGCCGGTGTCACGGACGTATGATGCGATTTGGGTTATTGTGGATCGTTTGACCAAGTCGGCATACTTTCTGGCCATCAAGAAGACTGATGGAGCGACAGTTTTGGCTAGAAAGTATGTGCGGGAGATTGTGAGGCTTGAGTTTCTTTTCTGGTTTTCAGAGTCTATATTAGCATATTGCTATGTTGTTGTTATGCATTTTGTTTGTTGTTGTAACGAGTATACATTTTGAGATTTAATAAGATGAGTTTGCCTTATTAAATGTGTGTTTAAGACGTGTGTTCTTATGAGATGACTGGTGATGTCATGGTTTGTGATGACTGGTAGGTCATGGGGAGGTTTAGCGGTAGAAGTTCTATGCGGCTTAGAGCTTGTTCATATTTGACTACTTTTTCTATCTATTTTAGTATGGTTTTTATATATATTAATAAAGCTTTTGAGCCAAAAGAGGTAGTTTTCTCTTATATGTAGATTTTAAGGACTTAACAGGTTTTATCATCAAAAGGATGTAAAAAGGAGCAAAAGGAGTATCATCTATGATGAAGCTACTTATCCAAGTCAAAGGAACCAAGCCAAGTCACTTTATCTTGAAGATAATGCACATTCCCCTACTGGACAGAACGCATACGCCAGAAGTTCACTGATGAACGGAAGATCAAATCAACTGGGAATGTAATGAAACTTGGTGTGGAGATAACACTTTGAGTTAGCTTTCCAATAGAGTTGGAATTTCATCAATTGGAGCTGTACTTTAGAAGATACACCCGAAACACTGAGGACATGTCAAACTGCCTTCGAAGTGAAGTTAGTGCAAAATGGAGCCAAACACCGGGCCAGGCCATGGGCCGATATCCAGCCTTTGTATGACCTTCTAAAAGCTCCCTAGAAGCTTCCAATATCGATCACGAAGCTTGATCCTTATCCTGGCCGAAATTGCCTCAGTTTTTGACCTGAAAAGACGTAATTGCCCGAAGAAGTCCTAACCGACTTAAGCCTCCTTAACCCCTATATATACTTGCTTTTAGCCTCTCTAGGAACTTAAGCAGCCGGCCTTAACAGCCTAAATCAATACCTAAACAATGTATTTCGTTTTTCTCTTGTTCTTCATGTTTATTTAATTCTAGAAGCCTTTAAGGATAGGTTGATCTTTGCCCTATTGCAAAGAGATGAGATCTAATTCCTTACGCTTAGATAGATCAACGAATTATAATGTCTATGTGCTTTACTCTCGCTGCTACGTGTTGCAAAACATGTTAGAGTTATAGCTTTGATTTGATTTCTATTCATTATCTTAATTCTATGTTTTTACGCATTTAATCGCTTAGGGATTTATTCTAGAATTGATTCTTCATCTTTATTTATACTTAAAGCATGAATTGGCTTAGCTACCCAAGGACTGATCTTAGGTTGATATACTTTCCAAAAGCTTGTTATATCTCCGGACCTAGTATTGGATGAGCTAGAAACCTTAACAATTCGAAAGGTTAGTTAAGGAGTTTAGTGAACAATCAATCTTGACCAATAATGCATGTTTTAACCTTATAATAACCTGCGATAGTTGAGTCTATTAGGGTGTAAAACGTAGATGATTAGTTACTTCATGATAGTAGGATGACCTTACCTTAGTGATATGAGTTCTAGAACAACTAGTACTAAAACCTTAAATCGATTGCTTGTGTTTGCATATGTTTTATGAACTGTTTGATTTCTAATCTTAATTGATATCTATCATTTACTTTTATTGCTTTGTTATTTGCTTCCATAACACCCCAAAACCAAATAATATTTTCCCTTAGCTTAATCCGAATCATATAGGTTTGTAGTGCATTCATCACTAAGTCCTCAGCGGAACGATCCCTAAGTACTACAATTGTCTTAACTGTGTACTTGCAGTTCCATAAGGTTATAAATTTAAAGACCTAATTGCATAAACCCTACATGAAAGTTTTATGCACATCAAGTTTTTTGGCGCCGTTGCCGGGGACTTTTGTTTGATTGCCTACAAATTTTTTGATAAAGATTAAGTCTAAGTTTGTTTTTCTTTTTTTGATTTTTCTAATATTTTTTCGTTTTTGTTTTTGGTTTTTAATCTTTGTGTGTTTCAGAGATTCGTCAATAGAGCATCACAATCCAAAGAGAATGGCGAGCCCTTACCCTCATGAAGAAGTTGGAGATTACATCCCCATGCCTCATGAATTCCATCAAACGCCACTTTCTCACAAAAATTGATACAATTCAAATTTGTATCGTCCTTGGGAAGCTTATGGAGAACACGACCTAAGGAGACCTCATTTACATGCTAAAGGCAACCTCAAGCCTTTAGAAGATCTTCCACCACCCTAAAAACCCAAGGAGTCGAGCTATCCGACTTAAAACAGGCGCTTTATGGGAGGCAACCCATACTTATGTTTTTGATTTTATTGATTTGCTTATTCTAAATTTTTGGATTTAAGTTTATTTTTCTCAACATTGTCATTCATTATTTTATCTATCTATGAATTTTTCAGGATTTTACAAAAAGTTTTTAAAATACAAACAAATGTGTTTTTAAGAAGAACGATGAAGAAAGAGATCGAACACGACTTGTTCTGTTCATGGAATGACTGGAGCTTAATATCAGTCCGGACGTTTTTGAAATTTGGTATACACGAAGGAGACAGTCTTATGAAGCTATAGGAAAAAGCAGAACATAATTTGCTATTACGGTTAGCAAGTTATGACCGATTGAACAAGACCGTCAAGGAAGGTTACGAGGCCGCAACTTCAAGCTTTTTCACAGTTCCAGCCACCACGAACCAGGAAACAATATTCATACCATTGGAAAGATCTCGTTCTCATGAATCTGTAGCATTTTTCGGATCTCAATTCCAATGTGTATAGACGAAGAAAAAGCTCGACAAAAAATTGTGTGGACCGCGACGAGATGCCCTTACCGCGACACGAGGCCGTACCGGACACGATATCGACCCACGACATCGACCGATATCGCGTCTCGATCAACCGCGACATGAGTGCTTGAATAACGGTCACGCGTGCCGGTCGGATTTCGTGACCGATATTCGGCACGATATGCCACGACCCGCGTACCAAAACCTTACCGCGACTCAACGAAACCTTCCCGCATCCTTACCGCGACCCATGTGTCCCGATACCGGACGCAATACCGGTCGACACACCCGACCGGTATCGAAGCCATTTTGCCGCACTCGTCCCGATCTTTCCCGCATCCTTACCGCGACACGACGCGTCCGTCCCGCGACACGACGCATCCGTCCCGTGTCCCATGCGTCCCGATACCGGTCCCGCGTATCGGCCAACATACCGACCGGTACGCGACACGTCTTGCACCACGACCACGCATCCTTCCCGCGACACCGACCCATCTCGACCATCCCGCACCTTCCCGTCCCACCCGATATCGGTTGACACCGCCGACC
Organism: Arabis hirsuta; assembly: GCA_964056655.1. Classification (NCBI taxonomy): domain Eukaryota; kingdom Viridiplantae; phylum Streptophyta; class Magnoliopsida; order Brassicales; family Brassicaceae; genus Arabis; species Arabis hirsuta. Next base: position 19,112,325 of record OZ053301.1, read on the forward strand.
GATATTCGGACCGGCATTACCCAGATCGACCCGCGGCATAAAGTGCTCGAGTACCGGTCACGCGTGCCGATCATATATTGCGACCGGTATCTGAGCAAAAGTGCCCCGCGCAACCCGATCATCCATCTTCCCGCGAGACCACGTAGCCCGATCACCTTCCCGAACCCAACCCGATCATCGAAGCTTCCCGCGGATCGATACCGGTCGTAAGTACCGATCACTCAACCCGACTGGTACCGCGTCCCAAGATCTTCCCGCGGAGAACCTCACCCGATCACTTCGCCTACCTGCGGTCCACACCTCCCGATCACCCGACGACACATGCCACCCGATATCGGTCAGAACCGCCGACCAGTACCCAGACCGGTACCGCCTTGACTCACAACTTCAAATCCACCGTCTCGTGCCGAACCGCCTTGGACCCGAGCCACCACTCGGCCATCCTTGACCGCGACTAGTCACCCGACACCTAGACCTGAATAGATCGCTCCGCGTCACCATCAACCACCACACCACCGGAGTCACGAGCCATGGACCACCGAACCACCGGTCCGAACCACCGAGCCGACCACCTAACCGTTTGGTCCAAAGAGGTCAATTTTTCCTTTTTCACTCTTTTAATTATTTTAACATCATTTTTCACACATAATTAATAAGAACCAATTTATTTTTCCACATTATCTATTCTTAATTTAATTATTAAGAGTATTATTTGATTCACGACTTTTTGCATTAAAATTAACAAATTGGTTAAATTTAAATGGTTTTAAATATAATTTTCACATCTTGACATATTCATTCCTTGATTTCACCTAGATTGATTGTTTTTAACAATTTGGATTCATTATTTTGATTTCTTTTTGTTTAATATCTATTTTTCCTTCCCTTGGACTTGGAAATCAATACAATTGTATTGAGGACTTTGTTCCAGGATGAATTTAACGAGTGATTTCAAGTGTTTTTGCACGGATATGTTGCTCTTAAAATAGGATTTCCAGGAGATTCCATTGTGGATGCACAATTCAATCGTCTTAAAACTTATCCACCATCCAAAGGAGATGTGACAGAAAAGAGCAGATATTAGAAATACATAACATGCTTTCGATACCCGATGCTCGAAAACAACGAAGATCTAAGATTGATCGCGACAACCTAAGATCTTTGCCGGAAATATCCACAGCTCACCGGTACTATCATTCTATTCTCTATCTTTTTCATTTTTCTTTCAAATAAATTTTTCATCATTACTCCCTTAATTTGATTTAATTTTACACCGGGGACGGTGTAAGTTAAGTCTGGGGGGATTGTTGTTACTAACACGTTTGTTAGTGTTTGGTTTTTATGATTTTTCAAAAATAGAAAAAAAAAACTATAAAAAGTTTTCATAAAAATAATAAGATAGGAATTATGACACTTTCCTAGGATTGACGTTTTGATTTCGAAGACTATGTAACCATTGTTGCAGGGTTTGATCATGACAATCGATTCAGAAACCTCATGATGAAGCTCCTGTCACACATTCAAATTTCTACTTGCAACTTTTTGATGGAAATGATTTTGACTCTCTATTTGGACTACTAATATGGTTTTTGACTATTTCTTATTAAGGATGTTAGATCAAGAAAACGAATCACACATTCATGACATCTTATCCTCTTTTACCACTCTTTGTTGTCATGAATGGACAGCTCATCTTTAGTTGGTACCCTACCTAAAAACCTTTACCTTCTTTCAGACCTCATGCATTCTCTTTCAGTTTTATACTTGCAGATATGTGCAAAAACGTCGGAGAGAAAAGGATCGACGTAATTTTCCAATCACTAGAGATGCGACGATTTGGTAAAAAATGGTGGAGTACAAAGAACAAATTTGAAAAGAGCTTGGCCGTTCCTTGGATGCGTAAAACATGGTAACAATTCATGCCTATACTTGACTTATATTAAAGAGATACCGTTTTCCCCCTTTTGGATAAAAAAAAAGAAAGAGAAAAGGAAAAGAAAAAAGAAAAAATCTAAGGAAAAGGAAAACGGTAATTCTAAGAGTCTTATGGCAAAAGAATACCCAAGGAATGTCATGATACAAAAGAAGAGACGAGTATAAGAGATTTCAAGTGATTCCCGGAGAGAAATCTAAGTCTGGGGGAGAAAGACGTTAAGAAGTGGTTGGGAAATTGTGGACATCAACAGGTCCATTCTCTCTTGCGATTTTGCATAATATCTCGCACCCGGAGTCTATGGTAACCCTAAACACTTTTAACCTCACCACTAAAATCAGCCTTTCCCAATACCTAGCCCGTCTTCCTTGAATGATATTCTTGATAAGAAGTTTTCATTAAATCTAAAAGAGTAGAAAGAGTCAATTGATTTGAAGTTGAGATTTTTGCAGGGACAGAGATTTAGAGTATGACTATGTTGTGAATTCATGATGGAAGAAGATGACAACGTCTATGAGCTAATCTTGTTTCATGTGGATTACAGGTTTAGAATTTGATGCAACGATCCAAACGATATGTGAGTTCCTCCGAATTTCAAACCTCTTCTCAATTCTTGACTATTGTTTGCTTGAGGACAAGCAAAAGATAAGTCTGGGGGAGTTGATATACCCTATATTTGATCACTTTTTTCTATCTATTTTAGTATGGTTTTTATATATATTAATAAAGCTTTTGAGCCAAAAGAGGTAGTTTTCTCGTATATGTAAATTTTAAGGACTTAACAGGTTTTATCATCAAAAGGATGTAAAAAGGAGCAAAAGGAGTATCATATATGATGCAGATACTTATCCAAGTCAAAGGAACCAAGCCAAGTCACTTTATCTTGAAGATAATGCACATTCCCCTACTGGACAGAACGCATACGCCAGAAGTTCACTGATGAACGGAGGATTAAATCAACTGGGAATGTAATGAAACTTGGTATGGAGATAACCCTTTGAGTTAGATTTCCAATGGAGTTGGAATTTCATCAATTGGAGCTGTACTTTAGAAGATACACCCGAAACACTGAAGACATGTCAAACTGCCTTCGAAGTGAAGTTAGTGCAAAATGGAGCCAAGCACCGGGCCAGGCCATGGGCCGATATCCAGCATTTTTATGACCTTCTAGAAGCTCCCTAGAAGCTTCCAATATCAGTCACGAAGCTTGATCCTTATCCTGACCGAAATTGCCTCAGTTTTTGACTTGAAAAGACGTTTGCCCGAAGAAGCCCTAACCGACTTAAGCCTCCTTAACCCCTATATATACTTGCTTTTAGCCTCTCTAGGAACTTAAGCAGCCGGCCTTAATAGCCTAAATCAATACCTAAACAATGTATTTCGTTTTTCTCTTGTTCTTCATGTTTATTTGATTCTAGAAGCCTTTAAGGATAGGTTGATCTTTGCCCTATTGCAAAGAGATGAGATCTAATTCCTTACGCTTAGATAGATCAACGAATTATAATGTCTATGTGCTTTACTCTCGCTACTACGTGTTGCAAAACATGTTAGAGTTATAGCTTTGATTTGATTTCTATTCATTCTCTTAATTCTATGTTTTTACGCATTTAATCGTTTAGGGATTTATTCTAGAATTGATTCTTCATCTTTATTTATACTTAAAGCATGAATTGGCTTAGCTACCCAAGGACTGATCTTAGGTTGATATACTTTCCAAAAGCTTGTTATATCTCCGGACCTAGTATTCGATGAGCTAGAAACCTTAACAATTCGAAAGGTTAGTTAAGGAGTTTAGTGAACAATCAATCTTGACCAATAATGCATGTTTTCACCTTATAATAACCTACGATAGTTGAGTCTATTAGGGTGTAAAACGTAGATGGTTAGTTACTTCACGATAGTGGGATGACCTTACCTTAGTGATATGAGTTCTAGAACAACTAGTACTAAAACCTTAAATCAATTGCTTGTGTTTGCATATGTTTTATGAACTGTTTGATTTCTAATCTTAATTGATATCTATCATTTACTTTTATTGCTTTGTTATTTGCTTCCATAAAACCCCAAAACCAAATAATATTTTCCCTTAGCTTAATCCGAATCATATAGGTTTGTAGTGCATTCATCACTAAGTCCTCAGCGAAACGATCCCTAAGTACTACAATTGTCTTAACTGTGCACTTGCAGTTCCATAGGGTTATAAATTTAAAGACCTAATTGCATAAACCGTACATAGTAGCTTTATCGCACATCATTCATGTTCTAGGAGTGGCTAGAAATGAGATTGTTCATGTTCTAGGAGTGGCTAGAAATGGAAACTCTAGGCGTGTTAGAACTTGTCTATCGGCTAGGGAGGCTAGAAATGGAAGTTCTATGTGAGTTAGGGCTGTCCATGTTCTAGGAGAATTTTCTGGGGATGAGGTTCTATGCAAGTTAGGACTTGTGATTCTCTGGGTGGCGCTGGGAAATAGGGGTTTTATGTGAGTTAGAGCCTGCCTATTTCCTAGGAGAGTCTGGAATAAAAGTTTTATGTGAGTTAGGACTGTCTTTTCCAGGGACTCTGTGAAACATCCTGGTGATTGGGTTGTTTCGGATGACCACGAGAGGTGATTTAGTCGACAGGTGCCTAAGATGCATGTTACAGAGTGATTGTCCTAGGGGATAGTGGGTCTCCTGGGTATATTTGAGGGGACAGTGAGGTTCTCTCCGGGGGAAAGTGGTTCCCTTGCATATACTTTGAGGGGCCGAAGCCTCTCCAAAGGATGTGTGATTCCTCTGCAGCTAAGCTTGACGGACTGTGTGTCCTGAGAGTGGGAGGGGCTGGAGCATACCGAGAACTGGATGGACGGCGGTCCTGAAGGTGGAGGGGTATGATATACTTCGAGAGCTCAAAGGGTGACGATCCTGAGAGCGAAGTGTTGTATATAGATATGAGTATGAGCAATAGTATCTGTAATGTGGTTGTAAGCATGAGACTGGATGAACTTCGGGGATCGGGAGTGGATCTCAGGTGGTGCTGACCGGGTTGGGGTCAGGATTGCGGCCGTGGTGAGACGGTGCAATGGGGCTAGTGTGAGCCTAGTAGAACTCGGGGATCAGGTGTGATCACGAGTGGTGCTGGCCGAGGGCCAGGAGTGTGCAGTGGATGTCGAGTCTAGGGTTTTTGCTTACGTTTAGAATCTCGGTTCAGATAATCCTAATAGCATATGTAGCGCCGTTGGTCGTACATGTTCTTGTTTGATTGTTGTACGATCATTTGGTCCAATTTGGGGTCAACGGTTGGTCGTGCATGTTCTTGTTTGATTGTTGAGCGATCAATGGGGCAGCCTTAATCCGGACCAGGGGGCGTTGCATCGTTGATGTTCTCGGGTGAATCTGGTCGGGTTCTAGGCGGAAGTGTTAACCTTAGGGAGACAGAGTCGCGTGATTCGAGGTCTAATCCGTGTTAGTGGGGGAGAATTGTAACGTCCGTAAACCAAAAAGTGGAATTTGGTGGGTGTGTCGATCGACACGAGTGGTGTGTGTCGATCGACACGGGTTAAAAATCAGACCGACAGGTTTGATTTAATTGTTCGGTTTGGTGGGCCGGTTTAAGGAAACCCTAGGGCTCGGGTATATAAGTGATCAGACGCGTTTGTCTCTGGTTTTGGCCATTTTTCAGATAGAAAACAGAGAGATTGAAGGGAGAATCAGAAAATCAAAGGTTTTGAGTGATTTTTGGGAGATTTCTTGAGGAGAATTGCGTGTGAGGCTATTGGGAACGAGGAAGGATTGTTGCTGGGCTGATTTTGGGTCTGAGGGTACGGAATCAGAGGCTGTTCGTGTTTGTTCTTCGCGTTCTTCGTCTTTTCAATCCTTTTCGAGGTGAGTACGTGACCGTAGGCTTACATAAGTGTAAGGAATGGGTAGAATTCGATTGCTTGGTGGATTCCGTGTGTTTTGTGAATGAAATTGTGTAGGAGACTCGATGAATCACGACGGATTCGAGCCATGAGAGGATAGGCTCGTTTCTGGGTTATGCGATGTCGTGTCGATTGACACCAGGGTGGCGTGTCGATCGACACGGGATGTGTATCGATCGACACCTAGAGGTTGTGTCGATCGACACAGAGTTCCTGGTTTGGTTCGTGTTGATTGTTTCGTGAATGCTTATGTATGCTCATCCTGGTATTGTATCTATTGTTTATGCTTGTGTATAATTAGCCTGTAGACGGGATGACCGCGTCGCTGAGTATTTGTGATAATACTCACGTAACTTTTTTTGCCATGTGTTGCAGGTAAAGAGAAAATGTGATCGTGGAATCATGGCCGGGAAGAGGAGATGATCTAGGGTCTCGCTTGTCTGGTTGTATTACGTAGAATTGCTAGGTTGCTAGTAAATTATGATTATTGAGTATTGGATTGTTGTTATAGGATTGATTCTGGAATTAGTTGATTGAATAATGTTCATTGATAAGTATGAGATTATTGATGATGTGGTTTATCGTTAGTTGTTGTTATTCCGCATTGCTTGTATTGGCCCAATTGAGGATTATTATCGGTGATGATAGTAGTCTAAAGGGAAAAATTTTAAATTTTTGGGTCGGGTCGTTTCATGAGGAACTAAGCAAAGCAGAAGCTGAGTTTAGAGAGAAGTTATTGGAAGCTGAAACTCCACTCTACTCGACAAGTTCTAAGTATACCAAGCTGGCTGCAATAATGGCTCTTTATTTCATCAAGGTGAAAAGTGGTATGTCTGAGAACTATTTTGATCAGTTGCTTACAGTTGTTCACAACATGCTTCCTGTGGAGAATGTTCTTCCTAAGTCCACTGCCGAGATGACGAAGTTCTTGAAGGTTTTCGGTTTTGACAAACCTTGCATGGCCAGTGGATAAGTTGATTTTGGACAATGATGACTTAACAACTTGGAGCACAACTGCAAACAACAACAACAATGATGCATATACGGTAATTCCTTGAATTAGTGTTATCTACTTATCCAATTTATAGAAACTTACTCTTTAGCTAGGTTGGTAATATAATTGTCTGAATTGTAGGAACCAGATAGGGTCCGCATTATTGATTGGACTGTAGATGAAGTTTGTGCTGAAGGTAAACTGTGTTCAACTGATCCAAATGAAATCTTGAACAAAGTACCTATTGGTCGGAATAATGCAATTGTGGAGATTGATTTGGTGGTTAAAGAAAGTGCCTTTTTGTGGAGACCAATTCCTGAGATGTCAGTCATGGGTGATGCACTTAATAAGAAAATTGTCTGGACTTTGCCAAAGGTACAGTTTGTTAATAACGCAATGTCGCCTCCTCAAACAGCAACAAGATCAACACCTTCGGTAAGATTCAAGAACCTTTATTTTGTAGTATAATTTGATTTGTTGTTCATATACTGGAATTCTGATGGATATACTTCGAATTTTCAATTGTTAGAATGTTAGTATACCAGTAGCAGTAAAGGTGAAAGGAAGAAGTGTGTATTGTTAGATATCGATAAAGCTGAAAAGGTAGTTGCAACTGGTCGAGTTTCTTTAACTAATCCAGAAGATGTAGTACATTTCGAACGCCTAGGAATGGATGCTAGCATTGTGTGGGTAGAAACTGAGAAGATTGGAGATGCAAAAGTCTAGAGACCAAATTCTAAAATTTTGTGCATTGCCGATGCAGTAGGCACCACTGTAGCTTGGCTTAGACTCATTTTGATCTGAACTAAGTTATGTGTTTGTTTGATATTGCTGTGAACTTGGGATATTGCAGGATTTGATATTGTTTGATATTGCTGTGAACTTGTTGTATGATTGACAATAATAATTTATATTTGATTTTAATGTTTTTTATCTTATATTGATTACCTAAAACAACACAGAATGCAGAGAAAATTCATGGAAAAATGTACATTACAGGGTTATACAATACATAGCGGATGATTTTGTGACGACGTATTAACGTTGTAGAATACATAAATAAATAGCACTCAATATACGCTATTGTATATTAAACCATAGCACAGAATATACGCTATTATGTAATAAACAATAACACAAAATCCCCGCTATTATAGAGTAAACAATAGCAAAAAATAAGCGCTATTGTATAATAAACAATAGCAAAAAAATATCCGCTATTGTAACAAAAATATCCGCTATTTACACTTTTCATAGCGTAACAAAAAAAAATGCTATGAAAACTCGGGGAGCTATCGTAGCGGGCGATAACATAGCGTTTTTATTTACGCTAACGTATCAATAAATAGCGTTTTCGGGTGCTATTAAAGACCAATTTTCTTGTAGTGATGATCTTGTTTCGAATCGAAAATAGACGATTAGGTGTTGCCGAATCCACAATAGCAGCCAGACTTCCAATATCCAGTACGATAATATGAAAACAATTATCTTAATTTAGATAAAACTCCTTCTTTGATTGCTTTTGTCAATTTTTTTCAGAGTTAGCTTCAGTGAAGCCGCCGTTGAACAATTTTGAACTACAAATTTTAAATCAAATAGATAGTCAGAATTGACTAGAAACTAACATGTGAATCAAACTATAGATTTTCTATGAGGCAAAAAACTTCAACTAAAAACTTCAACCATAAAAACTTAACCTTTCACACAAACTAAATCCAATGATGGAAGTCACAATAAATCATAAAAACCAGATGGCGAATAACATCGCATAATCTTCTAACCAAAAAACTATATTTGACACTCCTTACACTTCATATCAAGAGTAGAACTCTATTAGTTTACAACCATCTCCCTCTCACAAAGCCAGTAAAAGCATCGAACATCGGAAAGAAAGAAAGCTCAAATCATTTTTTTCTCTTTTTTTTCCTTTAGCGGCTAGGTTTTTCGATTTGCTTCAAATAAATTGGTTAGCCGTGTATAAAGCTCAAATGTTACCTGAAATCTGGACCAGAAATGTTATCAGGTCGCGGTTTAACTGAGCTAACCGGCAGTCCGGTCCAGATTTAAAAATATATTTGTGGTCTCCTTTTATTTTTTCAACGTTGTTCTTACCGTCACCGAAATTGAAAAAGTTGCCAAAACGAAAAAAAACAAAACAATACGAAGTTTCCTGACACGGAAACAAAACAGAACACGAATCTTCAAAGTTTGTATCTTCCATGAGATGCTTACCACTTCCTAATTCCTTCAGACAAAAACACTTTTTTTTGCCTCCTAGTCTTTCTTTGATATGCTTGTCTGAAACAGAGAAAAAGTGCTTTGTTGTCGATATAACTTATTGAAAATACTGTACAGTCAAGTCAAAGCTACAAGATCGTGTTCCAGGTTTGGTCTTCTCTCGCTTTACTTTTCTGGGTTTCCCTTAATTGATCTGCCGTATTAGTTGGGGTCAACAAAATTGGATTTTGTTTTCTTGGAGACCTTTCAATTCAGAAATTGAGGCTTTAGGGTTTTTGCTGGATCATCTTTGCTATGGTTTAGTGGGAATTGAAGCTGAGTTTGTTGGATGCTTTCTGAAGCTGAGTTTGTTCCTTGTACAGGTTTTATCTATTGCCGATTTAGGGAAAATCTCTTGAACCCAACGATTCTCGTAACTGGGTTTATGAATGGCTGATTGAGGCTGAGTCTTTTCCATTGAGTGTTTTGTTAGTAATATCCACCAATTATGAGTAGAGAGGATTTGAGCTTCACAAGATTGGCGTGTACTGCTTTCTTGGGTCTGTTAATGTTATTGTATCCCAAGGAAGCTTCTGTATCAGCATCCTTTGTTGGCTCGAGCGTTTGTCAGTATGATCACTTAAAGTACACAAAGCCTTATCAACAAGGGAGTTTGTTCACAATAAACGGAAATCCGGTGGACAGAGTCCGCTTTTGCAAAGCCATACGGTTTCACAAAGCTAAAGGTTGTATCTTTGGGGACTCTTTCGGAGACGACTTGTGCACATTTCACTATCTTCTAGGTTTGCTCTTTCAGATAATTTCATGTTCTTTTGATCGAGTATGCCGATTTATAGATATTTGTTGGTTTTTTGTGGCTCTTATGCTCGCCACAGGGTTAGGGAATTTTGGTGTGTGTTATTGAACTACTTCTGCTTTTATTCAGGTAGAAGATTTTTGAAAGAAAAATCTGTTGAAGATTCTGAAAATAATGAGGCTGAATCTGAATATCATCCTGTTAAAGTCAGCCTGGCTGCAAGCGGGTTTCTTCTCTTCTGTTGTGCGCTTTGTTGTCCTTGCTTCCACAAGGAGAGGAAAGCAAATAGTCACGAAGTGCTACCGAAGGAATCTAACTCAGGTGACTAAGTATCTCACATTTATCTCCACTTTGTAGAGTTAAGCTCATTGGTGAATTGCAGAGAGCAAGAATGACTTCGCTTTAATTTTACTTCCAACTTCTGGTTTCAATTGAGTTGATTTACGCTTTCTCCTTTACATCATCAAAATGTTTAATTTTAGTAAGGCACATAGTCATTGACTTAGGGAACAACATTCGGTACCTTATTTGTAGTAGAGCAGTGTATTGCATTGTTCAGACCCCAAAGATTGAAGTTTCGGTCTGTTTGTAGAACAGTATTTTTGCTTTTTTGGGTTAAATGCTATGGGATAGGATTTGACATTGAGGTTCATATATCTTTTCACAGTGCACCAAGTTTCCTCTTTTGAAATGAGCCCTTCTTCTGATAAGATTCCACCAAGTCCATTCCGCGCACCACCAAGTCCGTCCCGCGTACCTCAAAGCCCATCTAGATATGCAATGTCGCCAAGACCTAGTAGAATGGGACCCTTGAATCTGACAATGAGTCAGATTGCTGCAGCAACCAACAATTTCTCAGACATTAATCAAATTGGTGAAGGAGGCTTTGGGATAGTCTATAAGGGCATTCTAGAGGACGGCCAGGTGGTTGCCATTAAACGAGCAAAAAAGGTACTTTGATAACTCTTCATTTTCAATTCTTGTGGTATCCAATCTTTATTCCATCACAAGTCATATATTGTTCTTTATTCATAAAGACAACGTCATAGAACCCTATAGATCGGATTCTATCGGGATAGTTTTGCCAGTACTCTCCTTCCGTTCATTCTAGAGAACAGAAAGCACCTTTTTTTTAGATCGAAATCCTATCATGCCTTGCCCTTAAGTAGGCTACAAATTGTTAGAGAATAGGGAAAACTCTAAAAATGGGAAATCCTAGATAAATAGAAAACTAGCATTAAGATAATTAGAAAGTCTAAATAATGGAATTAATATGAGAAATCTTCTAATTATATCGAACGTCTATCACAATGTTGACAGAAGCTACTAATCGAACCTTTACATGATCAACCTTAACTTATTTATTAATAAAGTTCCCAGGGACATACGTAGTTTCGACATCCACTCTCTCAGATGTGGGGACCCTGATATCGGAGCAAGAAATTGTGTTCTCGCGCTAATTATATGAGGTTTAGTCTTTGTTAGTGTAATGGTGCTTTGTGACCCCAAGATTAGGACTCGAATTAGAGATCTCTTAGGCAGCTTTCTTCGGGTTTTAAGACGAAAATATATTCATCCGCTCATGTGTATTATACAGTGCCATGGAGACCCTAATCACCACAATCTGGACTATTAAGCAAACAACTTCTCAAGTGTTTTTGAGCTCTAGATTATAATTTTCATGCAGGAACACTTTGAGAATCTGCGAAAGGAATTCAAAAGTGAAGTTGATCTTTTATCTAAAATTGGTCATCGAAATCTAGTAAAGCTTCTTGGTTATGTTGATAAAGGAGACGAGCGACTTATCATAACCGAGTATGTCAGAAATGGTACACTCCGGGATCACTTGGATGGTAAGAACTTGTTCACATGTTCTTGACCTTGTCGCGGATATAAGAACATATGAATAAACGATAAAGCCTCCCCATTTGTAACTGCAGGTGCTCGTGGAAGCATTCTCAATTTCAATCAGAGGTTGGAGATCGTGATCGATGTTTGCCATGGATTGACTTATCTCCATTCTTATGCAGGTAGAGAATGCTATGCTTATTATTGTTTACCATATCATAAAGGCAAGTGTTAACCTTTTAAGGATCTTATTTAGGATTTTACTATTCTTTTGTCTTTAAAACAGAGAGACAGATTATCCACCGTGACGTAAAGTCCTCCAACATTCTCCTCACGGATAGCATGAGAGCCAAAGTGGCGGACTTTGGGTTTGCAAGAGGTGGTCCGGCTGACTCTAACCAGACCCATATTTTAACTCAAGTGAAAGGAACAGTTGGTTATCTTGATCCTGAGTACATGAGGACTTATCAACTCACCGCCAAAAGCGATGTTTACTCGTTTGGGATTTTGCTTGTGGAGATACTCACAGGCCGTCGCCCAGTGGAGGCCAAACGACACCATGATGAGAGAATTACAATTCGTTGGGTACGCTACTTAAAGTTTCTTCTCCTACTTGCACCCGTATTACTAAATCGAAATTTGTGGGTAATTTCAAAATTCTGGTGGGTTTCTTGGCAGGCATTCGACAAGTACAACCAAGGGAATGTGTTTGAATTAGTGGATCCAAACGCGAGGGAGCGAGTAGACGAGAAGATACTAAGGAAGATGTTCAGTTTGGCGTTTCAATGTGCTGCTCCGACACGAAAAGAGCGGCCAGACATGGAAGCTGTTGGGAAGCAGCTTTGGGCAATAAGATCCAGTTATCTTAGGCGGTCGATGGAATAATAAAATAAATAAATGCTTTTCACACGTCAAAACGCAAATGCTATAGTCTCTGTTAGATAATTTTACATTTTGCCATCAAACCATTTCTTCTTTTTCACTGCCTTATTCCGAGAGTTTATTGATATGAATTGAGATTCTCTCACAAGCGCATGTGAGCAAAGAAGTAAACTCTATGTCATTGTACATGAATATGAAGTAAACCAACTTTTCTCCTTTACCGACTGCTTTTTAACTTGTAGATTTTTGTACATACTGATTTATTTAATATGCCGACACATTTTCTCTACTCTAGTACTCTGTCCACACACGTCAAGGTGTTTAGAGCTCTTGTGGCGAGGCGCTTCATCTGCTCTAAGCCTGTTCGGTAACGTATCGCAGCGACACATGTGAGCGGCAACAAAAGTTAGGTTTATCTCTCCTTCATCTTCTCTAAATCTCATCATGGAATGGTGATTATCTGCCGCTGATTTCACCGACGCCAAAAAACCCAAAGACTACCCAACTACCACCTGCGTCTCACACTGGTCACCGGCAACTTCCAAAATCTATCGCTGCGTCTCCGTAATGAACTAACAATCTCTCTTCAGGGTAAGTCTGTGATGTGGCTCGGGCTCCTCTATTCACCGTCGATGCCTGTTTACACTGGCTATGAAATCTTGATGGATACGAGCAGAGCACGGATCTTGGCACAATTTTTTTAAACCGTTTGAATGGGTCTCCATTTTATGAGGGAATAATTACCTTTAGAGGCATTTTCTAGGAAAATAATAGCCAAAGAAACACTTTCTAAGAATAAGGCACTTTCCTCTAACAAATGACCATGATATGCTTTTTTTGCCCCTAACCAAAGCATCATAAATTTGGTTAACTCTGACTATATGATCGTGTGGTCCAGATTTCATAATAGATCTCGTTTTCTCATTGGTTATTACTTCCACCATCGTGTGGTTGAGATTTATCATGAGAAAAGTAGGTACTTGAAAGGGACAGTGGAGATTGTGGATAAAGTTTTAAAAGTTTTCATCGGCAATATCATTCTCCTCCTTCATCTCGTCGTCTCTTTTCCCTATTTCTCTCTCTCTCTCTCCATTTAAAGTTTTACCTTAGTCTATCTTAACCCTTCTCTTTGATCAGTCTTCCATTGTCTTCGGTTTCTCCGACGATTTGGAAAAGTATGTCTATGAGGCAACGACGGAGAACGTAGGGTTTAACAGTATCGAGATCGAATTTCGGCATCAGAGTTCTTGACTAATCTAGGATTGGTTACTCAAGCTTCTCTTAAAGGAAACTTCATCTGCTATGCTGCTTATGAAGGTTTCTTCAATTAGTCAAATTTTTCCTCTTCTGATGTTATCAAGATTGAGTCATTTCATGTATAAATCTATCCCATAGAATTGAGTCTCTTTAATTTCTGACAAAACACATCATATACACTCTCTTCCTTATATATGTATATTATAAAATGTTTGATGTGAAAAAATGACTTTGATAAAAAATTTGGCTAACAAAATATTAAGTGGATATCAAATGTAAAAAATTCATATAAAATTATATGAGAAAATGTAAAAAGAAAGAAACAATTTATTTTCTTCTTCTTTCAATTTTATATATCCCTTTTTATAATTACAAAATTTAGTATTGTTTTTACTATCATTTTTATTTGAGCCCTGAAATATTTCAGATCCGGCTCTGGAACGGAGAATGTTAGCGAGCCGTCAGTTTCCTTCTTGTCTCGACTTGGTCTCGTCGGAGGAGAAGGTTGGGTAGTTTGGCAGTGGTCTCGGGTTTAGGAGTGGAAGCTAGCTGTATTACTCAAAAATCAAAGTCGACTACAATAATTTTTTTCTAAATCCGCTGCAATTGGCTTCGTTTGGTCAAAGAGGTTACCAAGTTTGGTTGTTTTTTGCAGGTTTTTTGTAGCTGTCTGTATTCAAAGAAGTTGTAGGCACTTCGAACTTAGGTTGTAGGGTTGGACTAGGATATAGTAACTCGTGATAACTTTGATTATAAGCCTTGTAGGAATGTTTTTTCTTTCAGATTGAGCAGGTTTCTTGTTTGATGTTTGTTTTATGTCCTGTCAATGCTTCTTTCCGCGCTTAATCTCGTTCGTCGATTTGTCTCTAATTGTAGTTTGTTGTATAATTTAGCTTTCGGTCTTTTATGTTCTTTGTTATCTTTGTAAATATCTGCAAAAAACAAAAACGGTATCAAATTTTAACATGTTTACTAGAAAAAAGCCGAACATACGTTTATGATTTTCCGATTTGATTTTGACAAGATACTGGTCAAAACTCCAAAGGAATTTCCGATGGCCCTCAATTGATAATGACCGACAAAAATGGATTCATAATCTAGGTTTTTCAAAAAAGTTATGTCAGTGATTATCGACGAATGGGTTTTCAGATACACCAAATAGCGAACTTGTTGGGTTAAGCTGTTTTGGGACAAACCAGTTGAGTAAATCCAACCAATCAGACAAGAAATTTCAAACTTGTAGAAGTTTGTACAACATCAATAGTGTGTATTATGCGATGTTTATTATGTCAGTAAATCGAGCATATGTTTTGACTGAAAAAACAAATAATCGAAAACATACAAGAAAAATGGTTGTCACTGAAAACTGCATTATACGCATAATTAAACAGAAAGTGGATTTTTTAAAAGATATAATATTTTTGAAATATATAATGTACTTTTATGTATAATATTTTTAAATATATAATGTATCTTAAACTTTTTGAACAATTTTTTGTTTACGAACTAGGTCGCATAAACTGGCAACTCAATTAAACTCAAATTAATTAACTCATTTTAAATGAACTTAAAATATTCGATTCCAACTCATGAAAATTTAAGTTGAGTTGAGTGTAAACTAAAAGCTCATTTTGATATTTCATCTTTAACCCGCGTAAAAAGCAAGCGAATTGACTAGTATTATCATATCAAAAATTAGATCCAAATCAAGCTAAAATGAATTACACCTAATCAAACTAAACAAAACCAGGCAAATTGTGGGTTTAACTTGGTTAAAAAATAAATATCACAAAAAGCGAAAACAAAAGGAATATCCAGGTCATTAATTTTTTTTATTTTTTTAAAATAAACAAGAAAAGTCAAGTTGTTTTAAGAACTTATGATACAACGAAGGATCCGTATCTTCATATCCGAAGATTCCGAAACCAAATGTAGATCCGACGGCTACAAGCTGCCTTACTCTCATCGTCACTCTTGCACAAAATTAAACCCCACATAATAAAGACACGAAATATAAAAGTAGAAGCAAAACTATAGGAACAAAAAAATTAAAAAAGGAATAATTCCAGCATCATTCCTCAAGTAATTTAATTATTCAAATCACCAACTTGGTCTTCCATTTTTTTTTTTGCTTCAAAAATTTTAAAAACACCAAAACAGAAAAATTACATAAAGATCACCAAGCAGCCAACAAAAAACATCACAACCATCGATCGTTCTTCTTCTTTCTTGAACAAGAAATAGTGATGATGAAAGTGGTTTCGTCTCGTACACGGGCTGATTCAATCACGGAGAAGGTTTTCCGACGAGTCTACAGCAATTTTAGTTTCTCGACGGTGGACGATGGTTATAGCAATTTTAGTCGCCGAAGATCGAGATCATCAGGTGATTACGGGGAGGAGAGTGTGAGGAAAAGAGGATTGGACGAAAAGGAACAAGTCATGGAGATGGAGCAGATGGGAGCTGAGAGGATCAAAACTGTTCTTATTCTCATGAGTGATACCGGCGGTGGCCACCGTGCCTCCGCCGAGGCCATCCGTGACGCTTTCAAGATCGAGTTCGGAGATGACTACCGGGTAAATATTTTTATTTATTTATGACGTAATTATACATTTTCTTGCTCTTTTCATCTTCTTTGTCTTTGCCTTGACTCGACGCATAAGGTGGAGCCAATATATGGCTTCTCCAACCATATAAGCTACACAATTTCAAGCATATATGTTACTAGTTGTTGTTATATGGGTTTATGTTTCTTTTTGTTTTGAAAAACTCACTGTATCATTTTATCACGATTCTGGAAATTTAGTGTTCTTCAAAATTAAGGTAACCACTTTGAAAAAGAAAAAAAAAACTGAAGAGTTTATTCAGAAGCATGTATATTTTGACATATTTAGTTAATTGATTATGCTCAAATATAACACCACCAAGGCACCAAGTTTCTGATTCGTAACTGAAATGACGATAAATCTGAGCCGTCAATATTAAAGCCTTCGCAGTGGTCACCTTGATTAAAAAAAAAAAAAAGAGGAAAAAACAAATATCTACTTGGAAGTTTTGTAGCCTAGTATTGATTTTGGCGTTTGCCAGGTTGTCGGAGATACGCTGAGTGATGATGTCAACATTCATTTGATGTCTTTAAAAACCTGTCCCACGTTACCTTACTCATATTTTCTTGTTAATAATTTAAAATTCGCATTATTTATGTTTTTTTACAATTATTTCTCTAGGAACTCACTGTTTTGATTTTATTTATTATTACAGATAATCATTAAGGACGTTTGGAAAGAACACACAGGATGGCCATTGAACGACATGGAGAGACAGTACAAGTTCATGGTGAAACATGTTGGTCTTTGGTCAGTCGCATTTCATGGTACCTCTCCCAAATGGATTCACAGAAGTTATCTCAGTGCTCTTGCCGCTTACTATGCCAAGTACATATATGTTAATCTCTCTTTGTTTTTCCTTATGATCCTTTAGTTTCACAGGATTATTTATATAATGGTGTATATTTTTTTTTATGTACAGAGAAATAGAGGCCGGTTTAATGGAGTACAAACCGGACATTATTATTAGCGTACATCCTATGATGCAACACATCCCATTGTGGGTAATGAAATGGCAAGGACTTCATAAGAAAGTCATTTTTGTGACGGTCATCACTGATCTAAACACTTGCCACCGTACATGGTAAGATGATAGTATAACTTCAATTCGTCCAAATACTTAATATAAACCTTATATGAAATCTCAAATTTTAATGTAATAGGTTCCATCATGGAGTCAGTAGATGTTATTGCCCTTCCAAAGAGGTTGCAAAGAGAGCATTAGTGGACGGCCTTGAAGACTCTCAGATTCGTGTCTTTGGCTTACCCGTCCGCCCATCATTTTCTCGCACTATTATCTACAAGGTAAACTCTATCCAATTGATACCACTTGGCGATTTTATTTTTTCAACCAATAGAGGATCAACCATATATATTATTATGTTTTGTTAGGATGAGCTAAGGAGAGAACTTGAAATAGACTCAAATTTACCTGTGGTTCTATTGATGGGAGGTGGCGAAGGAATGGGTCCTGTTAAGAAAACCGCTCAAGCCCTTGGGGATTCTTTATATAACTCTAAAGAAAGAAATCCGATAGGGCAATTGATTGTCATATGCGGTCGGAACAAACTCCTTGCTTCTGCATTGACATCCCAAGAATGGAAGATACCGATCAAGGTAGGTTAAATTTTTTTATTTCACTACTATCGTATATTTGTAGCAGGTGATTAATAAGTTATATTGGTTATGCTTATAGGTACGTGGGTTTGAGACACAAATGGAGAAATGGATGGGAGCTTCTGACTGCATCATCACAAAGGTAAGCCATATCTTTAAAGCAGCAGTTTCATATTACTAATACTACTTATCTTCTTATGCCAGAAAACCCATCAATTTTACGAGTGTTTATGATATCAAACAGGCCGGTCCAGGTACCATTGCAGAAGCATTGATTTGCGGCCTCCCAATTATCCTCAATGACTACATTCCTGGACAGGTACATATATATTTTTGCTTTATCCTTAAATATTTATCGATCATTAGTAATCCAAACACTAACTCGTGTGAATGTAACTCTCAAAGGAAAAAGGCAATGTGTCGTATGTTGTAGACAATGGGGCTGGGGTTTTTACCCGAAGTCCGAAAGAAACTGCAACAATTGTGGCTGACTGGTTTACCAGCGACACTGAAAAATTAAAGAAAATGTCAGAGAATGCTCTTAAGTTGGCGCAACCTGAAGCCGTGTTCGATATTGTTAAGGATATCAATCATCTTTCCCAGCAACAACAACAACGTATTCAACTCTATAATGATTTTTCCTACTGACTACATCTTTTTTAACCTATAGATTTCTTTTGTTTCATGATTCTTAAGGTTGTATGTATATTGTCTAGTGCATTTTCATTCTTTGATCACTATTTTGTAACATTTATATATGAATGTTATAACATTTTTCGTTATTTTATTTTGCATTAATTGATTAAGGTTTGAATATTTGGTTTATTAGGAAGTTTTGTTCTTAACATTTTGTATTTCATTAATAATGGCCAAAGTGTCCTTCATTAAGGATTTGTACATTACATTTAGGAAAAAAAGTGACATACAAATTGAGAACCGGAAGAAATTATCACTTTAGCCTATTAGTATGATGCTTTGTGTCGGCTTCTTGGAACCCATTTAACTTTGCATATGTAATTTTTTGGTGCTAAACATTGTTCTCTCGTTTCCAATTATGTATCATGAGGCTCCTCATTTGGCCATTGGCAAGTGATACCACAAAGTTGTTATCTCCTTCATATAACATTATGATAGTGTGATGCATCGCCATCAATAATGTTGCTTGTAATTCTGCTTCCAAAGGTGATGTACAACACCTTATTAGGCTCTATCCTGCCCTGAATCAAATCCATTGGAATCACGCATGACTCATCTTTATTTTGCTTCAACATGGTTATGTAGTATCATTTGGTAAGACATGTATATCATCCAGATTTGGAGAAACTGACCATTCTTCTCCTTCTTACATAACCTTCCGTAGATTTGATTCCATTAACTATTCTATTTTGATAAAGAAAGATTCCAACTTTTTAAAAAATTTCTAAAGAACCACAGAAGAAGATGTTGTGCCAAGAGAGGTAAATTCATTTTATTGTGAAAATCCAGAATGACTTTAAATTTGACTTCATAAGAACTTTTGAATAAGTTAACTTCATATGTGATAGTTGCGCTCCTCACACTATTGCTTAGATGAACACATGCTCCATCAATTCATCTTCGAAAAAACATTTCAGCATTGATCAGTATATATTATGTACACAGAATGGGATCCGCAGTTTCGCTTAGGAAAACACTTGTATTCTCTATGCAACAGTTTTGAGAAAAACTTAATAAAACCATCTTTGAATCTCTTTGTTTTCTTCATAGTTTAATCTTAGAAATTCCAATTTGTTTAAAAGGTATTAACGAAATTCAATTGTGCAGGTTTTGACAAAAATAAAATAAAGAGAAATGAAGACTGACCGACGTCGGTGCTGAGAAGCCACCGCACGCCAGTCAAACTGCGATTCCAATGAGATCTATAAGTTACAGCGGTAACACTTAGGAGAGAAAAGGTTTGAGTTCAAAATCTTCAAAATTATTAATTTTCATGTGTAAAATTTTAAAATTGAAAATTTAAAGAACACCCAATAAATAAATAAAAGAGAAAATTGGCTAATTGGGTCAAAATCAAATTGGAAATGTCCCATTAGTATTTTTTCAACTCAATTTTGTCCCAATAGTAATTATTTTAATGATAATCCGGTTTTAACCTTCATATTTTGTTTTTATATATATTTTTTTGTTTGATTAATTCTATTAAACAAAAAATAATACCAGATTAATAAAAAAAACTGGATTGATTAATAAAACCGCGTTAATAAAACCGGATTGACTCTGATATCTTAAATCCCAAAATTCCTAAATCCCTTAAATATCTTCTTCTCTCTTCCGCCTGCTTAAATCCCTAAAAATCTTCGACCATGGTTATCTCCTCCTCTTCTCCTCCGCCATAAACAAATCCACCGATAACTTCGACCCGTGGTTCTCTCCTCGTCTTCTCCTCTGTCTACTTAAATTCGTCGACATTTAACCCGTGGTTCTCTCGTCCTCTTCTCCACTGTGTCTCCAAATATGATTTTCTTCATCATCCTTCGCCAATCGACCCCAAGAATTCGCCATCTCTCACTTTAGACCTCCGCCCCCTTTCTTCCTCAATCGTTTGTGAAGAATGGTGCTATTGTTACCTGCCGTATACAGGTCTGGTTCCTTCTGATTCTTTTTTTTTCTTTCCTTTCTTTCTGAAAACTTTTATTCACGGGCATAGGTTACAGCCTGTTATGGTTTAAGTTTATAGTCCAATCAAAGAAAAGATGAATTAATACTTCATTTTGAATTTTGGTACAATCTTCTGACGATTGATTGTTTGGTGTTCAAGCTTCTTTTGGATGTATATGTGTATTGATTTAAATTTCTCAGTCGTTTTCCAGTAGATGAATTGTTACTGATGTCGGTTCTACATAAGTTTTACTGAAAATGTTGAGAGCATCACACAAGAATTGAATTCAGTAGTTTTCCAAGTTGGTTGTTAAGTGTTACTAATCCTAATATTTGATGTCTCTTGATATATCTCTGCAGGTTACAAATTCAATCTGTATTGAAAAGTTCACGGATTTCCCGCAGCTTGGAAGGTTCACTCTACGAACTGAAGGTAAAGATTACATAGACTATAAAATGCAATAATGCAATATATCTTCCCTCATCCTAATGTATATGCATGGTCTGCAATTTTTTTTTTTTGGGATCTATACAGGAAAAACAGTTGTTGTGGGAAAGGTAACTGCTCTCGATGGTACTTCCTCAAGTAATGCTTCCTTAAGCGCATGACTATCTAAATTTTGTGAGAAGAAAGGTGACTGTCTAATGGGTTTAGTTATTTGGAAACACCAAATGGATGAATAAACAAACACCCAATCTAAACTGGTTTCGGGTTCTTTGATCTGTAGGAGACGGCTTTCGGGTTGCACCAAGAGGGAGGAGATCAGGATGCTTAATGAATGATGATCAGACGAAGGAATTCAAGTCCCCTAAACCCATACCCTAAGTCGTTTTCTTTGGTGTATAATTGAGGTTTGAGATTTTACAAAGTGCGGAGAAGTGTAGCCTCATACCGGTTTCTGGATCTTTTAATAGCTAGAAAGAGAATTATGATACATGCATGAGTGAGAGTTTTTTTTGCTTTCAAGTTAAATCTACTACTACTAAACACTATTTGTTCCTTAATACTTTTCAGTCAAGTACCGGTTTTTTCCTTCCCTTGTTTGCTTCTTCATGCGACCCTACTGATGCAGTTTTAAGGGTTTGCTATATAAACAAATGTTCATTGGTACCAAATCAATCCGATTTGGATCGAAATACCGACTCGATACTGATTACCGATACTGATTATAAAAAGCTAAAGACCAGTGGGTGGCGTTGTGACTAAACCAAAACTGAAATAGAATTTAGTCTATCCAACTTGGACTAAATTAAAGTACGTTTTTTTTTTTGACGACAAAAAAAAAATTAAAGTACGGATTTAACAACACTAAAGAGTAAAGAGAATTAAACCATATTTACTAACCATATTATTACAGTATTCAAAATTATATCTTTGACCAAAATGTTGTTGGATTTACTAACCATATTTCCTAGATTTTAGGATATTTTCGCAGAATGCACAAAAGGAAAAAACTGGAAGATGATTTTTACGAATGGTGGATTACAGTAGTTACGGTAGAATATATATTCCGAAAACTAGTAGAATATAGAACAAACATTAGAACGTGTACTCTACCAAATCAATTAAATAGTAGAATATAGAGTAATGCGTAGAAAATATATTCTACATATGCGTAGATATATCAATAATCTGTAGAACCTATATTCTAAACAGAGTAGACTACGACCAATATGTAGAATATATATTCTACTACCCCGTAGACGGTAGAATATGATTTCTGGAAAAGGTAGAACAGAAAATTATTTTCAATTCTATACATATTTTTAAATAAAAAAAAATATACCTATATTCTTCCCAATGACTCTTTCATTGTTTTGAATTTTTGTATTTTTCTTTTGCTGTTAAAACTATTTTTAATGATTTATTAGATATATAGTAAATGGTAAATTAGGTAAAAATAGAAAAAGGGGTAATACGACAAAAACAAATCAAATTTGACCCATTTAGACAATTTTCCTAAATAAAAAGTAGTTTTACTATTGTAGAATTCTACTAAGCTAATTTTTGTTGTAATTAGTTGCAAAGATATGAAACCATAATATTCAGATTTGATCAAAAAACCAAATATTACATCGAAAGCATCAACTATATGAAAAGAAGCAAATGAGTATAGAACTGTCTTCATCCACTCTCGTTTTCTACAAATCGCAGCCGTTGGATCTTCTTGAACCTGATCCATGACCGTTGGGCCCTCGAAATCTAGGGTTTCCTTTATGTCGCCGCCACAGTGCCCCACCGGCTCCGACCTACACGAAGATCGAGAACGAGCCACGTCTCCCTCCCCTTGTCCTCACCTCTCGGTATTTCGAGCTAGCAATGGCGGCGCCAAACCTTTCCGCGCACTTCAAAATTGTCTCAAAATCAAGCAGCCAGGAGGACGCGCCGCGATCCGACGAGACGTCGCGGAGGTTCCTCAATGTGGAGAGTGTGGAGAATCATTCGCGCCGCGGCTATACGCGTGTGTTAACTGCGCCGCAGTGTCTTGTCATTCTCCGTCGTCGTCGCACGCGGCTGCGCATTCGCAGAGGACAATGCCCGGTCACGAGATATTCGTCGACGTCGATCGGGCTGAGCTTTTCTGCTGTGTGTGTCGAGACCAAATCTACGACCGCGATTTCGATTCCGCAGTGGTCATGGCTCAGACATTGACGGCACGAGGCGGAGACGGACACTCTCCGAGCCTAGATAATGTAAGGAAAAGACGGAGAGTAGATTATCGGCCATGGAGTCCAGCTTTACAAGAACGTCTGCTAATGGAGAATCTCGTTAATGGCGCATCAGCAGATTTTCCACCGGGACTTCGTGGCTTAAACAATCTCGGAAGCACTTGCTTTATGAACTCGGTATTGCAAGCATTGCTTCACACTGCTCCTCTGAGAAACTATTTCCTCAGTGATAAGCACAATCGAGATTTGTGTCAACACAAGACTCCACTGAGATTAGCTTCTTCTGTCCAAGGGGGCAAGAGAGGTGGTAGAGGCAAGGGTAGTGCTCATGTTGACAATGCTCAAGATTCCCCCAAAATATGCTTAGCTTGCGATTTTGATGCATTGTTCTCCGCCGTATTCTCTGGAGGAGACCGGATGCCTTATAGCCCTGCAATGTTACTTCACAGGTTTGTTTCTGCATCTGAGCTTTTCTGTTTCTTTTGCCCTTTTGTCTCATGTGATCTTGTTTCTTGCAGTTGGTGGCGACATGCTGGAAACTTGGCTAGTTATGAGCAACAGGATGCACATGAATTTTTCATTTCGATTCTCGATAGTGTTCATGAAATGCTAGAGAATGATCACCAAAAGCCACAGATTGCAGGTGATTTCCACTTCTCTAATTTGTTTTTATGTATGTATGTATGTATGTATGTATCTAGGAATTTGGCATAAAACATTTTCTGTTCTATGTTAGTTGGCTTCTCATATTTCTTAAGTAATTAAGCTAAGGAGTGTGATGCATTCTTTACATGATTCAAGCTGGCTTGTAGTTACGTAGTGGCTCTATATGTTGGGCCCTTCATCGGCCAACGACAATTTTTGCTACTCCAAATTTGAATTGCCCCACCAAAAGAGATTGTGTGATCATACATCCTTTGTAAAACTTCTTGTTTTAGAATATTACCCTATAAATGAATTTAGTTGGATAGCCACTAGATGAATCCTCCAATTGTTTTGCAGCTCGTCGGTTTTAAGTATTACTATCGTCTAGGAGCTGACAATAGCAATAAGATTTAGGGCTTAACATTAACCCCAACCTGCAGGCATCAATGCCATCTGCCCCATGTTTGTAAGTCCAAATTTTCCCTAGCCCTTTTGGTAAGAATCGTAAGTAGTTGTCCGTCATCCATCATTTTGGCTATAGTCTTAGATTCAGTATTATTAGTTCCTTGGTAAAAGTCTCTACCATCAAAGTATTACCTATCCTGCTTCTATGTGCAAACCACACAATATTCGTCCTTGCATTGTCAACTATCTCTGACTAGACCCTTGTAGAACCAGATTGTGATCTTTGACTGGCCCTTGTAGAACTGGATTATGATATAAAGCAAGCACAAGTTATCTATATTGTGATTCAGAAACTCAAATGACATCAAAATTTGAGGATCTAACTGCTGACATTATAGAACTTAACAGATAGTACACATGTTTAATTTCGCTGGGAACAATGTTAACAGAAGTCATATCTGAACAATGGTGAATTTCAGTTCGAAAGGTTTCTGTGCAGGAAATGGTGACTGCTGCATTGCTCACAAAGTTTTCTCTGGTATTTTGCGGTCTGATGTCATGTGCATGAGTTGTGGTTTTACGTCAACAACGTACGATCCATGTGTTGACATCTCCTTGGACTTGGAACCAAACAAGGTTTTGCCTACAAACCCATCCACAGGAATTTCTGGTTGTCCTCCCAAAACAAAGGTGGACTACAAAACTTCTAAAGGGATATCGACATTGGTAGGCTGCCTGGACCGTTACACAAGAGCAGAGAAGTTGGGGCCGGATCAGAAGTTTTTCTGTCAGCAATGTCAAGAAAGGCAAGAGTCTCTTAAACAGATGTCCATAAGAAAGCTTCCTCTGGTTTCATGTTTCCATATAAAGCGGTTCGAACATTCCCCAGTGCGAAAAATGTCAAGCAAAGTGGACCGGTATCTTCAGTTCCCATTTTCACTAGACATGAGGCCCTATCTATCTTCATCAGTCCTGAGAAGAAGGTTTGGTAACAGAATGTTCCCTTTCGAAGAAAAAGACGAGAACAACAATGTGGCCTATGAGGTGTCATCCGAGTTTGAACTGTTTGCAGTGGTGACTCACACGGGAAAGCTCGAGTCAGGTCACTACATCACATATTTGAGGCTAAGTAATGACTGGTACAAGTGTGACGATGCTTGGATCACACGGGTGAATGAGAACATTGTCAGAGCTTCACAAGGGTACATGATCTTTTATGTTCAGAAGATGCTTTCCTACAAAACGAACGAGAAGATTGTTGCGGAAACTGCCGGATAGTCGCCTACCTATTGGAGAAACGTTAGTATTTTTTGTTTTTTCATGCCCGAGCAGAAGCTGACCAGTGATTCATTGTTTTCCCCATTGTTCATTCAATGAAGTTGTCGGTTTAGTGTAGAAATGTCTTTTCTTTGGAGGAACGAATTTGAGCAAAACAAAAGAAGACAAGTCATGGATGTTTGTCCATTCTAAAAAATCAAATTAATAATTGTGACAATTCAGAAATGGGCTGGGCCGGTTGGGCGTTGAGTGTTGTAGACTCGCACATTGGTATGTAACAAGAAGAGCCAGGCATAAGAAAACTTGGGGTCCGGTCGTCGTCTATTTCTCACTCGGAAATGTTGAGAAGAAAACCCACAAAAATCCAACTGAAAATCGAAGACCGCGAAGAGCTTGAGCAATCCCGCAAATCCGAACCACCCGCCACCACCGCTCCATCTTCCTCCTCCGTCCTCCACCTTATCGACCCCAAACACAAAAACCCTTCTTCCAAATCCGACCGAATAGGCCTATCTTCCTCTTGAGAATCTCCATGGAAGTCGAGGTCAAGCTCCGTCTCCTCACCGCCGTTTCCCATCTCCGCCTCACCACACTGCTCGCTCCCTTCCACCTCAAAACCCTCCACCAGCGCAACCTTTTCTTCGACACTCCCAAAAACGACCTCTCTCTCCGTCGCGCCGTCCTCCGCCTTCGTTTCCTCCAGAACGCAGCGGTGCCTGCTCCGCCGCGTTGTATCGTCTCTCTCAAGGCCAAACCAACGCTTGCTAATGGGATCAGCCGGGTCGAGGAAGACGAAGAGGAAATCGATCCGGTGCTTGCCGAAGGGTGTGTGGATACACCGTCTAAGCTCTCGGCTCTTGGATCTAGGGTTTTGAAAAGGGTTAAAGAGGAATATGGATTTACCGACTTTCTAGAATTTGTTTGTTTGGGTGGATTCGAGAATGTGAGAGCTGTTTACGATTGGAGAGGGGTCAACCTTGAGCTTGATGAGACTAAGTATGCTTTTGGGAACTGCTATGAGATCGAATGCGAGACAGAGGAACCAGAGCGTGTCAAGACAATGATTGAGGACTTTCTTACACTCAACGAAATTGAGTACAAGGATTCAGACATGACCAAGTTTGCTGTTTTCCGGTCAGGAAAGCTTCCTTGACAGGGTTAGTCTCCCTTAATCTCAGTAAATATTACAAAAGGAACTATGCAATTAGTCTTTTCAAGTCAAGCTACTGCTCAGTAACTAACCCCATTGCTTGCTAGCATCTGTATGGATGGTCTATAACATTTCAGCATGATGTCTGGTGATTGTTTGCTTTGTCTTTTCATATCGAATATGCTTTGTGATTCATATTGGATAAAGTTATGTGCAATCTTCATAGCCATGCTTTGATGAGCCTCATACAATATTGGTTATCTTGTCTGGTTCCCTAAATCTAACATAGATGTGCTTTGAATAGGTCTGAATAAGATATGGGAGAAACGGTGACTCTAATTCGATGAAGATGCGAATCTGGTTTCTCGGTTCACGGATGTTGGTTACCAGCAGGATCAAATTTATGTTCATTACAGTAATGATTACTATGGAACTGGGTTATCTCAGTTTGTACTATTTCTTAAGGCCGGTTTATGTTCTCTCCTGAGCCTGAATTGTGTCGAATGGTTTTCTTTTTGATAAAACAAGTAGCATGTGATGTGAATTTTTTACGTTTGGGTTTAATCTCTAGTTTTCATGAGTCCGAAATCGGCTTGTAGTCTATTCTATGTTGAGAATATCTTTCCTCTCAAAGGAGAACGAATTAGAAGCACAGTAGAAGTAATTCCATATGTCAACCACTAATCCACTATTTATATATTGTGTCTTGTTACTTGATATATCAGCGGAAAATCCACCAAGGGACTACCGAAAGATTAATAACGAAGACCTTGTTTTAGTTGGAAACCAAGAATGGATAAAACTCAAAACATTTAAGATACAATAATGGAAGAAATTATTAAGTTAATGCCCTCGGTGTTAAACTGTTCTCTTCCAATTAACCGCACGCAGATGCAAAAAGTAGAGACAACAATCTAAACTCATAAAATGTTCAGAGGTACGATAACTAAAATCCACATCGAAACATCACACATGACAACAAAGAGTAACAACAGAGACGATGAAATTGAATGAAAGGATGCTAAGTTTCCCTACGCTATGGAAACCAACACAGATGATCCCTCTTTAAGTCTTTTAACCATCCAAAGCTAAAACACACACATAAGGCGCCTCTTATCTCATTTTTTTTTCTTCATTTTCTCTTCTTAGAAGGCGGCTGGCGAACATCATCCTCCTCTTCCTCATCCTCATCTTCTTCCTCATCCTCGTTGTCCTCATCTCCATCGTCATCATTATCGCCCTCATCATCATCATCATCATCATCATCGCTTCCTCCTCCACCATTGGCCTCAGGATCATCCTCTGGATCAGCTTCTTCCCCTTCTTCCCCTGAGAAATCTTCATCATTAACATCATCCTCATCATCATCATCATCATCGTCTTCAGCATTTTCCTCGTCATCATCGTCATCATCATCAGTGTCGCTGGCATCTTTGTTCTCCTCCTCACGACGTCCTCTTTTGTAACCCTCCTTCAGAGAAAGCCTAGAGAAAGATCAATTCAGATCAGTATCTTTAGATACATCTCTAACTCCGAAAGATAAAAAAGGGGGAAAAGCAAAGGTGTGGCCATACTCACCTCTGATCTACAGCAATCAACCCTATCAGCAAAGATTCTGCCTGCAAATGTGAAAAATATGCGGTGTTTTTAATGCAACACTTGTTGAAAAGGGAGTAAACAAGTTAGAAAATGGATATGCGTATGGATCTAAACTTGCACAGAGCAACTTTTATTGGTGTTTTGCTCTACTACCCAGCCCAAGAACACATCCTCATTACAAATCTACAGCAATTGGCCAACCAAACAAACTAAAAGTGACCAGTTAGCAGAAAGAGTGGAACTGGACATTGTTCAAAGCTGCATTCAACTTCATATTGTGCAGAAGACTGCAGTGACAGAGTTAAAATGTTTGTCTAAAACTTAGCACATAACTAAATCCATACCAAAAAACGGTTAAGACAAACTCTCGACCCTAAAACAGAATCTGAATATGCAAATATGAAGCACTTTCTCACAAACTGATACAAAAAAAAACCATAAACCTTGGATTAAGGAACATAGAGTAATCTCCAATATGGAAGGTTTCAATTTCGGCCTAGATAAAAGACAAATCCAACAGAACAGAAGTAAAAAATAAAGAAGAAGAAGCCCAAATGTCTATAGAACAGAGAAAGAGGAAGCAAACAAATAAAAGAAGAACCGGTCTATACCGCAAGGAGCAGACAAGCCAGATTCCTTCCGACGACGAATAGAAGCGTCTCCGTGACAGAACAATCCCATGTCTCTTGTCTCGGCGTCTCCACCGACCTACCAGTACACACTTCCATATCTACTGGAAAGAGAACCTACAACCACTCCTGTAAGATATGAGAAGACAGAGAGCCTTAAACTCCAGCGAGATTCTAATGAGATCCAGACAGAGCGCAAAAAAGAGAGAGGGAGGGAACCTGAATCGCTTATGTGTCTAGATCCGGTCAAGGGTAAACCCTAGATTTTGGTCGGACTAGGGTTTTTGTCTATGAGGTAGATTTGATAGACAGATTGATTGCGATGTCCCCACAGATGATATAAAGACTTTTTTTTTTTTTTTTTTGTAGGGAACAAATCCAGACACCTTCAAAGTTGTCTTAACTTCTTTTAATTTAGGGAATTTTAACCCAATTTATATTTCTCCTTCTATATCTTTTAAAATATGTCATTTATCAAAATTCGTTTTTTCAATTCCCACAGTTACACTGTTCATCCAATGAAAAGATTATTATACCTTTCAGAATTAAAAAAAAAATTACTATCTTTGATTATGTCATTTATGTCCACCACCGTTTTCGTCTATGTTCACTATCGTCTTTATTTCTGCAACTACCATCTTTGTCATCATCTCCATTTTCACCACAATCACCATCTCTGTCTCGTCTATAACCACCGTCATTATTTACCACCAGGAGAGAGAAAAAAATGAGAGAGAAGATAAAAAAATAAAAAGAAAAAAAAAATTTGAGAAAGAGAAAGAGAAATAAAATGTGTGGAAAAAGAGTTGAGGCAAAAATATTTTTTACTGATACACTAAATTACAGCAATTGGTAAAAGAAAATTAGAAGAATGACAGATTATGAAAAAAATTTAAAAAAATGGCAATTTGGATAAAATTCTCTTAATTTAATTCTGAGATTACTATTCTCTCCGGTTCATATTAAATGTCGGTTTGAAAAATTTGTGTTTGGTTTATTACAAATGTCGTTTTATATTTTCAATACAATTTTTTTAACTTTTCAGTTTTATTCATGTTCTTCTAGCTTATTAAATATAAATGTATTAATAAGAAATAAATAGTAATATATTTAATTTTCTAGTTTTGTCCTCCGTTGAATTATTTTATTAATATGCGTAAACAACTTTAAACAATATATAAGATTAAACGGAAGGAGTAGGTTTTACGTATGGTTTTAATTATAAAATTACTTGATTTGGTATTTTATAGATACTTTTAGTGTGTTTTTTGTGGTTTTTAGAATATTTACCAGAAATAGAGTAGTTTAGATGAAAAAGATATGTTCAATTTACTGAAAACCTGTTAAACTTGATTCGGAAAAAAGACAATAAGAGAAGTGAAGCTTGAGTGATCGATCAGACAGTCAGAGAAGTGAAGCCCGATCAACTGATTACCACCATACTAATCGATCAATCACTCATCCGCAAATTCGCCCATTTTTTATGATCAAAGGTAATCGCTCGATCCAGGGTCGTGCTTAGTGTGTATCAAAATAGGCAAGTGCCTTAGGCCTCCTAATTTTTTAATATATTTTAGGGTCTCAATTTTCAAAATTAAGTTGTTTAATGGCAAGTTTTCAAAAATATTTGTGACTTTCTTTTACAATATCGGCGGTTAGTAATGATTTTAGATAGATAGAATAAAAAATGATCATATTTGCACAATCTAAACCGATAACATTTTAGTAGACAATTTTTTGATGTAATTAAATAGTATAGTTTCTCTTCAGAAAACAAAAATTATATCTAGAATTTTGTATAACACTACTAAATCGTATGTTTTTACAATACTATATACATTTTATACATCATTCACATTAATTTGGTAACATAATTTTATAAAAAACATAACTTTAGTATTGTTTAATATAACATTTATAGAAGAGATGAACATATTTTTTTTAATTTTCGCCTTAGGCCCCAAAATAGCTTCGCACGACCCTGACTCGATCCCTATAGACGAAATCTAATTCTTCTAAAAAATAAAAAATATATATATTTGACGTAAACTTATAATTCTTCAAGGATTATGTAACGACCAGATCCATGTATAAGTTTAGTAATTTGGAGGATTTAAGTTAGAGAACTTCCACTAAAAACACGTCGGAGAAATCGAGGTTAGGGAAAGATTTTCATACTTAGAAATGGAAATCCAGGGGGCCGATGCACGAAAGGAATACATACCACCAAAGTTCAAAAGGGAAAGAAACCCTGTAAGACTTGAAAGGTTCTAGGAAACGTGGGGAAGGAAAAAATAGTGGGTTTAGGCCGGTTTAGTGAGCAGGTGGAGAAAAATAAAAGAATAGTTCTAATATAGAGAAAAAGAAAGAAAATATTTATTTAAGAAGAGGGTTTGTGAGTATAAATAGAGAACTGAAGGTCTCATATTTAATCTACAAACATTCGCTTCACACACCATCCATTAGAAAATTCGCGGTGAAGGTAAAGACCGTAACTAACTAATATTTCCTCCGATTCTTTTCTCTAATAGCTTTCATAGGGTTCTTATAGGATTATGTGGTTGTTAGGGTAGTAATAGGGGTTGAGAAAACTCGATCTAGATCGCGAGGATCCAGACGAGATACTCGATCAGAATACGAGCAGTGGCAGAGTACCAGTCGATCTGCTGGCGAGTGCGGGAAGATCTCCAAGAGAAACTTTGATGATTCATACACTACAAGAAAACAGGCTGTTACCGACAAGCCATTTCGTCGATTTTCCGTCGGTAACAGGCCTAACTGATGGAAAACCGACGAAAAAAGCCATCGGTTCTATTTGGTCGGTAATTGTATTTCGTCGGTAAAAACCGACGAACCAAAACCGACGCTTTACCGATAAAAAATGTGTCGGTAAAGTCATCGGTAATTTGTCCGTTAAAGACCGACGAGTATCGACGAAAAACCGACAGATAACCGGATATGTAACCGGCAGATAACCGGATATGTAACCGACGGATAACCGGTTATGTAACCGACGGAAAACCGACAGATAACCGGATATGTAACCGACGGAAAACCGACAGATAACCAGATATTTAACCGACGGAAAACCGACAATTTTATAATTTCTTTTTGATTTGAAAATATGTTTTTTTATAAAATAATTAAATCTTTAAATTGAAATAATAAAATTAAAATTAATATTAATATTAATAATATTTTAAATATTAAATTCTGAAATTATCCAAAATATGAAGAAAAAAAAAGAATCTACGGGTTTGGGTTTTGAGGCGAGTATGGGTTTTGAGGCGTGTTCATCCGTAAACCAAGCAACTCCTGTCTGAAAGTTTTCATACTGCGTCTGGTCGCCTCTCGATCGTCTTGCATTTGCTTCTCTAAACCTGCAATCCGCTCATCCCTTTCTTTCAGAGATTCCTCGAGGGCGGCGTGGTTGATGTCACAAGACTGAGCAGATGAAGATGATCGCCGACTTCCCATTAGCTTTCCTAACCCAAAGATGCGACCCTTTCTTCTGTGTGCTTCCTATAAGTTATGGAAAACAATTAGTAAATTTTAATAATAAACATAAAAAAAATCAAATTTAACTTAAAATTTTTTAAATTATCTCTCTAACTATGTTGTTGATAACCTCTATGGATACGTCTTCTGGAGTCGATCTTTGACTTTCCGCAAACTCCTCAATCCTTTTCCTCGAGGCCTCAAGAACTTCTCTTGCAACGGGATCGTCTATTTGTTTAGTTTTTTTGTTGATGTGCATATGCTCCATCATATATAAATGTGAAGGATACACACCATTTTCCTCATACTATTATTAATTTAAAAAGCACGATTAGTTGGAAAATTATTAAAAATAAAAGGTAAAATAAAAAGAAGTTGAAACACTTACATATTGTTGTTCACAGGTCTTGAAGCTCACTGGTCCAGAATTGTGTTTATCAATTCCTTTTCCACCTCTATCGCTTAACCGATTCTTAGAGTTTGTCGTTGATGTTGCACTTCTTCCAGGCTTCTTCCAGTGAAGCTGCAACCCTTTAAACACTGCATCGTTCACCCCCTTGGTACTTTCCCTAATTGCCACCTTTGCTTCCACTCGTTAATAGTCATACTATAATATCTCTGAATGTTCTTGTCAAACGCCACACGAACCTCATGCGTTATGTTCCTATCTCACGTAAATTCTTGCTAAAAAGGATAAAACAAACAATTGTTAGTATTTAAAATTAAATAAAATTCGTAAATCATTATTAAAAATTTAATTACAGCAAGTTGTCTAAACCAAATATCTTTCTCCGTTTGCGGTATGAGATTGAATTGTGGATAGGGTTCCTTCAAGAGTCATTGCATCATTCGCAGGTAGCACTTTGAGATGCCGTTGTGCGAATATCCAAACCTAAAAACATTAAACAAAAATGTTGGAAGCTATGAGATTTGATTAATTTAAAAAGAAATATTGAAAAACTTAAAATTGACTTACCATGTAGATTTGTATACTTGTAGTTCAGGGTCGAGAACTGTCAGTCAATCTCGTCCCGGCTGCGACACAAAATCCTCGATACTCATCTCCATCGGTGGAACAGGATGAGGTTTGGACGCATGTATCGGGGTATCGCTCTGAGTAGTGGATTGCGATCCACTCGCTCTATCCGGCGGATCTTGGGTCGAGCGGCCCAATTGACTCGCCATATAATTTCCACCGTAATCCCTTAAGAAAATTAAAAAAAACGCGGGGAAATAAATTCGCAGAACCGACGGAAATCTGACGGAATACGAAATTTTTTTTGTATTCGATTCAATTAGACGGTTGACTGAATTAAAAAAAACCGACGAAAAACCAAAAATTCTGGGAGTTTCGTCAATAATCCGTTGGTTTAGAGATGATTAACCAACGCAAAACAGACGGAATAAGGGTTTAGGGTATAGATATGGATTAGAGTATAGGGTTTAGGGTTTGAAAGTAAAATTAGGCTTATTTGATGATTTATCATTCTTTTAATATTTTAACAATTAAAAATGCAAATCACAAATATAAGAATATAAGTATACATAACACTTATACCATTAGTTAGTCATTTCATTAGAATTTACAAAAACCACCATTATATCTTTTTAATATTGGTATGACTTCTACGGTAGTTGGAGATATCAATGGAAGTTGAGAAACTACTTGTTTTGATAACACGAATTTATATTTATACCCTAAATATAAGTGCGTCGGTTATTTTGTCGGTTTTAAATCATAGTACCTGTCGAAAAAGGCGGCGCATCGGTTTTTCGTCGGTTATGTATTCGAGAACCGACGGAAAACCGACAGCATGCCCAGACCTCGTCGGTTTTCCGCCGGTTTTAGATATTATATCATTTTAATTTTCTTGTCATTATATAATATTTTTGGATAATCTGAAATTTTTTTAATTTGGAGACTTAAATGGTAAATCATCATCAAATAAACCTAATTTTAATATTAAACCCTAAACCCTTACAAATATTTATACCCTAAACCCTTACAAATATTTATACCCTAAATATAAGTGTCTCTGTCGGTTTTCTGTTGGTTATGAAAATCTAAAACTGACGGAAAACCGACGGAGGCGCGAGTTTAGGGTATAAATATTTGTAAGGGTTTAGGGTTTAGGGTTTAGGGTTTAGGTTTAATATTAAAATTAGGCTTATTTGATGATGATTTACCATTTAAGTCTCCTAATTAAAAAAATTCAAATTATCCAAAAATATTATATAATGACAAAAAGAAAATTAAAATGATCCAATACACGTTATAATAAACTACTCCGAATCAGTAGAATAATCAGAAGAAATTGAATCTTCATCATCGTTAAACTCTTCTACTGATTGCTCAGAGTCTTTGTGAACTCTATCATCTGTGAAGGTAGTGAAGTCAACGACAAGGTCTACTTCAAGAGAATGCTCAACCGGGGCCATTAAACCACTTCCGCTAGGTTGCAAAGGCTCATGATCGGCAGCTCCATATAGTGTTCCTCTTGGATTTATAGGTGTTATGGTCAACCAAGGATCTATCCGATTTGTGATCTGTGGGTAGCGAATGTAGCAAACCTAAATTTATAAGAAAATATTATTTCATAAAAATAAATAAATTTCATAAAACTTTAATCTATGTGAATAATGAACCACATATTTATACCTAATATGCTTGTGATGCAAGGATGAAAGGGTCATATTTCATTAGTCTTCGTCATAAGTGGACCGATGTAACTCCGAACTTATCAATTCGAACACCAGTATCAATAACTGGATTGTACCAATCGCAGAGGAATACAATGCACCTTAAGTTGATCATGCCAGGATACCGAACTTCTAGTATCTCTCTAAGGATACCATAATACACAATATCATCAGATGTCGATGAGATACCATAATCCACTGTTGTTCTCTTTGACCCCTCCTCATGAATCCTAAATGTGTATCCCCTCGTGCAGTATCTCGGGTATGAAGTTACATTGTAGTTAAGCCCGTTTATGAATTCTAATAACCATGACGAAAATGATTG
The DNA here is from genome assembly GCA_964056655.1 of Arabis hirsuta. Taxonomy (NCBI): domain Eukaryota; kingdom Viridiplantae; phylum Streptophyta; class Magnoliopsida; order Brassicales; family Brassicaceae; genus Arabis; species Arabis hirsuta. The sequence goes on from OZ053301.1 coordinate 19,147,934, forward strand.
ACCTTTCTCTACCTCTTCTCTTACATGTGACAAGTTAATTACAATTTAATTATAATTTCGTACATGTAATTTTTTAAAAGTAATAAATATATATATAACACTTACATAAAATGCAAGCCAAACAGAAAAATCTCCCTCTTTTACTTTCTCAAGTTGTTCTTCAGTGTAACCCATGTAGTAGGTGCGTATTAAGGCCATGTAAATCCTACATCAAACTTATTAGTATTTTATAAAAAATATAATATTTAAAAAATTCATAATATTAATTACCTCTCATATTGCAGAATATCCTCACAATTGTTGAGAATATACCTATTCAAATGCGTGTACTCCTGCTCTGAAAGTTTTCGTTTCTTTCCTTTCCCACTTAAGCGACCAATTTGTGTAAACAAGTTAGGTACGTAGACAGGATAACTTGGTCGCTCGCCTCCATAATCGTGGCGAGAAGGCTTACGACTCTTTGTTTGAACCTCAGATGGAAAGTAATATTCAGCAAAGTGTGAAACTTCTTCGTTTATGCTCTGCGAGACAATGGAACCCTCGACTTTGCTTAAGTTTTTCACCTTCTTTTTTAAATGGAACATATAACGCTCAAAAGGATACATCCATCGATATTGAAAAGGGCCTCCTAATGCTACTTCTCGAGGGAGGTGAATTGGTAAATGTTCCATAACATCAAAAAATGACGGTGGAAATATCTTCTCGAGATTGCATAAGATCAACAGAATATTTGCCTCTAAATTGCGGATACCGTCAACTGTAAGCGATCTTGTGCATATATCTCGGAAAAAACCATCAACAGCTGCATAATTAAAAAAATTAATTGATTATAAAATATATTGGTATGAATAATTTACCTAATTAATTTTAAAAATTATTTGGTAAAAATAATTTTCCTGCAATAGCTTCATGAACGTTCTGTAGAAGAAGATGTGCAAAAGCAAATGGAAGTAGGCGTTGTTTCACAACATAACAGTCATGACTTTTCATTCCACTAAATTTTCCTTTTGCAAGGTCAACGCAATTACGCAAATTGGATGCGTAACCATCAGGAAACTTGACACTACGAATAATCCAGTCGAAGAACGCTTGCTTTTTTGGCACTTCTAAACGATATGTCGGTATTGGACACTTTCCATCTGGCAGTACTTCAAGTTGCGGTCGTGAGCATTTATTTGCCAAGTCTAATCTAGACTTTAAATTGTCCTTTGTCTTTCCTTGTATATTTAGGACGGTGTTCATGATGTTGTCGAAGAAATTCTTCTCAATGTGCATGACGTCCAGATTGTGGCTCAACAAATGGTCTTTCCAATACGGCAAATCCCAAAAGATGCTCTTTTTGTGCCAATTGTGATTCACACCAGCACCGAATAAATTTGTATGCCCTTTCCCACCAACATCAGGAGTCCTCGATGCTCCAAAATCCCGTAACTGAATCAAAATATCATCACCATCTGCTGCAGGAGGTGGAACATCATTCACTCGCTTGTTCTTCATAAACAAAGTTTTGCTACGACGATAAGGATGACGCGGAGGTAGAAACCTTCTATGACAATCAAACCAGTATGTCTGTCGTCCGTTCTTCAATTGGAATGCATCTGTGTTATCGAGACGATAAGGACAAGATAACTTTCCATGTGTCGTCCACTCGGATAACATACCGTAAGCAGGAAAGTCGCTTATCGTCCACATAAGTACCGCTCGCATCTGAAAGTTTTGTTGGCAGGATATATCATATGCTTCAGCGCCGTGTTCCCATAACATTTGCAACTCATAAATCAATGGCTGTAGAAAAACGTCAAGTGATCTCTTTGGATGTTCAAGACCGGAAAAGAGAATCGAAAGATACAAAAACTCTAGACGCATGCACAACGATGGAGGTAAATTGTAAGGTGTTACAATTACTGGCCACAAAGAATATTGTCTTCCATACTTGCCAAATGGATTGAAACCATCTGTACATAATCCAAGGTATACATTCCTTCGCTCATCAGCAAAATCCGGATATAGTTTGAAAATGTCTCCAAGCTTCCGCATCAGAAGGATGCGTAATTTCCCCTTTTTCTGTTCTATGCTCTCCGTGCCATCTCATCGCCTCTGCTGTACGCTCAGATTGATATAACCTCTTCAACCTATCTGTAGGATATCTCCCACTTGTTTCCTTGAATCGGGGTTGACCACACCATTTACATCTCCTCAGGTTTTCATCTTCTCTTCAGTATATCATACAATTGTCAATGCAGACATCAATCATCTGATATGGCAATCCAAGACCAGATACTAATTTTTGAACCTCGTAGTATGAAGCCGGAGAAAGATTATCTACAGGCAAGATGTCTTTCACAAAATCTGCTATGGCATCCACGTAATCTTCTGCCAAATTGTAGTCTGTTTTTATCGACATCAATCTACTTGCAGATGATAAAGGAGTATGACCATCTCTACATCCTTTATATAATGGCTGTTTAGATGCGTCTAACATATCAAAAAACCTTCGGGCCTCTAAATTTGGTTCTTCAGCCGTATGCAAATTAGGTTCCTCCACCGTCCCTATATGTTCTCGATATGCATCATTCACCATTTGAACCGTACCAACACCAAAATCTACTCTAACCGTTCTATGTTCCTCTATCCTATTCAGAACATATGATGATTCGCTAGTACTACCATATTCTGGTCTTTCACCATGGAGCAACCAAATCTTGTAACCATCCATAAATCCATTGGTATATAAGTGACTCCAGACGAAATCAATCCTAACATTACGAGAATTTCGACAAATACAACATGGACATTTCAACATCCCAGTTTTCTGGGCGGATGGTTGCCGACAAGCTACATCCATAAACTCTCCAAAACCTCATGCGTAATCGTCATTTATTGCATTTGACTCCGGAACCTGCATCGGTTGGTCCATCCATGACCGAAAATAAGACATTGATTTTTCTGTATATTTAAAAAAAAAAAAAATTATGAAGATAATGAGTTATTTTGTCGAGAAGATATGTTTTCATAAGAGAATGAGTTTGATAATGTACTTATAAGGAAATCAGATACGTTATGTCAGTAAAACCGACGGACAAGGAGTTCGTCGGTAATTTACCGTCGGTTTTACGTCGGTATGTCGGTATAACGTACGGATAAACGTTCGTTGGTACGATTTGTCGGTTATTAACCGACGGGAAACCGACAAACTTATTTTCCGTCGGTTATTTACCGACAAAAAACAGACAAATTGCCTTTTGTCAGTTATTAACCGATGGAAAACCGACAGATGAATTTTTGTCGGTTATGTGTCAGTAATTCGTCGGTTAATTCCGATGGATATCGGTTCGTTGGTAATTCCGTCGGTTTTGCCTATATTTTCTTGTAGTGATACTATTTTTGTAGTATAAATTTTTGAGAGGTTGTTCATGTGTGTCAACATTACCTTGAGGTGATTGTTGAAACAAATGAATCCAAGGTGGATATTGTTGTGGTTGCCACATGGGATAAGAGCGAACCAATAAGGAGCATTCCGATTTTGGTAAGGAGAATATTGTTGGAAAGAATTGTGTCCTCTGCCGCAATATCAATTGTTATTGGGTCTCCTGTTATTGACTACGTGGTTGATCATTGTTAATATGGTTGGTCTGAGATACAACAAGAACAATTGTAGTGTGCATTTGATTTCGTTTTGTAGCTTTCTTGAGACGATCTTCTTCTTCGTGCAACATAGATCTAGCATCATTGAATGTTCGGAACGGTTGACGATGCTTATTGACATTGATTGTATTGTCGAACTTACATACATCATTAATGTTTTGTCTAAGACTGGCGCATTGATATTTGCAGTTTTTACACCATTAGAGTCATGTTTTTGTCATTCTCTACCTACAAACTCATAATATTTGCATCACATTTTGATCATTTTAGTGATTATAAGCATTTGAAAGTCATAGAATAGTTTCTTGCATTTGCATGGTGTCTTTAAATTTTTTTCATGTGTTATGGAGCTAGGATGATATATGAAGGAGGCATGGAGGCATAGTTAAAGGACGAGTTGATCAGTCCCATGGCCGATCAAGTGGCTACTCAATACTACTATCCAAAACTCATTGTAGTTATGATCGAACCCTTGATCGGCTGCTCAACTTTGATCCATTTTATAAACCATGGGTCGATCCGGTTTTTCTTGGATTGACCGGTTTAAATTTCTTTTCTTATTTAAGCATTTTACACCTATTTTTAGCCAAGTTTGATTTGCTATTTTCCTTTTTTATGCAAAACCTCTTTTCATCTTATTTGTGATTGGATATTTGTTATTTATCATATCTAGTGAAGTTTTCTTAATCTATTATCATTGCTTTTATGATTATGTCTTATCTATGATTATCTTTATGTTTTGCATGATGATTATTGAGTAAAATTTTTAATGAATTTTTGGACTTAGTAGATTATGGATGTTTAATGGATGATTACTTATGTGTAGGTTTAGATTCTTATGACTTCTAAAAATTAGGATGTAATTATGACTTCTAGTGTTTTCATCTCAAGAGTGGTCGTGGATCTTCATATCACCAATCTCCTTGGTGCGAAGCTCGATGTCCAACTTTATGGCTCGAGCTTCCTTGTTATTTAGGAATTGATTCTCAATACGAAAGCCATATTTTGCTAGATGTTCATCCAGTTTGGAAACCTCCGAAAACAGATTGGTGTAAGCTTTCCATACAACGAAAGCTTGACAATACCATCTCAAATCCGGCATGCTATATCTTTATCACAGGTGGGCATAAGCGTTCCATCTATCTCTCAAATGACATCAAAGCTAATTGTGATCTTCCAAATCCAGAACATGGGAGTGTAATATTTAATGTTGGTGACACATTAGGCTTTCTCAAGAACGGCGGGAGCTACAGACATGAGAGAAGAAAATTAGAAGAAAGAGAAGCAGAAAGAAGATTAAGAAGAAAACGAAGAAAAGGAAGAAAATGAAAAGAAGAAGGATCGATATATTTTTAAGGGAGAACATGAGGCTCTGGTTGCGGAGGGCTATGTATTTCCTTCTTAATATAAAGGTTGTACCGTTACACAACAAAAATGATTCCCCTGATATGCTCATTAAATATCGACCAATATTTAAACAAATGATCTTATATAATATATTAACGTTTTTCAAAGTTCAAGCCATGAGAAGCTGCATATATAATTTTTTAACATTTTTTTTTTTAAATTATTTATTGAAAACAAAAGAAAAATTAAGTATGTTTTAATAACTTTAGCAATTAATTCCAATAATTAAATAGCTATTTCTTATGTAAATTAATTATAACAAATTATAATTAAGTGTTTTGTGTAGATTTATTATGTAATTCTTATGTACATTATTATATAATTTTTATGTAAATCAATGTATAGAAAATAGATATTTATTTATAAAATTCAACAATATCTTATTAAAAAAAACATGTAATTTTTTTTGCCTTTTATATAGGTTATTACGATTTTAAAATAAAAAAAGTCACAAAAGAATAGCTTTAATAAAAAGAAGCATAACATGAACAAAAAAAAAAGATGATGTGAGAAAATTAATTAAAAAATGATTTTAGGACTTTTAGGGCTGTTAAATCCAACAAGTCTAATTGGAAAAATTTAAAATTTAAACGTTTTTAAATGCTTTCATAGCTTTTAAAGTCATATAACATTGTATATGTCCAACAATTTGATACAAATGCTTAGTATTATAACTTAGACAATTATTTACTATAAACACCAAATTTATATATTATATTAAATACAAAATAATCATAAGTAGAAATTATTAATGTTAATTTTAAGTTCCATGCAATGTGTGGGCAATCTCTAGTTATGAATATTATACATATGTTTTTTTTGTTTGTTAAAGTTCTTGAACATTATTATTTTTTTGGTTGAAATGTTAAATTTATTTATCAAAAAAGAGGGTTTACGAACTTTTGGTTTGACTCAAAAGCAGTTGGTACAAAAAAATTGTAAACCCAAAGAAAATCACACCGGTTCTTTGGGAGACTTTTAAATCACATAGTCAATTAACTGTAGCTTTATCTTTGAAACTTCTAGGAAAAATCATGGGACAATTGCAAAAATACCACACTCAAAAGACACTTTTACAAGCGTGCCACTCTCTCATTCTCTTTTGCAATAATGACACATTTTATTAACAAAATGACAAATATGTCCCTTTCTCTCTTTTCCTTTCTTTTTTTCTTTTTTCCTTTTCCTTTTTCTCCCTCTTCTCTTCCCTCCACAAAACATCAAGATCAAAATCTGATTTTTTTTTCTCTCTCTCTCTTTCTCTCTCTCCTTTTCTCTCTTTTTCTCTAGATCTAGATAGGATTTTATGAGTTTTTTTTTGTTTTAGATCTCGTTTTGATTTTCGCAAATATGGTTATATTTGGTTTATTTTACAGATCTGAGTTTTTTATTCGATTTGTGTTCCAAATCTGAGATTTTATTCGATTTGGGTTACATATATGAGTTTTTATTTTGATTCGTGTTGATTTCAATCTGGATCTAAAAATCTGAGTTTTGTTTCGTTTTGCTTTATTTTGTTCTTGATTTTTATAACAAATCTCGGTTGATTTTGTAACTTATTTCAATCTGTCAATCTGGATTTGATTCAATCTGGTTAATTTTGTTCTTGGTGTTCTTCTGAGTGATCTAGGTTTTTGACATTTTTTTATAAAGTTTTTTAAAGGTTTATAAAGTTTTTTTAAGGTTTTATAAGACTATTTAAAATGTTTATAATTTTTTAAACAGTTAATAAGAGTTATGTATCTGTCTTTAAAAACTGAAAAATTAAAATAATACTTTATAAGGTTTATAAAGTTTTTAAAAGGTTTTTTTTACAAGGTTTATAAGAGTTTTTAAAATGTTTATAAAGTTTTTAAAAGGTTTTTTTTACAAGTTTTATAAATTTAAAAGGTTTATAAAGTTTTTAAAAGATTTATAAGAGTTTTTTACAAGGTTTATAAGGGTTTTTTACAAAATTTATAAGACTTTTAAATTTTTTTATAAAGTTGTTAAAAGGTTTATACGAGTTTTTTATAAGATTTATAAAGTTTTTTACAAATTTTATAAGGGTTTTTAAAAGGTTTATAAAGTTTTTAAAAAGTTTTTTTTACAAGATTTATAAGAATTTTTAAAAGGTTTATAAAGTTTTTAAAAGATTTATAAGAGTTTTTTAGAAGGTTTATTGGGGTTTTTTACAAGGTTTATAAGACTTTTAAAAAAGTTTGTAAGAGTTTTTACAAGATTTATAAAGTTATAAGGGTTTTTTACAAAGATTATAAGAGTTTTTAAAAGGTTTATAAAGTCTTTAAAAGGTTTATAAGAGTTTTTTACAAAGTTTATAAGGTTTTTAAAAGATTTTGTAATACCGTTTAAAAACCTTATAAACTGTTTAAAAATATTATAATTTTAAAAATAAATTTATAATGTAAATGAAAACTCTAACCTCCCGCCCCCTCCCCCCCCCCCCCCCAACTAAAATGTTTATAAAATGTTTAAACAGTTAATAAGAGTTATGTATCTGTATTTAAAAACTGAACAATTAAAATAATATTTTATAAGGTTTATAAAGTTTTTAAAAAAACATTTTACAAGGTTTATAAGAGTTTTTAAAATATATTTTACAAGTTTTATAAATTTAAAAGGTTTATAAAGTTTTTAAAAGATTTATAAGAATTTTTTACAAGGTTTATAAGGGTTTTTTACAAGGTTTATAAGACTTTTAAAAAAGTTTATAAAGTTGTTAAAAGGTTTATACGAGCTTTTTTATAAATTTATAAAAAATTTTACAAAGTTTATAAGGGTTTTTAAAAGGTTTATAAAATTTTTAAAAAGTTTTTTACAGGATTTATAAGAATTTTTAAAAGGTTTATAAAGTTTTTAAAATATTTATAAGAGTTTTTTACAAGGTTTATAAGGGTTTTTTACAAGGTTTATAAGACTTTTAACAAAATTTGTAAGAATTTTTACAAGATTTATAAGGTTTATAAGGGTTTTTTACAAAGTTTATAAGATTTTTGAAAAGGTTTATAAAGTTTTTAAAAGGTTTATAAATGTTTTTTACAAAGTTTATAAGGTTTTTAAAAGATTTTGTAAGACCGTTTAAAAACCTTATAAACTGTTTAAAAACTTTATAAACTGTTTAAAAATATTATAATTTTAAAAATAAATTTATAATATAAATGAAAACTCTAACCTCTCCTCCCAAATCTATACCCTAAATGCACAATAGTTAACCCAAACTCAAAAATTTAATGTCTTTTGTATCTTTTATCAAAAACTCAAAAATTTATCACAGTCTTTTCTCCTTTTAAGTTTGCATATGCGTTTCTGTGAGAATATTCTTCTTCTTCTTTTTCATATATCCACCAGATCTAATCTCAGATCGGAGGCAATAAGAATCAAATTCAGATTTAATTTCACGACTGTCAGAACTATTTTTTTTTTAAATAACTTTGGTTCATAGAGAAGAGACGACAAGATCTGATTCCCAGATGATGAAATCTGGGTTAGAAAGAGAAAATGAACGACGAGATCTGGGTTAGAAAGAAAAAAAGAACGACGAGATCTCAATTAGAAAGAGAAAAAAAAGTATGAGAGAGATAAGAAAAATAAAAGACAGATCTGGTTCAACGAAAAAAACAATTTATAACTAAGGATACTCTGGTAATATACAGAAAAATGAGTGGAATGCTTGCAAAAGTTACAAAAATATGGCATTTTTATAAAGTGACATGAGAAATGATTATTCTCAAAAATCATTCATAGCTCTATCAAGTATTGCCTAATATGTTGCAAACCATTCTAAGTACAGAAATGTGTTCTGAACTACACAGACTATGTAATACATGGTGACATACACCAAATATATGTAAACATGTTCAAAACTTGTTTTTGATAAATATTTATCAATTTAGGGGTCAATTTGTAATTTCCTTTTTTGAAAGAACAAATTTCTAAAATAAATCCAAACATTTAAAAAAAATAGAAAAATTAACAAATTGAAATAAAATTTACAAAATTTCAAAAATTTAAGAAAAATTAATAATTAAAATTTTAATTTTATAGAAAAATTAAATTTGTAAATTCCAAAGTTTCTAAAATTTCAAATTTTTATTAATCTCTAAAAAGTAATTGAAAATGTAAGGTATATAGAGTTCCAAAATTATTTATTTTGAAACCAATAAATTTGTTAGGAAAAAATTAAGATAAGTTTATAAAATGTTGGTCAACAAATATAGTTTAAATGATGTTGAATAAATTTCAATAATTTAGAATAAAGTACATAAACGACATATATTATATTTTTTATTTGGGAAATAATTTTAATGCTGCTTTCAGTAATATCCCAACATTAACTAGTAAATTTTAAGTTTAATTTAGTTTTGAAATTCAAAATTGCAAGTGTAATCTAGGGTGAATTGCAAGAATAATCAAGAAAATAATAATTCATCAACTAACAAAAATTAGCCTATGTGGCTTAATCAAATGATTCAAATCTACTAGAATTGGGGCAAGGTTTTGAATTATAATTTTTAATGTTATTGAGCCCAATTTTCCTATAGTCTAATTTCTATCTATGTATAAATTTTTTTTTAAATAGATTTTTAAATTTTTTTCAAATTTTTTACTGTTATAAATATTGATAGTTTTAAAAATTTTATTTGGTTTCCGAAATTATAATTTTAAATATAACTAAATATTTATAATAATCTTCAAATTATGTGTTTTTGTAAATTTTTAAGAATTTTTTGGAATTTTTTTGATTTTCGAAACTTTTGGTTTTTACAAATTTAATTTTTCTTTAAAATTTCAAATTGAAACTAAAATTTTTCGACAAAAATAAAAACTATAATTTCAATTTTTATCTAGAATTTTATTATTATTTTTTCCTTAAATTTTGAAATTTTATGGATTTTCTTTTGATTTAAGTTTTTTTTTTTTGGATGAAAATAATTACAAATTGACCCCAAATTGATAAATATTTATGAAAACACCATTTTTGTAGTTTTTATCATGTTTTATATATACTTGGAGTATGTCACCATGTATTACATAATAGTCTGTGTAGTTCAAAACACATTTTTATACTTGAGATAGTTTGCAACATATTAGCCAATATTTGGTGTAGTTAAAAATGATTTTTCCAAACTTCTATGTAGGTAATCGGGAGACTTCATTCCATCTCATTATCAGAGTCGGCCCGTGGGCTTTGGATGCCTAACGCAAAAAACAAAATTTAAAGCCCATTAGAAACATAAAAACCTAAAAAAACACAAAATATCCATGTACTGAGGTTCGAACACGAAATTTCCATGTACTTATTGCCATAATAACCATTTCACCACATACATATTTTAGAAACTGATACCCTCAAATTCAGTATCTTTTTGTGATGCCTAACGCATCCGCTTCATGGGTTTTAGCCCAGGGCCGGTCCTGCTCATTATGGCTTCATCAGCTTCTGCGTTTGGACCCTTTTAGAGGGAGAACAGACGATTGTGAAGCTCTTTGTGGATAGTTTGAGCAAGAAATAGGGGAGTATTGGCCGGCCTTGGTTATGTTTTCCGTTTCTCTCTCGCCATAGGCAGTATATTATGGTCGCCTTTCGAGCTAGCTGGGAATCCATCTTTGAGTGCCTATTGCTTCTTAGACAATACACAGTCGTATTCCAGTCCAGATTGATTTTATTTCGAAGAAGAGTGGACATGAGTAAAGTCCAAACTGTGTAAGAGAAGGGACACGCAAAGAACAAGTGATCCCGCGTCTCATTAATCTCTCCACAGAGTATGCAAGCTCGATAGTTTCCCCATACTCTTGTGCGATCCTTTGTTGCGAGTCTGTTCCGGAAAGCTAGCCAAGCAATGAAAGCTTGTCGTGGAATTGATTTTGTGAACCAAACCAGACGGTCCCATGTAACCTCTTGTACAGCCGTTCGTAGTTGCTCTCAAGTTCTCTTAGATGAGAAACAAGGCTCGTATTTATCCATGCTTTGTTTCCATAGTGATACGTCCTCACCTTTCTTTGCATCCATGCTCTGTTTTCATAGTGATACGTCCTAACCTTTCTCTGCTCTTGGTGGCGTTGTTTCTCTGATTTGTCTCAGCAACTCTTGGAGATGTAGACCACGGCTTCACCAAATTTTCCAGCCCCTCTCCTCTACAACATCAACCACTTTAGCGTTCTTGGTTACTCCCAATATTCTTGTTCCCACCTCTCCTGTTATTTTGATCAGCGTCCCGATGGGCAACCAATTATCATACCAAAAACAAGTACTCATTCTTAGAAATTTTTTTGGCTAGTGGTCGAAGTTTCAAGAGTTTCGGCAAGTTTTCGAAGTTCCTGAATATTACAATATATACATACTAGAGATTTCCCACGCGATGCGTGGGGTTTAAAAATTAAAATTATAAAATATACAATAATATTTTAACTGAATGATTATTTATGAATTTAATATTATAAACTTTGATGTTTATACTAAAGAATTATATAGGTTCGAAAACTAAACATTTGTAGCAAATTATTGATACAATATTATATGTTAAAGAAAGATATTTTTCATTAATAAAAATTTGTATATGAATTGACATAAACTTGTGGGAGATATATATTATATAAGTTAATAAAAATATAAAGTAAAATTAAGAAATATGTTTGGTCTTCTTTTTTCTTGCATTAAACACGTTCGTAAAAAAAATTTTATTGATCCGACAATAGTATGCTTGGCGTCTCTACCAAAACATATGCATCATCTCAACAAAGATATTGGAACTTATCTCTATGTTTATTTTATTAGAACTTTGAATAGTAAAAAGAGAATAATTATTGCTTGATTGTATTTTTGTCTCTCTTTTGATCATTTTGATATGATTTTTATCTTTTACATCGACTCATTGGTGAATTGTATTATGTTTTTGTCGTCGTGATTACAGTGTGGAAGGAATAATAAAAATAAAAAAGAATTTTTATAGATTCACAATTTGTGGTGGAGTAAGTTTTTCTTTCAAAAGTCTTGGTTAATACTTTCTCTAGTAGAAAATTTTTAATTGCACTAATTTTTTTTTATGTGCTATTAAGTTTATTTGGTGTAATATATTGTTTGGTTCAATAAATAAAATATATATATTTTAAACCGTTTAAAATTTTACAATAACACATTTAATTTGGAATCATATTTTTTTCTAGGTACCGAAAAAAAAAACAATGGCTAATAAATATTATAACTTATTGAAATTAATTAACATTAGAATTAACTATTAAATTGTTTGAATTGATTGTCAAATTTAGAGATTGTTGTTGAAATAACCTCAAATTTGAGGTCAATTGCAAATGTAACCCCCTCTTTCTCTTTCCTCAAAATTTGAAATAACCAACCATAAAATTCAACTTATTCACGGAAATGCTATTATATTTGAATTAATTTTTTTTTTTAAAAAATCAGACATTCTAAACTATAAAATAAACAACCAGATATATTAACTTATTTACGAAAATGCCATTATCAACAATATTTCCAACCACCATGAACAACCAAAATGAAGCTCTAAATGCTTTCCCAACTAATTAGGAAAGGATAACAGCTTCATTTGTGAGCTCATAACTTCTTCCTTACCCATTTCCTCTCCAATTTCATCTAAAAAATTAACTAAATTTGGTTTTCAAAATTCTTTCTCTCATAATCTATCGATTTTTAATGGTTCTTTCATAAATGACGGCTGGGCTTCTTTGTTAACGGTCATATTAAAAGTTTCAGGTGCTTGAAAGAGCTGAAAACCGAGCTCTACGTGTGAAAAAGAACAAAAAACCGTGTTTTCCAATTTTGTAGACTGCACTAGAAGTCTACTAGTCAACGAAAGGTTAGATTTGCAATTGACCTTTTTTAAAAATATTCAAACTGCTCGTGAAGTCTACTTGTTTTCCTTTGATAAAAAAAAAAACACTCGTAGACTTCACGAGCAGTCTACTTGAAAATGAGTTAGTTCTGTATTTGACGAAAACTTTGGCTTTAAAGAGTAGACTTCTCCGTAGACTTTTCTAGTAGACTTCTCCAGTAGACTGCAAATAGAGTTTACTGCAAGGTTATTTCTGGCATTGACCACATTGTTGACTTTTTGTGTAGACTGCATCAGAAGTCTGTTATGTACGGACGGGTTAGTTTTGCGTTTGACCAAAATCTCAGACATTGACCAAGAAAAACATTAATCAGTAGACTTCTTATGCAGTCTACTATTTATTAAATAAATCAGTAGACTTCTTAAATTAGTAGTAGACTGCATGAGAAGTCTGCCGATACATGTTTGGTCAAACACAAAACTAACCTTTTTTAGAGTAGACCTCTGGAGAAGTCTACTCAAGAAGTCAACAATATGGTCAACTGCAAATGTAACCCGGCCTTTTGAGTAGACTTCGGAATGAAGTCTACACATTTCAGCAGACTTCTATTGCAGTCTACTGGTAGACTTCCTAAGAGAAGTTTACCAGTAGACTGCAATAGAAGTCTACTAAATAAAGTCAAACTTTAGTCAATTGCAGAAATAACCTTTTTATTCAGTAGACTTCTCTAAGAAGTCTATTTGAAAAAGTCAAATTCTAGTCAAATTATGGTCAAATGCAAAAGTAACCTAATAGACTGCTGCTGAAGTCTACTAGCGTTTGTTGTAATTGCAAAAATAACCCATTACGTAGACTTCTCGATGAAGTCTACTGGTAGACTTCTCTAACTTCATAGAGAAGTCTACTAGTAGACTTCAGAGAGAAGTCTACTGATTTAATTTTCTTATAATTGCATTTAAAACTTATTTATAATGAATTTTTTAGATTTTTTTTCTCCCACATGTGTGTTATATAATGTGTTTCCTTCTGTGTTAATTTGACATATTTAGGTTCAATATTTATTGTATAAATCAAATTTCTTGTTTGAGTAGTACCTACATGTTGTTCGTAGACTTCTCTGTGAAGTCTACTAGTAGTCACTTAGTAGACTTCAGTACGAAGTCTACAGCAGATGTTCGAGACCTAATGTGTTTTCTATTGTTTTTTTTTTTACAGAGAATGGTTCATTTAGTTGTTGTCTATGGAGAATGGGTTATTGAAGATAAGGCGTGGCAATTTGTAGTTGATAATCCAAAAGGAGGAAGACTGTTCTTTTTGAGTGATGATTGCACCCATTGTGATCTTCTTGAGATGGCCAAAGATGAATATAAGCTGAAATCAGACTTGGTGGAGATCACTTATTCACTACCGGAATCAATGTTGCAACATATGGCACCGGATACTCCTCCAATGCATGTCACAAATGATAGACAAGTTAAGAATTTGATTGAGCTAAGTAAAACGCATGTTATACGTCTTTGTGTCTCGAGTCGGTTGGAGAAGGATGATGATGTCAACAATGATTGTGATGGAATTTTGGCCAGTGGTGGTGAAGAATATACAGACGTAGATGCTGAGGAATGCGAGGAAGGAGATGGTGACCACTATGGGGATGATACGGGAAATGATGTCAATGAAGAAGATCATGGTAGTGAATATGGTGATGGGCAAGACGAGGATATAAAAATTGATGGTGTTGGTATCAATGAAGATTACAGTGCATACGGGAAAGTCAAAGATGAGGATGAAGATGATATCTCATTTGATGGTGTTGGTGGGAGTGAGCGTTGTTTTGGCGAAAGATTAGGATAAAAAACGACATGGTTTGATGGTATACTTGTCGGACAGAGTTTTGGTAGCAAGGATGAGCTGCTTAGAGAGTTGCGATTGACGGCCGTGATGTCAAGATTTGCATTCAAAACATACAAGTCTACTAAGACTCTGTTAGTCGCTATGTGTCGTGTTAAAGGATGTAAGTGGAAAATCAGAGCTGCCGTGACGAATGAACCAAACCGTTTTTGGGTGACAAAGTATATTAAAAAGCATACATGTTCACTACCGGACAGAGTCGCTCACAGGAAATGCTCTACTCCAAAGTATATTGGTAGGTTATTTATCGAGCGCGTCGGAATAATTGATGGAGTTACGCCAAAGCATATACAAGATTCAATGAAGGTGATGTTTGGTATGAATCTGGATTATTCCACTTCATACTGATCATTGTTATACGCCCAACAAATGGTGAGGGGAACTGCTGAACATGGATATGAAAATCTCCCATCTTATTTACATATGATCAAGAAAGCAAATCCGGGAACATTGACCGCTCTTGAGGTTGATGCTCACAATAGATTTAAATATCTATTTATATCGTTCGGAGCCTCCATAGCTGGTTTTCAGTATCTTAGACGAGTAATCGTGGTCGATGGGACTCATTTAAGTGGAAAGTATGAAGGTGTTTTGCTAGTGGCGGCTGCCCAAGATGGTAATTTTCAGATTTTCCTTTTGGCGTTTGGAATTGTAGATGCTGAGAATGATGCTTCATGGCAATGGTTTTTTACCAAATTGAGAGGTTGTATTTCTGATCAATACTCGTTGAGCATAGTTTCAGACAGGCACGCGTCCATTAAGAAGGCATGCGAGACGGTTTTCCCTTGGGCAACCCTAGGTAAATGTTACTACCATCTTCAGTGTAACATTGTCACAAAATTTAGGAGAAAACAGCTCATGTACTTGGTCAAAGGCACTGCGTATGCGTATACGCTTGATGAGTATGACCGATACATGGATTTGATACGAAGTGTGAAGCCAAAAATTGCAACATACTTGGAGGAAGCGGATCCAAAGCTATGGTCATGAGTTCACTTCGAGGGAGATAGATATAACATAAAGACAAGCAACATTGCTGAATCTATCAATGCCGCACTTAAGGTAGCTCGAGGATTTCCCATAACATTTCTTTTGGAATTTATCCGTGAGAAGCTAGGAAGGTGGTTTCGTATAAGGCGAGAAGATGCTCTACGTCTAACAACACGCCATACTCGGGCAGTTGAATACTTGTTGGCGGTTCGTGATGATTACGCGTCTCGGATGAAAGTGGGACACATTAATAATCTTCAGTTTCATGTGAAGGGAGGAGCACGTGACTGTATTATTGATTTGGGCCAAAACAAATGTACATGTGGTGTCTTCAACATCGAAAAGATACCTTGCTCGCATGCTGTTACCGCTTTGGTAGAGAGTAAACAAGATGTCGGTACCGGTGTTTGCCCGACTTATGGAAGGGATTCTTTGTACTGGGCCTATGCGGAAAGCATTTTCCCGATAAACCCAGTCGGTGAATGTATAGCATCAACCCCATGTCTGCCTCCTGACGTGAAGACGCGTCCGGGTCGGAAGAAAAAATCAAGGTGGCAAACTTGGTTAGAAATCGCAAGGATGAAAGGTACTAAACAACGGAAGATTCATGCTCAATACAATTGTTCAAAGTGCAACCAACCGGGGCATACGAAGCCGAATTGTGGTACTTAGCTGTTTTCAGTAGTACTTACATGTTGTTAGTAGACTTCTCCATGAAGTCGACTGGTAGACTTCTCTAACAAGTCTACCAGTAGACTTCATAGAGAAGTCTACCAGTAGACTTCATAGAGAAGTCTACTTATTTAATTTTCTTATGGTAGCATTTCAAACTTATTTATGATGAATTTTTTAGTTTTTCTTTCTCCCAAATGTGTGTTATATAATTGTTTGCCTCCTGTATGATTTTGACATATTTAGGTTCAATATTTATTGTATAAATCAAATTTCCTGTTTTCAGTAGTACTTACATGTTGTTAGTAGACTTCTCCATGAAGTCGACTGGTAGACTTCTCTAACAAGTCTACCAGTAGACTTCATAGAGAAGTCTACTGATTTAATTTTCTTATGGTAGCATTTCAAACTTATTTATAATGAATTTTTTAGTTTTCCTTTCTCCCAAATGTGTGTTATATAATTGTTTGCCTCCTGTATAATTTTGACATATTTAGGTTCAATATTTATTGTATAAATCAAATTTTCTGTTTTCAGTAGTACTTACATGTTGTTAGTAGACTTCTCCATGAAGTCGACTGGTAGACTTCTCTAACAAGTCTACCAGTAGACTTCATAGAGAAGTCTACTGATTTAATTTTCTTATGGTAGCATTTCAAACTTATTTATAAAAATATTCCATTATGAGAAGTACCAAATAACGTCAATACAAGTGAAAACAAACTCTATAATGATATTTTTTAACAGATAAATATAATGAAATCCTATTTAGTAGACTTTGGTGTGGAGTTGCGTGAATTTTTTTGCATGAGACGAATAGCATTCCTGATCACTGGATCAATGTCTTCTTCGTCTTCCTCGATGCGTATTAAGTAGCCAAGGTGAGCGAGAGATCATCTGTACTCTAGTTCAGTGATCTCCTCCACATCAACATCCGTAGCACTTCCTTGATTGTCATTTGCTTGTTCTTGTCTCCCAAATGGTTGTTGTGGCGGCTGTCGGACTGTTGGGTTGGCTCTCAATGCGGGGAGGGCGAGTACGATTTTCCTTGCTGCCATTGTCTTGCTGCCATTGATAAAGTGCAAGTCAAATAACAAATAAGAAACAACAAATAACAAATCTACAAATTAAGTTTCAAACCTGTTTATTCTAGCAGACTAAAGAGTAAGAGATTTTTAGAGACACGAGAGAGATAGCGAGGAGACGAAAGAGATATATACAGCAGACGCGGAGGGATACGAAGAGGTAAAAAAGGAAGATTTTATCCGTATATTGTTTATGACCGTTAGATTGTTTCTAATCAACGGCCTATGTAAAGAATTAGGTGATCCTCACCTTCATTAATTAGCCAATGAAATAAGTTTGTTAGAAGAAAAGTCTACTAGGTAATACAGGAGAAGTCTACTACAGAGAAGTCCGCCAGTAGACTCTCTGTAGTAGACTTCTTCTGTTTATTCTAGCAGACTTCTCTGTCAAATAAGTTTGTTACAAGAGAAGTCTACTAGGTAATACAGGAGAAGTCTACTACAGAGAAGTCCGCTAGTAGACTTCTCCTGTTTATTCTAGCAAACTTCTTTGTCAAATAAGTTTGTTACAAGAGAAGTCTACTAGGTAATACAGGAGAAGTCTACTACAGAGAAGTCCGCTAGTAGACTTCTCTGTAGTAGACTTCTCCTGTTTATTCTAGCAGACTTCTCTGTCAAATAAGTTTGTTACAAGAGAAGTCTACTAGGTAATACAGGAGACTTCTCTGTCAAATATACTAGCAGACTTCTGTGGGAAATAAAAACTTCAATCTTCAAACAGGAGATATTGTAGCAGACTTCTCATACAAAACTTAAAAACTTCAATCTTTTACAGAGAGGGAAAAAAAGTAGAGAGAGAAAGCTTGAGTAAGAAGTCGAATTGGTGTTCCTGTTTGCTACGGCGAGGCATCGGCTTTGGGTATTCTCGGATTTGGTGGTTGATTTGGATTCCGGCGAGATGATTCGTCTTCATCTCCAGTTTTCGGCGTCTCCTCTTCGAACCGAGCTCTGTTCCTTTGAGTGAGAAAGTTCTGGTAGTACCTGCACAACGAGAAACAAACATGTTGACTAAGAGTTACTTATAATTCGACATACGACAATACAGCAGAGATGTTGACTAAGAGTTTACCTGAAAATTCTCTCGACAACTGCCTCATACAAATAAAAGTTTTCTCCGTTTTGTGAATTTTTTACAGCATAGTTGTCGATGGCCCTGTCGATTGGTCATCTCGCAACAGAGAAACAAATTTCAGATTAGTGCTGCAAAATTTTAGATTGGTTTTTGATCGACATGTATGCAGTTAGAAGTATGTGGGTTTGTAACAATGATCTATACGCTCCTCAAGAGAAACAGGGTTGGTTCATGGAACTTACAAGAGATTTCCTCCCATTATCGTGTAGTCAGCGATCTCCTGAGGGGCTTCAGTGGTTGTAGTTGGTTCATACAGAAAGGGAAAGAGAAAAGGAGTCAGACAGTGAGTTAGAAGTCAGAAAGGGAACATCTTGGACAGCGGAAGTCGAAGATACTTACATGGATCTGAGGAGAAGTCAATGCTATATCCAACCCTCTCGCGAGGGAACCGAATTTCAAATGTAGCAGAGGAAGAATCCGGTTGCAGATTTGGAGATCGATACGGAGAGGCCATGATAGGTGATTGATTGAGATTTTAAGTTTTTGTTTCGC
Source organism: Arabis hirsuta (assembly GCA_964056655.1). Taxonomy (NCBI): domain Eukaryota; kingdom Viridiplantae; phylum Streptophyta; class Magnoliopsida; order Brassicales; family Brassicaceae; genus Arabis; species Arabis hirsuta. The sequence goes on from OZ053301.1 coordinate 19,167,077, forward strand.
AAAAGAGGAGAAAGTGAGGAGCTTCGTTGGTTCGGAACCTAGGGTTTTCAGATAAAGGAATTGTTGACGGTTATTTTTTGTTTAGATAAATGTAAATAGAGAAACCGTGATATTTGATTAAATCTAGTAGAGAAGTCTACCGGAGAAGTCTACAAGAGAAGTCTACAAGGGAAGCGTACAGCAGCAGATGTCTACTAGAGAAGTTTACCGGAGAAGTCTACTAGAGAAGTCTACTAGAGAAGCGTACACGAGAACATTAATGTACAGAAGCAGATGTCTACCGGTGAAGTCTACAAGAGAAGTCTACAAGATTCTGATCAATACAGAAACAAATGTCTACTATTTAAGTCTACAAGAGAAGTTTTTAGAGAGAAGTTAACAACATATCAAATTACGTTAATGTACATTAGTTTGCTACGGCGAGGTATCGGCTCTGTGTTTCTTCGGATTTGGTGGTTGATTTGGACTCCGGCGAGATGATTCGCCTTCATCTCCAGTTTTCGGCGTCTCCTCTTCGAACCGAGCTCTGTTCCTTTGAGCGAGAAAGTTCTGGTAGTACCTGCACAACGAAAAATGTTCAAAATACAAGGAAAATGTCACTCACAGTATTAATTTCACCAGGTTGAAAACAACGAAAATTTGACTTGTAAAGAATTCGACATTTCATAGATGCTAGATACACATAATGACAGAATTCGACATTCAATACAATACACATGTTGACTAAGAGTTTACCTGAAAATTCTCTCGAGAATTGCCTCATACATCACAAAGCGAGATCCGTTTACTGTCATCTTTCGGGCATAGTTGTCGATGTCCCTGTCGAGATTGGTGTTTGAATCGACATGTACGCAGATAGAAGTATGTAGGTTTTTAATGGCGAGAAACAGTGTTGGTTCATGGAACTTACATGATATTTCCTCCCATTATCGTGTAGTCAGCGATCTCCTGAGGGGCTTTAGTGGTTGTTGTTGGTTCGTACAGAAAGGGAAAGAGAAAAGGGGTCAGACACTGAGAAGTAAGTCAGAACCATGAAGATCTTGAACATGGGAAGTCGAAGAGACTTACATGGATCTACCTCGCAGTTAATGGTATATCCAACCCTCTCACGTCTAGGGAACCGCGTTTCAGAGGTAGCAGAGGAAGAATCCGGTTGCAAATTTGGGAATCGATACGGAGAGGCCATGATAGGTGATTGATTGAGATTTTAAGTTTTTGTTTCGCAAACGAGGAGAAAGTGAGGAACCTAGAGTTTTCAGATAAAGGAATTATAGACGGTTTTTTTGGTTCAGATAAAGGAGAGAGAAACCGTGATATTTGGTTTTATCTACTATAGAAGTCTACCGGAGAAGTCTGTCTACAAGAGAAGTCTACAAGAGAACATTAATGTTTAGAGAAGCAGATGTCTACAAGAGAAGTCTACCGGAGAAGTCTACGAGAGAAGTCTATCTACAAGAGAAGTCTATAAGAGAAGTCTACAAGATAAGCGTACACGAGAAGATTTATGTACAGAAGCAGATATCTACAAGAGAAGTCTACTGGAGAAGTCTACCGGAGAAGTCTGTCTACAAGAGAAGTCTACCGGAGAAGTCTACGAGAGAATTCTGTCTACAAGAGAAGTGTCCGAGAGAAGTCTACAAGAGAAGTCTACGAGAGAAGTCTGTCTACAAGAGAAGTCTACGAGAGATGTCTACAAGAGAAGTCTACTGGAGAAGTCTACGAGAGAAGTCTACAAGAGAAGCGTACACGAGAAGATTTATGTAGAGAAGTCTGTCTACAAGAGAAGTCTACTAGAGAAGTCTGTCTACAAGAGAAGTCTACGAGAGATGTCTACAAGAGAACTCTACCGGAGAAGTCTACAAGAGAAGTCTACAAGAGAAGCGTACACGAGAAGATTTATGTACAGAAGCAGATGTCTACAAGAGAAGTATACTAGAGAAGTCTGTCTACAAGAGAAGTCTACCGGAGAAGTCTACGAGAGAAGATTCATGTACAGAAACAAATGTCTACTATTTAAGTATACAAGAGAAGTTGTTAGAGAGAAGTTAATAACATATCAAATTACGTTAATGTACATTAGTTTGTACATATCACATCCCGCCATAGTAGCCAAAAAATAAGGATGAGTATTTCTCACAACTACAATATATAGGCAAGATATCTACAATATTGAAATTGTGAGGTCCTATATTAGTCATAAACATCCAATCCAGTATATGTATTTTCGTCTGACCCACAAAATTCAGTCTCGGCGAATATCTCAGCCGCAAGCTTCTCCCTAATACGCTTTATCTTCGCATCTGACAATACAGTCGAACTAAATGGAATGCCGAGAGCATGGCATTCAATGTACTTCAGACAATACACTCCACAATCCCCAACTTTCTTGTTTTGTGGTACTTTGGATGCTGGCCACCTTTCATGCGTGAATTTGGTGATTGGCCACTTGGGTCTATCTTCTACTGAACATGCTGTATGCATTAGATAAGGTACCATAACGGCAATGGGCTCGACCAAGTCTTTGAGTTGCGCGAGCATTGTATGGGTTACTATAGAGTCCCACAGCACAATGTGTCTCTGTGGGAGTGATATCCACAAAGCCACCCAATGGTCTTCTTTGACATTTAAAGGTAAATAAATGTCCTCCACTTCAGTCCCCCACGTCTTCTGTACTTTTGCATACTGGGGGAGTTGACCTGCATAGTAATCCCACGCCCCACCTGGTAGCGTTTTTCCACTCCCGTCAGGATTGGGTTCTGAGTTTTTAAAGTCATTGTACCGAGTAGGCCATATGTTGCCTAGAGTAGAGTCGAGGATGCAAATTTTGTCACTCCTAAACCACTCTGGATGTTCCTTGTACCGTTTCCTCAGCATATTCAACGCAGCATCCAGGTGCTGCGACAAAACAACCAAAAGAATCAAGGTTAAACATCAAAAACTTCATAGAGAAGTCTACTGGAGAAGTCTACAAGAGAAGTCTACTGGAGAAGTCTACTAGAGAAGTCTCTGAAGAAGACTTCCTAGAGAAGTCAACTGGAGAAGTCTGTCTATAAGAGAAGTCTACTGGAGAAGTCTGTCTACAAGAGAAGTCTATTGGAGAGAAGAGAAGAGAAGGCTTACCGTGTCTCTTAGCCATTGTTGCGGCGTTCGAAGAGTCCAAAACCACTCTACATTAGTGAACGGAATGATCTCTTCCCCATAATCCCTATTTAGCAAGGAAATTTCAGCAATTGATAAACTTAAACAATGAGTTAAGGTCTTTTTTATACTTACGGTTGTTGCTTCAGCCACACATCAAGTCTTCTCGTCATTTGTTCATCAATGGTAGCAAAAGGATCATATCTTTTTCCTACCTTTGAATTAACAAGTTTGTTTCCGTAAGGTGACTTATTTGCCATGGCCGGCTTCTTCAGCCTATCACTCCTTGCTCGTCTCAAAACCGCCTGCTTTTTCTCCTCTTGTTTAGATTTCGTAATCTCAGCATAATTCGCAGGTAGATTCTGAGGAGACAGAATGATAAGGCTCTTATCCGCACAAGTGACACTCGCACTCTGACCATCATCCTTAAGTGTTTCCTTGGCTGCCTTCTTCTCCTCTTGTTTAGCTTTCTGAAGCGGTAAATTCGGTTGTGGTTTTTGAGGAGGTGGTATCATAACTCTCGGATCCGCACCAGTGACACTCGCACTCTGGCCATCTTGAAGGATTTCTTTGTTAAACATTTTACTCTGAAAGTAGAGGATCAAAGTCGAATCATATACCAAATAGAATATATCATCCAAACAAGAAAGGGAAGAAATGTTAAAATGTCAAAAGAGAATACAGAATCTAAACAAGATTACGCACTGACCCCAATATCAGGAACAGTCTTGTTCTCATCAGCAGCCGGTTCATTGGAGACCCCCATATGAAGAGCTGGGGCAATTTGGTTGGATTTGGTTTGCTCTTCCTTTCCAATCTTCACAGCCTCTTCTTTTCCCTCTTTCACAGCCTCAATGTGTTCCAAGCGTTCCTCAATATTGTTGACCTTATCACCAAGGATTTTGATAATATTTTCACAGCGTTTAAAACCAGCATCAACCTTCTCTGACAAGTCCTTAAAATGCATGTCAAAGTGTGCTTGTATGCTCTGTACCAATGAAGGTAGTTCCGCCGTGTAACCAGACTCAAATTCTTCTCGACTCCTCTTCTCCGGTAAGCTAACAAGGCTAAGGCTCATGCTGCTTTCATTTTTCACACCAGGCTTCACCCTTGACTTCACACCCTGCTTTCTTGTATCATTAGCGGAATCAATCACACCCGTCACTTGCCAGTGATCATGGGTCCATCTCCAGCCTGGTTCAGAAATAACTGAGATTATGTTAACTATCTTCTGGTCGTAAACATCATCATCCCACCTTGGGAACATATCTTCGTACTCATCCTTCATCACACAGCTTAGGACATTCACCTACAAAATAGACATATAAGACGTAGACCGATTAACCAGAGAAGTCTACTGGATAAGAGAAGTCTAGTAGAGAAGTCTACTGGAGACTTCTCCAGTAGAAGTCTACAATAGAAGTCTACTGGAGAAGAGAAGTATAGTAGAGAAGTCTACTGGAGAAGTCTACTGGAGAAGTCTACTGGAGACTTCTTCAGTAGAAGTCTACAATAGAAGTCTACTGGAGAAGAGAAGTATAGTAGAGAAGTCTACTGGAGAAGGAGAAGTCTACGAAGAGAATGAGAAGTCTACAAAGACCTGTTTGTACATGTTCTCTTTCATGTATCTCTTGCCTCTGGATCCCTTGAAAGCCAGTAGAGGTGGAGTAGGTTTATGTGGAAAGGGACCACCATATTGGGCTGCATAATCCGGTAGAGAATAGTACACCCATATTTGGAGAACATGTACGAAGCCTTCCAGTGTATACGATAACTTTACCAAGTCTTTCTCCTTCACTGACTTGATGAGTAACTTCAATGCAACCTTACCCCATGGGTAGTTCTGGAAGGCAGTGATATCCATCACAAGCCTAGCAAGGTTAACATGGATTGGTGTTGTCTCCTCTTTAGCTTCAATGTAACCGACGTATATGCATAGATATCCCAACCTGATGCGGTCCAACCGTGTCCACTCTGCACATAAACCACAAGCTTCTATTAACTCGTTCACAGTTGGACCCCTGTCCAGATCAACTCCCATAAGGGTCCAAAATTGCCGCGTTTCTTCAGTGACCTCTACATCTGGGTTATCCAAGTTCGGAACGTCGTGGCAATTCAGACCGGTAATCTCCTCAAACTCAAGCAATGAAAACCTCAACGGCTTGTTACCAATCAGACTCCATATCTCATGGGGTTTTTTGCACTCTAGCTGAGCAGTTAGTATATAATGAACCATCCTCGATGCCCAGCCAAACTCGAGAGCATGGAACCGTAGCACCACACCTAATGGAGAGAATAAAAGCTCTTCCCACTCATATTTCCTTAAGACGTTGCGTAGAGATTCAAATAATTTTGTATTTCCAGCATAGTAGTGTATGCTTTTACCCGCTTCAGGCTCATCTCCTTTGGAATAAAGCCTTGACGGAAAACTTATTGCATCCATATCCATCATCGCATCCATATCCACTGTATTTCGATGAAGTTAAACCGAATTCGTACTTTCCAGCGGCGGCAGATCGGCAAAGAAGACTGAAAAAAGAAAGTCAAAGCTCGAATCAGATAGAGAAATAGCGAGTAAGAGATAGTAAAATCAAAAAGAGTTGAGAGAATGAAAAAAAGGCATGAAGTGTCCGACGGTGATGATGGAGACGGAAGGTGGTAGATCTCTTGTTTGGAGACGAAAGGTTGTAACTTTAGGTTGTAAATTTAGGTTGTAAATTAACCGCATTTTTGTGGTTTTATAGGTAGGGTAAATACATTGGTTAAGTTCGGTTAATTTGGATGGGTAAAAAAATTGGTTCAATTTGGTTCAGCTTAACTACACGATTTGATGAATGTTTAAGAAATTCAAATTTTTAAAATGTTTTTTAAAAAATTCAAATTTGCCTCCTCATGTTTAGTAGACTTCTAAATGCGATTTAAATCTACTGGAGAAGTCTACTGGAGAAGTCTACTGCAGAAGTCTACTGGAGAAATCCACTAGAGGAGTCTACGGGAAAGTCTACTGAAGAAGTCTACTGGAGAGTCTACTGCAGAAGTCTACTAGAGAAGTCTACTAGAGAAATCTACTGTATCCAAAACCAAACATCGTATAAGAAAATAAAAGCACAGAAACATAGTGAAGACCTTCGATTTGGAAACCTTTGATTACTAAACATACTGAGAGATGCAAACAAAAACACATCCTCTCACAAACCTACTGGGCTTCGATGATGCAAACAAATACACATCCTCTAAATTAAGTCTACTTCACATAAATCGATTATTTTCAATGATTATTCGAAACCCTATACCAAAACTTTCAAAACGTATAATATATTCACTCAAAAGTTAACACTTTTATGCAAATTTGACATTTTAAATATAAAAATGATAAATCCTAACTTTAACCCTAAGTGTAAAAACATGTTTGCAACCTATGATGTACCTTATTTGGTAATCCTTTGTTTAGTATAGTATGTATTTCATTCATAACATAATTTGTCTAAGTATGTTTACCAGATATATTAACTTATTTACGAAAATGCCATTATCATCAATATTTCCAACCACCATGAACAACCAAAATGAAGCTCTAAATGCTTCCCCAACTAATTAGGAAAGGATAACAGCTTCATTTGTGAGCTCATAACTTCTTCCTTACCCATTTCCTCTCCAATTTCATCTAAAAAATTAACTAAATTTGGTTTTCAAAATTTTTTCTCTCATAATCTATCGATTTTTAATGGTTCTTTCATAAATGACGGCTGGGCTTCTTTGTTAACAGTCATATTAGAAGTTTCAGGTGCTTGAAAGAGCTGAAAACCGAGCTCTACGTGTGAAAAAGAACAAAAAACCGTGTTTTCCGATTTTGTAGACTGCACTAGAAGTTTACTAGTTAACGAAAGGTTAGATTTGCAATTGACCTTTTTTAAAAATATTCAAAGTAGACTGCTCGTGAAGTCTACTTGTTTTCCTTTGATAAAAAAAAAACACTGAAGTCTAACAATTGTTTATATATTAATATATATATATATTTTTATCTAAATGGACTAATTAAATTTTGGGAGCAAGGCCAATATTTTATTGGCCCTGCGAGTGAGACACTGAAATTGTTCAGCAAGATCTCTGTTTTACTTGTAATATCTAGGTTTACGCCACTGTTCAGTTTTTACGTCTACAATTTATAGTTTCCTTTTAAACATGAGTAGATCTCGCGCAAGCTTAAAATATTTTGAAATATTAAAAAAATATTTAGAGAAAATTGGTTTGTATACCCTAAATCTTATTAGAAATTTGAAATCTATACCAAATTTATTACACTTTAAAAAGTATTCAATTTTAAGAGTTGAAATAACAGTTTTATCCTTAATTAACAAGATTAAGTTAGAAAAAAATGATTGATTTTTCTAATATTTATTTAAAAATTCATTTATAATATTTTGTAAATATTCTAGATAAGAATTAAGTTAAATTACAATATATTAATTTAAATAAAATTACCATTTTATATGTTTTTTATAAAATAAAATTACGAATTAATTTTATAATTTATATAATAATATGTCAAATCGATGAATATAAAAATTAAGTCAATTGTTTAAATAAGTTGACAAAGTAAAAAATCAACCAACCAAAATATAAATCGATAGTTTACAATAAATCGATGAAAAAAAAATAAGTCGACGAATTAAAAAAAAAAAGTTAGTGGTTTAAATAAATCGATAACTTAAAATGTCAATCAAACGAAATATAAGTCAATAGTTTAAAATAAGTCGACGAAACTGAAAATTAAGTCAATGGTTAAATAAGTCGAGAAAGTAAAAAAATCAAGCAAACGATAATATATGTCAACAATTTAAAATAAATCGACGAAGATGAATATAAAGTCGGCAAAAAAGGTCAATGGTTAAACAAGTCGACAAAGAAAAAAATCAATCAAACGAAATATAAGTCAACAGTTTAAAATAAGTCGATGAAGCTGAATATTAAGTCGACGAACATAAAAAGTTAGATCAACTAAATAAATAAATCAACAAAGTAAAAAATCAACTAACCAAAATATAAATCGACTGTGTAAAATAAGTCAATTTTTATTTTGTAGTTCAAATAAAGAATTTAGCTTTTAGATATTAATTTACAAACAAAATATTTTTAAAAATAAAAAGTACATACAAAACTATATTTCGAATTTAAACTTAATAACTTGAATTATTCTTAAGTTATATAGTAAGTTAAATATATAGGGGTATTTACGTACTTTTACGTAACAAAAAATTATATTTTTCTAACTTTACAATATTAAGTTTATTTTGCAAATTTTCATTAAAATTTAGGATATTTCTCAAAATTCTCCAAATATCTACTTGAGATGGTTAAGCTCTGGCCCTGGATAACATTGGTTGCGCTCCCAACATAGATAGCATTTACTTCTCAGTGATATGACCCTTGCATAGATGGAGAGACGTACGTCGAATCCAAAAGGCGTGGAGTTGAAAATGATTGTCATAAGTTATGATCCCTTTCGCATGGCCTTTCGCATGGCTAGTATTAGTAATGTACGAAAGGATTGGTTAGCCCAAAATGAACTCGTCCCGGCAACCGGGAAAAATGTCAAAAAAAAATTCAACTTTTAAATTGTGGTAAATAAAAATTCTAACTTCTGAAATCCCATTTAAAGCTCAATTTTTTTGTTGATTTTTAAATAAAATACTTAATTTTTGTTGACTCGCCGTTTAAGGCTCGTTGTTATGTTTTAAATAAAATACTTAACTTTTGTTGACTCGCCGTTTAAGGCTCGGAGTTAATTTTCTGTTAACGATCTCCGTTTAAACAAAACGACGACGTTTTAGTTTTTATAGAACGACACCATTTTATCAGTTATGAGAAAACAAAAATGGAAAAAATGTCGAAAAAGCTCCAACTTTCAAATTGTGGCAAAAAAAAAACTCTAACTTTTGAAATATCATTTAAAGCTCAAAGTTTTTGTTGACTTTTAAATAAAATGCTTAACTTCTGTTTCCTCGACCGTTTAAAACTCGTCGTTAAGTTTTCATTAGGAGAGTTAATTTTTTGTTAACGATCTCCGCTTAAACAAAATGACAACGTTTTGGTTTTAATAAAACAACACCGTTTTATCAGTTACGAAGAAACAAAAATCCCTAAATAACACCCGAATCCCCAAATCAAACCAAAAATCAATTCAATCTAAGAACCCTATAATTCTCTCTTCTCTTGTTTTTGCTTCGTCACGCCTAAGCCACATACACACTTTGTCGACTGTAACCAAAATCGTTAGAGGTGACAATCTTCAAAATAGTCAGTACAAACGAGAGAAGAGAGAATTTGGGAGAAGAGAGAATTCTAGGGTTTTTAGATTAAAATCGATTTTGGTTTGACTTGGGGATTAGGGTTTGATTTGGGGATTTTTGTTTTCTCATAACTGATAAAACAGTGTCGTTTTATTAAAAACAAAACGTCGTCGTTTTGTTTAAACAGAGATCGTTAACATAAAATTAACTCTCCTAATGAAAACTTAACGACGAGCCTTAAACGGACGAGTCAACAAAAGTTAAGCATTTTATTTAAAGTCAACAAAAACTTTGAGCTTTAAATGATATTTCAGAAGTTGTAATTTTTTTTGCCACAATTTGAAACGTGGAGTTTTTTCGACATTTTTTCCACCATAACTAATAAAACAGTGTCGTTTTATAAAAACCAAAACGTCGTCGCTTTGTTTAAATAGAGATCGTTAAAAGAAAGTTAACTCTGTTAAAAAAATTAACGACGAACCTTAAACAGCCGAATCAACAAAATTTAAGTATTGTATTTAAAAATTAACAAAAACTTTAAACTTTAAATAGTATTTCAGAAGTTGGAGTTTTTTTTTTTTTGCTATACTTTGAAAATTGGAACTTTTTTCAACATTTTTTCCCTTTATAAATACCCCAGCGAGATAACACAATTCTTCTTTTCCTATAAACCTAGGATACATCATATTCCACCGAGACCTTTCTAAGTCGGTTGGAGAACTATAACCACTTAAATACTCGTCCTACCTACATTTATGTTTCTGTCCAATCGTGTGCCTTGTTATGACTAGAGAGCATCGGAGAATAATCGAGAAGATAACATTCTGCCGTCCCAACAATCTCATGTAAGCTTTTATTACCAATATATAATTCAAATGGAAAAAAAAAACAGAACAAGGGAAACCACAAAATATTTTGGATAATGAAAAGAAAAGAAAAAGGATAGGAGTGTAGTTCCACGAAGTAGTACATCTCCCAATTCGAAAGAAAATATAAAAAATATTAATGACAACAATCACAAGCAAAGGTTCCTCCCATCATCCACTATGCACAAGATCACCAAATTCTTACAAACATAATGTACACTGCAAACAAGCAAATTAACATAATATCTCAGTGGCCCTTGTCCCGTGGAGCTTCAGAGTGCATGGCATTGTAGTCTTTTGTGTAAACCCGGTGCCTCCTCTCCCGCACATATATAACCCAAAACACCAAAGACAGCATTACAGCAGTTGACACCAACACAAGACCCACATAGATCCACCGCGTATATCTCTTCAGTCCTGGGCAATGATCCCTCTCTATATCAGTGAATGTCGACCTCACAAAGTCACACCCTTGCAGGTCTGCCAAGAAAGGACCATACCGGTACAGACCATAGCTTACATTAACTGCTGCAGCCATCTGGGTGTAAAGCTTTGGCGTCAGACGTCCCTGTGTGCTGCATGTTCCCGGTGTTACAATTTGGCAAGTGTAGTTCTTCCACACCTGCATAAAAACAATCAAAAGACGGATTGTGATACTTATTCTACTAGTTTTAAGATGTGTTCTGTATTCATCCAAACTCAGAGAGAGGTTTGGAAGGTATTATCGGTTTTAAATGGAGAGAAAGGCTGAGCATTTTTTGTTGTCCTCGCCGAGGGAAACATTTTTAGGCTTTTGGGTTTGTTTGATTCTTTTTATTTTACTTTCTATTTGTGATTCTGTATTCAGAAATTTTCAGACGGAATCGTAGGCTTACCTCTGTTGCATTGCTCAGATGGACCTCACCAGGTTGACACTGTTTGTCAGAGAGATCAGCGTTGAAGGGGTTACAGAGCAAGGGCATTAGGGGACCTGACTGGTTGTAATAAAGGGGCACGAATTGAGGCAGGAAGTTCCTGTTGGTCATGTTGTTGATGGCAGAATCAACAAGGTTAACCAACTGGTATGTCACAAGCTTTGTCCGATCCAATGTTTCCCTTGCAGTTGCATTATCAACGCATGGTAAAATGTCGTCAAGAGCCGTGTGAGCTGTTGGGTTTTGGACCCATTCGTCCATGGCCACACACGTATCCCCTACCACACTGACAAAGTAGAAGAAAAGTTTTTGAGAAAGCTAGCTTATAATGCATTGCGTGTCAGATAAATGTTAAGAGGGAACATAACTCACTTGTGTAGAAGCAGAAATACACCACACAAGACGAAAGTACCCGTGACAAGAATCCAACCAAGGATTACCAACCTATCCATTGTTAATCACAATCTATTAATCAAAAGTGGAACCAACGTAAGATGGTACATAAGAATGAGACTTCACTTACGTATATACAAGGCACTGCAGTCCAAAGATTGAGCATACTGTAGGAAATCACAAATGAGAATAATGGGTAAGTTAAGTGCTGTGAGTTGTAGTCATTAAGAATTTCCTGATGCATATAACCAGACGACTTACCAAATCCAATAAATGCAAGGAAAAGCATCACAGCAGCAATGATGACGAGCGCAAGTCTCCTGCAACAAATAGTGACGACTTATAAGCAAAAAGATGAAAAAAAGATAACAATACGGTAGCAGAATATTACATGTTGTCTAAGACATCTTGGATCCTGTCTTGGTTCTCCATTGTTTTGACAGAAAGAGTAGTGGCAGAGGAGTTGATCTTTCCCTGTATGTTGTCGATGCTCGAAAGAACATCCCCTGGCAGAACGATGGATTGCACATCGATCTTCTTAGCTGCGTTGAGATAATCTGACACATTCCTGAGGTTTTCTGAAGTGAGATTGGCCTGACTCACCACATAGTCCAAAGTATCTGTTGTGCTAGCATGAAATTTCCCTTGACCAGTGTAAAGGAAAACACATCCCACACTGGAATACCAAACACAGATATTAAAAAAACAAGGATGACAATAGAAAAGCAATTTAAAAAAGGAGAGTACAATTTACATTGCTGCGAGTGTGAACAATACGAGGAGGATAAGGGATAGAGCATAAGCCGTCCGAGAATAGCCGTAAGGTCGACGGGCACAGCAGCAGTAACAAAGGCAAATCATAGACAAGGATAGCCCGAAGAACACAAACCAGACTCCTGCTATAACAAAGAAAGGCGCCGCTGTAAAAGCAACAGACTGCACCAAAAGCAAAGGAATGAGAGAATGATTGTATTAGTCATAAGATGTCACACCGATTGGTTAATGGTTTCAAGCATCATCATTCATCAATACAAGGCTAATTATGAATGGTAATCCAATTTTTCCACTGGTTAAGCGTAATTAGACCTTAAAACAAGCAAACTCCACTTAGCAAGGGCTTTAATTGTAAAGATCAAGACTTTAATCAAAATCTAGGAATCTAAGAAGAACCCAAGTCAAAGGAACAAAACCCAAGTCTGAAGGAGAGAAATAGAAGCCGACAGACAGATATTTCGGAGATTGGACCACACATAAATAAATACTCACGGTCCAATAGTTGGTGTTGCTTATGTTCCATCCACCAGTGTAGAGCTTGAAATTGTCATGAGGATCTTTTCTTTTTGTTCTCCTTTCAGCCAAAATCAGAGATGCGTTTTGTCCACTTTCCTCTGCCATAACCCTTTCTTTTACACTTGTTCTCCATTCTCCTACACGAATTCCTTTTTCTGAAACAATCCAAACCAAAATTGAAAAAAACACCACAATTTTCAGAAGAAATAAAATATCTCTCTCTGTATGTCTTACCAACACTCGATGTTGCAGTGGCGACCAGAAGAAACGAAGATAGAAAAGCCACAAGTATAAAAACTCTTTTAGATCTGGAACACAACATTCTTTTTTTTTTTTTTTTTTTTGTCGATTTTGGTTTGCTTTTTTTTCTTTCTCTTCTTCTTTGTGTTCAGTCTTTATAGTCGATCGTGATGGAGAGACAATGGGAGGGTGATGTTAAGAAGACGATTGATTTGAGATCCCGCTTGACGCGGTTCTCTTTCTCTTCCTCCAATCCTCGGGCTTTTCATAATTTCCAAATGGAATTTTTCTTTCTTTCTTTTTCATTTTTCCCATTTCGAAATTAGTTTCCAATGTGCTTTTGCAGACTAATTAATTCTTTTGAAAAGATGTTCCGGCTAATTCAATGCTTTTGGGCAAGTATTCATCCAATTCTTAATGTTGAATCAAATTTATTTATTTTAGAGATAAATTGGTGAACAATTATACCATTAGATTTCATAATTATACAGTAATTTGAAAATTAAACAAGTAATCAATTCAAGCATAAAATGTTTTAAAATAGTGGATAAAATTCTAATGAAAAACAAATTATACTATATAAAACACATAGAATAAAATATCATATTATACTATTTATTATAAGTTATAATTTTAAAAATATCACTTTTATAATAATAATAGAGAAATTGAGTTGTATATCAAAGTTTAGAGGCAAATTGGCAAATTATATAGCTACCTATCTTTATAATACTAATTTTCAAAAATATATTCGGTTGTTGTTTATTTTCAAAAATATAACTCGTATATATTTTTTTAATCGACTAATCACTTTATTAATGAAACAAAAATAAATTTGAGAACTCAAAACAGAGCCACCAAATTAAAAAAAAAAAGCCAAAAACCAAGACTCGAATATAAAGGAAAAGAAACAACATGACACTCAAAACCCATCGATAATGAAGAAAAAGAAGTTACAATTTTGCTTCTCGGAGAATTCGATTGTGTAACCAAATCGGACTTCCCATGGCTAGATAAGAGTTGAACCGTCCAACGGTTATAAGAATTTAAAAAAAATCAAACCTATAAAGGTTTTGTAAAGCTTTTTTTTTTCTGTCACATAAAACTTGTTTATAAATATTTATAAAACATGTTATAATCGAAATAACCTTATATAAATCAATTCTAAATACAAAATACTAAACCTTATATCTAAAAACCTAATCATGAACCTAAATAAAAGGAAAAGAATACTCTAAGTTACATTTGTGAACCAAAAAAAAAAAAAAAAGAATACTCTAAGTTACACACATCCACACAAATTGTTCCAAGAATATGGAAATTCGTTCAGGGAACTTGTTCTACAACTTTTATTATATGGTCTTTTTGAGAGTTTAGCATAACTTCTTGAAGTATTTTATGATAATATAAAATAGTGACAAAATGTGGTATATTTATAATGTGTGAAAGCAAAACACGTTGACAGCCAGAAAGAAACACCAAAAAATTAATAAATTTGATGGTTATGTGCCCTATGCGTATGCAGTTCCAAATAGGGTTGGACATAACAGTGTACTCTGAAAATTTGGAGTACTGATTACCCAATATGATCTTAGTAAGTATTTCTAACAAACAATATTTTTATTTGACCTGCAAAAACATAGATACTCAGCAAAAATTTGTTGATCCGTTGGATACCCAATCTATTATTTTTATACGTCTAATTGTAACATAATTTATCTATAATTAAACTTAAGCAACTTGCATACAAAAAATAGAGCTATTATTACAAAAAAAAAAAAAAATCTTTTAGTATACAACATATATAGTTAATAAAATATAATATTACAAATTTTGATACTTAAAATTTGTAATCCATCATTTCCAAAATTATCGATGATAATTTAAAAACAAAAGAAATTGAAGTTGCGATTATTTATACTATACTATATATTATATAATTTATTTTATAACTAAGTTTATTAAATATTAGTAATATAGAATATAAGTATTTACATGACGGATAGTAAATCTAGTACATAACTTGACGAATAATGAAAAAAATAATATTTTTTATCCGACTCTTATCTATAGATATCAAAATTATGATATTTTTTATATAAATATTTTATTTTTCGAAATGGATATGATTAGCTAAAGAAATAGGCAACGAGTAGATGTGTCAAGTCCTAGTTCCATATCAATGACCATATAACAAATCAATGATTTTTATAAAAGATAAAAAATGGTTACGCGTATGCACACACGCGTCGAAAACACAGAGTTGTTGGCCGTGACAGAGATATTTTATTTCTTTCGCGGACAACTGACGTTTTGTAATGAGATCCTTTCTTATTTTATTTTATTTTTTTTGTCGTCGAGATCCTTTCTTCTAAGAATATAACAAGTGTTTTTTGCATATTAACCACTAACCAGAGAGGAGAATTTAGTTAGACAAAAATAGAAAAAATAATTGATTCTGGGAAAATATGTGGTATTGATCTATTATTGTAAATAAAAGTTGTATAAACTAATCTATCGATATATAAAACACCTTGAAATCGCTACTTATGTATTATAGAATAATTTTGCAGGTTCTTGTCGAAATTTTTGAAAATTGATTCACGATTTAGTGTATAAATGGCGTAGAAACTGAATACCGCGAAAAAATATATATGCGAATTTGAAGAATAAATTTTAGTTTTAAAAAATATTTATAAATTTGATACGAATAAAAAAATGTATAACGAAACTAGATTTATATTGATCTGGATCGAATATACAAAGAGATTTCGAGTGAAATGTGTTTACAATCTAAACTATAGTATTAAGCTTTTCATAGATAGGGACAAGTTGGTAAATTCTGCTTGGACTCTTTGTATTTATAGCTCGATCCACTTTCTTTGCCCAGCTCTGTATATTTTGGGTTAGCTTCGCTTATCTCGAAAACGTTTTGGATTGATCATTTAAGAATATCGCGGTTCATGTTGACTGTACATATTTTGATCTGACTCAGATCTATAATCTGGGCCCAATGCCTTTACACATTGTTCAAGTCTATTTTGGGTTTGAGTCGGAAATCTAAATCTTTTGTTATTTTATATTTTTTTTTTAGGTTTTTTGTGAGTTGGATTTGGTGACGAATCTGGTTTTAACATACGGCTAAAGAAAGTTAAGTTAGTTTGCACTTTTCACATGTCGCGAGAAAAAAAATGGTTAAAACATGTCCGAATAATAAGTAATTAGGAATATTTTCGTCTATGAATTCAACCAATGTGTGCTAACCATTGGAGGTAACTTAGGGCCGATCCCAATTACACTATTAAAGTTACAGTATAAAATCATACGTTCATAACAGTACAAATGAAAAATTACCGTTTTCCTATATTTCTACTGTGGAGTTTTGCATATCTATCTTCATTTTAGCACAGTCATCAAGATTGCATTGCAAATTTAATCTTTTTTATAAAAAATCAACATCGTATATATTAACTCTTTTATACGCTCTTTTTTTTTTTATAAAAAATATAGAATGGTTTACAATTTTTTTTTAAATGAAAAATGTTTTTCAAGTTTCTAGACAAAAGTTTAATGATTGGATGTTTAATAACTATTTATATTATGAAGTTGCTTTTAAAAATTGCTGATTGTTTAAAAATTTATCTATTTAATGATGTAGTTTTGATAGAAAACATTTTTTTTTAATTTTTATATATCTAACTAGAATATTTATATTTTGAATACTATTAATAAAAGAAGTTGAATTCAAAAAATCTTGGGAAACTTGCAAAAGTAACCCACAATTGAAGTCAATTGCATAAGTAACCCCAATTTTCTTCCCTCTCATATTTTGCCACTTTCTCCCTCTTTTATCTTTAATATCAACACATATTCACGAAAATGCCATTATGTTCTGTTTTTTTTTTTAAATTCCGAAATATTGCAAATGACACAAACACCAAAAGATCTCAACATATTTACGAAAATGCCATCTTCTTCAATTTTGCCAACCACCATGAACAACCAATTTGAGCTCTAAATGCATTCCCAACCGATTTTTTTAAGTGCAAATACTCAATATATAATCTCATTACCTATTGTCTTCCATTTCCCCTCTAATTTCTTCAAAAAAACTCTTAAATTTGTACTTCAAAATTTGTCTTTTATAAACCTAACGATTTTCGATGGTTCTTGCATAACAAGGTCTTGGGTTCTTTGTTACCGGTGAGATTCAAAGTTACAGGTGGTTGAAGATGCTAAAAACGAGCTTAAACGGCGAAAAAGGTAGATTTACTTGATTTTTGCCTGTTTTCAGATCTGCTTTGCGAAAGTAGACTTCTTTTATAGTCTACTGGTCAACGGAGAGGTTATATTTGCAATTGACTATTTTTGAAAATATCCAAAGTAGAGTTGTTTTTCAGTCTACACGTTTTCATTTGGAAACAAAAAAAACGTTTGTAGACTTCATATGAAATCTACTTGAAGTGAGGTTAGTTTTGCAATTGACCAAAACTTTGACTTTATAGAGTAGACTGCCAAAGAAGTCTACAACATGTAGACTTCCTTTGAAGTCTACTATGTAAAAAATTGAGGTTATTTTTGCAATTAACTCAACTTTGACTTTTTAAAGTAGACAGAAAAAGAAATCTACTTTTAGAATATGTTAGTTTTGCAATTGACTAAAATCTCAAAAATTTTGACCACGGAAAAATATCTTTGTAGACTGCAAAAGAAGTCTATAAACGAAGTAGACTTCTTTTGCAGTCTACTATTTAATTAAATCGAGATTTTGGTCAAACACAAAACTAACCTCTTTTTTCAGAGTAGAGTTCTTTTGCAGTCTACACAGATAGTCAAACTTTAGTCAATTGCAAATATAACCCGCCAGGTCAAAGAAGTCTACAAACGAAGTCTACTTTTGATTGTACACTGCAAAAGAAGTCTACTTTGAAAAAACGATTTTCCGCGTATTTGTGTATACTGCAAAAAAAGTTTACTTTTGATTGTAGACTGCAAAAGAAGTCTACACGAATAAAGTCAAAGTTTTGGTCAATTGCAAAAATAACCCAAATAGTTGTGTAGACTTCTTTTGCAGTCTACGTACTTATGCTCTAATTGTAAAACTAACCTTCCAGGTCAAAGAAGTCTACACACGAAGTCTACAATTGTAGACGTTTTTTGTAGTCTACATTTACGGTTTCACTAATAATTTGTTTATAATTCATTAGTAATGAATTTTGTGGTTTTTGTTTTTTCTAAATGTGTGTTAACATGGTGTTGTAATGTATAAAAATTTGATATGAAAATGTATAATATATATTTTATAAATTAGTTTTCTTGTTTGATTGGTATCTAGCTCATATATGTAGACTTCTGAAGAAGCCTGCTCCGAGTAGACTTCTTTTTTAGTCTACAGTTACGATTTTACTAATAATGCATTTATAGTTCATTAGTAATGAATTTTGAGGTTTTTTTTTTTCTAAATGCGTATTAATTATGGTGTTTTTTTAGTATAAGTTTGACATGTATATGTGTAATAGATAATCTTTAACTTAATTTTCTTGTTTAATTATCATATGTGTAGACTACATCCGCAGTCTACTTCATGTAGAATTCTTTTGTAGTCTACATTTATTAATTCACTAATAATGCATTTATAATTCATTAGTAATGAATTTTGTGGTTTTTGTTTTTTTTCTAAATGTGTGTTAATTATGGTGTTGTAATGTATAAAAATTTGATATGAAAATGTATAATATATATTTTATAAATTAATTTTCTTGTTTGATTGACATCTAGCTCATATATGTAGAATTCTGTAGAAGCCTGCTGCGAATAGACTTCTTTTTTAGTTTACATTTACGATTTTACTAATAATGCATTTATAATTCATTAGTTATAAATTTTGTGGTTTTTGTTTTTTTTTCTAAATGTGTGTTAATTATGGTGTTTTAATGTCTATAAATTTGGCATGTATGTGTTTAATATATATTTTATAAATTAATTTTCTTGGTTAATTGGTATCTAGCTCATATGTGTAGACTTCTTTTGTATTCTGCATTTACGATAGCTAATGTGTTTTTATTTGCTCTTTGTCCACCGATAATGGTTCAATTTCTGGTTGTTTATGGAGAATGGGTTCATCATTTTTTAGATTTTCTTGCTCCCACATGTGTGTTAATTATTTGTCTTCCTTATGCCAAATTCTTAGATATAAGAATATATTAAAGTATAGGACTAATCTTTTGAACACGTAAAAAAATCCTAAAATTAGGATGTTCCGTTTGTAACTCTAACACAAGTATGTGTTTTGTCTTGACAATCTTATGGTATGTATTTACGTTTTTCTCTTGTTATGTCTTCTTTCTTTTATTGTTCTTTCTTCAAAGTAAAAAATATTATTAATCATTCACTAATACGGAGAAATTCACCCTTGATGTCACAGAGCAGACAAAATATAAGCTTTTGTTGATCCGAATTCGGTCATATACATAAATTTTTCTTATTTATCATTCACAAATAATCTTGTTTAGTGGCAACACAAGAAAATAAAAATCTTGCCATTCATGACTAAGAATCTTGTAAACAGTTAAAAAATTAGTGAGTATCTATCTGCAGCTCCGTCTCAACAGTCATGGTCATATAATTGGCATCGAATATACATATGATCTTGTTGAAAAGGAGCATGATCACTCAGTTCACAAGCATGGTAACATTTTAAACTTTCTGAGCCTCTTCAAGTTTGTACCTTCTCCGACGAGCTTCAAATCCCTCAATTATCATTATAATGTCTTTGTCTTGAACCTTTTGGAAGAACAGATAGTCATGTCCATGCTAGTTCTACGAACATGTAAACTTGTATTAACCATAGTGAATATTCCAAACTAATAATAATAGTTTCTCAAAAATGATGTTGTATTTGGAGAACTGAATATACACAAATTTGTGTGCATCCAAATCAAATATTATTAGGAACTTACAAGTTGAATTGAGGGTTATCATTAAGGTGGCACATATATAAGAGAGTCCCAGTAATAGTTGTCATGGTAGCTAATTTTTTTTTTTTGGTTATAAGAATAGAGAATTACTTACACATGAGAATTTGATATCTTTTGTGCTTGCTGAAGATGGCAAAGAAGAATACAAGAATGTGACCAAAGCATTCAATTTTCTTGGCTTTGATCAAGCTGCTGAGATGATGATTAAGAAGGTGAAGCAAGCGTTGGCAGATGGAGAAGGATGCCAGGTATTAACCCCTGCTATTGTCGATAGAAAAACTCGAACCGTTTGCTCGCATAAGGAGCTGAAGAGTAGTAAATAGTTAAAAAATTAGTGAGGTCTATTACACCATTTGCTCGCAGAGCAAAGGCCACATATAAGAAAATGACAAGGAGCTTAGCCTACAAAGGATTCTAGAACAAATACTTGAATCATATTCATAAATCCCTAGAGAAATGACACATTAGTCACTATATATCAAAGATAGATACTTACAAGAGGTTCCCATCTGGTAGGCATCTCCTGTTATTATAAGAAAAGAAAAAATGAAAGAAACAATTAGAAAAATGTCTTAACCTCAGGAAAATTAAATCAATCAGATCTTAAAACCAAAATCAACTAAAACCATTTGAGCCAATTTCAAGAAATCACCATCACGACCAAAATTGAGAAATTAAACTGCATTTTCCTCCCTTACCATGCTCCTGCAAAAGAAAAAGAAATTAATTTTTTTTGCCATACATGACTAAGAACTAAAAGAAAGCACATCAATAACAGGAGGAGGATATTACTTAGCCCAACCGGGGAGACGTTAATCGGAAAATCCAGTAGTTTAAGACCTGTAATAAAAGGTCCTGATCTAGACGGTGATGGAGCAAGTAGAGGTGAGATTTCAAGGGATTCGAAACGAATCGGGTCGGGTTTAGGTCATTGGATAATGGGTCAATAGTCACGTGCTCCGTCCGTGACTTCTACGGCGGCTTATCGGAGGTCCGATTTAAGACTTCTCCTTGGCGTTATGGGAGCTCCTCTCGCACCTATTCATCTTCTTCACCTCACCACCACCATCAAAGATAACTCAATCTTTACAAAAAATTTTAACCAACAAAGTAGATCGGAAAACTTACTGGGCTCTCGAACAAGAAGGTGACGGTATCACCACCGTCATCAGCTTTGATGGTGATGATGTCGTCATTGCCGACACATTTAAGCATCTTCGACATGTTGCCGAGGTTCATCCCCATGGACAGGTGCTCGAACTCTTCAGATCTCAGCAAGAGAGACACGAGAGGGCAACGTGACTCGAATTCATGGCTTGGAGCGAGAATACAGTGTTGGAGCAGTCGAAGTTCGCATGGTTCACCAGATCCTTAGAGAGAGGCGTTTGTTTGAGCGCCGTTTTAGAGAGAGAAGTGTTGAGGTCCTCTTTTAACAAAATTAGGGTTTTCTTCGGTAAGATTGATTTATATATGGAGGTAAAAATATTTGGTTAAGTTAATAATTTGATTGGTTTTCTTCGGTTAAGTTTGGTTTGGTTCTGGTTAAATACACCATTTGATTGGTTTTGTTTGGTTATAAATAATCAGTTAAATTTTTAAAATGTTTTTAAAAAATTCAAATTTGCCTCCATATGTTTCAATTTTTTTTATTTCAATTTTAGTTTTAATTCGTTTAATAGACTTCACATGAAGTCTACCGGAGAAGTCTACGGGAGAAGTCTACTGGAGAAGTCTACTTGAGAAGTTTACTGGAGAATTTAAATTTAAATTTAAATTTCATATGTAATTAGTAAGTAGACTTCAATTGAAGTCTACTAGTATAATATTTATAACCTAATTTATCTTTGTTTCTTTAATTTGTGAAATTTTAATTTTTATACTTTACAATTATTTATACTTTAGTCATGAATACAAATGTTTAATCAAACTAATTTTTCTTAGTTTATAAATTTAAATTTCATAAATAATTAGTAAGTAGACTTCCATTGAAGTATACAAAATATCTAATGTAGACTTCTAATGAAGTCTACTTACAGAGTAGACTTCTAAAGTACAATGTAGACTTCTCGAGGGTTACAACGGTAATTATGGCTTTCGTTTTTTTATTGGTCATAAGGGGTGTAATTGTAATTTCACTATCCCATTGAATTAGTTTTGTTAAATATAAGATAAGGGGTCTAGTTTTGCAATTGAAATGAAAATATAGGTTATTTGTAGCAATTCTCACAAAAATCTTTAACAGAAAAAAAAAAAAGTTGAATTCAAAAAGAAGTTTATGGTATATTTTAACATTTTACCAAAAAAAAAGTTTATGGTATGTTAAAAGAAAAATGAGCTACGTGGTCGCCATTACTACTTCTCTTTCGAGCATCTCTAATTTGCTTTTTCTTTTTCGTCATTTTTATAATCGTCACTAAAAACAAATAAAAATATAATTGTCAGTGTTTATGTGCTGTGCGATCCAGAAAAGAAAACGGTTTCTTAAATATTTCTTCGACCAATGTTTCATTCGTCACATAATCTAGACAAATATCAGATACTTTAATAGGTTAACTGTGTACGGTATTTCTCTCACAAACTATGCAACTAAACTCTAAAAATTATTTGATTTTTGATACTTTATTTTGTTTTTAGTGTTTATGTAGCTTTAAAATCATTTTAAAAAGGATTAATTAGCTCAATGACTATATTGAGCCAACTAAATAAGAATATAGCCATAATCATTGATAAATTAAGTAAATAACATAGTGGGAAGTGAGTTGCCTATTTTACCCCCAAAATTGATGAACATCACGTGTCTTTATGAGTTGAATGCATCTTCTTTCGATATTTATTATATTTGATCAGCTATTCTTTTTCTTTAAAAATAAATCTTTCACCATTTTTATTTTAATTGATTTAGATCTCTTAAAAAAAATGCATTCAAATTCTTTATATTACTGAAAAATGTAGTTTTTCTATGTACATATAATAATTTGAATTTAAAAAAAAGAAGAAGAAATTACTCGTATAACATATATTTTACTACAATAAGTAATATTCCGTGCATTCTATAAGTTCGTCTATTCTATAACTAATTTATCAAATAGAATAGTATTACAAACAGTTTAATGACTATTTATAAGTGATAGGTATAAAAAAAAGTTCTGCTCCAAATAAAACAATCTAGCTTGCAAGTGCACATCCAAATAGTCGTTGTATTTAAGGATCAAATCCACAGAGATTTAGAGCACACAAAAACAATATGAATCAAGAAAGTACGCTAAGTTAAACAGGGTTTGTGGTTTTCAGTAATTGGGCAAATGTAAAATCGGTGTAAACAATAAGAGGAAAACGTTGGGCTTTCAGAGGTTCTCAGGGATTCATAATTCAAATTATTCAGGCAAAATTCCTAGGGGCAATTGATTCAATTCTACTTCATCCTAGAATATAAACATATAATAAATTAAGCATACGCTTACAATAATAACTCCTAATTCGAATTCGCCCTATCGATAAACTCTTGCAGCGATAAAGACTTGTTGTAATTGTAATCATGTTCAATTGTTCATTTAACTAAATAAGTTAACTTTCGAAACCTAAAAAATCAAACTCATCAAATACCATATTCATGACAAAAGAATGGAACAATTAACACACAATACTTCGTCTAAGATCAGTTTCAAGGTGATCAATCCGAGAAACATGCAATAAGAACATATCTAGATAAATGAATACTCTTAATCTATCAAAATCGCTACCCTAATTACAAAATCTATCTATCGAACCATGAAATCCCCTCGAATTCATCCCCATATAACCCAACAAAGGAACTACTCAATCATGACAAAGTAAATAATAGCAAAAGCAATAGATAAACTCATAATCATTAAGAACAATAGTAAAAAGGTTCGAGAAAAATTCTCTATGGGTTACAAAGAGGTGAGATCCTTCTCCCTTAACCAAAACAAGCAATAGAAATAACAAGTAAAATAAATGAATGCCTTAAGAGCTTTGTAATGATCTTTGAGTGTTGAGAAGTACGTGTGAGCGTGTTCTTCTTCTCGTGGCTTCTACTGACTTTATATAGGGGAAAAATCGTATTTAGGGAGAAACCCTTGAAGATTAGGAGATAATGTCGAAAAAAAAAATTTCCAATTTCCTCGGATGAGGTGATCGGTTGATGACCAAGGTGTTCGATCGATCATCGTGTTACATCGTTTTTGCTTCAAAACCAGGGGCTCTACGTCCGGTCAATTATGAGTAAATATAAGCCTTTAAATTACTCACAATGTTTTTAAACCCTGACTTGGATATCAAACCAGACAGCCTTCCGAGTCACTGGATCACTCCGTTGAACCGGTTGGACCGCGAGTCACTTATTTCAACAAAAGAAAACTATCTATTGTTAATTAATTAAAAATTACAATTTATAAATTCGTATATACTCAAAATGTATATACGAATAACTGTTTTTGTTTTATTTGTCAAGATATATATTTGTATGTTATATGAATTTACTGTTTTTGTCAATTAATTAACTGTTTTGTTCCTTTTTTATGATTCGAAATAACTTTTTGTTTTTATATAGAAATAACAATGATAAATATTGATTGAAAAATATAAAACAAAAAAGAACGAAAGCAAGGAAATACTTTTTTCTAAAAAAAAAAAAGCAAGGAAATACTATCATTGAATTAGTTTATCAACTTACCATAAGAAATAACTAAAAAGAAAAGGAAAATGAAATCCGGATCGTCAATACGATCGGGTCACGGTTCGACCTGTCCGACCGGACTGGTCGGTCTGGGTCACAAAACATTGACTTACTCTTTATTCGAACATAGAACATATTTCAGTAGATCGGTGATATCTAAATATCAAACCGTCGGATTGTGTCGATTAAATATTCATTTTGAAGCTCAGATCCATCTCTTTCTTGTGATAATATGAGCTTAATCTAACGATGGTAACATCTTCATCTGGAGCGAAACATCTGATGGTCAGGATCTATCTTTTTTTTTTTAAATGCTTGATTTCCTTCATTTTAGGCCTAAAATGCTCTAATTTTCTGTATAGACTTCAAAACCCATGAAAACACTAAAAGTAGCATATAAAGCCCAAAACTTATTCATTTATTTATTAAAAACATATTAAAAATGTACTCCCTCTGTTTCTTAATATAAGATGTTTTAGAAGGTTTTTTTTTTGTTCCATAGTATAAGATGTTTTCATATTTCTATGTAGCTTTTATTTTTATTGAATACTATGTAACCAATATTATTATACAGTTTTTTTCTTAATTGGTAGAATTGTTTGTATTTTATATATTTAATTATTTTATTTCAAAGAAAAGTTTTTTCTTAAAATTTGTGCTTTAAGCCAAAACATTTAATATTAAGAAACGGAGAGAGTAATAAAATGAGTCAAATATCGTATATATCAATCAAAAAACTTAAAATCCTAGAAATCTCTGGAATATTTTGGAAACTCTAAAATAATAAATATAATGAAAATAGAAATAAATAGAAAATTATCCTAATCCTAATTATGCGCTGCATCAGTTCTCGCCGACCAAAAAATACTCGTTCTCGAATCTTCAATCACGTTCTTGGCATCCAATAGATTTTCTTTAACATGTCAACAAATTCATAGCTCTTTGAAGTGGAATGGATCTTCACTAGATATGCAGGAATTTGATTCTCAAAAGGATTATCTTCGAAGATGAACTTCATAACTCTGATATCATCTTCATAAATATCATAGACGAATCGCCATAGATCTCTCTGTAGATATGATGGTTTTCTTCTCTCTCAACAGATAGACTTTAGCCGGTGATAGGATAGACGTCGCCACTCACCATGACATCTAGAATCAGTCTTTGCTTAAGAAATCAAAGAGACGCAACTGTGATACCAACTGATGGAGCGGAAGCAATGATAAGTGTTGGGGTCAGATTTCAGTCCTGTGAGATCGATATAGCTACGAGGTCAATCTAGGCCCAAAATGACATTAAGCCCATAAGCAAAATGGGCTTAATGGAATAATGGGCCTAAATTAGATTTATTGCTTAATGGGTCAAGCCTATTTTATTAGCTGGCCCATTTTGGATATTTCACTATATATAGCTCATTGTACTCATCCAAAAAGGGGATCCGCAACTTTTCGCACAAACACTTTAGCAACAAATCAATAAAGCTTTCTTAACATTATTTTCGTGTTTTTGTCTTTGTTCTTAGTTGTTCTTGTGAATTCTTTCCAGAGATCTCGTTTCCTTAAAAACCCTTGACAAATTCAATTGAGTTGGTTTCGACCTCCACAATTTGGCGCCGTCTAAGGGGAATTGAGACTCTCTTACACAAAAGAATCACCCGAAAACAGATCTGGCAGAGATGACCACCGACGACGTATCCGAGATTCCCAGAGGAGATCGACGAAGAGACAAGGACCCAGCAGCAGAGAGCAATGGCGCCAGCAAGAACGGTGCCGACAACCTTGGAGCCAACAACGACGGTGCCGACAAGACCAGCGCGGACCATACATGTGCCGAGAAAGATGGTGCCGAGAATCCTGGAGCAAGCCCAGCCGCTGGGGCAATGCCGGAGTTCCTCACCCGGATGCAAACGATGCTGGAGACGCTAATGAAGAAGTCGGCGGAGCAGGACGCACGAAATGCAGCCGCAGACAATGAGCAGAGGGCCCTGAACACGGCAAGCCGAGCACGAGGAGGAGGATTGATCCCGACCCGATAGTCCATTAAGCGCCTTGACCCAACGACGTTGAACTTCTCGACACCAACCGGCGAACAGAGGATCCGTGGACTGCCACCAATCCACCCCTCCCTTCCTACTGCCAAACATATCCCGACCGCTGACGTCCTTGCCGCCGACAAGTCTCCCCTGGTGATTAACCTACACGACAACCAGGGCAATGAGTACGCCTCAGGAGACCATCGCGAACCTCGAACGCGCGCCCTATCCAGACGAAGTAACACTCGACTTGGACGCGACCGAGACTTCGCCGACAAAGAAGAAGAGAATGTTTTCTGGGTGGAGCAGTCGCAACAAGACGATGAGCGTGCAACGCTAATCAAAGCCCAACAGGAGGCGTTGGCCAAGATGTAAGCAGCGATAGAACGAAACGCATCGGAGATGAAGGATATGCGATCGCAGATACATCGAGTATCTAGCAGGGCCCCTGAGATCGACCGAGTTCTCGAGAAAGCCCAGACCACTCTTTTCACGGTGCGGATCATTGAAGCAAACATATCCAATTACGGAAGGGTGAAAGTCCCAACTTACAAAGGAAACGCCGACCCTAAGAAACATCTACTGGCATTTGCGATTGCCATGGGACGGGTCAACTTCAGAGCAAACGAGAAAAACACAGCCCAGTGTCTCTTGTTCGTCAAAAGTTTCGTCGAAAGTCTCAAGGGACCAGCTCTCCAATGGTTCTCAAGACTTGAAAGAAATTCGATCGACAGTTTCGAACAACTCTCTGCCGCTTTTCTAAAGCATTATGGCATATTCATGGAGTGCGTAACCTCTGATGCCGACCTCTGGACAATGTCACATGGGCAGCAGGAGACCCTTCAGAGCTTTATCGAAAGGTTCAAATCCGTCCTGTCCAAGATAGAAGGAGTAACCGACAAATCTGCACTAGACGCCTTGAGAAACACACTATGGTACAAATCAGATTTTCGAAAGGAAATGTATGTCAACGCACCATCAACAATCCAGGATGCCCTCCATAGGGCAATGGGGTTTGCAAAGAACAAAGAGAAGTGTAACGCCCGTGAACCAAAAAGTGAATTTTTGGTGGGTGTCGATCGATTTAGGGTGGTGTGTCGATCAACACGTGTGTTTTGGACTTAGGAGAAGTCGGGGTTTGGGCATTATGTCGATCGACACGGGTTGTGTATGTCGATCGACACGGGATTAAATTAGACCGACGGGTTCGATTTAATTGTCCGGTTTGGTGGGCCGGTTTAGGGAACCCTAGGGTTCGATATTTAAGGGAGGAACAGTGAAGTTTGGCCGATTTTTCTGCCAGAAATCAGAGATCAGAAAGAAAAGGAGAATCAGAGAGTTGGAGTGAGTTCTGGTGATTTCTGGAGAAGGGTGGATCGTTCTTGAGGCTTGTGTTTTCGTGGGAGGCTATTAGGAACGAGGAGGGTTTGTTGTTGGGTCGATTTCGTGGCTGTTCAAGTGTCCTTCGTCTTTTCAATCCTTTGTCGAGGTGAGTGCGTGATCGTGGGCTTGTATAAGTATAGGGAATTGATAGAATGCGATTGCGTGGTGGTTTTTGTGTGCTTTGTGAATGGAATTGTGCAGGAAACTCGATGGCTCGCGACAGATTCGAGTCGTGTGAGGACAGACTCGTTTCTGGGTTCTGCGACGTCGTGTCGATCGACACTAGGGTGGTGTGTCGATCGACACGAGGCATCATGTCGATCGATACCATGGTGGTGTGTCGATCGACACAGTGCAGTCTGTCGATCGACACCTAGAGGTTGTGTCGATCGACATAGTGCTTCTGTGTGGGTTCGTGATGTTTGTTCCGTGTATGCTTGTTCTGTGATCATCCTCGTATTGTATCTTTTGTTTATACTTGTGCTTAATTAGCCTGTAGACGGGATGACCGCGTCGCTGTGTATTTATGATAATACTCACGCAACTCTTTTTGCCATGTGTTGCAGGTAAAGAGAAAATGTGATCGTGGAATCGTGACGAAGAAGAAAAGATGATTTAGGGTCTCGCTGTGTTTGTCGTTTATGGAATTGTTAGGTTGTTAGTTAGTGGATATTGGTTGATTGGTTGAATGGTTGATATTTAATAAAGTATGGGATTGTTAAATTGGAATCTGTTGTTGATGGTTTATTGTTCCGTGTTGCTTGGTTGTTGATCCATTGAGGATTAGTATCTGTGATGATAGTAATCTGGAGGAAAAAATTTTAAATTTTTGGGTCGGGTTGTTTCATTTTGGTATCAGAGCCCTTATGGTTCTAGGGCGGGTGCAATTGATTGATTGAGTGATAATTGATTGATTGTTGCGTGGGTATGGAGTCCTAGATCATCTCTTGCGAGCCTTCAACGAGATTCCACGGTATGTGTTTGTTGATTTTTTGTTGTTCTAGTACTTAGTAACCTGCTGGTGAGTGCAGAGTGATGGCTAGAGGTGCTAGAGGTAGAGGTCGTTGGGGTCGATATGGTCGTGGTGGGCGCGGGCGAGGACTGCAGGTTGAGTCTGATGCCGCGAGTGTGGCCCAGGAGACCACGCAGGAGCAGGTGGCGGGCTTGCAGGCATTTCAGGAGGGGTCTGTGGGTGAGACTGCTACGGGTGCCAGCATGAGGGCTGGTGGGGCCAGTGTGGGTCCCGAGGTAGCTGGTGGTGCGGAGGGCCCGGGTGGGGGTGCTCCCGTAGGTGTGGCTCGAGACCGAGATGATCGTTTGGCGGGTTTGCTGCAGTTGATTCTGGAGCGGTTACCAGGTGGGGTATCGGCTCCGGGTCAGGCTCCGGGAGTTTAGCCAGGTGGGGCTGGTGTGCAGCCAGTGGTGGCTGGGGTTCAGCCGGTAGTGGCTGGTGTGCAGCCGGGTGTGGCGGTTGCGGAGGAGCTTCCATCCTACCTGAGGATGATGGAGCAGATGCAGAGGATTGGCACCGGGTTTTTCTCGGGTGGTGCCAAGCCTGAGGAGGCGGATGAGTGGCGGTGAAGATTAGAGCAGAACTTTCGCTCTATCAGGTGTCCGGAGGGATACCGGGTTGATCTGGCAGTCCATTATCTGGATGGTGACGCGCATCTCTGGTGGAGAGGCGTTGAGGTCAGGCGAGTACAGGCCGAGATGGTTTGGGAGGATTTCTTGGCTGAGTTTAATGCCAAGTATTTTCCGCAGGAGACGGTGGACCGGATGGAGTCGAGGTTTCTGAGCTAGACTCAGGGGGATCAGACTGTGAGGGAGTTTGATTTGGAGTTCAGGCGACTCTTGGTACATGCTGGTAGGGGCATGGAGGGCGAGCAGGCCTAGGTGAGGAGGTTCCTCGGGGGACTTCGAGCTGAGTTGAGGACTCGTTGCAGGGCGAGTAAGTTCGTCACGAGGGCGGAGCTGGTTGAGACTGCTACGGCGATTGAGGAGGACCTCAGAGAGCAGGCTGTGGTGGTTAGCCCATCGGTGCAGCAGCAGCAGAGGAGAGCGCAGCAACAGGCAGTTTCGGGCCGAGGCGGCAAGCTTGCGTAGGGTCAGAAGAGGAAGTGGGAGAGCACTTCAGGAGCCAGCCAGAGAGGTCAGGGTGGTTCGGGTTGCTTTGGGTGCGGTGGCATGGGCCACAAGGTGGCGGATTGTTCGAAGAGGAGAGAGGAGCGGGCAGCTCAGGTGTGCTATCATTGTAGAGAGCCGGGGCATATCAAGCCCATGTGCCCTAGGTTGCAGCAGATGGCGATAGCGGGAGTGCAGCCATTGGCGGTCCAGCCTTTGGCACAGATTGCAGCGGTGCCGCGAGTGTACACGTCGGCAGAGGCGGGCGGCTCTAGTGCCAGACCGATCACAGGTAAATTCCAGACTGGATCTTTTTCTTTTAAATTCTTGTTGTGATTGAGTTTAGTCTGTTTGGTAATTGTGAGCATGCGTTAGCGTGTCGGGTCTTAATGCACATGGGATTTGTGTAGGGACCTTAGTTGTGGGCGGATGTGAGTCCCACGTGTTGTTTGATTCGGGAGCTACGAATAGCTTCATTACTCCGGAGTGTGCGGAGGGCAATGGGATCCGGAGTGATTCTGGGGAGCAGACGGGAGTAGTTAAGGTTGCTGGAGGCAGGACGTTAGCTACTTTCGGGCGGGCTCGTGGTGTGGACGTTCTGGTGGCGGGAGAGTCGATGCCAGCAGACTTGATCATAAGTCCGGCGGAGCTGTACGATGTCATCTTGGGTATGGATTGGTTGGATCGGTACAGGGTACATCTGGATTGTCATCAGGGACGTGTTATGTTCGAGCGGGAGACAGGAAGGTTGGTGTTTCAGGGTGTGAGACCGACTTCCAGGAGTCTCGTGATATCAGCGATACAGGCCGAGCAGTTGATTGAGAAGGGCTGTGAGGCGTATCTAGCGACGATAGTGATGCCGAAAACTGTTGGAGAGGTTGCAGTTGGAGATATTCGGGTTGTTCGGGATTTCCAGGATGTGTTTCAGTCGTTGTTGGGATTGCCACCGTCGCGGTCGGATCCATTTACGATTGAGTTGGAGCCTGGAACGACTCCTATATCTAAGGCGCCTTACCGTATGGCTCTAGCAGAGATGACAGAGCTGAAGAAGCAGCTGGATGATCTGTTGGGGAAGGGTTTCATCTGGCCTAGTGTTTCACCGTGGGGAGCGCCGGTGTTATTCGTGAAGAAAAAGGATGGGAGTTTTCGGTTGTGCATCGATTACCGGGGGCTTAACAGAGTCATTGATGAGTTGTTCGATCAGTTGCGAGGGGCTACTTGGTTCTCCAAGATAGATTTGGCATCGGGTTACCATCAGATTCCGATTGATGAGGTGGATGTCAGGAAGACGGCCTTTCGGACGAGGTACGGGCATTATGAGTTTGTGGTGATGCAGTTTGGTTTGACGAATGCACCAGCAGCGTTCATGCGGTTGATGAACGGGGTATTCCAAGAGTATCTGGATGTGTTCGTGATCATCTTCATTTATGATATCCTGGTATATTCGAGGAGTCCAGAGGAGCACGAAGTGCATCTGAGGTTGGTTCTGGAGAAGCTGCGGGAGCAGAAGCTGTATGCGAAGTTAAGTAAGTGCAGTTTCTGGCAGCGAGAGATGAGCTTTCTTGGCCACGTTGTGTCTACAGAGGGAGTGTCTGTGGATCCGGCTAAGATTGAGGCTATCAGAGGTTGGCCTAGATCGAGGAGTGCCACCGAGATCAGGAGTTTTCTTGGGTTGGCGGGTTATTACCGGAGGTTCGTCAAGGGGTTTGCGAGTATGGCGCAGTCGATGACGAAGCTGACAGGGAAGGATGTTCCGTTTGTGTGGTCTTCAGCTTGCGAGGAGAGTTTCAGGAAGCTGAAGGAGATGCTGACTAAAACACCGGTTTTGGCGTTACCCGAGCCGGATGAGCCGTATGTGGTGTATACAGATGCTTCAGGAGTTGGTCTGGGATGTGTGTTGATGCAGCAGGGGAAGGTTATTGCGTATGCTTCGAGGCAGTTGAGGAAGCATGAGTGCAATTACCCTACCCATGATCTGGAGTTGGCTGCGGTGATTTTTGCACTCAAGATTTGGAGGTCTTATCTGTATGGCAGGAAGGTGCAGGTATTCACAAACCACAAGAGTCTGAAGTATTTCTTCACTCAGCCAGAGCTGAACCAGAGACAGAGGCGCTGGATGGAGTTAGTCGCAGACTATGACCTAGAGATTAGGTACCATCCGGGTAAGGCTAACCTGGTTGCAGATGCATTGAGTCGGAAGAGAGCGGCTTCAGATCAGGAGCGGGATATGGAGGCTCTGGTGAGCGAGATCAACACGTTGAGGTTGTGTGTGATCTCACAGGAGCTGTTAGAGTTGGAGGCAGCTAACCAGGAAAATCTGTTGAGCAGGATTCGGGTTGATCAGGAGAAGGATCAGAGTTTGATTGATGCTTCTCAGGCGGCCGGTTTAGAGTATGTGGTCTCAGCGAGTGGCATGATACTGGTGAACGGGTGGGTTTATGTACCCAAAGACGAGGATCTGAGGCAAGAGATTCTGAGGGAGGCTCATTCGAGCATGTTGTCGATTCATCCGGGAGCGACCAAGATGTATCGTGACCTAAAGCGGTATTATCACTGGGTCGGGATGAAGAGGGATGTAGCTGGCTGGGTTGCAGCGTGCAACGTGTGTCAGCTGGTGAAGGCTGAGCATCAGGTTCCGAGTGGTATGTTGCAGAATTTGCCCATTTTGGAGTGGAAGTGGGATATGATTACCATGGATTTCATGATGGGGTTGCCGGTGTCACGGACTTTTGAGGCTATTTGGGTTATTGTGGATTGTCTGACCAAGTCGGCACATTTCTGGCCATCAAGAAGACTGATGGAGCGGCTTTTTTGGCTAGGAAGTATGTGTGGGAGATTGTGAGGCTGCACGGAGTGCCAGCGAGTATTGTGTCAGACCGGGATCCTAGATTTACTTCAGAGTTCTGGAGGGCATTTCAGGCAGAGATGGGCACTAAGGTGCATATGAGTACAGCGTACCATCCTCAGACGGATGGGCAGTCTGAGAGGACTATTCAGACATTGGAGGATCTGTTGAGGATGTGTGTGCTTGATTATGGTTGTCATTGGGTGGATCATATGAACCTGGTTGAGTTTGCGTACAACAACAGTTATCAGGCGAGTATTGGAATGGCTCCATATGTGGCTCTGTATGGGAGGCCGTGTAGGACACCATTATGCTGGACCCAAGTGGGGGAGAGGAGCATGTTTGGTGCAGACTTTGTTCAGGAGACGACGGAGAAGATCCGTGTCTTGAGGCTGAACATGAGAGAGGCTCAGGATCGGCATAAGAGTTATGCCGATAGGAGACGGAAGGAGCTGGAGTTTGTGCTGGGAGATATGGTGTATCTCAGGGCAGCGATGTTGAGGGGTCCTAACAGATCCATTTCAGAGAATAAGCTGAGTCCGAGGTTTTTGGGTCCGTTCAAAGTTGTGGAGCGGGTCGGACCGATAGCTTATCGTTTGGAGTTACCTCAGAGTATGAAGGTTTTTCACAAAGTCTTCCTGTTTCGATGCTGCGGAAGTGTCTACATGAGTCTGAGGAGGTGTTGGCTAGGATTCCAGAGGATTTTCAGCCCAACATGACGTTGGCGGCGAGGCCTGTGAGGATTCTCGAGAGGAGAGTCAAGGTGCTGCACCGGAAGAGTATACCGTTGGTGAGAGTCGTGTGGGACTGTGACGGTATTGAGGAGGAGACTTGGGAACAAGAAGTGTCGATGAAGAGGAAGTTCTCGAAGTGGTTCGAGAAGCAAGCGGTGGCTTGAGTTCTTTTCTGGTTTTCAGAGTCTTTATTAGCATGTTGCTATGATTGTGATTTTGTATTTCGTTGTATTGTAACGAGTATACATTTTAGAGATTTAATAAGATGAGTTGCCTTATTAAATGTGTGTTTCAGACGTGTGTTCTTATGAGATGACTAGTGATGTCATGGGTTGGGATGACTGGTAGGTCATGAGGAGGTTTAACGGTAGAAGTTCTATGTGAGTTAGAATTTGCTATCGGCTAGGACGGCTAGGAATAGAAGTTTTACGCGGCTTAGAGCTTGCTCATGTTCCAGGAGTGGCTGGAAATGAGATTTGTTCATGTTCTAGGAGTGGCTAGAAATGAGCTTGTTCATGTTCTAGGAGTGGCTAGAAATGAGATCGTTCATGTTCCAGGAGTGGCTGGAAATGAGATCGGTCATGTTCCAGGAGTGGCTGGAAATGAGATTGTACATGTTCCAAGAGTGGCTGGAAATGTAAGCTCTATGCGCGTTAGAACTTGTCTATTTCCTAGGAAGAGTCTGGAAATGAGGTTTTATGTGAGTTAGAATTGTCTTTTCCAGGGACTCTACGAAACACCCGGGTGATTGGGTTGTTTCGGATGACCACGAGAGGTGATTTTAGTCGGGTTTGCAAAGAACGAAGAGGAGTGTAACGCCCGTGAACCAAAAAGTGGATTTTTGGTGGGTGTCGATCGATTTAGGGTGGTGTGTCGATCGACACGTGTGTTTTGGACTTAGGAGAAGTCGGGGTTTGGGCGTTATGTCGATCGACACGGGATTAAATTGAACCGACAGGTTTGATTTAATTGTCTGGTTTGGTGGGCCGGTTTAGGGAACCCTAGGGTTCGATATTTAAGGGAAGAACAGTGAAGTTTGACCGATTTTTCTGCCAGAAATCAGAGATCAGAAAGAAAAGGAGAATCAGAGAGTTGGAGTGAGTTCTGATGATTTCTGGAGAAGGGTGGATCGTTCTTGAGGCTTGTGTTTTCGTGGGAGGCTATTAGGAACGAGGAGGGTTCGTTGTTGGGTCGATTTCGTGGCTGTTCAAGTGTCCTTCATCTTTTCAATCCTTTGTCGAGGTGAGTGCGTGATCGTGGGCTTGTATAAGTATAGGGAATTGATAGAATGCGATTGCGTGGTGGTTTTTGTGTGCTTTGGGAATGGAATTGTGCGGGAAACTCGATGGCTCGCGACAGATTCGAGTCGTGTGAGGACAGACTCGTTTCTGGGTTCTGCGACGTCGTGTCGATCGACACCAGGGTGGTGTGTCGATCGACACGAGGCATCATATCGATCGATACCATGGTGGTGTGTCGATCGACACAGTGCAGTCTGTCGATCGACACCTAGAGGTTGTGTCGATCGACACAGTGCTTCTGTGTGGGTTCGTGATGTTTGTTCCGTGTATGCTTGTTCTATGATCATCCTGGTATTGTATCTTTTGTTTATACTTGTACTAAATTAGCTTGTAGACGGGATGACCGCATCGCTGAGTATTTATGATAATACTCACGCAACTCTTTTTGCCATGTGTTGCAGGTAAAGAGAAAATGTGATCGTGGAATCGTGGCGAAGAAGAAGAGATGATTTAGGGTCTCGCTGTGTTTGTCGTTTATGGAATTGTTAGGTTGTTAGTTAGCGGATATTGGTTGATTGGTTGAACGGTTGATATTTAATAAAGTTTGGGATTGTTAAATTGGAATCTGTTGTTGATGGTTTATTGTCCGCGTTGTTTGGTTGTTGACCCATTGAGGATTAGTCACTGTGATGATAGTAATCTGGAGGGAAAAATTTTAAATTTTTGGGTCGGGTTGTTTCAAGGAGTTCCGCAGATTAGCCCAGAAACATGGCAAGTCGAAACATGGCAACAATCCCGTCCCGGCCGCAAACCCACCAACGACAAAGAAAACCAATCAAGGTTCGGGTTTTGTCCAGCACGAAGGAGGATTCCAAGGAGCTCACAACTTTCAAGTCGACTCGACGAGCACCGGTCGAGGTCGACGACGAGGCCGAGGCTGCGGACGAGGTCCTTGGAGCAACACATGGGTGAGAGGTTAAAGCAACTTTGACGAAGCTGCATACTACGATCTCCACCGTATATTTGGACATTCGACTGCCAACTGCCGTCTCCTAGGCCAAAAACTAGCTGCAAAGCTAGCAGCCGACACACTTAAAGGAGATATAAGTCTCAAGGACTTTGAACTAGAAGAAGACACGGAACGTCCTGACCAGAATGATAACGAGGCCCCGAAGAGAGGAAGACGGAACGATGACCAGTATCACGATGGTGCTCGCCAACGAATCAACTTTATCATGGGAGGATCTCACCACTGTGCCAACAAAGTGAGCGCAATTAAGGCATACCAGCGACATGCCGACGTCAGCGCAAACTGGTCTACACCATCAATATTCGCCAACGACATAATCACATTCGAAGAACGTGAAACAGAAGGCATTGATCGGCTACATAGCGACCCTCTCGTCATTTAACTAATCGTCATTGCTCGCGATATGGCACGCATACTGATTGATACAGGCAATTCCATTGACGTGATCTTTCGAGATACCCTCCAACGGATGAGTATCAACCTTTCCCGAATCCGTTCCTCACCCAAACCAATCACAGGATTCTCTGGCGAAACCACAATGACTATGGGGACCATTAACCTGCCCGTCCGAGCTGGCAACCTTACGAAAATTGTTGAGTTCTCCATCTCCGATAATCCAGCTATTTATAACATGATCCTGGGAACACCCTGGATCAATTTGATGCGAGCAGTACCGTCAACTTACCATCTGTGTATCAAATTCCCAACTCCTGAAGGCATCAAAACAATATGGGGCAGCCAGAAAGAGTCCCGTATCTGCTTTCTCGCTGAGCACAAACTCTGGAATCCAACCGGCGATCCTACGAAGGAAGGAAAACGAAAGAAGATGAAGATAGACCGCGAGCAACTCAAGGAACAAGCCTGCCTCTTATAGCAACTACAGATCGATAAAGATCGCAGGAAGGAGGGTCCTGTGCCAACTTGCGATACCATCGTCTTAGTTTGCATCGACGATGACCACCCAAAACGATGCGTGGAAACAGGCGCCAAACTCGACGACCAAATCAAGATTGGGCTTGTTTCCTTCCTCAAAAAGATAATCAACACCTTTGCTTGGGCCGCCGAAGATATGCCCGATATTGATATTGGCATCACTAACCATGAATTGCATGTCGATCTAACCTTCAAACCCGTCAAGCAGAAACGACGGAAGCTAGGACCTGAGAGGGCCAAGGCAGTAAATGACGAGGTGGAAAGACTTCTGCACGTCGGATCAATAATGGAGGCCAAGTATCCCGACTGGCACGTAAATCCAGTCGTCGTAAAAAAGAAAAATGGCAAGTGGCGCGTTTGCATAGATTTCACCGACCTGAACAAAGCTTGTCCAAATGACGCTTTCCTTTACCATACATCGATCGTCTGGTCGAGGCAACCACTGGCAATAAACTCCTGTCCTTCATGGATGCATTCTCAGGGTACAATCAGATCTTCGTGAACCCCGAGGATCACGAGAAAATGGCATTTATCACGGACCGCAGAATATATTGCTATAAGGTGATGCTATTCGGTCTCAAGAACGCGGAGCTACTTATCAGCATCTGGTGAACAAGATGTTTGCTCATCAACTCGGCAAAACTATGGAGGTGTACATCGACGATATGCTTGTCAAGTCATTAAGAGAGGAGGACCACATAGCCCACCTGGAGGAATGTTTTCAGCAGCTCAACCAACATAACTTGAAGCTTAATCCGGCAAAATGCCGATTTGTAGTAACTTCTGGGGAGTTTCTCGGTTATATGGTGACCCACCGCGGCATCGAGGCGAATCCAAAGCAGATCGATGCCCTCCTCAAAATGGCCTCACCCAAAAACACCCGCGAAGTGCAGCGATTGATCGGAAGGGTGGCTGCTCTTAACCGATTTATTTCTCGTTCCACCGACAAATGTCTGCCTTTCTACGATACTCTTTGCGGTAACAAGAAATTTGAATGGACGGACAAATGCGACGACGCTTTCCAGCAGCTGAAACAGTACATGACCAGTCCTCCCATCCTTGCCAAACCAGTCGAAGGCGAGCCTCTGTTCTTGTACACGGCGTCGAGACGAACGCGACGAGCAGAAGCCTGTCTTCTACGTTAGCAAGACCTTAACAGACGTCGAGACACGATACCCTCAGATGGAGAAGTTGGCGCTGTCTGTCCTCATGTCTGCTAAAAAATTGAGGCCGTATTTTTAGTCTCATACAATCATTATTCTGAGCACTTTCCCAGTTCGCTCTATCTTGCACAGTCCAAGTCAATCCGGCAGACTTGCGAAATGGGCTATTGAGCTCAGTGAGTATGACATTGAGTATCGCGCCAGGACCGCTGCCAAATCTCAAGTGTTGGCCGATTTCCTCATCGAACTCCCGGACGAAGATTGCGTCATCGAACATCCAAATCTAACTTGGCAGTTACATGTTGACGGATCCTCCTCCAAAAGTGGTTCTGGAGTCGGCATCCGCTTAACCTCCTCGACAGGCAAAATTCTCGAACAGTCATTCCGCCTGGGCTTTAGAGCATCTAACAACGAGGCTGAGTACGAAGCCCTCATCGCTGGCATGAAGCTCGCCCAGGGCCTTAAAATTGACCGGGTTGAAACGTTTTGCGACTCACAGTTGGTTATCAACCAGTTCAACGGGGAGTATGCCACCAAAGACAATCGCATGGAAGGATATCTCTTGATAGCAAAGGAGTTGGCAACACAACTTAAGGAGTTCAAATTGACGAGGATTCCTCGGGGCGAGAACAGCAACGCCGACGCATTGACCACCCTCGCCTCTACGTCCAACCCAGACTTCAGACGAGTAATCCCGGTGGAATTCATCGAATTCCCCAGCATCGCTCCGCCCGCTGAGGTAAATGTCCATACTAGAGCCCAAGCCGCGAAGAAGAAAAAAGAGCAAGAAGAGGCAGCGGCTGCGGGAACAAATAACACAGAAGAGGAGGTAACTTCCAAATTACCCCTGTCCAGTCCGGAAGAGACACTTTCGCTAGTGATCACACGTCCAAAAACTCCCGAGGCCATTGTCCCCGCTAAACAGCTCGTAGATACAGAGCCACTTGCAGCCCAAACGACACCTCCCGTTTCCAACAACAACACAACTAGTTCTGCTCCTCCACTCGACGACGATATCATCATCGCGAACGACAACTCCGAAGCCACCGAATATGGTTGCGATATCAAGTGGCTGGACAGAATCAGAGAGTACATCTCCGATGGCACATTGCCAATAGACAAATGGGAAGCTCGCAAACTTCGGGCGCAAGCCGCTCGTTTCATTCTCCTCGACGGCAATGTCTTCAAGTGGAGGTTCTTAGGACCATTGCTTTCCTGCGTCGAAGGACAGAAGGCGCGCGAAATAATGAAGGAGGTCCACAACGGCTCTTGTGGAAACCACTCCGGTGGCAAGGCTCTTGCTATTAAAATCAAGCGTCACGGACATTTTTGGCCGACTATGGTCAAGGACTTTGAGACTTTTTCTGTGAAATGTGAGAAAT
Source organism: Arabis hirsuta (assembly GCA_964056655.1). Classification (NCBI taxonomy): domain Eukaryota; kingdom Viridiplantae; phylum Streptophyta; class Magnoliopsida; order Brassicales; family Brassicaceae; genus Arabis; species Arabis hirsuta. The sequence goes on from OZ053301.1 coordinate 19,206,745, forward strand.
GTCAGCGTCACGTCCAAAAAATCCACCAGCCCGCTGAACTCCTTTCTTCGGTCATATCACCCTACCCATTCATGCAATGGGCTATGGACATCGTTGGCCCCTTGCACCCATCTCGCTAGAAATGATACCTATTGGTCTTGACAGACTATTTTTCCAAATGGGTGGAAGCTGAAGGGTTCATTCGCATTCGCGATGCTCAAGTCGAAAGCTTCGTGTGGCGAAAAATTATCTGTCGGCACAGAGTCCCCTATGAAATCGTCACGGATAACGGCTCTCAATACATCTCGGCTAGATTCGAAGCTTTCTGCAAAAAATGGAAGATCCGTTTGACCAAATCTACCCCACGCTACTCACAAGGAAACGGGCAAGCTGAGGCCATCAACAAACTGATCATCGGCGGCCTTAATAAACGCCTGGACCAAAAGAAGGGACTATGGGCCGACGAGCTCGATGGTGTGCTTTGGTCCCATCGAACGACTCCACGGCGGGCGACTAGAGAGACTCCATTCTCTCTCGTCTATGGCACTGAATGCGTCATTCCTTCTGAAATACGATTTCCCGGCGTCCGCCGATGACTTTTATCGGGTCAGGAAGCACTCAATCACCTTTTGATGCTTGACGAACTCGACTTCGTCAACGAACGATGCGACCAAGCCTTGGTTCGCATCGCAAATTACCAACACGCCGTCGCAAAATACTACAACTCCAATGTTCGACCTCGCAAGTTTTCTGAAGGGGACTTAGTGCTACGCGAAGTCTTCCAAAACACAGGAGAACGTAACGCCGGAAAACTCTGAGCTAATTGGGAAGGACCCTACATCGTCACCGAAGTGGTCAAACCTGGCGTCTACAAACTCGCCCACATGACTGGCGAACCAGTTCGCCGTTCCTGGAATGCGCGACATCTGAAAAAGTATTTTCACTAGGATACTTTACATTCACAACATGAACTACGAGACGACTTGATCCCTAAAACAGGGTACGTTGGCAACTCATCTTCGGGTGGGTTCAGCTGTCCCCCCTCCTAAAAAGGGGGGAGTGGGTACGTATACTCGTATACTCCCAATTCTTGTAACCACTTTTCATGATTAATCAAAAGCATGATTTCGACTAAACTCGCCTACATCCTTCACAGATTCTTTAAGTCTCACAAAAACAGACATACATTTATCACATCCTATACGGATCAGATATCGTCTTAACTACAATCAGACGTTTTACACTTACTCTCGTGCTGCTGGCCGCAGTGACGAATCTATCCAAATACTACAGATCTGACAAACACATCATTCGTTGGATTAAAAGCGCGCTATACAAATAAAAATGTTCATTATCGAGCGGATATGTTCAAAGAGGAACCTATGCGTAACCCGAAATGATCATTCTCAAAACCCAACTTACAAATCGTTGGTTCTATCGCTTATATGTTCATTATCGAGCAGATATTTTTAAAGAGAAACATGTGTGTAATCCGAAATGTTCACCTTAAACCCAACAAAAGAAACCTTGGTTGGTACGCGATACATGTTTGGCTTGGAGCAGACTTATCAATGGGAACTCGTCTGTAAACCAAAATGATCATCCGAAAACCCAATAATCTAACTATTGGTACTACCCGCAAAACGTGCTCATTTTCTAGAGCAAGCTCGTTGATTGAAACTCGCCTGTAAACCAAAACTCGGAGTCACATAATAAAACCCAATTCACAAAACGTTGGTCTCATCACAAGTCAGACATCTAAGTTGTTTTTGGAATGGACTTGTTAATGAGAACTCGTCCGTAAACTAGAATACTTAGCCCGAAACCCAATACACGAGCTATTGGTTGCCTCAAACATCTAAGTTATTTTTGGAGCGGACTTGTTAATAAGAACTCGTCCGTAAACTAAGATACTTAGCTCTAAACCCAGCACACAACAAATCGCTGGTCTAAATTCGGTGTTCATTGCTGGAACGGACTTGTTCACGGGAACATATCCGTAAACCAAAATGCTCATCTCAAAAACCTAACAACTTAATCGTTGGTCATTTTGCAATAACGGGTTCATTCTCGGAGCGGGTGTGTCGACGGAGGCTCGCTCGTAAACCAAGAAGTTCATCAGAAAACCCAGCTAACTTATCGCTGGTCCTAACTCTAATATAGTTGAATTTTGGAAACGAACAATTCAACGACAGCATGCCTCAAAACCATACTCGTATATCATCCCTTTCAAAATAAGATAAGAATCCAAACTGAATCAAATACAAAATCCAAAGTAAAAAAAAAATGCGAGAAAACGCTAAAAAAAAAACATAACTAAGGCGCGGTCTCGTTAACATCATCAACAATCTCGATGGTCTGCTCAGCAGGAATCGCTGCCACAGAGTTTGACAAATCATCATCGCTTGACGAATTAGAAGAACTCGAATCCGAGTCAGCCTCCTCTTCAACGGCATCAGTGTTTAACTCCTCAACTCGATCATCAGTCGCGACAACCGGCAGATCCTTAAGGATCCCTTCAAGTTCGCGCACGTGCTTAGCAAACACCTCGTCTGCGAGTGATAGGTATACCTCCTGCTTCTCAAGCTCAATGAGCTCTTCGCCAAGATCACGCGCCTTGTCACTCTGAAGCAACTTTACGAACTTAATGTTACTTCGGACTTCGGCAAGATCAATTATGTCAATCCTTGGCTGGCCATTGATCGCTCTAATCTTCTCCGTAGCACGGACGATCCTCGCCTCATACTTCGCCGTCGATTCGCTCTTCGCTTCGTCAACAGCTCGTTGCACAGCCGTATCTTGAAGTTTGGCAGCAACATCTAAGTGGGTGGTAAGGTCAGAGACTTCCTTCTGAAGACGCTTCCTCTCGGATTCAAACTCTATAAACGTCCCATCCATCTCGCGATGCCTATCCTTGATTTGCTTCATAGTAGGTTCGAGAGTAACAACGCGATCCTCCGCGTCCCTTTTCTGCTTCTTGTGATCGTCACAAGCCTTCTGAACGTTAGCAAGCTGACGAGTCAGTGAGCGAGTAGTCACCTCATAGTCAATCGCGACTTTATTAAGCGAATAAAGGAACTGCCAAACAGAGAAACGAATCACGCAAAAAAAGTTAGAAAATCAAAAAGAAAGAAATCGTTATCCCACAAGAGTAGCCTCGAAGTCTTACCATCATGCAGTCGAGTGCCATGTTTGAGTAAGCACTCTTCTTCGACATTTGTTCTGGAGGGGGAAACTCAGTGCCTGGGAAAACGATCTTGGACAGATGCGACGCCGCCAGCTCGGCACTGCTAAAAGATCTATTCGAACCGGAAGGAAAGGATGAGTCCGTCGCCACGTGATCACATCGCCACGTGATCACGTCGAGGAGTTGATGCGCGTCTTGATCTGCTTGGGTCTTCTCCGCCAGCAATATCTTTGCCCCTGTCTTCTCGGGAACGCTTACGACTTGCCCTAGCATCATCAACCCTTCCCTGCGCATCATTATGACGCCTATACGAAGGTTCAAATCGACGATCAGTGATGACGACATCATTTCGCTCCAACGCTGGACGACGCTGCCTGGGTGCAAGGGTTCCACCAGTGTTTGCTCTGGGAACTGACACTCTTGCGTTATATCCTCTCCTGGCCTCGGCAGCTCTCCTCTCATGAGCAGAGGGTTTCCTCACGTTGTCCGGCATCTCTGGCAAAGAAATCTGCGAAGTAACTCCGAAGCAACGAGTACGAGTTTCTCTGATTCTGCATAAAGAAAAGTCTTCCTTCCAGCTACACTTCTCAGTAGCATGTATATCGCGAAGAATGAATAAGTCACTCGGGAACCTCTCAATGCGAATCAAAGCTGCAAAAACAACAACAAGAGAAATGGTTAGAATCGCGAACCTACGTATGTAGGCAAACAAAAAAATGGTGACTTTAAAAACCATCAAAGAATGGTAAGCTAAACACAAAAGCGCGGCAGGATTTGCTACCGCGAGTTCCCATCTCTTTCGAAGCATGTCCAGATGATCGCAACCAACAGATGCTTCATTGATTTTCACAAAGAAAAACTTTTCCGACCAAAAGCGATCTATGTTGGGAAATTCCCCGACGACTTGGAGATCCGGTTTGCCCTTAAGGAAATACAGGAGTTTGTCCTTGGAGCCAGTTTTTCTAACCTCCAGAAAACTCAACAGATGGTTAACTCCTACTTCGCAGCCACACTCATAGCTGCGTACCATAATCCCGACCAAGTGGCCCATCCCGCTAGGCATGATCTGAGCAACAGGAAGGTTGGTCCTCCATAAGAAGTCAAGAATAGCGCCAGGGATCGGGAACCACAGGAAGCACGCATAAAAGTATGCTTCATACAGAGTGAAGTAGCCTTCTGGAGGATGATCTGCCCGTGCATCTGAGCAAGGAATAACTAGCTCGACTCCGTCGGGTAAACCAAAACAAGCATTGAGGGAATCCAAAGATTTCGGAGTTGACATGGTGGATCCTGGCAGATCATTTTCTCTCCGCTTTGCTCTCGGCTTCTTGGCAGCCGGACGAAAAGCAATTTCATCAGTAACCTCATCAACCGCGACTAGAGCGTCAAAGTAGACCGGTCTCGACAAACTACCAGTGTCGGATGCTGGCGAAAGAACCATTCTCCTTCCGAGAAGGAAGGGATCAGCGACCATCTCTCCGGAATTATCTAAGTTTGAAATAGCCTCTGCGAGTCTGCGGAATCAGAAACCATCCTCCTAAATTCACCTCTCCGCTGTACCAAAGGTCAACGATCCGTATCAATTTCGCTCCACAAAACCAGCCTAGCTACCAAGTCCTTGAACCACTGAGGAAAAAATAAAATCGACCGAGTCAACTCACTAAGTCAACTCGCCAAATCGTAAAACAGGAAGATCTCGCCGGAATCTTGTCTCGAGCCGATGGTCACACACGGCTGCAGTCTCTCTCTCCTCGCGACGCAAGCTCGCCGCTATGGAGCTCAACGACGCCGCGAAGGTTCACGATCTTGACGGAAGAAACTATGCGAAGGTTCACGATCTACCGAAGCTAGTCGCCGCCTCTCCATCCCAACGTGAACTGGGAGCGCCGGAGATTGAGACGCGTCAGAGATGAATACGTGTCGGACTCTCCCCGTCGGAGCTCTTGATTAATCCTTTGACGGGAAAAAAAAAACCTACAAGAAAAATAACAATAAAATAAAGTGGCAGAAGGGAGATGATTTTTACCTTGTGCTTAGGGAAAAAGTGAATTGGTGGAAAATAACTCCAGGGAAGCAGACTTATTTACATATAGAGAATTTCCCAAAATCACTTTGTTTTTGGAAAAATTTCTAAAATCTTCCAGCATGCCTCAAAGCCAATTAATGCAACAAGACCATCAACCTCCTCACTCTCCTAAGACAATGAAAAAGAAAACAAGCCCAAGAAAACATGCAGACATCAGCTCGACGCGGAATAACAAGAACTTCCCGAGTTCGATGACAAGATGTCCATGCCTGGCAACTTTGTGGTCCAGCATATCGATCTCAGACTCCATAAACATTTACCTTGGCATCATCATAACTCGATACTACCAAGTTGGGAGGCTAACTGTTGGGGTGAGATTTCACCCTTGTGAGATCGATATAGCGACGAGGTCAATCTAGGCCCAAAATGACATTAAGCCGATAAGCAAAATGGGCTTAATGGAATAATGGGCCTAACTTAGATTTATTGCTTAATGGGCCAAGCCCATTTTATTAGCTGGCCCATTTTGGATATTTCACTATACATAACTCATTGTACTCACCTAAAAAGGGGATCCGCAACTTTTTGCACAAACACTTTAGCAACAAATCAATAAAGCTTTCTTAACGCTATTTTCGTGTTTTTGTCTTTGTTCTTAGTTGTTCTTGTGAATTCTTTCCAGAGATCTCGTTTCCTTAAAAACCCTTGACAAATTCAATTGAGTTGGTTTCGACCTCCACAATAAGCAGTTCAACCAAGGGATTAAAGGGAATCCTCGATGGGACCTGAAACGACCCGACCAAAAAATTTAAAAATTTTCCCTTCGGATTACTATCATCACAGATAATAATCCTCGATGGGCCAATACAAACAATGCGGAAACAATTAGAATAATCAAATAACAATTAAACAAGTTCAATAGATCCCATACTCTAATGAATCCTAGCCAGTTCAATTCCATGAATCAATACCAATAACCAATAAATCAATCAACCAATAACAATAACCAATTCCATTCGAATAATAATAACACAATGGTTCCAGAATTACTACATCCTAGCAATTTTAACTCAAGACCATGAACCGAGACACTAAATCATCTCCTCTTCCCGGCCATGATTCCACGATCACATTTTCTCTTTACCTGCGACACATGGCAAAAAGAGTTGCGTGAGTATTATCACAAATACTCACCGACGCGGTCATCCCGTCTACAGGTTATACACACAAGCATAAGCAAGAGATACAATACCAGTATGAGCATACAACAAGCATACACGAAACAATCAAACACGAACCAGTCCAGGAGCACTATGTCGATCGACACAACCACTAGGTGTCGATCAATAGACTGCACTTGTGTCAATCGACACACCACCATGGTGTTGATCGACATTATGCACCTGCGTCGATCGACACGACATCGCACACGCAGGGAACGAGCCTATCCTCTCATGGCTCGAACCCGAAAGCGATTCGTCGATAAACCTACGGTCACGCACTCACCTCGAAAAGGATTGAAAAGAGGAAAAACGATGAAGAACACACGAATCAGCCTATGATTTTGTCCTCCTAGACCCGAAATCACCCCAGCAACGTTCCCTCTTCATTTCTAACAACCTCCCACGCAATCACAAGCCTCAAGAACGATCAATCTTTTTCAAAACCCCCAAGACTCTCTCAATTCTCTCTGATTTCTGATTTTTCACTCTGCTTCTGCCAAAAACGGCCAAGAACACGACTGTCCACGCTTATATATATCGAACCCTAGGGTTCCCTAAATCGATCGCCAAACCACGTGATCAAAAACCAAACCTGTGGATTCAATTTAACCCCGTGTAGATTGACACAACGTCCAAAGCCCAACTTCTCACAAGTCCAAAATACATGTGTCGATCGACGCACCACCAAAAATCCACTTTTTGGTTCACGGGCGTTACAATTCTCCCTCACTAACACGGATTTGACCTCGAATCATGCGACCCCATCCCACTAAGGTTAACACTCCCGTCTAAAACCCAACCAGATTCACTCGGAAACATCAACGATGGAACGCTCCCTGATCCGGATTAGGGCTGCCCGATTGATCGCACAACAATCAAATAAGAACATGCACGACCGACCGTTGACCCCGAATTGGACCAAATGATCGCGCAACAATCAAACAAGAACTTGTACGATCAACGGTGCTACATATGCTACCAGGGTTGTCCGAACCGAGGTCCCAAACACAAGTGAAAACCCTAGACTCGACGTCCACATACACACTCCTGGCCCTCGGCCAACACCACTCGTGATCACACCTAATCCCCAAGATCCACTAGTCTCATACTAGCCACATTGCACCGTCTCACCACGGCTGTAATCCTGACCCCAACTCGGTGAGAACCACCAGAGATCCACTCCCAATCCTCGAAGTTCATCCAGTCTCATACTTACAATCATACTACAGATACTATTGCTCATACCCATATCTATATATACCACCCCGCTCTCAGGATCGTCACCCTTTTAGATCTCGATGTATATCATACCACCCCACCTTCAGGACCGCTGTCCATCCACTTCTCGGTATGCTCCAGCCCGTCCCACTCTCAGGACACACAGTCCGTCAAGTTATCTCCTGCAGAGGAATCACACATCCCCAGGAGAGACTTCGGCCCTTCAAAGTATATGCAAGGGAACCACTTTCCCCCCCGGAGAGAACCTCACTGTCCCCTTAAGTACATCCAGGAGAACCACTATCCCCTGGGCAATCACGCTGTAACGTGCATCATAAGCACCTGTCGACCAAAATCACCTCTCGAGTCATCCGGAACAACCCAATCACCAGGGTGTTCCCACAGAGTCCCTGAAAAAAAACAGTCTTAACTCACGTAAGACTTCTATTCCAGACTCCCCCTAGGAAATAGACATGCTCTAACTCACATAAAACCTCTATTTTCCAACGCCATCTACGGAATAAACAAGGCCTAACTCACATAGAACCTATATCCCCAGATAATCCTCCTAGAACATTGACATCCCTAACTCACACAGAACTTTATTTCTAGGCTCCCTAGCCGATAGACAAGTCCTAACTCCCATATAACTCTATCGCTAGACCTCCACATGACCTACCAGTCATCACAATCCATGACTCCACCAATCATACCATAAGAAGTCACATCATATAACACATTTAATAAGGAAAAATCATCTTATTAATCTTAAATGTATAATCGTTACAACAACATCAAAACGAAAATACATGCATCTTATACCCACAAACTAAACAGACTCTCAAAACCAGACAAGACACTCAAGCCATCGCTTGCTTCTCGAACCACTTCGAGAACTTTGTCTTCATCAACGCTTCTGGTGCCCAAGTCTCCTCCTCAATACCGTCATAGTCCCACACGACTCTCACCAACGGTATACTCTTCCGACGCAGCACCTTGACTTTCTTCTCCAGAATCCTCATAGGCCTCGCCGCCAACATCATGTTGGGCTGAAGATCCTCTGGAATCCTAGCCAACACCTCCTCAGGCTCATGTAGATACTTCCGCAGCATCGAAACATGGAAAACTTTGTGGAAAGCCTTCATACTCTGAAGTAACTCCAATCTATAAGCCACCGGTCCGACCCGCTCCACCACCTTGAATGGACCCATAAACCTTGGACTCAGCTTATTCTCCGAAATGGATCTGTTAGGACCCCTCAACATCGCTGCCTTGAGATACACCAGATCTCCTAGCTCAAACTCCAGCTCTTTCCTCCTTTTATCGGCATAACTTTTCTACCGATCCTGAGCCTCTCTCATGTTCAGCCTCAAGACAGGGATCTTCTCCGTCGTCTCCTGAACAAAATCTGCACCAAACATGCTCCTCTCCCCCACTTGGGTCCAGCATAATAGTGTACTACACGGCCTCCCATACAGAGCTTTATATGGAGCTATCCCAATACTCACCTGGTAACTGTTATTATACGCAAACTCAACCAGGTTCAAATGATCCGCCTAATGACCACCATAATCCAGCACACACATCCTTGGCAAATCCTCCAATGTCTGAATCGTCCTCTCAGACTGTCCATCTGTCTGAGGATGATACCCTGTGCTCATATGCACCTTAGTGCCCATCTCAGCCTGGAATGCCCTCTAGAACTCAGAAGTAAATCTTGGATCCCTGTCTGACACAATACTCACTGGCACCCCGTGCAGCCTCATTATCTCTCGCACATACTTCTTAGCCAACACCGCCGCTCTGTCGGTTTTCTTGATGGTAAGAAAATGTGCTAACTTGGTCAGACGATCCACAATAACCCAAACCGCATCATACGTCCGTGACACTGGCAACCCCGTCACAAAATCCATGGTAATCATATCCCACTTCCACTCCGGAATAGGCAAACTCTGCAACATACCACTTAGAACCTGATGCTCAGCCTTCACCAGCTGACACACGTTGCACGCTGCAACCCAGTTAGCTACATCCCTCTTCATCCCGACCTAGTGATAATACCGCTTTAGATCACGATACATCTTCGTCGCTCCCGGATGAATCGATAACATGCTCGAATGAGCCTCCCTCAGGATTTCCTGCCTCAGATCCTCACCCTTGGGTACACAAATCCGCCCGTTCACCAATATCGTCCCATTCGCCGAGACCGCATACTCTGAATCTGCCGCCTTAGAAGCATCAATCAATCCCTGATCCTTCTCCTGAGCAACCCGAATCATGCTCAACAAATCTGCCTGGTTAGCTACCTCTAACCCCAACGGCTCCTGTGATATAACACACAACTACAACGTACTGATCTCGCTCACCAGAGTCTCAAATCCCGCTCCTGATCTGAAGTAACCCTCTTCCAACTCAACGCATCTGCAACCAGATTAGTCTTACCCGGATGGTACCCAATCTCCAGGTCATAGTCCGCAACTAACTCCATCCAGCGCCTCTGTCTCTGGTTCAGCTCTAGCTGAGTGAAGAAATACTTCAGACTCTTGTGGTCTGTGAACACCTGCACCTTTACGCGTAAAGATAAAACCTCTGATATACCCTATATTTTAACACTTTTTATATCTATTTTAGTATGATTTTCATATATATTAATAAAGCTTTTGGACCAAAAGAGGTAGTTTTCTCGTATATGTAGATTTTAAGGTCTTAATAGTTTTTATCATCAAAATAATGTAAAATGGAGCAAAAGGAGTATCATCTATAATGCAGATAATTACCCAAGTCAAAGGAACGAAGCCAAGTCATTTTATCTTGAAGATAATGCACATTCTCCTATTGGACAGAACGTATACGCCAGAAGTTTGCTGAATAACGGAGGATCAAATCGGTTGGGAATTCAATGAAACTTGGTATGGAGATAGCCCTTTGAGTTAGATTTACAATGGAGTTGGAATTTCATTAATTGGAGCTGTACTTTAGAAGATACACCCGAAACACTGTGGACATGTCAAACTGCCTTCAAAGTGAAGTTAGTGCAAAATGGAGCCAAGCACCGGGCCAGCCCATTGGCCGACATCCAAACCTTTTTCTGACCTTCTAGAAGAGTCATGGAAGATTCCAATACCGGTCACGCAACCCAACCGTTATCGTGTCCGGAATTGCCTCAGTTTCGACCAAAAAGACGTATTTGCCCGAAGAAACCCTAGCCGACTTAAGCCTCCTTGAACCCCTACATATACTTGCTTTTAGACTCTCTAGGAACTCAAGAAGCCGGCCTTAACAGCCTAAATCAATACCTAAACAATTTATTTCGTTTTTCTCTTGTTCTTCATGTTTATTTGATTCTAGAAGCCTTTAACGATAGATTGATCTTTGCCCTATTGCAAAGAGATGAGATCTAACTCCTTACGCTTAGATAGATCAACGAATTATACTGTCTATGTGCTTTACTCTTGCTGCTACGTGTTGCAAAACATGTTAGAGTATTAGCTTTGATTTGATTTCTATGCACTTCCTTAATTCTATGCTTTTACGTATTTAATCGTTTAGAGTTTTATTGTAGAATTGATTCTTCATCTTTATTTATACTCAAAGTACGAACTGGCCTAGCTACCCAGGGAGTGATCTTAGGTTGATATACTCTCCAAAAGCTTGTTATATCTCCGGACCTAGTATTCGATAAGCTAGAAACCTTAACAATTCGATAGGTTAGTTAAGGAGTTTAGTGAACAATCAATCTTGAGCATAAAGCATGTTTTCACCTTGTAATAACCTGCGATAGTTGAGTCTATTAGGGTGCAAAACGTAGATGGTTAGTTACATTACGATAGTGGGATGACCTTACCTTAGTGATATGAATTCTAGAACAAATAGTATTAAAATCCTAAATCGATTGCTTGTGTTTTGCATATGTTTTGTGAATTGATTGAATTCTAATCTTAATTGATATCTATCCCTTTATTTTATTGCTTTGTTATTTGCTTCCATAAAACCCCAAAAACCAAATAATATTTTCCCTAAGCTTAATCCGAATCATATAAGTTTGTAGCGCATTCATCACTTAGTCCTCAGCGGAACGATCCCTAAGTACTACAATTGTCTTAACTGTGCACTTGCAGTTCCCTAGGGTTATAAATTTAAACACCTAATTGCATAAACCCTACATAGTAGCTCTATGGCACATCAAGTTTTTTGGCGCCGTTGCCGGGGACTTTTGTTTGATTGCCTGCAAATTTTTTGATAACGATTAAGTCTAAGTTTGTTTTTCCTTTTTGATTTTTCTAATTTTTCGTTTTTGTTTTTGGTTTTTAATATTTGTGAGTTTCAGAGATTCGTCAATGGAGCATCACAATCCAAAGAGAATGGCGAGCCCTTACCCTCATGAAGAAGTTGGAGATTACATCCCCATGCCTCATGAATTCCATCAACCGCCACTTTCTCACAAAATTCGATACAATTCAAACTTGTATCGTCCTTGGGAAGCTTATGGAGGAGAAAGTCGCCTTCATCCTCATCACATCCGTCCGCCACCATCACCACAGTCCCACCATCGTCCCCACTCAAACTGCCGAGAAGACGAAGAAGACGCCTTGATGCATCGCATCATGGAAGCTACACAAATCTTTCATGAGGTCGATACTAAGATGGACTCTTTGATCTCGACTTTTGATGAGAAGTTTGACAACCTTGTTGCTCAAATCCAAGAGAATGCCTCACGGTTAGCCCTCCTTGAAGAAGTACAAAAGAAACATTCCTAAGATCTTCAAGACGATGCACGAAAACTTCATGGTTTCAAGTGTAGCCTTGATAGTCTTTGGGAGAACTTTGAAACGGAGACCACAAGCTCTAATGGGAACTTAAAAGAACTTAAAACATGCCTCAATATCATTGCTATCAAAGCCCATGAAGCCGAGAAAGCATTGGAGGAGACCAAAGTTACTCATCAAGAAGCATTCTCTACGATACTTGTTCTTACGAAAGAACAAGCGCAACATGCTCAAGCAATTGAGGATGTTAAATTCTCTTTGGCTGGAAATTTTAATGATCTTATTGGAAAGAAAACCGCCCTCAAAGGAGAATCAATCGGTACCTCCAACTGTGTGAAGCAACTCGATGATCGTTTAACGAAAATCGAAGAAACGGTGGAAGTATACATTCCTTCAGAGAAAAGAGAAGTGTCGATCAATGAGCCAAACCAATTTGATGAAGATGGAGAACACGACCTAAGGAGACCTCATTTACATGCTAAAGTTAACCTCAAGCCTTTAGAAGACCTTCCACCACCCTAAAAACCAAGTAGTCGAGCTATCCGACTTAAAACAAGCGCTTTATGGGAGGCAACCCATATTTATGTTTTTGATTTTCTTGATTTGCTTATTCTAAGTTTTTGGATTTGTTTTTATTTTTCTCAACATTTTCATTCATTATTTTATCTATCTATGAATTTTTCAAGATTTTACAAAAAGTTTTTAAAATGCAAACAAATGTGTTTTTTCGAAGAACGATGCAGAAGAGATCGAACACGACTTGTTCTGTTCATGGAATGACTGGAGCTCAATATCAGCCTGGACGTTTTTGAAATTTGGTATACACGAAGGAGACAGTCATATGAAGATATTGGAAAAAGCAGATCATGATTTTCTATTACGGTTAGCAAGTTATGACCGATTGAACAAGACCGTCTAGGAAGGTTACGAAGCCGCAACTTCAAGCTTTTTCACAGTTCAAGCCACCACGAACCAGGCAACAATATTCATACCATTGGAAAGATCTATTTCTCATGAATCCATAGCATTTTTCGGATCTCAATTCTGATGTGTATAGACAAAGAAAAAGGTCGACGAACAATCGCGTGGACCGCGACACGAGGCCCTTACCGAGACACGAGGCCATACCGGACACGATATCGACCCGCGTCTGCGACCGGTATCGCGTCCCGATCACCCCGCGACACGAGTGACCCAGTACCAGTCACGCGTGCCGGTCGTAAATCGCGATCGGTACTCGGCACGTTTTGCCTCGTCCCGCGATCGGTCGTGACGGTTGCACCGACCGATACTCGGTCTGGTGTTCGTACTGCATCCCGTGACACGAGGCATCCGTCCCGCGACACGACGCATCCGTCTTGCATCCCATGTGTCCCGATACCGGTCCCGCGTATCGGCCAACACGCCCGACCAGTACTCGGCCCGTTACGCGATCCACCTTCCCGCGACACAGTACCGGTCAGACACGCCGACCAAAACTCAGACCGGTACGCATCGTTCCGAAGCCACCTGACCGTCCTGACTCGTCCCGCCTCTCTATCACGTCGCGACACGATCCGCCGAACCCACGCCTCGACCCACGTACATTTCGGTCCGGATTTTGGCCCGCGCACTCGACCGATATCTCGACAGGTACGAGACGTCCCACATTCGCCCTACCTCGTGTCACGACACACGACCGTCCCACCCGATATCGGTCAGCCCCGACGATCGGTACCACGACCGGTATTGCCTTGACCTGCGACTCCAACTCCACCGACCATCGTCTCGTGCCGTGAACCGCCTTGGACCCGAGCCACGTCTCGAACCATCCTTGACCGCGACTAGCCACCCGACACCTAGACCGGTTTTGGCCGAACTATGTCACCATCAACCACCACACCACCGGAGTCACGAGCCATGGACCACCGAACCACCGCTTTGAACCACCGAGCCGACCACCTAACCGTTTGGTCAAAAGAGGTTCATTTTTCCTTTTTCCTTTTTTTAATTATTTTAATACCATTTTTCACACATAATTTTCCAATAACCAATTTATTTTTGCATATTTCATGATTATTTAACTAACAATTATTTAATTCATGAATTTTTGCATTAGAAAATAAAATATTGGTTAGATTTAAATGGTTTTAAATATAATTTTCACATCTTGACATATTCATTCATTGATTTCACCTAGATTGATAGTCTTTAACAATTTGGATTCATTATTTTGATTTTTTTTGTTTAATATCTATTTTTTTTTCCCTTGGACTTGGAATTCAATACAATTGTATTGAAGACTAAGATCCGGGATAAATTTAACAAGTGATTTCAAGTGTTTTTGCAAGGATATGTTGCTCTTAAACAAGATTTCCCAGAGATTCCATTGTGGACGCACAATTCAATCGTCTTACGAATTATCCAACATTCGAATGAGATGTGACAGAAAAGAGAAGATATTGGAAATACAAAGCATGGTTTCGATTCATACGGGATACCCGATGCTCAAAAACAACGAAGATCTATGATTGATCGCGACAACCTAAGATTTTTGCCGAAAATATCTACGCTCACCGGTACTATCATTCTATTTTCTATCTTTTTGATTCTTCTTTCAAATCAATTTTTATCATTACTCCCTTAATTTGATTTAATTTTACACCGGGGACGGTGTAAGTTAAGTCTGGGGGATTGTTGTTACTAACATGTTTTTTAGTGTTTGGTTTTTATGTTTTCAAAGGATTTTTCAAAATTTATTAAAAATAAATAAATAAAAATAATAATAAGATAGGAATTATGACATTTTTCTAGGATTGACGTTTTGATTTCAAAGACTATGTAACTATTGTTGCAGGGTTTGATCATGACAATCGATTCAGAAACCTCATGATGGAGTTTCCGTCCAGAAAATTTCTACTTGCAACTGTTTTGATGGATATGATTTTGACTCTCTATTTGGACTACTAATATGGTTTTTGATTATTTCTTATTAAGGATGTTAGATCAAAGAAACGAATCACACATTCATGACATCTTATCCTCTTTTACCACTCTTTGTTGTCATGAATGGCCAGCTCATCTTTAGTTGGTACCCTACCTAAAAACCCCTTACCTTCTTTCAGACCTCATGCATTCTCTTTAAGTTTCATACTTGCAGATATGTGCAAAAACGTCGGAGAGAAAAGGATCGACGCAATTTTCCAATCACTAGAGATGCGACGATTTGGTAAAGAATGGGGGAGCACAAAGAACAAATTTCAAAGAGCTTGGCCATTCCTTGGATGTGTAAAACATGGTAACAATTCGTGCCTATACTTGACTTATATCAAAGAGATACCGTTTTCCTCTTTTCAAAAGAAAAAAAATAAAAAATAAAGAAAAAATAAAAAAGAAGAAAAAAAATAATAAAATAAAATAAAAAGAAAAAAATTCTAAGGGAAAGGAAAACGGTAATTCTCAGAGTCTTATGGCCAAAGAATACCCAAGGAATGTCATGATACAAAAGAAGACACAAGTAGAAGAGATTTCAAGTGATTCCCGGAGAAAAATCTAAGTCTGGGGGAGAAAGACGTGAAGAAGTGGTTGGGAAATTTTGGACATCAACAGGTCCATTCTCTCTTGCGATTTTGCATAATATCTCGCACCCGGAGTCTATGGTAACCCTAAACACTTTTCACCTCACCACTAAAATCAGTCTTTCCCAATATCTAGCCCGTCTTCCTTGAATGATATTCTTGATGAGAAGTTTTCACTAAATCTAAGAGAGTAGAAAGAGTCAATTGATTTGAAGTTGAGATTTTTGCAGGGACAGAGATTTAAAGTACGGACATGTTGCGAATTCGTGATGGAAGAAAATGACAACGTCTATGAGCTAATCTTGTTTCATGTGGATTACAGGTTTAGAATTTGATGCAACGATCCAAAGGATATGTGAGTTCCTCCGAATTTCAAACCTCTTCTCAATTCTTGACTATTGTTTGCTTGAAGACAAGCAAAAGATAAGTCTGGGAGAGTTGATATACCCTATATTTTACCACTTTTTATATCTATTTTAGTATGGTTTTCATATATATTAATAAAGCTTTTGGACCAAAAGAGGTAGTTTTCTCGTATATGTAGATTTTAAGATCTTAACAGGTTTTATCATCAAAATGATGTAAAATGGAGCATAAGGAGTATCATCTATGATGCAAATACTTATCCAAGTCAAAGGAACCAAGCCAAGTCATTTTATCTTGAAGATAATGCACATTCTCCTACTGGACAGAACATATATGCCAGAAGTTTGCTGAAGAACGAAGAATCAAATCAGTTGGGAATTAAATGAAACTTGGTATGGAGATAGCCCTTTGAGTTAGCTTTCCAATGGAGCTGGAATTTCATTAATTGGAGCTGTACTTTAGAAGATACACCCGAAACACTGAGTACATGTCAAACTGCCTTCGAAGTGAAGTTAGTTCAAAATGGAGCCAAGCACCGGGCCAGCCCATGTGACGAAATCCAGACCTTTTTCCGACCTTCTAGAAGATTCATGGAAGCTTCCAATACTGGTCACGCAACCCAACCATTATCGTGTCCGAAATTGCCTCAGTTTCGACCAAAAAGACGTATTTGTCCGAAGAAACCCTACCCGACTTAAGCCTCCTTGAACCCCTATATATACTTGCTTTTAGCCTCTCTAGGAACTAAAGCATCCGGCCTTAACAGTTTAAATCAATACCTAAACAATGTATTTCGTTTTTCTCTTGTTCTTCATATTTATTTGATTCTAGAAGCCTTTAACGATAGATTGATCTTTGCCCTATTGCAAAGAGATGAGATCTAACTCCTTACGCTTAGATAGATCAACGAATTATACTGTCTATGTGCTTTACTCTTGCTTCTACGTGTTGCAAAACATGTTAGAGTATTAGCTTTGATTTGATTTCTATGCACTTCCTTAATTCTATGCTTTTACGTATTTAATCGTTTAGAGTTTTATTGTAGAATTGATTCTTCATCTTTATTTATACTCAAAGCATGAACTGGCCTAGCTACCCAGGGAGTGATCTTAGGTTGATATACTCTCCAAAAGCTTGTTATATCTCCGGACCTAGTATTCGATTAGCTAGAAACCTTAACAATTCGATAGGTTAGTTAAGGAGTTTAGTGAACAATCAATCTTAAGCATAAAGCATGTTTTCACCTTGTAATAACCTGCGATAGTTGAGTCTATTAGGGTGCAAAACGTAGATGGTTTGTTACATCACGATAGTCGGATGACATTACCTTAGTGATATGAGTTCTAGAACAACTAGTATTAAAATCCTAAATCGATTGCTTGTGTTTTGCATATGTTTTTTGAATTGCTTGAATTCTAATCTTAATTGATATCTATCCCTTTATTTTATTGCTTTGTTATTTGTTTCCATAAAATCCCAAAAACCAAATAATATTTTCCCTTATCTCAATCTTAATCATATAGGTTTGTAGCGCATTCATCACTTAGTCCTCAGCGGAACGATCCCTAAGTACTACAATTGTCTTAACTGTGCACTTGCAGTTCCCTAGGGTTATAAATTTAAACACCTAATTGCATAAACCCTACATAGTAGCTTTATGGCACATCAACCTCCAAATCTTAAGGGCGAAAATCACCGTAGCCAACTCCAATTCATGGGTAGGGTAATTGCACTCATGCTTCCTCAACTGCCTCGAAGCATACGTGATATATCATGGTTTTTACCCGTTTTGACCATGATATAAGTCTTTTTCATAGAGTATTTTTGGTATTTTTGAGTCCTTTTAGAGTCTTTGCAGGATAATGGATGATTGGAGATTACTGGAATTTTGGAGCGTTTTTGAGCATCGGGGAAAGAAGAGCTGAAGTGATGAAGTGGAAGTCGATTTTATACGACCGTGTCGATCGACACGGATTTGTGTGTCGATCGACATGGTCATATATGACGAGAAGAGAAGTATTTTCCTTTTGAGCCCACGAAGCCCAGAAGTTTACAAAAGAAGCCCAATCCGAATTCTGAACAATATTTATAGTTTATGCTTAAGGTTTTATGTGGGATCCAGTTTTTAACTTTAGAACTTAAGAGAGGAGATTTGAGGAGCTTTAGAGATTTCATACTTCCAGACTTTGTCAATTCGAACTCTTTGTATCTTTTATCTTATCTCTTTTATGCAAACTATTTATTCATTGATTATGTTTACATCCTCGATGTCTAAGTAGTCTGCTTGTTAGGCTTAGGGTAGTTCTAGGGTTTGATGAGAAATTGAATGGATTGAAACCCTGTTAGGATTTATCTTTATGTTCTTCATCTAGATTGGTATAACTCTGATTTTAGGATTGATCAACTAAAATTATATATCATAGGTTGTTTAAATAGATACGAAAGTATTATTGATAACCTGAAATAATCTTAGATGAGCAAAATTACCTATTCGCAAAAAAATTTGGCTTAGGAATTTTGTGAGCAATTAAACTTGAACTATAAAGCTTGATTTAATTCGCAAAGAAATTTGTGATTTAGGAATCTAATCATAGATAGTCTCTGCAACGAAAGTTGATTGATTTTACATGCGTGTTTATGTTCTAGAACGATTCGTAATAAAATCCTACGGATTAAATATATCCATGTCGATCGACACGAACTTGTGTGTCGATCGACACAATCGAATCTCAAATCATCCCTACGAATTACCCAAGGCCTAACCTTTGTCTAAATTGAATCCTAAAACCTTGATAATCATTTATTTCTTTGCATACTGTTTTTATTTTACTTCATTCACACATATTTACTTAGCAAAATTTGAACTCACGAATTGGTTGTGTTATTCGATTCCCTGTGGATTCGACCCCTAAGCACTACATCGATCTCTTAATTTGAGAGAGTAGCTCAGGGAAAATTTGAGCATATCAAATTTTGTCGCCGTTGGCGGGGACTCGATCTAACCAATCGATTTGTGTTATTAGAATTTTGTCTAAGTTTTTATTTTTGTTTATTTTACTTACTTTTTCTTTTCTTTTAGTTTTGTGTGTTTCAGGTTTATGCATCAACGCGTTACCAGAAGCAACCAGAACAAAGAGCTACTTGATCTTAATCCTGAGATTGTAAGGTTAGAACGAGCCAACAGAGCAGCGACAAGGACAGCTAATATGAATCCAATGATCCTTATCAGAGGTGACGATGGGTTTCTTCAGGACTCTGAGGGTCGTAGACATAATGCTCAGGGTCAGAGGTTGGATGAGAATGGGGCTGTGATTTTGGAGGAGCAGCATGTTGTACAGCGCCATGAGCCAGCTGGGCGTGGGTGCACTCTAGGAGAGTACAACATGCCAGACGAATTCTATGCCAACAGGGCAGCGATTCGTCCTCCTGCTTTCTAGAGGAATGACTTCGAGCTTAAACCCGCCTATTTCTCTCTTGTGGCTCAGCACCCATTCTATGGCTTATCTTCTGAACACCCCATGGATCACCTTGAGAGGTTTGAGGATTTGGCGTCTAGCATTAAGGCCAATGGAGTATCCAGTGATTACCTCTAGTGCAAGCTCTTCCCTTACTCTCTTGGTGTAGAAGCTGCTTACTGGCTGAAGCAGCTAGAGCCTGGATCGCTAACCACTTGGGAGGACACCAAGAACGCCTTCCTCAACAATTTCTTTGATGAGCCGAGATCAGAGGACCTAAGGACTAAGATTTCCACCTTCAGGCAAGGTCCTACTGAAGCATTCAAGGCTTCTTGGGGGAGGTTCAAGGCCTACCAGAGAGACTGCCCTCACCATGGTTTCAGTGATGTTTAGCTGTTAGGCATTTTCTTCAGAGGGATTGACTGGAGATATCAGATGGCCCTCGATTCAGCTAGCAACGGGAACTTCAACACCCGATATCCGGAAGATGCTCTGATTCTCATCGATAACATGGCCTCCAGCAATAGCACCAAGAATGCAGATTTCCAAAGGAAGAAGCTAGGAGGTAATATGGATGGAAGCCAAATCGCAGAGGTTAAGGCTACGCTGGATACTGCACACAATCTTCTGGTAGGAAAAAAGACAGTTCAGTTTGCTCAGGAGGTAGAAACCTTCATACCAGAGCTCGTGTCGATCGACACAGGAGGCATGTGTCGATCGACACAGGATGAAGAGGAAGATGTCAACTTATGTCAGCGAAACTGGGTTTCAGAATCAGAGGTTTGACAATCAGCAGGGTAACAGAAACTTCAGTGGGAATAACCAGAGGACTACATTCACTGGGAATCCAAGCTCACCCACCTATTCTTCTAAGCCACAGTTTTAGAAGACTGAGTATCAGAAGGCTTTTCAGAGCACTTACACTAGGAACTACGGTTCCTCTTCCTATCAGGCACCTCCTCCTCAGACAGCAGAGAGCAGCGAGATGAAATCCATGCTAGAGCAGATCTTGGAAGGGCAACAGAAGATGACCGTGAGTTTCAACGGGAAAATGGATGCGATGTATCAGGATTTGAATGGGAAATTCGAAGCTCTGAACACCCATGTCAAGAAATTGGATACTCAGTTTGCTCAGACTGCAGAGAACTCGAGGAGGCAAGCGGGTTTTCTTCCATCTAAGACAGATGCTAATCCAAAACAAGGTGTGGCTGCTATCACCACAAGGAATGGTAAGATGCTGGAGGAGCCGGCAGTGAAGAAGGGACTCACTGCAGAACAGCTAGACGAGCTCATAGAGATAGATGAGGAAGAGATTTCCGCTGGAAACCCTATGTCGATCGACAATGACAGTTCATGTCGATCGACATGTTTCGAAAACTTGAATTATGGGGAACACGTTACAGGTGATGCCTCACAGAAAAGTCATATCGATCGACAAAGACCCCATGTCGATCGACACGACTCTCTGACGATCCCAAGTTTGTCGAAACCTGCTGCTAAAGCTGAGGAGAGAGTATATGTGCCTAAGATACCTTATCCTCGAAGCCAGAAGAAGTCTAAACAGGAGCTAGAGGATGCTCGATGCAAGGCTGTAATGGATCTTCCTCTGATTGATGCCATCCGGACTAGTCCGGTAATCTGTCGCTACATGTAGAGGATGGTCATAAAGAATCTAGGTCTTGAAGAAGAGGTAGCTATGATTTCTGAACAGGTCAGTGCAGTGATTCAAAACAAGGTTCCAGAAAAACTGACAGATCCGGGAAGTTTTGTGTTGGACTGTTTGATCTTCAAGGAGAGATTTCCGCGATCTCTTTGTGATTTAGGCTCTGGTGTCAACCTGATACCACACTCTGTTGCTGTTGGTCTAGGAATGACCGATTTCCAGCCTACTAGGATTTCTCTTGTCCTGGCAGATCGATCTGTTAGAATTCCAGAAGGTGTTCTAGAGGATGTCCCAATCAGGGTTGGAGACTGTTTGATTCCTACAGACTTTGTTGTTTTGAAATACAGCGAGGAGCCCAAGGACCCGCTGATTTTGGGTAGACCATTCTTAGCTACAGCGGGGGCTATGATTGATTGCAAATGAGGCAGTATTACGTTGAGTGTGGGGGATTTGGAGATGAAATTCGAAATGGATAAGCTGATGAAGAGACCCACCATAGATGGTCAGACATTTTATGTCGACGTGCTCACAGACATTGCACAGGAAGTCTTCAATGAGACGCATCCCATTGATCCCTTAGAAAGGATTTTGGTTAACTCTGTGACAGTGGAGAGCCAGCTTGATGAGGTTGCTAAAGGGTATGCTAAGCTGATGGATGCTGGGAGAAAAGTGAGACAGTTGGTGGGTAATGCAGAGTTGGTCGGATCTTTGAAGACTCATGTCGATCGACAAGATGCCCGTGTCGATCGACACGGGTCTGCAAACAGCGATTGGAACGAACAACAGGCTCCAAGAATCGAACTCAAACCACTTCCAGCCGGGCTAAGGTATGCTTTTCTTGGTCCTAATTCAACATACCCAGTCATTGTTAATGCTTCATTCAACAATGCAGAGCTCACCCTATTGCTAAGCAAGCTGCGTAAGTTTCGCAAAGCTCTTGGCTATTCTCTTGATGATATTTCAGGGATTTCTCCAGAATTATGTATGTATAGGATCCACTTAGAGGATGACACCAAGTCGTCAATTGAGCGTCAGAGGAGGCTAAATCTGAATTTACAAGAAGTCGTCAAGAAAGAGATTTTGAAACTTCTAGAGGTCGGGATAATCTATCCTATTTCGGACAGCGTTTGGATTAGCCCGGTTCACGTGGTACCCAAGAAGGGAGGAGTCACAGTGGTAAAGAACGAGAGGAATGAGCTGATTCCTACGAGGACGGTGACTGGACACAGGATGTGTATTGACTACCGGAAGCTAAACGCGGCTACCAGGAAAGATCACTTCCCCCTGCCTTTCATTGACCAGATGTTGGAGCGACTGGCGAATCACCCCTATTACTGCTTTCTCGATGGCTACTCCGGTTTCTTCCAGATCCCCATTCATCCAGAGGACCAGGAGAAGACCACATTTACTTGTCCTTATGGCACTTTTGCATACCGCATAATGCCCTTTAGACTATGTAATGCCCCAGCGACCTTCCAGAGATGCATGATGTCGATCTCTACAGACATGATTGAGGATTACATGGAGGTCTTCATGGATGACTTCTCGGTCCACAGTTCTACATTCAAGGACTGTCTCGACAACCTGGAGAAGGTGCTGGCCAGATGTGTGGAGAAGCACTTGGTTCTGAATTGGGAGAAATGCCACTTTATGGTGAAAGATGGCATCGTGCTTGGTCATAGAGTTTCAGCTGATGGGATTGAGGTGGATCGTGCTAAGATTGGGTCATGACAAGTTTGCAACCACCTACTTCAGTCAAGGAGGTCCGAAGTTTCCTGGGACATGATGGATTTTATCAGAGATTTATCAAAGACTTCTCCAAAATCGCCCGCCCACTTACCAATTTGCTCTGTAAGGATGTCAAATTCTTTTTTGATACTAACTGTTTAGCTGCTTTTGAACAGATCAAACAGGCTTTGGTGAGTGCTCCAACAGTGCAACCTCCGGACTGGGACTTGCCTTTCGAGGTGATGTGTGATGCCAGTGATTATGCAGTTGGGGCTGTTTTGGGTCAGAAGAAAGACAAGAAGCTGCATGCCATCTATTATGCTAGTAGGACACTAGACGAGGCTCAAAAGAATTATGCAACTACGGAAAAGGAACTGCTAGCAGTGGTTTTTGCCTTTGAGAAGTTTCGCCCCTACTTGATTGGAGCTAAGGTTATAGTGCACACAGATCATTCAGCACTCAAATACCTGATGCAGAAGAAGGATGTTAAGCCTAGACTGTTGAGATGGATTCTACTTCTCCAGGAGTTTGACATAGAGGTGAAAGACAAGAAAGGAGTTGAGAATGGTGTCGCGGATCATCTTTCGTGAATTCGGATAGAAGACCACGTCCCCATCGATGACCACTTCCCAGAAGAGAGTGTGCACTACATTGAGACTGGTTTGCAAGCAAGCACGGTGCCAGATCAACATGTTTCCGAACTATCAGATGTCGTGTCGATCGACATAAAGGACCCATGTCGATCGACACGAAACTCAATCGTCACACCTCAGTTTTAGCAAAAGATATATCAATCGATATACTCTCACATGTCGATCGACACGACCTTGTATGTTCTGTTTCAGAGGAAGCACCTCCTGGTCTTAAGGGATATGAGAGGAAGAAGTTCATGAGAGAGTTAAGGAGGTACTACTGGGATGAGCCTTGTGGGGGTCGGATTTCCCCCTATGAGATCGATATAACAACGAGATCAACTTTGCAGTGTCCTGACGAAATCGGATCAAGTCTGCAAGGGCCCAGTCTAAATCTAGGCCCAAAATGACATTAAACCCATTAACAAAAGGGTCTTGGGTTTAATAGATTAATGGGCCTAATTTTAGTATATTGCTTAATGGCACAGACCCATTTATTAACTGGCCCATTTTACTTAGAAGTACTATATATAGTCCATTGTACTCACCCAAAAGGGGGATCGATTCATTCCTTGTAATCAGAGCTTAACAGAAACAGCAATAAAACATATCTTCGACTTTTGCTTTGTGATTCATACTCAGAAGACTCGTTTTCTCCTTTCAACCCTTGACAAATTCAACTGTGTAGGATTCACCATCCACAGTTTGGCGCCGTCTAAGGGGAACACGACCGATCTTCTTACTCGAAAGAATCACCTCACAAGCGACACCGAAGATGACTGAGGAACGCATCGACAACACCGACGCTGGACACATCGGCAACACCGACAGCAGACGCATCATGAACAATAATGACAACCGCGTCGATGACACCAGTGACAATCACGGTGACAAGGAGGTCGAAACCAATCTTACTGCGAACACTACGCTGAACATCAACCGAGCTGCGATGGATGCGACGCTTGCACTGGCAGTACTGAACCAGATCAAGACAGCGATGGACGCGATGCTCAAGAGGCAGGAGAATCAAGACAAGGTGAACTCCGCAGTGACCGAGAGACTCGACATCCTCACCATGGCAAGCCGAGGCCGAGGCCAAGGCCTGCTCAGGCGACCAGGAGGGCGAATCACACCGACTGTTCTTTTCTCTACGCCAGACAGCGTGCCTAGATCAGGAACCTTCCAGCCGCTGCATACCACCTCGGAGACGGGGGAAGGAAGCCAAGCAAGGCGAACCACCAGACCTCTGGAGAACGACGCAGCAGACGCGCAAACAATATACGGTGCACCACAGGTCGTCAACCTCGACGAGGACGTGCCAACCGAGGTCAACACAGCAAGGCGTGCAGATACTGGACGCACTGAGGTACACCGAGTCAGGACGGCCCACGATAACGAGGAGACCGGGCACGACAACGTCAGTGACGAAGATCTCGTTTGGATTCGTCAGCTGGATGACCGACGTGACGAGGCGCTGTTCGCCCAGAAGGCCGAGATAGCCGAGATGCGCAGAAGGATGGAACAAGCAGCCGAGGACATGAATGCGGTTCAGTCCCAGATGCATAAAGCTATTAGTAAGGCTCCACAGCTAGACCTGGTGTTGGAAGAGGCGCTGAACACCCCGTTCACTACCACAATCACCAGGGCTCACGTGTCCAATCCAGGAAAGATAAGGCTACCAACATACGAAGGCAAAACTGACCCAACAGAACACATTACAGCCTTCATAATCGCAATGGGTCGAGCTAATTTTAAGGCAGACGAGAAGGACGCAGGAAGATGCCTTCTATTTGTCGAGCACCTGAAGGGACCGGCTCTACAATGGTTCTCCCGGCTAGAGCGGAACTCCATAGACAACTTTAAACAATTAACAGAGGCATTCATGAAGCAGTACGCCATATTCATGGAGCGCCAGACTGAGGACGCTGATCTATGGACCATGAACCAAGGAAAAAATGAAACGTTGTGGAAATTTATCGATCGTTTCAAAGCAGTCCTGTCAAAGATTAGAGGGCTAACCGACTCGGCAGCCATCCAAGCTTTGAAAAAGTCATTGTGGTACGACTCGGACTTCCGCAAGGAGTTGGCATTGAATGCCCCCTCAACTATCCTAGACGCCATGCACCGCGCCACAGAATTCGCAGCAAACGAGGAAGACGTAAAAATTTTGGCCGCCAAATATGGAAAATCAAAACCAGCCAGCCAACCCGGCCTGACGCAGCCACAACATCAGCCCGGTAACAAGAAGGCAAATCAAACACCTGGCTTCGTACAACACGAAGGAGGCTTTAAAAGAGCACACAACTACCAGATAGAGTCGTCTGGATACGGTCGAGGCCGAGGCCGAGGCCGTGGCCGAAGCCGTGGCCGAGGAAGGAGCAACACCTGGGTGAGAGGTCAAAGCTCCTATGATGAGACGGCATACTGTGAATTCCACAAATTCGTCGGACACTCCACTGCGAATTGTCGTGTTCTGGGTCTAAAACTCGCAGCAAAACTGGTAGAAGGAAAGCTTGGCGACAATATCAGCATCAAAGATTTCGGGATGGTTGTCAACACTGACAACCCTGATCGCACAAATGGGGATAACCCGAAGCGAGGAAGAAGAGATGACGAGCAGCCGCCGCACGAACCAAGGCAGCGAATCAACATGATAATGGGTGGATCTCGCTACTGTTCAGACACGGTCTTGGCTATCAAGGCATTCCAAAGACGTGCAGATGTTAGCGTCAACTTCTCGGCGCCTTCTTCCTTCCCAAACGATGTTATCGCGTTCGAAGAGAAGGAAACAACGGGCATAGATAGACCATATGACGACCCACTCGTTATCGAACTCATCATTGACAGTCGCGATGTCGCACGAGTCTTGGTGGACACTGGCAGTACGGTAGACGTAATCTTCCGAGATACTCTTAACAGGATGAAGATTGACCTATCCAGAATCGAGCCATTTCCTAAGCCTCTAACAGGTTTTTCTGGAGATACAACGATGACGATGGGCACAATCAAGTTACCTGTCCAGGTCGGCGAAGTCATAAAAATTATCAATTTTTCGGTAGCCGACCAACCAGCGATTTACAATGTGATCATGGGAACGCCATGGCTGAACTCCATGCGCGCTGTGGCGTCAACCTACCATCTCTGTTTGAAGTTCCCTACCCCGCGAGGAATAAAGACAATCCTAGGCAGTCAAAAGGAGTCTCGCGTATGCATCATGGTGGAACACAAGCACCGACACCCTGTCACTGAAACAACTTCAAAGGAGAAACGTAAAAAAATGAAGACGGATCGAGAACCGGTGAAGAAGCTCTCTGAGCTCTTGTAGCAATTACAGATTAACGAGGAGAGCAAGGAGCGAGTTCGACCGATATGCGATCCCGTCATATCACTCTGCATTGACGATGCTAAACCCGAGCGGTGTGTCAAAATCGGCGCTGGACTTGACCCTACAATCAAGGAAGAACTCGTCTCCGGCTCAACAAGTCTACTCCACGATGTCCACAAGGGAACGGCCAGGCCGAATCAATCAACAAGTCAATTATCCTTGGCCTCAGGAAGCGCCTGGATGAGAAGAAAGGCCGCTGGGCTGACGAACTAGAAGGCGTGTTATGGTCGCATAGAACAACTCTAAGACGAACAACTGGCGAGACACCCTTCGCCCTCGTTTACGGTACAGAATGCGTCATCCCAACCGAAGTCCAGTTCCCCACCATCCGACGCCAGCTCTTGCCGGATCACGAAGCACTCAACAACGTCATACTACTCGAACGACAAGACACAGCTGATGAAACTCGAGACAAGGCGTTGATCCGGATAACAAACTATCAGCAAGCTACTGCAAGGTACTAAAACTCTCACGTCAAGGAACGGCGGTTCCAGGAAGGAGATTTAGTACTGCGCGAAGTTTTTCAGAACACAGCTGAGCGGAACGCAGGCAAGCTCGGCGCTAACTGGGAAGGCCCTTACAAAGTCACTAAGGTGGTCAGACCAGGAGTCTACGAACTAGCCAACATGGCAGACATTTCGATACCACGCTCATGGAATGCTAGGCACTTGAAAAAATACTACCACTGAGACATACTACCTGAACTACGTGGCGGCTTGATCCTTGCAAAGGGTACGTAAGCAGCTCGTCTTCGGATGGGTTCAGCTGTCCCCCCTCCTAAAAAGGGGGGGGGGAGTGAGTGCATATACTCATATACTCCCACAATCTTGTACGAAATTCTATGATGAATAAAAGCTCACAAATTTTGTTTTTACAAAGTCTACCATACGTCTTTCACAGACTAAGTACGAACAAAACCGACATCCAATTTCTTCTTTCATTGCTGTTGGCCACAGTAACGAACTCTAACACTTACTTCAGATCTGACTACCACACCCTCTGCGGGTTTAAAGCGCGCTATACAAATGATTATGTTCATTACCGGAGCGGAGGTATTCACAGGAACAACTCTGTAAACCGGAATGTCCATCACTAAACCCAGCAAACAAATCGCTGGTATCATCGCAAAGTTTTCATTATAGGAACGACTATGTTAATGAAGAACACGACCGTAAACCGAAATGATCACTAAAAACCCAACAACTCTACCGTTGGTCATCACGCGATAACATGTTCATTTTTGGAGCGGGCGTTTCAGTAAAGACTCACTCGTAAACCAAGGTGATCATCAGAAAACCCAGTTAACTTATCACTGGTCGCAACATTTTTATAATCAATCTTTAGGAGCGGACGAATCAACAACAGCCCGCCGGTAAACTATACTTGCATCAAAGACGGTTAAAATCAACACAACGATGTCAAGAGGTAAAGACTTAGCAACGAAACAATTCATCCAAAAGACAATAACAAGAATCATAAAAGCTGCTTCCATAAATTTCATCTCTAAAAGGACGTAAATCAAAACAAAAGGATAAACATCATCTAAGCTGAATCAAATACTAAATCCGAAATCGAAAGTGCGATAAATCGCCAAAAACAACTAAGACGCGATCTCCTCAGCATCATCAACAATCTCAACGTCCTGCTCAGAATGACCTTCGGCCGTAGAATCTGACGAGCCATCGTCACTCGAAGAATCAGAAGAACTCGAGCCCGAAGCAGCGTCCAACTTATTAGTTTCACCGTCGATGGTATTAATGGAAGAAGGCTTAAGGATCTCCTCAAGTTCGCGCACATGATCGGCAAACACCTTGTCAGCAAGTGCCAGGCCCGCCTCCTGCTCCTTAAGAGCAGTGAGCTCGTCGCCAAGATCCGGCGCCTGATCACTCTGAAGCAACTCGACAAACTCAATGTTACTCCGTACTTCGGCAAGATCAATTATGTCCTTCCTCGGTTGGCCATCGATTTCTCCAACCTTCTTTCTAGCACGATCGATCTTCGCTTCATACTTCACTGATAGTTCGCGCTTCGCCTCTTCCACAGCTTTCAGCACAGCCGCATCTTGAAGCTTAGCAGCAATGCTTAAGTGGTTGGTGAGGTCGACGACTTCCTTCTTCAAGCGCGTCTTCTCAGCTTCCGACTCTGTAAATGTTCCATTTATCTCACGATGCTTATCCTCGGTCTCTTTTAGAGCAGCTTCGAGCTCAACAATGCGGTCTTCCGCAACCCTTTTTTGCTTCTTAAAGTTGTCACAAGCCGTCTGAGTGTTAGCAAGCTGACGAGTATGCGATCGGGCAGATACCTCATAATCGATAGCAAGCTGGTTAAGTGAGGACAGGAACTGCGATAAAAAAAAAAGTTAAATGGATCAGAAAGAACAAAAAAGCAGATCACGATCCTATGGAAATTGTCAAGAAACCGTATAGTCATGCAGTGGAGAGCTGTGTCTGAGTAAGAGCTCCTCTTCGACATCTCTTCTGGAGGTGGAAATACAGTGCCTGGAAAGACGATCCTGGACAAATGTAGTGCCGCCCGTGCAGCGTCACCTAGAGATTCCTTTGTACCAGAAGGAACAGTCGAAGCCATCGCCACACGGTCGCGTCGAAGAGATGAAGCATGCCCCGATCTGTTCAAGTCATCTCCCCCAGCGTTGTCTCTATCCATGTCTTCTCGGGAACGCTTGGGAACTGCCTCAACATCATCGTCCCTTCTCCTTACATCATCATGACGCTTCTGCGATGACTCAGGACGACGATCAATTTCGACGGCAGGATTTCGCTCTAACGCAGGGCGACGCGGTTTGGGCGCAAGGGTTCCTGTAGTACCAGCTCTGGGGGCTGACGTCGACGGTCCAGGTTGTCGGAAAACTCTCGCATTGGATTTTGCCTTGATAGGTCTCCTTTCACGAGCAGACGGTTTCCCTGCATTGTTTGACATCTCTGGTGAAGACTCCCGCAAAGTAACACCGAAGCGACGCTCACAAGCTTCTCTTACTCTGCCTAAAGAAAAGTCCTCCTTCCAGCTACACTTCTCAGCAGCAAGTTTGTCGCGAAGAACAAATAGGTCAATTGGCAACTTCGCAATGCGGCTCAAAACTGCAAAACAACAAACAAAGGAAGAGTTAAAATAACAAATCAAAAGGAGTAGACAAGCGAGACTGCACGCACAAAAAATATATCTAAGTCAAAAAGCAGTAGCACAGCAGGGTCGGCTACCGCGAGTCCCCCATCTCTCTCGAATTCTATCAAGGCGATCGCCGCCAACTGAAGCTTCATTAATTTTCACAAAGAAAAACTTTTCCGCCCAAAAGAGATCTCTGCTAGGAAGATCCACAATAATTTGAAAGTCAGGCTTTCCCTGGAGAAAATAACAAGGTTTTCCCTTGGAACCAGTCTTGTTGGTCTTCAAGAAACTTAACAGATGATCAACCCCGACCTCGCTGTCACATTCATAGCCGCGCACCATAATCCCAATCAAATGACGCATCCCGCGAGGCGTGAGTTGAGCAATAGCCAGATTGGTCCTCCACAAGTAGTCAAGGATCGCACCAGGGATTGGAAACCACATGAAACACGCATGAAAGTAAGCTTCATATAAGGTGAAGTGGTCTCTTGGTGGATGATCAGCTCGTGCATCTGAGCATGGAACAACTAACTCGACCCCGCGGGGAATGCCGAAGCCATCGATAAGGGATTTCAAAGATTCCGGAGTTGACATTGTAGATCCTGGCGGGTTAGGTTCTCTTCGCCCTGACCTCCGCCTCTGAGCAGCCGACGAAACCACGATCTTGTCGCTAACCTCTTCAACCACAACTAGGGCATTGGAGGAGGCCGATCTCATCGAACTGCGAGTATCAGTCTCTGGAGAGAGAACCATTTTCCGTCCGAGAAGCAAAGGATCAGCAACCATATCTCCGGAATCATCAAAGTCGCGCGAACTATCGAGCTGCGAGTCCACATAATCGGAAACCATCCACCTCTCCGCTGTACCAAAGAGTAACGGTCTGAATCAGTATCACTCCGTGAAGCTAGCGTTGTCACCAAGTTATCAGACCGTCGAATCACTAAGTCGCTAAGTCGCCGGAAGAAAAAAAAAAAAAAAAAAAAAAAACGTTGACCGAGTTGACTCAGTCATCGAGTTGACTCACTGAGTCAACTCGGTAGATCGCAAAACGAAGCTCTTTTCGGCCCGATCTCGCCGTGCCACGCCGCCTACTCGCCGAGAAGCTCGAAGACATCACGCCGGACGCCTCTTTCCTTCCCAAAGCGCCGCCACAAACGAGATCGCGATCGCGATTCGAGTTTCCTCCCTCGAGAAGTTTTCGACTGTTAGTGTTTCGATGCAAACCACGAACCGCGAACCACGAACAGCGGACCACGAACCGCGAACCACGAATCAGAGGGTGACAAGTCCGACGCGGTCATCGGCGGCGACGTTGACGGAAGACGGCGAACGTGATGAGTTTTGTCGGAGGAGAAAAACAAAACAAAACAAAAAAAAGAAAACAAAAAAAAACCCTAAAATAAACAATAAGATAAAGAGGCAGGGGAGATGAATTTTTACCTTTCGTCGAGGCAAAGTGATTTGGTAAAAAAATAATGACCTGGGAGCAGGCTTATTTATACTTGAAGAATTGTCTAAAAATCACTTTGTTCCAGAGAATTTTCCAACGGGCTACAAGGCCCACTAACACAACAAAGCTATCAACTTAGTCAGACCTCTAAGTAAAAGAAAGGGCAACAACGGGAAGTCCAGGAAAACACGGCGACGTCAGCTCAATACGGAATAACAGAGACTTTCCGAGTTCGATGATAAGACGTTCACGCCTAGCGACTTCGCAGTCGAGCATATCGATCTCCGGCTACGCCGATTTTTACCTTGGCACCACCGCAACTCGATACTGCCAAGCTGGGGGGCTAACTGTGGGGGTCGGATTTCCCCCTATGAGATCGATATAACAACGAGATCAACTTTGCAGCGTCCTGACAAAATCCGATCAAGTCTGCAAGGGCCCAGTCTAAATCTAGGCCCAAAATGACATTAAACCCATTAACAAAAGGGCCTTGGGTTTAATAGATTAATGGGCCTAATTTTAGTATATTGCTTAATGGGTCAGACCCATTTATTAATTGGTCCATTTTACTTAGAAGTACTATATATAGTCCATTGTACTCACCCAAAAGGGGGATCGATTCATTCCTTGTAATCAGAGCTTAACAGAAACAGCAATAAAACATATCTTCGACTTTTGCTTTGTGATTCATACTCAGAAGACTCGTTTTCTCCTTTCAACCCTTGACAAATTCAACTGTGTAGGATTCACCGTCCACAAGCCTTATTTCTACAAGCATTGTTCAGACGGAATTTACAGAAGATGTATTGCAGAGAGTGAGGTACGAGATGTGTTGTATCATTGCCACGGCTCTGAGTATGCTGGGCATTTTGCCACATTCAAGACGGTCTCAAAGGTTCTACAAGCTGGATTTTGGTGGCCTACTATGTTCAAAGATACGCATGTCTTCGTTGCGCAGTGTGATACTTATCAGAGGCGAGGTAAAATTAGCAAGAGGAATGAGATGCCACAAAACTTCATCCTTGAGGTTGAGGTTTTTGATTGCTGGAGCATTGACTTCATGGGCCCGTTCCCGTCGTCTTATGGGAACAAGTACATCCTGGTCGCTGTGGATTATGTCTCCAAATGGGTGGAGGCGATTGCTAGTCCTAAAAACGATGCTGCGGTGGTTGTTAAGCCGTTTAAGACCATCATTTTCCTTAGATTTGGAATCCCCAGGGTTGTTATTAGTGATGGAGGAACACATTTTATTAACAAAGTTTTTGCTAAGCTTTTGCAGAAATACGGAGTTCACCATCGCGTGGCCAGTCCTTATCATCCTCAGACGAGTGGCCAGGTCGAGGTATCCAACAGACAGATCAAGGAGATCCTTGAGAAAACGGTCAATTCTACAAGGAAGGATTGGTCCACGAAACTCGACGATGCACTCTAGGCTTACAGGACTGCCTACAAGACACCTCTGGGGACTACTCCATTTTATCTGCTTTATGGGAAAGTGTGTCATCTTTCGGTTGAATTGGAACATAGAGCAGCATGGGCAGTTAAGCATTTCAACTTCGACATCAAGCGTGCTGCAGAGAGGCGTCTGATACAGCTGAATGAACTGGATGAAATAAGACATCATGCTTACGAAAGCTCTAAGTTATACAAGGAGCGGACTTAGGCATATCATGATAAAAGGATCATCTCCAGGACATTCGAACCAAATGACCATGTATTGCTTTATAACTCTCGTTTACAGCTTTTTCCTGGTAAATTGCGTTCTCGTTGGTCAGGTCCTTTCACAATCAAGGAAGTCAGACCACACGGAGCTGTTGTCCTCGTTAGCAAGGATGGGAAAGAGTTCACTGTTAACGGGCAAAGGGTGAAACATTATTGGGCGGAAGCCGAGATTCCGGAAGGACACATTTTGCCCCTGGATGATGCACCTCCTGCCTGAGCCCTGACACAGTCAAGCTAATGACTGAAAACATGCGCTTAGTGGGAGGCAACCCACTGGTAAGTGTAAATTATTTTCAATCTTTTTGTTTTACTAACCTTTTATTTTAAGTGTTTCATGTGTGATAAGTCGGATTTTCGGAAAAGAAAGGTCCGTGTCGATCGACATGGACCTGTATGTCGATCAACACGGCCCACAGAAGAGACGGCCCAGCACACGACAACAGGTAAGTTTTCTTCTCCTTCCTCCTCATAAACCTTCCTCCTCATAAACCAAGCCATATCGCTCGATACACTCTTCAATTCTCCATAACTTTTTCATTCTTTCACCGATTTGAGCGATTTTTGACTCTAAACCGCTCAAATTTTTGTCCTTTTTCGGTTTCTATCGACCATTTACTCGATCTACAAAGGTATGACACCCTATTTCCACTTTTTCATTTCGACATTCATAAGGAAAAAGGGTAATTTCGGTTTGTTATGGTCCAAATTGGATGATTCAATTGCTTCGAATACACTTTTAGAGTGGCTTTGGACCTGCTTCATGCGTTAATTACGTTGATTTTGGTAGGTTAGATTCGAATTTGGGAATATTCGAGGTTTTAGGCTGTTAAAGAGGTGTAAACAGATTTGGGTTGAGTTGGGGTTGATATTGTGGCACATTGGACTCTTGTGCTTGCTAGATATTGTGTAGAAGTGTTGCGTTGAATATTGCGGATGGAGACTTTGATTTGTTGGTTCCGAAATGGTATCGTGTTGTGTCGATCGACACAGACGCCCAGAACACCAAACATGTACTGATTTTGGATTTTTGTTTGTTTGTTTTTGTCTTTGGTGGTTTGCAGATGACTACACAGGGTACCAAGCGCCTGCGAAAAGACAGGGATGCTGCGTCTGGTTCTAGTACACAAGCACAATCCATTGCCTCGCGTCATCCATGGCCACTACCTGAGGGGGAGAAGATCGCTATTCAAAGGCGATGGAGTGAGGTTCCTGCAAAAGTTCTGATACGCGATGATGTTGCCAACAGAGAAATAATGGAGGAGTGGGATGACTACGATTCGCTTCTATACAACGAATGGTTGAAAGTGAAGCTCGCTCCGACCCGATATGCTAACTCAAGGATAATGAGTGCTTTGGGACTTAGAACTGAGGTGTTACGATTACTGAAGAACGCAGGCTTAGGAACCATTGCCACACACCTCTACCTTATGTACCCTGACTTAGTACGTCAGTTTTTCGCCTCGGTGCGATTTGGTTGTGTAGACGGGAATGCAGAGCACGCTGATGTTGGAGGACGATGGCGATTGAGTTTCAAGATCAGAGGAGTTCACCACATGATCACTCTCTGAGATCTTTGCAGGGTGTATGGTTTTGATGAGGGTCGCGATTATCATGTACTTCCGGAGAACATCCCGGATCTACAAGCATTTTGGGCGCAATTTGGGACCGGGATGTATGCTCCTGCTGCCTCCACACACATGGATGTGAAGCATCCGGTCCTCCGCTACTTGCTCCGCCTGTTCTCCACTACTATACTGTACAAGGTGGAGCCCGGGAAGATGAGGCTTCAGGAGCTGGTCCTATTGTCATACGCTTTGCGCCAGGATATCTTAGACACGGCCTGGGAAGAATCTCAACCCTCGACTTGGATTGAGCCTCATCCTAACATGGGGGTTGTCTTCGCGCGCCACTTGCTGTCTCTGAAGAACACACCACTTACTCTGAAGAAGAGCAGCAAGCCCTTCGCAGTTAGTAGCCTCTTCACTCCTATTTTCATATTTTGTGGTATAGATACATCTGATTGCACTAGGGAGAGAGCAGATTGCTCTATGGACATGGACTACCTGATGAGAGCCACCTGGCTCAAGGGAGACCAGCATTGGGTTTTTCGCCCAGTTCCTGGCGAGCAGCGGATGGTAAAGCTGCCCATTCCTGAGCTGATGAGGATCTCTGCGGACCCCACTGTGATGGCTTTCGAGCCTGACGAGAGACTTCTGCGCCCAGTTGGAGCTGTGCGCAAGCAGATTACCCGGGATACTGCTCCAGCTGGTACTTTAGGCGCAGGCACTTCCCGTGCTCCATCTCCGCCACCTCAGCTTCCTCCGTTACCACCTTTGCCTAGCCAACCTCTAGACGAATTTCAGAGTTGGATGGCTCAGAGTATCCAGATCCTCTGGACTGCCGTGTCTACTTGGCCATGCTGTGGATGCATCCGTCCTCGCCAACCTACTCCACGACCTTCATCATCATCTGAGGAGGATGATTAGATCACTTATCCTTTTTCCTGTTTCTTTTTATTATCTTTTCTTATCTAACTTTAAGTCTATTTTTCTGTTTTTCTTTGAGTCAGTTTGTTTTATGTTTCTTTAGGATTTCAGAATTGATGAACTAATGTGCTTTACCTATGTTTTCCTCTAAATTACGTCTTTTGAGTTGTGTTTTGCAGAAAGATTAGCTTTGAAATTTATTTCAACGAATGGAAAATGGTGACCAAACTTGCGGAAATTTCCAGAGACGCTGTGTCGATCGACATGAATCATTATGTCGATCGACACGGTTCAACATTTTGTCTCCAATTCCGCACAACTCATGATCCGATTCGGAAACCTGTGTCGATCGATACGATTCTCTATGTCGATCGACATGGGGAAAACATTTGGTAAAATTTCATTTTCTCTTCCCAAGTTCATTATCCTTTTGATCCTTTATGCCGAACTCAGCTTGATAACACTGTGGACAGTGTTGTTTAAGTCTGGGGGAGGTAGTTACTAACTTTGTGTTCGTTTTTGAGAGTCAGTCCAAAACGTTTTATTGAGTCAAAATAGTCAGTTGGAAACAATGATCCTTCTTTTGGTTTAGTGGATTGCCTTTTTCAGCAGAGTGACCATTTTTGACCAATCGATTTCAGAGTCAGACGAATGGGAAATCCTAAGGCTGACCAGTTAACTAGAGACGTTTGTTACTTCCAGCATAATCCGCCAGGTTAGAGCTAATTATACGGTCTCCTCGGTGATTGATTTTCATAAAGCTTGATTCCTCATTCATACATGAATAGTGCAAATTTCTGTTGAAACTAATGGTACCCCTCTCCCTAATTTATAAGAAAAAAAAATGATGAAGAATGGGGTGATATGATAGTTCTTGAGTATCAGATGAGGAAATAAAATTCCAGTGAATCAGTACTCAAGAGGTGATCACCCAGAGCTCAAAAGCAGCAGTCTGAGTCCCTAAGAATGGATGTAGAGGACGAGCGATCTCACGACCCTGTCTCCTCACAAGGAACAACAGTAGTGAAAGCACTGCTTTTGGGTTTCAACATTCCATTGATAAAAAAAAAAAAAATTTCGAATTAAATAAGTTTGGGGGAGAAAGGGTACCGAAAGTTATATGGATTCACTAGTCATGGTATAGTATGGGAATGAGTCTAAAAGGCTTTAGGCGTCAAGATCTGGGACGAGATCTTGCAATGATAACTAACGGGTTATGTTGAGTAGTCATGGATGAATTTGGAGGGCTGCGAATGTCTATGGAGAACTACATAGTGGTCTGATTTTGAGTCGGTTTTGCATTATGTGGATTACTAGCTGAAAGGGGTCGGTTCAGTACTCCAAGGGAAGGTAAGTTTCTGCGTTTTCAAACCTCTTTCACATTCTTAGTGTATTTTTGCTTGAGGGCAAGCAAATGCTAAGTCTGGGGGAGTTGATATATCATGGTTTTTACCCGTTTTTGACCATGATATAAGTCCTTTTCATAAAGTCTTTTTGGTATTTTCGAGTCCTTTTAGAGTCTTTGCAGGATAATGGATGATTGGAGATTACTAGAAGCTTTTGGAGCGTTTTTGAGCATCGGGGAAAGAAGAGCTGAAGTGATGAAGTCGAAGTCGATTTTATACAAACGTGTCGATCGACACGGATTTGTGTGTCGATCGACATGGTCATATGTGACGAGAAGAGAAGTATTTTCCTTTTGAGCCCACGAAGCCAAGAAGTTTACAAAAGAAGCCCAATCCGAATTCTGAACAATATTTATAGTTTATGCTTAAGGTTTTATGTGGGGGATCCAGTTTTTAACTTTTGAACTTAAGAGAGGAGATTTGAGGAGCTTTAGAGACTTCATACTTCCAGACTCTGTCAATTCGAACTCTTTGTATCTTTTATCTTATCTCTTTTATGCAAACTATTTATTCATTGATTATGTTTACATCCTCGATGTCTGAGAAGTCTGCTTGTTAGGCTTAGGGTAGTTCTAGGGTTTGATGAGAAATTGAATGGATTGAAACCCTGTTAGGATTTATCTTTATGTTCTTCATCTAGATTGGTATAACTCTGATTTTAGGATTGATCAACTAAAATTAGATATCATAGGTTGTTTATATAGATACGAAAGTATTATTGATAACCTGAAATAATCTTAGATGAGCAAAATTACCTATTCGCAAAGAAATTTGGCTTAGGAATTTTGTGAGCAATTAAACTTGAACTATAAAGCTTGATTTAATTCTCTAGGTTCGTAAAGAAATTTGGGATTTAGGAATCTAATCATACATAGTCTCTGCAACGAAAGTTGATTGATTTTACATGCGTGTTTATGTTCTAGAACGGTTCTTAATAAAATCCTACGGTTTAAATATATCCGTGTCGATCGACACGAACCTGTGTGTCGATCGACACAATCAAATCTCAAATCATCCCTACGAATTACCCAAGGCCTAACCTTTGTCTAAATTGAATCCTAAAACCTTGATAATCATTTATTTGTTTGCCTACTGTTTTTATTTTACTTCATTCACACATATTTACTTAGCAAAATTTGAACTCACGAATTGGTTGTGTTATTCGATTCCCTGTGGATTCGACCCCTAAGCACTACATCGATCTCTTAATTTGAGAGAGTAGCTCAGCGCAAATTTGAGCATATCAATACGCAATAACCTTCCCGTGCTGCATCAGTACATATCCCAGACCAACTCCTGAAGCATCCGTATACACCACATAAGGCTCACCCGAGTCGGGTAAAGCCAACACCGGTGTACTCCTCAACATCTCCTTCAGCTTCCTAAAACTCTCCTCGCAAGCTGAAGACCACACAAAAGGAACATCCTTCCCTGTCAACTTCGTCATCAACTGCACTATACTCGCAAACCCCTTTACGAACCTCCGATAATAACCTGTTAATCCAAGAAAACTCTTGATCTCGGTGGCACTTCTCGTTCTAAGCCATCCTCTGATAGCCTCTATCTTAGCCGGATCCACATAAACTCTCTCTGCAGACACCACGTGGCCAAGGAAACTCATCTCTCGCTGTAAGAAACTGCACTTACTCAACTTCACGTACAGCTTCTGCTCCCGCAGCTTCTCCAAAACTAACCTCAAATGCACCTCGTGCTCCTAAGAACTCCTCGAATACACCAAAATATAATCTATAAAGATGATCACGAACATATCCAGATACTCCTGGAACATCCCGTTCATCAACCGCATGAATGCTGCTGGCGCATTCGTCAACCCGAACGGCATCACCACAAACTCATAATGCCAGTATCTCTACCTAAAGGCCGTCTTCCTAACGTCCGCTTTATCAATCGGGATCTGATGGTAACCCGATGCCAAGTTAATCTTGGAGAACCGAGTAGCCCCTCGCAACTGATCCAACAACTCATCAATGCGCGGCAGAGGATACCTGTTCTTCACAGTGACTCGGTTAAGTCCCCAGTAATCAATGCACAATCGGAAACTCCCATCCTTCTTCTTCACGAACAACACCAACGCTCCCCACGGTGAAACGCTAGGCCTGATGAATCCCTTCCCCAACAGATCATCCATCTGCTTCTTCAGCTTTGCCATCTCTGCTGGAGCCATGCGGTAAGGTGCCTTGGATATAGGAGTCGTCCCAGGTTCCAACTCAATCGTAAATGGATCCGACCGCGATGGTGGCAATCCCAACAACGACTAAAAAACGTTATGGAAATCCCGAACAACCTGAATATCCCCAACTGTAACCTCTCCAACACTCTATGGCATCACTATCATCGCCATATACGCGTCACAGCCCTTCTCAATCAACTGCTCAGCCTGTATCGCTGAAATCACAAGATTCCCGGAAGTCGGTCTCACACCCTGATAAACCTACCTTCCTAACTCCTGTTCAAACACTACTCATCCTCGATGACAATCCAGATGGACCATGTACCGATCCAGCCAATCCATACCCAGGATGACATCGTACAGCTCCACCAGACTAATGATTAGATCTGCTGGCATCAACTCTCCCGCCACCAGAACATCTACACCATGAGCCCGCCCGGAAGTAGCTAACATCCTGCCACCAGCAA
Organism: Arabis hirsuta; assembly: GCA_964056655.1. NCBI lineage: Eukaryota > Viridiplantae > Streptophyta > Magnoliopsida > Brassicales > Brassicaceae > Arabis > Arabis hirsuta. The sequence continues at coordinate 19,246,775 of OZ053301.1, forward strand.
CCTTTACTACTCCCGGCTGCTCACCAGAATCGCTTTGGATACCGCTACCCTCTGCACACTCCGGAGTAATGAATCTATTCGTAGCTCCTGAATCAAACAACACGTGGGACTCGCACCCGCCCACAACTAAGGTCACTGCACAAATCCCATGTGCTTTAATACCCCAACACTCTAGCGTAGACACACAATTCCCAAACAGACTAAATTCAACAACCCAAGATTTAAAAAGGTCAAGTCTGAAATTTACCTGTGATCGGTTTGGCGCTAGAACCGCTCGCCTCCGCCGAAGTAAAAACCCATGGAGCCGCTGCAATCTAAGCCAAAGCCTGCACCACCAACGGCAGCACTGCCGCCACCACCATCTGCTGCAGCTTCGGACATTTGGGCTGAATATGCCCCGGCTCTGTGAAGTGGTAGCACACCTGAGCACCCCGAGTCTCACTCCTCTTTGGACAATTGGCCACCATGTGATCCAAGCTTCCGCACCCGAAGCATCCTGGACCATCCTGTCTTCTCTAACTCGACCCTGAAGTGCTATCCCACTTTCTCTTCTGACCCTGAGCAGGCTTGCCGTCCCTGCTCGAATCCGCCTGCTGCTGCGGCCTCCTCTGCTGCTGAACCGGTGGACTCAACACCACAACCTGGTCTCTGAGGTCCTCCTCAATCGCAGCAGCCGTCTCAACCAGCTCTGCCCTCGTGGCAAACTTTCTCGCCCTGCAGCGAGTCCTTAAATCCGCTCGAAGTCCCCCCAGGAACCTCCTCACATGGGCGTGCTCGCCCTCTATGCCCCTACCAGCATATACCAGAAGTCGACTGAAATCCAAATCGAACTCCCTCACTGTCTAGTCTCCCTGAGCCAAGTTCAGAAACCTCGACTCCATCCTATCCACCGCCTCCTGCGGGAAATACTTGGCATTAAACTCAGCCAAGAAATCCTCCCAGACCATCTCGGCCTGTACCCGCCTGGTCTCAACACCTCTCCACCAGAGATGCGCGTCACCATCCAGATAGTGGACCGCGAGATACTCCCTGTATCTCTCGGGACACCTGATAGAGCGAAAGTTACGCCCCAACCTCCGCCGCCACTCATCGGCCTCCTCAGGCTTGGCACCACCCGAGAAAAACCCAGTGCCAATTCTCTGCATCTGCTCCATTATCCTCAGGTAGGATGGAAGTTCCTCTGCAACCACCACACCCGGCTGCACACCAGCCACTCCTGGCTGAACCCCAGCCACACTCGGCTGACCACCAGCCACTACTGGCTGCACACCAGCCATACCTAGCTGAACTCCCAGAGCCTGACCCGGAGCCGGCACCCCACCAGGTAACCGCCCCAGAATCATCTGCAGCAAACTCGCCAAACGATCATCTCGGTCTTGGACCACACCTGCGGCAGCACCCCTACCTAGGCCCACCGCACCACCAACTACACCGGGACCCACACTAGCCCCACCAACCCTCACACCGGTACTCATAGCTGCCTCACCCACAGATCCCTCTCGAAACGCCTGCGAGTCCGCCATCTGCTCCTGCGTGGTCTCCTGGGCCACACTCGCGGTATCAGACTCACTCTGTAGTCCTCGCCCGCGCCCACCACGACCACCTCGGTCTCCACGGCCCCCACGACCTCTGCCTCTAGCCACTCTAGCCATCACTCTACACTAACCAGCAGACTACTAAGTACTAGAAAAACAGAAAGTCATAAAACACATACCGTGGAATCTCATTGAAGGCTCGGAAGAGATGATCTAGGACTCCATACCCACATAACAGTCAATCAATTAACTCACATAATCAATCAATTGCACCCGCCCTAGAACCATAAGGGCTCTGATACCAAAATAAAACGATCCGACCCACAAATTGATATTTTTTCCCTTCAGATTACTATCATCACAGATAATAATCCTCGATGGGCCAATACAAACAATAGAGAAACAATTAGAATAATCAAATAACAATTAAACAAGTTCAATAGCTCCCTTACTCTACTGAATCCTAACCAGTTCAATTTCACGAATCAATACCAATAACCAATAAATCAATCAACCAATAACAATAACCAATTCCATTCGAATAACAATAACACAATGGTTCCAGAATTACTACATCCTAGCAATTCTAACTCAAGACCATGAACCGAGACACTAGATCATCTCCTCTTCGCGACCATGATTCCACGATCACATTTTCTCTTTACCTGCAACACATGGCAAAAAAAGTTGCGTGAGTATTATCACAAATACTCAGCGACGCGGTCATCCTATCTATAGGTTATACACACAAGTATAAGCAAGAGATACAATACCAGGATAAGCATACAACAAGCATACACGAAACAATCAAACACGAATCAGTCCAGGAGCACTGTGTCGATCGACACAACCACTAGGTGTCGATCGACAGACTGCACTTGTGTCGATTGACACACCACCATGGTGTCGATCGACATAATGCACCTGTGTCGATCGACACACAGCAAGTGTGTCGATTGATACGACATCGCAGACGCAGGGAACGAGCCTATCGTCTCATGGCTCGAACCCGAAAGCAACTCATCGATCTCCTACACTATTCCATCCACAAAACACACGAAATCCAATCCAAACAACAGCAAACAATCGTATTCCATCTATACCCCAGATAAACCTACGATCACGCACTCACCTCGAAAAGGATTGAAAAGCGGAAGAACGACAAAGAACATACGAAGAACACACGAATCAGCCTCTGATTTCATCCTCCCAGACCCAAAATCACCTCAGCAACGATCCCTCTTCGTTTCTAATAACCTCCCACGCAATCACAAGCCTCAAGAACGATCAATCTTTCTCAAAATCCCCAAAACTCTCTCAATTCTCTCTGATTTCTGATTTTTCTCTCTACTTCTGCCAAAAATGGCCAAGAACACGACTGTTCACGCTTATATATCGAACCCTAGGGTTCTCTAAACCGATCGCCAAACCGCGCGATCAAAAACTGAATCTGTTGGTTCAATTTAACCCCATGTCGATCGACACACCAACCCTGTGTCGATCGACACAACGTCCAAAGCCCGACTTCTCACAAGTCCAAAACACACGTGTCGATCGACACACACACCCTGTGTCGATCGACGCACCACCAAAAATCCACTTTTTGGTTCACGGGCGTTACAGGACCTGCCAACTCAACCAAGGGATTCAATAGAATCCTTGCTTGGGACCTGCTTCTTGTTTAATGAACTTAATTAAATCCAAAAAAGGATAAGAATACTCTTCTCAAAAGCCTAAGCTCTGTTATTAATCAATAATAAACTGAATACTAAAGGAGGCGTTAAAAAGCTATTTATAAGATAAACGCTAAAATATTAAATATAATTAAAATACAAATAAATGGAAATGATCCTATTCCTAATTATTCCTTGCATCAAGAGGCAATCGATTGATCGTAAGGGCGATCAATCAATTGGCCTCCAAAATTTATAGAAAAAATTGAGATTTGCTGTATCTTCTAACCTTTAGGGAATATTGTAACATCTTTGGATCTGGAGATGGGATGATTAGTGTTACCTTAGAAGAAATTATTAAAGGTTTGGGCGGGGTTGAGAAGATTCATATAAACATGAAGCAGAAGGAAACATTTACATTACCATCTCTAATATTAGTGGAGAAAAATAAAGAAAGTGTATTTATCTAGAAGGCAAAAGAGAATATTCTCTTATAAGGGATTTGTCAGTATAAATAAAGAAATAACAGTCTCATATTTTAGGGAAAGTTACTAAAAATGATCCCTAAATTGATTTGAAATACAAGTGTAACCCATATATCTCATGTTTGAGAAAAATAATCCAAAAGGATAGTGAAATTACAACTACAACATTTATGACCAAACAATAAAACAGAGGTCATAATGACTGTTTTAACCCTAGCGAAGTCTGCTGCGTAATATAGAAGTCTACAAGTAAAATTTTGTCAGGAAATCAATGCGTAGATTCCATGTGAAGTCTACTTTTGTGGTTTAGTAGACTACCAAACCAGTATACTATATAATTATATTTTAAATTTAAATTTATATATTAACAAAAAATATTTTGATAAAAAATTTTGATTGATGACCTTACTATAAACAATTGTGAAGTATGAAAAATAAAATTTCACAAATTAAACCTACTTAGACAAATTAAGTTATGAAGACTACTTTTGTGGTTTAGTAGACTACCAAGGCAGTCTACTATATAATTATATTTTAAATTTAAATTTATAAATTAACAAAAAATATTTTGATTAATGATCCTACTATAAACAATTGTGAAGTGTGAAAAAACAATTTCACAAAATTAAACCAACTTAGACAAATTAGGTTATGAATGAAATACATACTATACTAAACAAAGAGTTACCAAATAAGGTACATCATAGGTTGCAAACATGTTTTTACACTTAGAGTTGAAGTTAGGGTTTATCATTTTTATATTTAAAATGTCAAATTTCCATAAAAGTGTTAACTTGTGAATATATTATACGTTTTGAATGTTTGGAATAAGTTTTGGTATAGGGTTTCGAATAATCATTGAAAACAATCGATTTATGTGAAGTAGACTTCATTTAGAAGTCTACTAAACGAATTAAAACTGCATTTAGAAGACTGCATTTAGAAGTCTACTAAACATATGGAGGCAAAATTGAATTTTTTAAAAACATTTTAAAAATTTGAATTTTTTTTAACAAAAAAAAACCAATCAAATCGTGTATTTAACCAGAACCAAATTGAACCAATTTATTTACCCATCCAAATAAACCGAACTTAACCAATTTATTTACCCTACCTATAAAACCTCAAAAATGTGGTTTATATGAAAAAAATTACAACCTAAATTACAATCGAATCGTCATTCATCATCACCGTCGGTGAGACTTCATGCACTCTTTCCATTCTCTCGACTTTCTCTTCAGTTTTTTAATCGAAAATCTCTCTTTCTCTCCTTGAATCGAAAATCTCTATTTCTCTCATCTCTTTGAATCCAAAATCTCTTGAACTCTTTTTGATTTTACTATCTTTTACTCGCTATTTCTCTCTCTGATTCGAGAATCTAACTTTTTTTTTATTTCACTCTTCTTTGCAGATATATAGCCGCCGGAAAGTACGAAATTCGGTATAACTTCATCGAAATACAAGGTTTGTGAGAGGATGTGCATTTGTTTGCATCTCTCAGTATGTTTAGTAATCAAAGGTTTTCCAAATTGAAGGTCTTCACTATGTTTCTGTGCTTTTATTTTCTGTTTGGTTTTGGATACATCAGACTTCTCCAACAGACTTCTCCAGCAGACTTGTCCCGTAGATTTCTCCCGTAGACTTCTCCCTTAGACTTCTCCCGTAGACTTCTCCAGTAGACTTCTCCAGTAGACTTCTTCAGACGATGGATGCGGCTAGATTCCTGTCAAGGATGTATTCCAAAGGAGATGAGCCTAATGCGGAGAAAAGCATACACTACTATGCGAGAAATAAAGATTTGTTTGCTGCTCTAGCCAAAGGCTTATTGGAAGATGAATGGGAAGAGCTTTTACTCTCTCCATTGGGTGTGTTGTTACGGTTCCATTCTCTCGACTTTCACTGGCATCGAGGATAGTTCATTATATATTAACTGCTCAGCTAGAGTGCAAGAAACCCCATGAGATATGGAGTCTGATTGGATGCAAGCCGTTGAGGTTTTCATTGCTTGAGTTTGAATTAATTACCGGTCTGAATTGCCACGACATTCCAAATTTGGATAACCCAGCTGTAGAGGTCAATGAGGAAATGAAAGAATTTTGGGATCTTCTGGGAGTTGATGTTGAGAGGGGTCCAACTGTTACTGAGTTAATAGAAGCATGTGGTTTATGTGAAGATTGGACACGTTTGGACCGCATCAGGTTGGGATATCTATGCATATACGCCGGTTACATTGAAGCTAAAAAGGAGTCAACACCCATAAATGTTAACTTTGCTAGGCTTGTGATGGATAGAGATGCCTTGCGGAAATACCCATGGGGTAGGGTTGCCTTGAAGTTCTTCATCAAGTCAGTGAAGGATAAAGACTTGTCAAACCGGTCGTATACGCTGGAAGGCTTTGTACATGTTCTCCAAGTATGGGTGTACTATGCTCTACCGGATTATGCAGTCGTATATGGTGATCCCTTTCCAAATAAACCAACTCCACTTCTACTGGCTTTCAACGGATCTAGAGGCCGGAGATATATGAAAGATAATATGTACAAACATGTCTGACTATTTCTTTTTCTACAGATTTGGAAAATAGTTTCCAATTACTCTCTGATTCTAACTGGTTGATCGCTCTACGTCTTATATGTCTATTTTGTAGGTGAATGTCCAAAGCTGTGTGATGAAGGATGATTTTCTTCAAATGTTCCCAAGGTGGGATGATGATGTTGAAGACGAAAAGATAAACAACCTTATCTCAGCAATCTATGAACCAGGCTGGAGATGGAGCCGTGCTCAGTGGCCAGTGACGGGCGTGATGGCTTCCGCTAATGACAAAAGAAAGGGAGGTAGGTTGTGTTCTGAATTGTTATAATTGGTTTTAAATGTTCTATCATATATGTTAAGGTGTCTATTCATATGAAATTTGTAACATGTAGTGTGAAGTCTGAAAGCATCAACCTTAGCCTTACCTTACTAGGTAAGAGGAGTCGAGACGCCGAAAGTTCTGCTGTTGTAGGGGATCTACCATCATTGGTGCAGAGCATACAAGCACACTTTGATCAGCACTTTAAGGACTTGTTAGATAAGGTTGATACTGGTTTTAAACGCTGTAAAAAGAAGAGCAAAGTCCTTGGTGATAAGGTTGGCTCTATTGAGCAACGCATGGAGGCTGTGAAAGAGGGAAAAGAAGAGGCTGAGCAAACCAAATCCAACCAACCTACACCAGCTGTTCATGTGGCAGACATGGCAGAACTGACTGCTGATGAGAACAAGGCTGTCACTGATGTTGGGGTTAGTACCCAATTTAAACATCCAACTAGAAAGAGTAAAAGGAATCGTAGAGTAGAGAAGAAGAATTAGTCTCAAATCTGTTTGAACAATTTTGTTTCACATTTGAACAATTCTGTTTGAAGAATTTGACCTTTTCACATTTCTTGTTTGAACAATTTGGATTATGTTATTCTGTTTGGTATATGATTCGACTTTGATACTCTACTTGCAGAGTAAAATGTTTAACAAGGAAATACTTAAAGAAGATGGTCAGAGTGTGAGTGTCATTGGTGCGGATCTGAGTGTTATGGTTCTTGAGAAATACAAACCACAAACGAATTATGTTTCGCTTGAGAAAGCTAAACAAGAGGAGAAGAAGAAGGCAGCTCTTACACGAGAAAGGAGTGAGAGGCTGGAGAAGCTGGCCCCGACACAGAAGTCACCGTTCGTTAACAGAACTGCTAAGGCTGCCGTAAGAAAAGGATATGATCCTTTTGCTCCCTTTGATGAACAAAAGTTGAGGAGACTACAAGAGTGGCTGGAAAAAGACCCGTTAGTATTAAAAAAACTTGACTCGTTGTTTAAGCGTGTCAATGACTGAAATTTCATTGCTAAACAGGTATTATGGCAAATAGATGCTGCCATTCACTTCTCTAGAGTGGTTTTGGATTCTACGAGAGCCGCAACAATGGCTAAAAGACACGGTAAGCCATGAATCTTTTGTTGTAGACTTCTCCAGTAGACTTCTCAAGTAGACTTCTCCAATAGACTTCTCCAGCAACCGTTGATTATGTTCTTGATGTTTAACATTGATTCTTTTGGTTGTTTTGTTGCAGCACATGAATGTTGCGTTGAATATGCTGAGGAAACGGTACAAGGCTCATCCAGAGTGGTTTAGGAGTGATAAAATTTGCATCCTCGACACTACTCTAGGCAACATATGGAATATGAGGTACAATGACTTTAAAGACTTCCCTGCCAATGAAGACAGGACTGGAAAAAAGCTACCAGGTGGGGCGTGGGATTACTATACAGGTCAAATGCCCGAGTATGCAAAAGTAGAGAAGACGTGGGAGACTGAAGTGGAGGACATATATTCTCCATTAAATGTAAAAAAAGATCATTGGGTGGCTTTGTGGATATCACTCCCAAAGAGACACATTGTCGTGTGGGACTCTATACATGACCATGCATCTGCTGCAGATATCAAAGAGAAGGCCGAGCCCATTGCCGTGATGTTACCTTATCTAATTGGGATTTCATGTGCAACAGAAGATAGAGACAAGTGGCCATTAACCCCATTCACACATGAAAGGCTGCCTGCATCGAGAGTACCACAAAACTAGAAAGGTGGGGATTGTGGAGTGTATTGTCTTAAGTACATTGAATGCCATGCTCTCGGCTATCCGTTTAGTGCTGCTGCCTCGTGTGATGCGAACATCAAGCGTATTAGGGAAAAGCTTGAGGCTAGATATTCGACGAGACTGAATTTTGTGGGGCAGACACATCAACGTATAAAGATTTGGACCTTTATGACTAATATTGGTCCAACCCTTTATATGCTTTGGACCTTTATGACTAATATTTCCTGCCTAACTTTTAGGAATCTTGCATATATATTGTAGATGTAAAAAAAACTCATCCTTATTTTTTGGCTACTATGGCGGGATGTGACTCGTATAAACTTCTGTTTCTGTTTGGGATTTATATATTCCATTGGTACGCTACTGATATGTTATTAACGTCTCTTATAGACTTCTCTGGTAGACTTCTCTAGTAGACTTCTCTTGTAGACTTCTTTAGTAGACTTCTTTCTAAGACTGTAGACTTGAGGAGAAGAATTAATGTTCTTTCTAAGACATATACGATGAAAACAAATTTAAATATTAAAAAACATAATCTTATAGCACCATGTTCGACAAAGACAACAAATTTAAAAGTCTATAAACGCAAATAATCTTAAATTTTAAAAAACATAACGTTATAGATTAGATTAAGTACCACAATTTGCCAAATATAAATATTAAAAGTGCCATGAAAAAATAAACCGCAAGAGTAGCCTTCTCTTGTAGACTTCTCCAATATACTTCTCCAGTAGACTTCTACAATAGACTTCTTTCTAAGACTGTAGACTTGAGGAGAAGACTTCATGTTCCTTCTAAGATATATACGATGACAACAAATTTAAATATTAAAAAACATAATCTTATAGCACCATGTTCGACAAAGACAACAAATGTTAGATTAGATTAAGTATCACAATTTTCCAAATATAAATATTAAAAATGACATGAAACAATAAACCGAAAGAGTAGATTAAGTACCACAATTCGCCTTCGTATGACCCGGTTGGTTGCATTTTGAACAATTGTATTGAGCATGAATCTTCCGCTGTTTAGTACCTTTCATCCTTGCGATTTCTAGCCAAGTTTCCCACCTTGATTTCTTCTTCCGACCTGGACGCGTCTTCATGAAAAGAGGCAGACATGGGGTTGATGTTATACCTTCACCGACTTAGTTTTTCGGGAAAATGCTTTGCGCGTACGTCCAGTACAAATAATCCCTCCCATATGTCGGGCAAACACCGGTAGCGACATCTTGTTTACTCTCTATCAAAGCGGCAATAGCATGCGAGCAAGGTATCTTTTCGATGTTGAAGACACCACATGTATATTTTTTGGCCCAAATCAACAATACAGTCATGTGCTCCTCCCTTCACATGGAACTGAAGATCATTAATGCGTCCCACTGTCATCCTAGATGCGTAATCATCACAAACCGTCAACAAGTATTCAACTGCCCGAGTATGGTGTGTTGTTAGACTTAGAGCATCTTCTCACCTTTTATAGAACCACCTTCCTAGCTTCTCACGGATAAATTCCAAAAGAAATGATATGGGAAATCCTCGAGCTACCTTAAGTGTGGCATTGATAGATTCAACAATGTTGCTTGTCTTTATGTTATATCTATCTCCCTCGGAGTGAACTCGTGACCATAGCTTTGGATCCGCTTCCTCCAAGTATGTTGCAATTTCTGGCTTTACACGGCGTATCAAATCCATGTATCGATCATGCTCATCAAGCGTATATGCATACGCAGCGCCTTTGACCAAGTACATGAGCTGTTTTCCCCTATATTTTGTGACAATGTTACACTAAAGATGGTAATAACATATACCTCGTGTTGTCCAAGGGAAAACCGTCTCGCATGCCTTCTTAATGGACCCGTGCCTGTCTGAAACTATCACCAACGAGTATTGTTCAGAAATACAACCGCTCAATTTGGTAAAAAACCATTGCAATGAAGCATCATTCTCAACATCGACGATTCCAAACGCCAAAAGGAAAAATCTGAAAATTACCATCTTTGGCGGCCGCCACTAGCAAAACACCTTCATACTTTCCACTTAAATGAGTCCCATCGACATAATTACTCGTCTAAGATACTGAAAACCAGCTATGGAGGCTCCGAACGATATAGATAGATATTTAAATCTATTGTGAGCATCAACCTCAAGAGCGGTCAATGTTTCCGGATTTGCTTCCTTGATCATATGCAAATAAGATGGGAGATTTTCATATCCATGTTCAGCATTTCCCCTCACCATTTTTTGGGCGTATATCAATGATCTGTATGAAGTGGAATAATCCAGATTCATACCAAACATCACCTTCATTGAATCTTGTATAAGCTTTGGCGTAACTCCATCAATTATTCTGACGCGCTCGATAAATAACCTACCTATATACTTTGGAGTAGAGCGTTTCCTGTGAGCGACTCTGTCCACTAGTGAACATGTATTCTTTTTAATATACTTTGTCACCCAAAACCGGTTTGGTTCATTCGTCACACCCGCTCTGACTTTCCACTTACATCCTTTCACATGACACGTAGCGACTAACAGAGTTTTAGTAGACTTGTATGTTTTGAATGAAAATCTTGACATTAAGGCCGTCAATCGCAACTCTCTAAGCAGCTCATCTTTGCTACCAAAACTCGTCTGACAAGTATACCATCAGACCATGTCGTTTTTGAGCTTGCTTCTTCGCCAAGACAATGCTCACTCCCACCAACACCATCAAATGAGATATCATCTTCATCCTCATCTTTGACTTTTCCGTATTCACTATAATCTTCATTGATACCAACACCACCAACTTTTATATCCTCGTCTTGTCCATCACCATCTTCAATACCATGATCTTCTTCATTGGCATCATTTCCCGTACCATCCCCATAGTCGTCACCATCTCCATCTTCGCATTCCTCAGCATCTACATCTGTATATTCTTCACAACCACTGTCCAAAATTCCATCACAATCATTATTGACATCACAATCCATCTCCAACCGACTAGAAACACAAAGACGTATAACATGCGCTCTACTTAGCTCGATCAAATTATGAACTTGTCTATCATTTGTGACATGCATTGGAGGAGTATCCGGCGCCATATATTGCAACATTGATTCCGGTAGTGAATAAGTGATCTTCACCAAGTCTGGTTCCAGCTTATATTCATCTTTTGCCATCTCAAGAAGATCACAATGGGTGCAATCATCACTCAAAAAGAACAGTCTCCCTCTTTTAAGATTATTAACCACAAATTGACACGCCTGATCTTGAATAGCCAATTCTCCATAGACAACAACTAACAGAACCATTCTCTGTAAAAAAAGACAAATAGAAAACACATTAGGTCTCGAATATCTACTGTAGATTTCACAAGTACAGTCTACTAGTAGACTTAAGTCAGACGTCTACCAACAACATCTAAGTACTACTCAAACAAGAAAATTGATTTATACAATAAATATTGCACCTACATATGTCAAATTCACACAGAAGGAAACACATTAGATAACACACATGTGGGAGCAAGAAGTTTTAAATGCATTTCTAAGAAAATTAAATCTGTAAACTTCATAAGCAGGCTGGATAGTAGCTTTCATAGAGAAGTCTATTAGTGGACTTTCTGGTGAAGTCTACATAATGGGTTATTTTTGCAATTACGACAAACGCTAGCAGACTTCATCAGCAGTCTATTAGGTTACTTTTGCATTTGACTAGAATTTGACTTTTTCAGTAGACTTCTCTATGAAATCTGCTAAATAAAATGGTTATTTTTGCAATTGACCAAATTTTGACTTTTTCCAGTAGACTTCTCTTGCAGTCTACTAAATCAGTAGACTTTTTTAAGAAGTCTGCTGAAATGTGTAGACTCCATTCTGAAGTATACTCAAAAGGCCGGTTTAATTGACCAAATTGTTGACTTTTCGAGTAGACTCCATAAGAAGTCTACTCTAAAAAAAAGGTTAGTTTTGTGTTTGACCAAATATCGAATTAATTTATCAGTAGAGTTCTTAAAGAAGTCTACTGATTTATTTAATTAGTAGTAGACTGCATAAGAACTCTGTAGATAAATGTTTTTCTTGGTCAATGTTTGAGATTTTGGTGAAACGCAAAACTAACTCGTCCGTACCTAACAGGCTTCTGATGGAGTCTGCTAAAAAAGTCAACAATATGGTCAATTCCACAGCGTCTCCACCAGAAGTCTGCTCTAAAGTCAAAGTTTTGGTCAAATGCAAAACTAACCCATTTTCAAATAGACTTCTTAAGTCTACGAGTGTTTTTTTTGTTATCAAAGGACAACAAGCAGACTTCACGAGCAGTCTACTTTGAATATTTTTAAACATTGTCAATTGCAAATCTAACCTTTAGTTGACTAGCACACTTCTGGTGCAGTCTACCAGATCGGAAAACACGGTTTTTAGCTCTTTTTTCGCCGTAGAGGTCGGTTTCAGCTCATTCAAGCACCTGAAACTTCTAATCTGACCATTAACAAAGAAGCCCAGCCGTTGTTTATGCAATAACTATTGAAAATCGATAGATTATGAGAGAAAGAATTTTGAAAACCAAATTTAGATAGTTTTTTGGATGAAATCGGAGAGTAAATGGGTGAGGAAGAAGTTATGAGCTTACAAATGAAGCTCTTATTCACGGAAAATCAGTTGGGGAAGCATTTAGAGCTCATTTTGGTTGTTCATGGTGGTTGGAAATATTGATGATAATGATATTTTCGTAGGAAAGTTGATATATTTGGGTGTTTATTTGATAGTTTTGAATGTCTGATTTAAAAAAAAAAAATCAAATATAATGGCATTTCCGTAAATAAGTTGAATTTGATGGTTGGTTTGATAAAATTTTGAGGAGAGAGAAAAAGGAGGTTACATTTGCAATTGACCTCAAATTTGAGGTTATTTCAATAATCCTCCCCATATTTTACACAAAAATATTCTCTTCACACCTAGAGCCAAGATAAACGCTCATAGTAGAAGAGAAGAAAAAAGAAGTCGAGAAGTTTATACCAGCTCATCCCCGAGGTTAAGATATTTGTGGTGATGGTATAAGGTATGATCTGTAGTATATCTAATTATTTATTCTAGTCTTTTCTATTAGTAGGTTACATAGGGTCTTTCTAGGGTTATGGTGTTAGTTAAAGTAGTAGTAGTGGTCGAGAAAACTCGATTCATATCGAAAGAATCTGAACGAGATACTCGATCCGGGCACGAACAGAGTTTGAACACCACTAAATCCACGATCGATGCAAGATAAGAGAATCTCGACCCCTAAGGCGGGAAGAGTTTTGATATGGACTTGATAGAGCATCGACCCATGGATCGATAACTTCTAGTTCTGGACTTGGTAGAGCACTGTACCGCGGATCGATAGAGATTCGGGATCGAGATGGATAAACCCATGGGTCGGTACTAGTCTTGATTCGAAAAGGGAAAGGCATCGGTGGAGTCTTGATGCGGGCTAGATAAGGGATTGACCTGCGAACAGATAGGCCCCTAATCCAGAGCTGATCAGAGTCACCATCTGATAAAACAATAAAAAGCGTCAATTGATAAAAAGCGTTTTTCCTCTACTATGAATTTCAAACCTCAGAAACTCGATATAGAATAGTAAGGTTCGATCCAAGGGACCAGCAGTACACTCTAATATTTTGAGATACAAATTCAGCTAAGCGATCAAGTTGGTTTTAAGTGTCAGTTGTCACAAATAGCAATCAAATTAAGTAAAATCGGTTTAAACAAATATTAATAAAAACGTTAGGCTAAGGGAGAATATCTCAGAGATTATACCATCTAGAACCAAGCAATTATTCAAGACAACAGTTCAAAACCAATCTAGAACTCAACCATAGAAATAGGAGGATCCACTGTCCTGGCATCAACCACTTTATCAATCAATCTAACACCCTTAACTGTCGTTTGAGTTTACAAAGAATGATAAGCATTATAGAGGATGGGATTGATTTGTTCACAACTTGCCTTAGCATCAACTATCATTGGCTAAGGACAAATCGCCCATCTATGTTCTTTCAAGCAATTCACAACACTTTTGATGAGTAAATTAAACCTAAAATCAGAGGCTAGGTGATCAAGCTAGTCTATGCATTTAGAACAATAACAGATAAAGATATCAATATATATATAATCCTTTTTATGCTTAGTTCATGAATCTCTAATCCCTTCGAACCCCTTAACCTAACTAGAAGATCTACTCAGACATGACAGATCGAACAACAGCAAGAGAGATAAGAGAATTCATGGATAAAATAATGAAAGAGCTAAAGAGTTTAGAAATCTTCTCCAAAGGGTGGAAGACAATCTTCAAATCTTACAAAAAATCAAAACAATGTATCTCAAATTCTCTCTCGAGTTCTCTCTATCACATACTATCACACTTCGAGAAAAAGTTTGATAATGATCCTTAAAAAGAGGTCTAGGGCGGCTAAGATTAATTAGGAAAAACCCTAGGTGGCAAAAATTAGGTTTAATGAAAGTTTCCAAAAATTGATCTTTCCCGGAGCAGGTTTCGGGAGCAGGAGCAGGTACTCCTTTCTTCAAACTGTCCAAAAAAACTCCACTTTCTTTCCATTTTCGCCAAGTCTCTTCATGAGCTCCAATCCTCCATTCCAGCCACCTTTAGACCTAAAATGACTCAAAATAAAATAAAAGACTCGATAAAGACCTACAAAACAAAGGTTAGAATGCGCCAAAAACGCATTATATCACCATCCAAGCCCCATCTATGATTGGCTTGTTATGAGTGCATGGCTTGATCATACTTTATAGCAGTATGAGCTTAGGGATCAAGAAAAGCTGATCCAGGCACGTACGACAGAATGGGCAAGGCTTAAGCGGGATACTCAGTTCATAATCGGATGGGTTATAGTTAGGCTACATGTGGCATATGTAATCATGGCATGTGAATCGCCCCATAATCTTGGAAAGAATTGACCCATTTTGTCTAGATCAAGGTCTTCTCATTGGTTGGTGGATTGAGAGAGAGAGAGAGAGAGAGAGAGAGATGGGGTTTGTGTGGGTGGATTACAGTTCAATCTCAATATGCAATTGTATGTTGATGATTTTTTAGAAGTAAGGGTTGATTAAAGTATTCATTACCTAATTGAGTTGCATTGACACAGTAGCTATCACACACTGAATGAGAATTTGCTCAAGTAAAATGCTAAGTTGCTTGCGTGTTCATCACTAAATCATGAAATAAAGTTATGGTAAAGTTATCACTCAAAAGAAAGTAATTTCTACTCGAAGGTTACTTGGTTGTTGCTTCCGAGAGGCATATTAGAATTGATTAGAGAAAATTATAAATGTTGCTCGAGGGAACCTCATTAAACAATCTAGTAAAGCTAAATGGAAGTTTTGGTTGATAGAAATCATCTTCACATGCTGGTTCGCTTGTTTGATCGGATCGGACAGTCCATTAGGGGTTGTCCGTGATCCAGAAATAAAATGGCTCGAGAAAATTAAATTGTTACTCGACTATTCCTAAGTTAATTGACATAAGGACTATGGGTGAGATTTGGTACTAGAAGAGTCGAAGTTGGCTCGATAAACTTCGACAAAAAGTTCATACGACTACGGGGTTAGAGGAAGAGCATATGAAAGTTGGGTGTCACAAAGAATGGATTAATCTCGTCAAATCCCGGGAAAAAACAGAAACAAATGCTTTTGTCCGGCTATGAGCTCATGATCGGTCAAATAACAAAGAATGGATTGATGTCGTCAAATCCCGGGGAAAAAACAAAAACAAATGCCTTTGTCCAGTTATGAGCTCATGATCGGTCAAATAACAAAGAATGGATTAATCTCGTCAAATACCGGGGAAAAACAGAATCAAATGCTTCTATCGGTTATGAGCTCATGATCGGTCAAATAACAAATAATGGATTAATCTAGTCAAATCCCGGGAAAAAAACAGAAACAAATTCCTCTGTCCGGTTATGAGCTCATGATCGGTCAAATAACAAAGAACGGATTAATCTAGTTAAGTCCCGGAAAAAAAAAGAATCAAATGCCTCTGTCCGGTTATGAGCTTATGATCGGTCAAATAACAAAGAATGGATTAATCTCGTCAAATCCCGGAGAAAAAAAGAAACAAATGCCTCTATCCGGTTATGAACTCATGATCGGTCAAATAACAAAGAACGGATTAATCTTGTCAAATCCCGGAAAAAAGGAATCAAATGCCTCTGTCCGGTTATGAGCTTATGATCGGTGAAATAACAAAGAATGGATTAATCTCGTCAAATCCCGGGGAAAAAACAGAAACAAATGCCTGTGTCCGGTTATGAGCTCATGATCGGTCAAATAACAAAGAATGGACTGATGTCGTCAAATCCCAGAGAAAAAACAGAAACAAATGCCTCTCTCCGGTTATGAGCTCATGATCGGTCAAATAACAAAGAATGGATTAATCTCATCAAATCTCGGGGAAAAAAAGAATCAAATGCCTCTGTCCGGTTATGAGCTCATGATCAGTCAAATAACAAAGAATGGATTAATCTTGGCAAATCTCGGGGAAAAAACAGAAGCAAATGCCTCTGTCCGGTTATGAGCTCATGATCGGTTAAATAACAAAGAATGGATTAATCTCGTCAAGTCCTGGGGAACAAAAGAATCAAATGCCTTTGCCCGGTTGTGAGCTTATGATGGGTCAAATAACAAAAAATGGATCAATTTCGTCAAATCCCGGGGAAAAAACAGAAAAAATGCCTCTGTCCGGTTATGAGCTCATGATCGGTCAAATAACAAAGAATGGATTAATCTCGTCAAATCCCGGAGAAAAAAAGAATTAAATGCCTCTGTCTAGTTCTGAGCTCATGATCGATTAAATAGTAAAGAATGGATTAATCTCGTCAAATCCCGAAAAAAATAGATACAAATGCCTCTATCTGGTTATGAGCTCATGATCGGTCAAATAAGAAAGAACGGATTAATTTCGTCAAGTTCCGGGAAAAAACACAATCAAATGCCTCTCTCCGGTTATGAGCTTATGATCAGTCAAATAACAAAAAATGGATTAATCTCGTCAAATCCTGGGAAAAAAAATAAAAGACTCTATCCGGTTATGAGGTCATGATCGGTCAAATAAAAAAAAGGATTAATTTCGACAATTCCCGGGGAAAAAAAAGAAACAAATGCCTCTGTCCGGTTATGAGCTCATGATCGATCGAATAACAAAGAATGGATTAATCTCGTCAAGTCCCGGAAAAAACAGAAACAAATGCTTTTGTCTAGTTATGAGCTCATGATCGGTCGAATAACAAAGAATGGATTAATCTCTTCAAGTCCCAGAAAAAAAAACAGAAACAAATGCCTCTGTTTGGTTGATATAATGCGTTTTTGGCGTATTCTAACCTTTGTTTTGTAGGGTTTTATCGAGTCTTTCACTCTACTTTGAGTCATTTTAAGTCTAAAATACGGCTGGAATGGAGGATTGGAACTTGCAATTGGATTTGGTGAAAAAGATGGAATCTGGATCTTTTTGGAATATTCTGAAGAAAAGGAGCACCCGCTCCGGAAAAGGGAGCACCTGCTCCCCAGAAGATTCACTTATGGATATTTTCATTAAACCTAATTTGGAAACCCTATTTTCCCCAGCCGCCAAGGGCTTTTAAAAGGGGATTTTTTGGATCCTTTTGAGCATCACGCGAACACGCAGACACCAGACAACAACAGAACAAAAACGCAAGTGAGAGAGAGATTTGATACTAGTTTTTAGAGTTTGTAAGCTTGAGGATTGCCTTCCACGTTATTGTTGATGTTTACTTAAACCCTATTCTCTTCTATTTCGATTCAATGAAGTTTCTTATGTCTCTTGCTGCTGTTGTTTGCTTGAATATGTGCGAGTAATCCCCTTTGTTAGGTTGAGGGTTCGATGGGATTAGATATCCATGAACTAAGCATAGATAGGTTTTGAAACATCATTCGATATCTCCATCTAATGTCGATCATATTGCCTAGACTAGATTGATCACCTAGCCTCTGATTTTAGGTTGAATTTACTCATCAAAAGTGTTGTAAATTGCTGGACTTGACTTAGATGGGCGAGTTGTCTTTAGCCAACGACAGTTGAAGTTAAAGCAACTTGTGAACAAATCGATCCTATACGTTTAATGCTCAAATAGGATTAGAGTGTATTGCTGGTTCCTTGAACGAACCTCACTATTCTGCATTCGAATTAGTGATTCTAGGTTGAACTTTAAAATCGACAAAAGGACTTTCATCAAATTGGCGCCGTTGCGACGTGGACCAACTCAATACCTCTAATTTTTACTAAACTCGTTCTTTTGTTTCTCTTGCGTGTGTTTCAGGTGTATGAACTCGAGGACAACAAAGAGAAATCTTCAAACCCCTCTCGTCACTTTGAGTAACCCTGAAGTTGCGAGACTAGAACGAACCAACAGACGCACAAGGCCTAATCTCGTCAACATGGGCGGACAAGGCGAAAATGATATGTTAGCCGAGCTGCAAAGGCTGCAAGAGCAGATGGCTCAGATGCAACAGCAACACGCGCGCGAACAGTTGCAACAACACGCGCGTGAGCAGCAGCGAGCCATAGGGGATATGGACAATCCCCATGCTTTCTATCGGAACCGAGCTGCTATAGTTCCTCCTACTGTTGAGAGGCAAGATTATGAGATCAAGCCTCAGATGATATCGCTGGTTAAGCAACACTTGTTCCACGGACTGCCTGCGAAAATTCCGATGGACCATATAGAAAACTTCGAGGAGATTTGCTCCACGACGAGTTCTAATGGGATGAACCCGAATTTCTTGAAGTGCAAGCTTTTTCCCTTCTCACTTGCGGACAAAGCTTCACGCTGGCTCAAGTCTCTACCAGCTGGATCCATCATGACCTGGACACAATGTAGAACCGCGTTTTTGGACCACTTCTATACCAAATCCAAAACCGCGAGCCTAAGGAACAAGATCTCCTCTTTCCAACAACATTCAGGAGAGTCCTTCTGTGAGGCATGGGAAAGGTTCAAAGAGTACAAAAGAGAGTGTCCACACCATGGGTTCACTGATGAGAATTTGCTGGGTATTTTCTACGATGGTGTTGATTGGGACTCTAGGAATACGCGTAATGCTGCAAGTGATAGCGACTTCATACTAAGACCAGAGAGGGTGCGTATAAGCTGATAGAGAACTTAGCTGTGAGTTCTAGCAACAAGTAGCAGGAGTATGATAGGACTGCGAATTCTAGTGGAATAGATTCCTAAAAGATTGATGACCTTACTCCTAAGGTCAACTTGTTGCTCAAAGAGAACCAAAGGATGGTTCACTTTGCAGATGAGGATGGTGAACCACTTGTTGAGGAGATAGTTGAGGAAGGAGACAGTGATCAGCAGAAGGTAAGCTACGTGAATGGCCAAGGGTTTGTGCGAAACTGTGGTTCACCCAAAATTATAGGAGTCACCCAAATTTCTCCTATCAAAGTACAAATGTTGAGAATCCACAAGACCAGGTTTATCCGCAGCAAACCGGCCTCCAGAACCAGAAGCCTCTGGATCAGACTTTCCAAGAGACCTACCCTCAAAATTTTCAAGGAAAGACGTTCCTCTCTTTTCAAGGTCAGAAAACGCAATTCTCTAACTTTCAAGCTCCTGCGAGCTCTTGAAGTACTTCTCAGGATGAGTTGAAAGGTATGATGCAGCAGCTAATGGCTAATCAACAGAAATCCGCTACTGAGATCAACACGAAGGTAGATGCTATGTATTCAGACCTTAATGGTCAGCTTGAGGTAGTTTGTAACCACGTGAAGAAGCTCGACATTCAGGTTGCTCAAACAGCTGATGCAATCAAGAGACCACAAGGAGTGTTGCCTGGTAAAACGGATGCAAACCCCAGAGAGTTCGTCAATGCCATAGAACTGAGAAGTGGAAGAGTTCTGCTAGGAGTCATTAGGGCAGAGGCTGAAAAGTGCCCAGAAGGAGCACCTACTCCAGCAGACGGAGCACCTGCTCTAACAGAGGGAGCACCTGCTCCCGAAACAGAAGAGGATGAAGAAGTTGCTAGACCAACTTCTAAGGTATTACGGCCGAATGAGATTGTTGATAAGGTTCAATCTTGTGTCTACAGACCCCCCGTCCCCTACCCAGTACCTCCAAAGAAATCACAGAAGGATTTAGAAGAGGCAAAGTGCAAAGAAATGTTGCAAGACCTAACGGTTAAGCTAACATTGGCAGATGCGATTCAGATGATGCCGTCCATGAAAAAGTACGTCAAAGGTTTGGTAACTGGTAAGATTTCTTCAGAGCAGAGCGCAATGATGATGTCAAGGAATTGTAGTCCTGTGCTACAAAACATGGTTATTAAAAAGCAAGAGGACCCAGGAAAGTTTGTTCTCTATGTGGAGATTGGTCCTGTACGGTTTGCTTGCTCTCTTTGCGACTTAGGCTTCAACGTGAACCTCATGCCCTATTTGGTCGCGAGAAAGCTGGGATACACGAAATTCAAACCAACACGGATTTCGATGGTGTTTGCTGATAGATCAATTAAGTTGACTGTGGGAATTTTGGAGGATTTGCATGTCAGGATTGGGAACACTTTGATTCCAGCGGATTTTGAAGTGCTGGAACTTGATGATGAACCGAAGGATCCCTTGATTTTGGGACGTCCTTTCCTGCGCACAGCTGGTGCAATTATTGATCTAAGGAATGGTACCATTGGTCTCCACCTGGGAGACATCATTTTGGAGTTTGAGATGGATCGGATGCTGAAAAAACCGACCATTGATGGGCAGACCTTTGCCATTGAGGATAATCTCGAAATCTCTGAGGGAGAGATTGAGGAGATTCTTGCTGATGTTCCGTTGGATGTTGCGTTGACAAAAGCTGAGGGTGAACATGGGTATTTGAGTGAGGATACTGTTGGTTTCGCAAAGATGTTGGATTCTGGGCAGATGGAGAAATCAACAGAATTTTTGAGACTTGAAACAGAAGGAGCGGACGGAGCACCTGCTCCTGCTCCTGGGAATTCTGTTGACAGTCCATGGAGCGAGCTGAAAGCTCCAAAGTTAGAGCTCAAAACCTTACAGCTGGGCTAAGGTACGCGTTTCTCGGCCCTAACTCCACATATCCCGTTATAATAAATGCTAATCTAAATAATACGGAAACCGCCTTACTTTTATGCGAGCTTAGAAAGTATAGGAAGGCTTTAGGGTATTCGCTTGATGACATCCCTAGAATTTCACCCGAATTGTGTATGCATAGGATACATTTAGAGGATGAATCTAGAACTTCTGTAGAGAACCAAAGGAGGTTGAATCCGAATTTGAAAGATGTTGTTAGGAAAGAAATAATGAAACTACTAGAGGCTGGAGTTATTTATGCGATATCTGATAGCAACTGGATCATTCCTGTACTGTAGTACCTAAAAAAGGTGGAATCACTGTGATCACCAATGATTGGAATGAAATGATACCCACTAGGACTGTCACAGTACATAGGATGTGCATCGATTATAGAAAGTTAAATGCAGCGACTAGGAAGGATCATTTTCCCTTACCATTCATTGATCAAATGCTCGAAAGATTAGCTAACCATCGTTACTACTGCTTTTTAGATGGTTATTCAAGTTTCTTTCAGATTTCCATTCACCCGGATTATCCGGAAAAGACGACCTTCACGTGTCCATATCCAGAATGCCATTTGGATTATGCAATGCCCCTGCGACTTTTCAAAGGTGCATGATGTCTATTTTTACTGATTTTATTGAAGACATAATGGAAGTTTTCATGGACGATTTCTCCGTCTATGGAAGCTCTTTTTCCGTGTGTTTGTCTAATCTGTGCAGGGTTTTGCAACGTTGTGAGGAGAAACATCTTGTGTTAAACTGGGAGAACTACTATTTCATGGTGAGGGATGGTATAGTTTTGGGTTATCGGATATCAGAAAAGGGTATTGAGGTTGACTGAGCAAAGGTTGAGGTGATGATGAGTTTGCAACCACCAGATTCAGTTAGAGGAATACGGAGTTTCCTAGGTCATGCTGGGTTTTACAGACGTTTCATCAAGGATTTTTCAAAGATAGCGAGGCCGCTCACGCAACTCTTGTGTAAAGAGACTAAGTTTGAGTTTGATGGAGCTTGCCTTGAGGCGTTTCATACTATAAAAGAAGCATTGGTGAGTGCGCCTATTGTTCAACCACCGGATTGGGATCTACCGTTTGAAGTAATGACGGATGCTAGTGATTACGCTGTGGTAGCAGTTTTGGGGCAAAGGAAAGATAAAAGGCTCCACGTGATCTACTACGCTAGCCGCACTTTGGATGAGGCTCAATGTAAGTACGCCACGACTGAGAAAGAGCTGTTGGCAGTAAACTTTGCCTTTGAGAAATTCAGGTCATATCTTGTCGGTTCGAAGGTCATTGTGCATACCTGATATACCCTATATTTTACCACTTTTACTATCTATTTTACTATGGTTTTTATATATATTAATAAAGCTTTTGGACCAAAAGACACTACAAGAAAACAGGATCTTAGCAACTCCCAGAAGTGTCACAAATTCGTCGCAAACACCTCACTTGCGACTACTCTGCGACGCAAAATGGTAGTCGCTAAACATTCGTCGCTAATATTTTGCGTCGCACATGCGTCGTACATTTGGGACGCCTTTGTGACAATTATATATAGTCGGTAATTTGTCAGACTTTTCAACTCAGCGGACTCTCACGATTGAAGATAGTACCCCATCTCCTGCGGGTTGTTCAAGAGCCTCTGCCAGTCTCCTCTCATACTCATCAGCCACTTGCTTCGCCTTATGATCAACAAACGTGCCATCCTTGGATGTATGTGTCCTCACAAAGACCTCTCCATATGAGACAGGTCTGCCTAGTTTCTCCTCTTGCAGAAACAGATGTGAAAGATTAGGTAGATAGAGAATAAGTAGATGCAGGGGAAAACAAATAGAAAGGAGCAAAGTATTACCATTTGTTGCTCAACATCCAAGTGAGAAGTTTGGCCAGATACATGCTTATAGATGCCAAGTCCACCACGAGTAGAGTTATGGGATCTTGAAGCAGTACTGCTCTTAGACATTGCCTCTGGAGTTTCCCAATAGGCGCACATATGTTCCCAAAGGGTTTCACCAATCCAAGTTGGCCTTATACCCTTCTTCTTAGCCTGACTGACAATTCCTCTCATCTTTTTGGTAGCAATTCTCCAGAAATGAGCCCTAACAAGCTCAGTGATCCCTATGTCCCAATTGTATTTCCCCTATGCAGTAAAAAAACTCAGTTAGGTAGTGATCAATAGAAGTATCTTAGTTAGGTAATGATAAAGAATGAAACATTACCACAAAAGTTCGGAAATAGAGCTCTTGATAAGCGGCGGGGGGGGGGGGGGGGTCACTGTCCAGCTATAGAAAGGGCCATCAAACTTGCAACAAAATATCCCAGCAATCACACGGGTCAATAGTCCTTTGTTCCGAGTAAACCTAAGACATGAACATAAATAGAAGTTAAATACAAAGTAACAGAGACAATGATGCTCATCTATCTGAAATTAAAACCATTTGATAAGACAGTTTTCAAGATAGCAACATATTTCAGAGTACTAAACCATATGACATATGACAGTACTTTCCTACTACTAAACCATATGAGAAGCATATGACAGTCACTCATTCTACTACTAAACCATATGACAATACAAACATATTTGAAGATAAAAATCAGTTCATATGACAATAAACTTACCAATATGTATCAGGCTTAGGAACCTCACTGAGGAGGGGTAGTCTGTCTCGTCCTCGAAGAGCCAAAATATTGTCCAACAGTTGCTGGTCGTCTCCCCCAACTGATGGTACGTGATAACCTTCCAATCCTTGAGCTTCGTTTTGTTCACCTTGGTGTTCTTCACCATCGAGTTCTTCTCCTTCATCCTCGTCATATTCCTCACCTTCATTATCAAAGGCAGCAGCTTCTGGTTGGTCAACCTGATGGGCTTCCTGTAGTGGATCGCGATTGAGGTTGATGCTGGGACTTGGGTGATTGGATGGAGCTTGAGACGTTAGGGCAGCAAATGGAAGCCTATTAGCTGAAGCTCGGTATTGCTGAGGAATAGATGTTGTTCGAGATACAGTCGCCTGAGAGTCTGGAGTACGACGTCGTGGGTTGGAGCACTGGGAAGAACCACCGTCGCCGCTGCTTGACCTAGGTCGTTGCCGTGGGGTTGTGGCTGTATCTTCTCCGGCGTCGTGTCTCTGTGACCGAGAGCTTGAACCATCTTCGACCACTGGTGGAAGCTTTTCAGGAACCCCGTCTCTCGCCGTACCCTCTCCGCTACTGTGAGGTGGTGGTGCTTGTGAGGTCAAAGCATCAACGGCTTTGGATTTCCTACGAGCAAGAGCGGCGGTTGGTTTTCCACCACCCTTAGCGCCGGTTTGTCTTCCACCACCAACAGCGTCGGTTTGTCTTCCACCACGAGAAACTCCTCCGCCTCGAGTTTGTATTCCTCCTGGAGAAACGACTCCGCCTCCTCGACTACCTCCTCCGCCTCGTCGATTAACTCCTCTGCCTCCTCGATTAACTCCTTCGTCTCCTCGATTAACTCGTCCGGCTGGTTGAGAACCTCCTTGGCCTCGTGATTTCTCTCGGGTCACAACCATAGTTTATGGTTGAGATTGGAATGAATAGAGAGATCGAGAGAGATAGATGGATGAAAGAGGAAGAAGAAGATGTATCGAATCGAATCGACAGAGAGAAAAAAGAAGATCGATCGATTCGACAGAGAGATCGAATCGCCTGCGTCGAGAGAAAGAAGAAGAACTGAGATGAAATGAAATTAGGGTTTCAGTTTTAATGGTTTTTTATCAAGTTTGGGCGTCACAACGGCGTCGCTAATGCGTCGTAAAACTGTTTTTATGGTGGTTAACAAAAGGCCGCCTAAATGGCCCAAAATTTTTCAGATTTCGAGCCCAAAATTTGGTTTTGGAGCCAAAAAGCGTGGTTAAATAGTCGCAAAAGTGTCACTGATTTGTGTCTCTTGTATGACTGATTTGCGACGCCGTAGAACTCTTCGAGAACGTTGCAAAAGTGTCACTGATGCGTCACAAATGTTGTAGGGTGTCGATATGTAGTCGTAAAAAAGTCACGTATTTGTGTCTCTTTGGTGACGTTTTTGCGACGTTGAAAACAATACCCTAAACCCTAAATATTTTGGACCAATAGATTGTGGTTTTATCCCTCTTATTCAACTTCTAATGTATTATTAACCATTTCATTGCTTATGTGCATTGAAATCTCACATAGAAAGTTTAATTTAACAAAATCTAACACTTCACCACAAAGTACATTAAACTTCTAAGTGTTTTAGTTTTAGAAATGTGATCTCATTATTTGTAATATGAATTTGAGTTTGAACTTCCACAACTTAAACTATTTATGACTAATTATTATATGACAATGTAATTTCATACCAATAAATCAGATATACTTCAAATATGATGTAAAATTTTAAAAATTCTTAGGACGCGTCGGAAAAGAGTCACTGATGCGTCACACATTTTCTTTGGTGTCGCTATATACTCGCATAAGCATCACTGATTTGTGTCTTTTTTATGACTGATTTGCGACGCCCCAGAACTCTTCGAGGACGTTGCAAAAGTGTCACTGATGCGTCACAAATGTCGTAGGGTGTCGATATGTAGTCGCAAAAGAGTCACGTATTTGTGTCTCTTTTGTGATGTTTTTGCGATGCTGAAAACGATACCCTAAAACAAAAATATTGTTTGTACCAGGTTTCGAACACAGATAGGAGAGTACAATGAATTGTAGATTAACCGTTGTGCTACTGTAACTTATTTGTTTAGTCTTAAAATTATATCGTATTTATTCATAATTTAAGTCAGGTGAAAACACAAAAATATTGTTTCTACATGGATTCGAACTCGGATGGGGAGTGCAATGTTGTTGCGTTTAACCGTTGTGCTATTTTAACATTTTCGTTTGTTGTTAACTTTATTTATTCCAAAGTCAGCTTAAAACCAAAAATATTGTATGTTCCTGGATTCGAACTCGGATGGGGGTGTGCAATGTTGAGTAGTTTAACCGTTGTGCTATTGTAACATATTCATTTAGTGCTAACATTAAAATGTATTTATCCCTGAAGTTAGCAGACAACAAAAATTATTTTAACACTTAAATAATTACACACTAATTATTTTAACACTTAAATTATTACACACTAAATATTTTTTACACTTAAATTATTACACAAACTTTATATAAATATTAAATCCCGCACATATATTACATACATATTAAATGAAATCCGATTTAAATTTCATCAGCTTCGGAATCTTTTTCCGAAAATGATAAATTACATCGAAATTCATCTTGTTGCTCAGCGTCGTTAATTTCAAAATCGATGTGTTCAATTGGATGATTTCCATCAATTAGACCTTCGACATTGATATCTTCGACCGTATCCATGACTGCATCGTTCTCAGCTTGTTGCAAAATAATAAGCTCAGTGTCGTTAAATTTTCCTTGCACACGAGTCCTTGGATTAACTTTTAGAACTGAGAGCCAATTCCCATGACGTTTATTAACATTTGGGTATGGAAGATAACATACTTGATCAGCTTGAGACACTGCAATATATATTAATAAAAATTCTATTAGGATATAATTATAAATATAACAACAATACAATATTATAGACATTAGATTCATACCTAATACATAAGTGTCGTCGTTTGTATATCTCCCCGATTTTAGCACGTCGACAATGCCTCCCTCGCTGGTTCTCGTTCCTTTGTCGGGTGTGGGGTCATACCAATTACAATCGAAAAGCACGATTTTCAAATTCACAACTCCTGGATATGTGAGCTCAATGATTTTTTTGATGGTCCCATAGAAATCATTCTCCCCCGGTTGAGAATAATTTTGGCCTCGGACACAAATTCCATAATTCATTGTTTTTCTGTTTTTTCCGTAATTCTTCGTGTGAAATAAATAGCCTCTTGTAAAATACATAGGCCATGACCTAATCTTTTTTTCTAGACCGTTGGCTATATCGTATACCCACATCGGAAAATTTTCTTGACTTCTCATTGCATCGACCTATACATAGAACAATAAAAATATCACAATGGTTGATGCGAAACATTAATTTAATAATTAAATCATGAAGAATACATACATATTGGCGGACCCATATATGAAATTCATCATCTCTTTTAGCTAAGACTTCATCATCAGAAAGTCCTGGATTTTCAAATCGAATCTGTGCATCCACCAAACTGTGTTGCCAACACTTGATTATGAATAAAGTGGTGCAAAATGTATACAATTACTATATTAAATTTATAGATGAAGTAAAATTACCTTTCAAGCGGTCGGAAATATTCACAATTACGCAAAACATATGAATGTGCGCACTTGTATTCTTTCGTGGTTAACCAAGATTCAGTACATTTGCCACTTGGACGACCTACTTCAGTAAATATATTCGGTACGGGAAAATCATAGATAGGTACTTCACCTTCATCGTACCGAGTTGCCCTGCAAAATTTACGGAAAACAATTCATCTTATTTTAAGAAAAGCACGGTTAATATATATATTAAAGTCTAATAAAAAAATTTATTACCTTCTTTTGCTAGCTGTAGAAATTTGAGAGGCAAAGTAGTGTTGTGAGAAATAAGAAATCTCATCATTCATGTACGATTGAACAATCGATCCTGCTGGATATCTTTTGTTCTTTGCTTTGCCTTTCAAATGTTTAAAAAACATTTCGAACGGATACATCCACCTATATTGCACAGGACCACCAAGCTCGGCTTCGTATGGCAGATGTATAGGTAGGTGCTCCATCACATCGAAGAAAGCAGGTGGAAAGATTTTTTCCAAGTTACACAGTATCATCACAATATTCTCCTTCAAAATTAGGACGCGACTTTGATCCAATGTTCTGCTGCTTAGATCACGAAAAAATGCTCCAATTCCTGAGAATAACATATGTGTAAGTAATGTTTAAAAAGATTAAAATAACATATATATGATCGACTCTCGGATTTTATATCTTAATTTATATATATACCTGATAATGCTTTGTGCACGTTTCGCGGGAGGAGTTCTGCGAACACGAACGGAAGCAAGCGCTCCATAAAAACATGGTAGTCGTGACTTTTCATTCCAGAAAATTTGCCCCCACTGATGTCTGCACAGCTTGCTAAGTCAGCTACATACCCATCTGGAAATTTTACCTCATTTTTCACCCAGTGTTGTAACACATCTTTAGCTTTTGAACTCAATCTCCAAATAGGAAATGGAGCGTTTCCACAACCATCGACATGCAAATCTTTCTGAGAACATAAATTTTCGATATCTAGTCTTGATTAAACTGTGTCTTTTGATTTGTCTTTAACATTCATAACAGTATACATGATGTTATCAAAAAAATTCTTCTCGATATGCATCACATCAAGATTGTGCCGTAGAGTAAGGTCTTTCCAGTATGAAAGCTCCCAAAATATGCTTTCTTTATGCCAATTACGCCAATCTCCGTAACCGGCCAGTTTTATGTGATGTCCATTTCCACCACAATCAGATGTTTTTGGCGCTCCGGCACTCCGTATACGGTGGAGTACTTGTTCTCCAGTTAACGATGCGGGTGGATCCTCGTTCAGTGCAGTCTTTCCCTTCAAAAAGTTAACTTTGTTCTTCCGTAACGGATGTTCTGTAGGCAAAAATTTTTTGTGACAGTCAAACCAACAAGTCTTCCTACTAGCCCTCAATTGAAATGCATTTGTATCATCCATACAAATTGGACATGATAATCTCCCATGTGTCGTCCATCCCGATAACATCCCATATGCCGAAAAATCACTTATCGTCCACAATAGAACAGCTTTAAGGTTGAAATTTTGATTTAGTGACACATCATACGCCTTAACTCCGTTATTCCATAACTCTTTTAACTCTTTGATCAGTGGCTGGAGGAAAACATCAAGGCTGGCTCGTGGATGATTTGGTCCCGAGTTCAAAACGGTAAGAAACAAGTACTCCCTTCCCATGCACATTCCCGGGGGTAAGTTGTAGGGTGTCATGATTATAGGCCATAACGAATGGTTTTTTGACATACCAAAAGGATTGAAACTGTCTGTACATAATCCCAGATAAACATTTCGTGTTTCCTCCGCAAAACTCGGATACATTTGATTGAAATTTTTCCACTCTGCTACATCTGATGGATGACACATTACTCCATCTTCTGATTCATGCTCAGCATGCCACCTCATCGATGCTGCCGTCTTCTCAGATTGGTACATCCTCTTCAGTCTATCAGTGATTGGTAGATACCACATTTTGCTTAACGGTATTTTTTTCGTCCCTGACGATCCTCATATCTTGCTTTTCCACAGAACTTGCAATGCTCCAACACCCCATCTTCTTTCCAGAAGAGCATACAGTTGTCTATGCATACATCGAATGTATGGTATGGCAAGCCTAATTTTTGCATCAACGTTTCTGTCTCATAATATGAACCAGTTGCCTGATTAGGCTGTGGTAAATACGCTGTTACCAATTCCGCCCATGAATCCATGCAATTTTTAGCAAAATTATGGTCTGCCTTGATATTCATATACCGAGCAGCTAATGATAACTGCGAATGACCATCATGACAACCATCATACAATGGCGTTTTTGCAGCATCTAACAAGTCGTAGAATTGTTTCGCCTCATGGTTAGGTACTTCAAAAACATGATCATTTCCACTATGACCATGTTCGTCATGATGATAATCATTATCAGGAAATGCATCATGGACCATCCCACTAGCATAAACATCCCCACCATCATAAACATCCCCACCATCATAATTCATTTGTTCATAATAACCGCTACTAAAATCAGCATTTACGTAATGACTACTACTAGGACCTGCCCCAACTACATTGTAATCTTCCCATGTTCGGTCCACACATAATAATCTTCCATAAAACCACGTTGATGCAAATGGTTCGAAAAAGTTCTAACAGGTTTCATACCACCAGAATTTTTACATTTCGCACAAGGGCAGTATAACTTACCTCCACTACTAATGGCCAAGTCCTGGCAACTTGCGAAATCCAGAAACTGCCTGACCCCATCCAAAAAGTCGGTTGAGAGATTATTTGTATGCGGATCGATCCTTATATACATCCAATCTCGAGAAGAGTTCCACATAAATTTTTTTCTCTAAATTTTTGTTTTTCTCTTCCCGTTTTTTTTCGTATTTTTTTTTCCGTGTGTGTGGCTGAATGAGGAAGAGGGAGGTCGATTGTTATATATATAAGATAAATTTTTTGACTCCTTTGTGACTCCAAAAAAGCATCGCACATTTGCGACTCTTTTCTGACTATTTTGCGACGCCTTCGTGTGCTACCTACCTCTCGCATTTATCACGTGTCACCTAATTTCCTCCCTTGCCGACATACTTGCCGACATAGCTAGTGACTACTTTGCCACTCTTTTGCGATGCAAGGACAGCGTAATAATAGCGTCACAACTTTGTGACTACTTTGCGACGCTGACTAATACTGAAAAAAGGTGTCACAAAGTAGTCGCAAAATTTGACCAATTTGCGACAACTCAAATAAGAGTCGCTAATCAGTCACTAATTTGTGACGAATTTGCCACATTAGTTCGTAGTCGTAAATTAGTGACAGATTTGCGACGCTAATTTACACAGTCGCAAAAGGGTGGCAAATGAGTCATAAATGGAGTTGCAAATTTTTTGACGCAAAATTCAGTCACAAAAAGCAGTCACTAATTAACTGTTTTCTTGTAGTGAGAGGTAGTTTTCTCGTATATGTAGATTTTAAGGACTTAACAGGTTTTATCATCAAAAGGATGTAAAAAGGATCAAAAGGAGTATCATCTATGATGCAGCTAGTCATCCAAGTCAAAGAAACCAAGGCAAGTCATTTTATCTTGAAGATAATGCACATTCTCAAACTGGACAGAACGTATACGCCAGAAGTTCGCTGACTAACAGAGGATCAAATCAATTGGGCATTTAATTCGACTTGGTATGGAGATAGCCCTTTGAGTTAGATTTCCAATGGAGTTGTAATTTCATCAATTGGACCTGTACTTTGGAAGATAAACCCCAAACACTGAGGACATGTCAAACTACCTTCGAAGTGAAGTGAGTACAAAATGGAGCCAAGCACCGGGCCAGCCCATGAACTGATATCCAGACTTTTGCCAACCTTCTAGAAGAGTCATGGAAGCCTCCAATACTGGTCACACAACCCGTCCGTTATTTGGACCGATATTGTCTCAATTTTGACAAAAAAGATGTATTTGCCCGAAGAAACCCTAACCGACTTATGCCTCCTTGAACCCCTATATATACTTGCTTTTAGCCTCTCTAGGAACTGAAGCAGCCGGCCTTAACAGCCTAAATCAATACCTAAACAATGTATTTTGTTTTTCTCTTGTTCTTCATGTTTATTTGATTCTAGAAGCCTTTAAGGATAGATTGACTTTGCCCTATTGCAAAGAGATGAGATCTAACTCCTTACGCTTAGATAGATCAACAAATTATACTGTCTATGTGCTTTACTCTTGCTCCTACGTCATGTTAGAGTTATAGCTTTGATTTGATTTCTATGCACTTTCTTAATTCTATGCTTTTACATATTTAATCGTTTAGAGTTTTATTCTAGAACTGATTCTTCATCTTTATTTATACTCAAAGCATAAACTGGCCTAGCTACCAGGGAGTGATCTTAGGTTGATATACTCTCCAAAAGCTTGTTATATCTCCGGACAATTCGATGAGCTAGAAACCTTAACAATTCGATAGGTTAGTTAAGAAGTTTAGTGAACAATCAATCTTGAGCATAAAGCATGTTTTCACCTTGTAATAACCTGCGATAGTTGAGTCTATTAGGGTGCAAAACGTAGATGGTTAGTTACATCACGATAGTGGGATGACCTTACCTTAGTGATATGAGTTCTAGAACAACTAGTATTAAAATCCTAAATCGATTGCTTGTGTTTTGCATATGTTTTGTGAATTGCTTGAATTCTAATCTTAATTGATATTTATCCCTTTATTTTATTGCTTTGTTATTTGCTTCCATAAAACACCAAAAACCAAATAATATTTTCCCTTAGCTTAATCCAAATCATATAAGTTTGTAGCGCATTTATCACTTAGTCCTCAGCGGAACGATCCCTAAGTACTACAATTGTCATAACTGTGCACTTGCTGTTCCCTAGGGTTATAAATTTAAAGACCTAATTGCATAAACCCTACATAGAAGTTTTATGCACATCAAGTTTTTTGGCACCGTTACTGGGGACTTTTGTCTGATTGCCTGCAAATTTTTTTTGATAATGATTAAGTCTAAGTTTGTTTTTCTTATTTTTGATCTTTCAAATTTTTCGTTTTGTTTTTGGTTTTTAATCTTTGTGTGTTTTAGAGATTCGTCAATGGAGCATCACAATCCTAGGAGAATGGCGAGCCCTTACCCTCGTGAAGAAGTTGGAGATTATATCCCCATGCCTCATGAATTCCATCAATCGCCACTTTCTCACAACAATTGATACAATTCAAAGTTGTATCGTCCTTGGGAAGCTTATGGAGGAGAAAGTCGCCCTCATCCTCATCACAGCCGTCCGCCACCATCACCACAGTCCCACCACCAACCCCACTCAAACCCCCAAGAAGACAAACTCGAAGCCTTGATGCATCAATTCATGGAAGACACTAAAAAGTCATTCATGATTTCGATTCCAAGATCGAGACCACAAATTCATCTCTTAAGGAGAAGTTTGAGGTCCTTATTGATCAATTTGGAAAAATTGGATCACGTTTGGCCCAACTGGAGGAGATAGAAGAGGTTCATATTCGACATCTTCACGAAGATAAAGACGATATCGTCGATATCAAGCATAAGATTGATCAAACTTATGACCAATTGGAAGAAACGGTTAAGGACACTAAGGAAGATGTTGGAAGGCTTAATACTCAACTCAATTCAGTAGCTATTAAGGCTTACCAAGCTGCTCAAGCCGTGGGAGAAGTCAAGATCAACCAAGGCGAACTCACCTCGAAAGTGGAAGAATTGGAGAACGATAATAGGCTAACGGTACAAACCCTTAAAGCCGTTCGTTTTGACCTTGACCACCATGATAATGAGATCATTGACATGACAACGAAGCTACAAGGAGAAGCAATTAAAACCTCCAACCATGTGAAGCAACTAGAAGACCGTTTGAAGAAAATCGAAGAAACGGTGCAAATTTGCCTTCAATTGGAAATAATAGAAGGGGAATCTACACCCAATGCTGATCGCTACACTCTAACTACCCTTAAAGAGGACGAGCCCACCTCTAATCAAGACGAATACGAAGTCTCAAGACCATTAAAAAAGGCGAATACGAGCAAAGGAAAGCTCACGGCGAGAATTTCGGTAAAACCTCCCCCTAAAGGATGCAAGCTTGCCGAGGACAACCAAGAGGACACGTTTCATAAGTGATGAGATGCTACAAGTATTCAACTCTCTTGTATAAGAATTCCCTCAAGAGTTGACCTTTGAAGAAGTATGGAGAGAACGACCATCTTTGAGAAAGTGTTTCTCACAAAGCAAAGAAGAAGATTTCATGATTGAGGAGCTATTTGATCGAGCTAGGAATCCTCACAAGTACTATAAGATCTTTTGAAAGACCCTCGATCTAGGTCCTTTCAAACATCTCTTGCTCTATTCGTGGTTTTAAATTTGACGACGCACTTTGCGATTCGGGAGCCGGAATCAACGTTCTTTCGGAATCTCTTGTGAGAATGATGAAGATCACCAACCTTCGGCCATCACGAATACAAATTGCACTCGCAAATGGTGCATCTACACTTTCATTAGGCGAAATCCTCAACTGCCCTTTGAACATTGGAGATGTCATCATTCCGGTAGACTTTGAAGTGGCAACTATGAACGATTGTTCAACACCCTTCATCCTTGGAAGACCATTCTTGGCTACTGCTGGAGCTATCATGGACTATCCTCTAGGACGGATATCCTTCACTAACATAGACAATCATGTCTATCATTCTGCCGCACCGCCTGGATTTCGAGCTAAACAAACTCGATACATTCCTTCGGAGAAAAGAGAAGTGTTGATCAATGAGCCAAACCAATTTGATGAAGATGGAGAACACGACCTAAGGAGACCTCATTTACATGTTAAAGGCAACCTCAAGCCTTTAGAATACCTTCCACCACCCTAAGAACCCAAGGAGTCGAGCTATCTGACTTAAAACAAGCGCTTTATGGGAGGCAACCCATATTTATGTTTTTGATTTTATTGCTTTGCTTATTCTAAATTTTTGGATTTGATTTTATTTTTCTCAACATTGTCATTCATTATTTTATCTATCTATGCATTTTTAAGGATTTTACAAAAAGTTTTTCAAATACAACCAAATGTGTTTTTAAGAAGAACGATGAAGAAGAGATCGAACACGACTTGTTCTGTTCATGGAATGAATGGAGCTCTATATCAGCCCGGACGTTTTTGAAATTTGGTATACACGAAGGAGACAGTCTTATGAAGCTATAGGAAAAAGCAGAACATGATTTGCTATTACGGTTAGCAAGTTATGACCGATTGAACAAGACCGTCTAGGAAAGTTACGAAGCCGCAACTTCAAGCTTTTTCACAGTTCCAGCCACCACGAAAAAGGCTACAATCTTCATACCATTGGAAAGATCTCGTTCTCATGAATCCGTAGCATCTTTCGGATCTCAAATCCGATGTGTATAGACGAAGAAAAAGCTCGACGAAAAATCGCATGGACCTTGACATGATACCCTTACCGCGACATGAGGCCATACCGGACACGATATCGACCCGCGTCTGTGACCGGTATCGCGTCCCGATCTTCCCGCGACACGAGTGCTCGAATATCGGTCACACGTACCGGTCGTGTTTCGCGACCGATACACGACACGATATGTCTCGTCCCGCGACACGACCATCCGACCCGCGACACGACAACCCTTCCCACGACACGACCACTCGACCCGCGACACGATGACTCGACCGTACTGGACCCGATACCGACTCACGTCCTCGACCGGTATCGTGTCCCGATAACCCCATGACACGAGTGACCCAGTACCGGTCATGCGTGCTGGTCGTAAATCATAACCGGTACTCAGCCCGTTCTGCCTCGACCCACGACCATCTTCCACGCAGTCCCGACCCGCTGTATTGATCGGTACCTGGACCGGTTCGCAACACCACCCCTTGACACCTTCCCACGTCCCGTCCCGTCCCGATCCGTGCCGCGTCTCGACCCGCCCCGTTCCTTCATCCCGTGACCCACGTCCTGCGGTTGAGCTGGTCCCGATATCGGTCACCCAACCAGACCGATATCCCGACTGGTACTCGCTCCCGATTAGTCCCGTCTCGACCGCCCCGACCCTACCCGCGACCCACACCTTCCCGAACCATCCCGCGACACGACGCGACACGATGCCGGTCGACACCGCCGACCGGTACCATGACCGGTACTGCCTTGACCCGCGACTCCAACTCCACATCCACCGTCTCATGCCGAACCGCCTTGGACCCGAGCCACGTCTCGAACCATCCTTGACTGCGACTAGCTACCCGACACCTAGACCGGTTTTGGCCAAACCGCGTCCCCATCAACCACCACGACTAACCGGAGTCACGAGCCATGGACCACCGAACCACCGCTTCGAACCACCGAACCGACCACCTAACCGTTTGGTACTACGAGGTTAATTTTTCCTTTTTCACTCTTTTAATTATTTTAAAATAATTTTTCACACATAATTTTTTAAGAACCAATTCATTTTTGCATATTTCATGATTATTTAACTAAAAGTTATTTGATTCATGAATTTTTGCGATAGAAATCAAAATATTGGTTAGATTTAAATGGTTTTAAACATGATTTTCACATCTTGGCATATTTATTCATTGATTACACTTAGATTGATAGTTTTTAACAATTTGGATTCATTATTTTGATTTGTTTTTGTTTAAAATCTAATTTTCCTTCCCTTGCACTTGGAATTCAATACAATTGTATTGAGGACTTTGATCCAGGATGAATTTAACGTGTGATTTCAAGTGTTTTTGCAAGGATATGTTGCTCTTAAATAGGATGAGATTTCATTGTGGACGCACAATTCAATCGTTTTACGAAATTATCCACCATTCAAAAGAGATGTGACAGAAACGAGAAGACATTGGAAATACGAAGCATGGTTTCAATTAATACGGGATACCCAATGCCAAAAAAAAAACGAAGATCTAAGATTGATCGCGACAACCTAAGATTTTTGCCGAAAATATCTAAGCTCACCAGTACTATCATTCTATTCTCTATCTTTTTAATTCTTCTTTTCAAATAAATTTTCATCATTACTCCCTTAATTTGATTTAATTTTACACCGGAGACGGTGTAAGTTAAGTCTGGGGGGATTGTTGTTACTAACACGTTTGTTAGTGTTTGGTTTTTATGTTTTCAATGAATTTTTCAAAATTTATTTTCAAATAAAAAAAGAAAAAAAAAGTTTTTATTAAAAATAATAAGATAGGAATTATGACACTTTCCTAGGATTGACGTTTGATTTCGAAGACTATGTAACCATTGTTGCAGGTTTGATCATGACAATCGATTCAGAAACCTCATGATGGAGCTTCCGTCCAGAAAATTTCTACTTGCAACTTTTTGATTGATTTGATTTTGACTCTCTATTTGGACTACTAATATGATTTTTGATTATTTCTTATTAAGGATATTAGATCAAGGAAACGAATCACACATTCATGATATCTTATCATCTTTTACCACTCTTTATTGTCATGAATGGCCAGCTCATTTTTAGTTGGTACCTTAACTGAAAAGCCTTTACCTTCTTTCAGACCTCATGCATTCTCTTTTAGTTTCATACTTGTAGATATATGCAAAAACGTCGGAGAGAAAAGGATCGACGCACTTTTCCAATCACTAGAGATGCGACGATTTGGTAAAGAATGGTGGAGTACAAAGATCGAATTACAAAGAGCCTTGCCGTTCCTTGGATGCGTAAAATATGGTAACATTTCGTGCCTATATTTGACTTATATCAAAGAGATACCGTTTTCCCCTTTCAAAAGAAAAAGAAAAAAAAAGAAAAAAAAAAAGAAAGAAAATCTAAGGGAAAGGAAAACGGTTGTCTAAGAGTCTTATGGCCAAAGAATACCCAAGAAATGCCATGATACAAAAGAAGAGACGAGTAGAAGAGATTTCAAGTGATTCCCGGAGAAAAATCTAAGTCTAGGGGAGAAAGACGTGAAGAAGTGGTTGGAAAATTGTGGACATCAACATGTCCATTCTATCTTGCGATTTTGCATAATATCTCGCACCTGGAGTCTATCGTAACCCTAAACACTTTTAACCTCACCACCAAAATCAGCGTTTCCCATTTCCTAGCCCGTTTTCCTTGAATGATGTTCTTGATGGGAAGTTTTCATTAAGTCTAAGAGTGTAGAAAGAGTCAATTGATTTGAAGTTGAGATTTTTGCAGGGACAGAGATTTAGAGTATGGACATGTTGCATATTCATGATGGAAGAAGATGACAACGTCTATGAGTTAATCTTGTTTCATGTGGATTACAGGTTTAGAATTTGATGCAACGATCCAAAGGACATGTGAGTTCCTCCGAATTTCAAACCTCTTCTCAATTCTTGACGATTGCTTGCTTGAGGACAAGCAAAAGATAAGTCTGGGGGAGTTGATATACTCTATATTTTACCACTTTTACTATATATTTTACTATGGTTTTTATATATATTAATAAAGCTTTTGGACCAAAAGAGATAGTTTTCTCGTATATGTAGATGTTAAGGACTTAACATGTTTTATCATCAAAATGATGTAAAAAAGAGTAAAAAGAGTATCATCTATGATGCAGCTACTCATCCAAGTCAAAGAAACCAAGGCAAGTCATTTTATCTTGAAGATCATGCATATTCTATAAATTGGACAGAACGTATACGCCAGAAGTTTGCTGACGAATGGAGGATCAAATCAATTGGAAATTTAATTAGAATTGGCATGGAGATAGCCCTTTGAGTTAGCTTTCCAATGGAGTTGTAACTTCATCAATTGGAGCTGTACGTTGGAAGATACACCCGAAACACGGAGGACATGTCAAACTGCCTTCGAAGTGAAGTGAGTGCAAAATGGAGCCAAGCACCGGGCCAGCCCATGGGCCGATATCCAGACTTTTTCCGACCTTCTAGAAGATTCATGGAAGCTTCTAATACCGGTCACGCAACCCGTCCGTTATTTGGACCGATATTGCCTCAGTTTCGACCAAAAAGACGTATTTGCCCGAAGAAACCCTAACCGACTTATGCCTCCTTGAACCCTTATATATACTTGCATTTAGCCAATCTAGGAACTGAAGCAGCCGGCTTTAACATCCTAAATCAATACCTAAACAATGTATTTCGTTTTTCTCTTGTTTTTCATGTTTATTTGATTCTAGAAGCCTTTAAGGATAGATTGACTTTGCCCTATTGCAAAGAGTTGAGATCTAACTCCTTACAATTAGATAGATCAACAAATTATACTATCTATGTGCTTTACTCTTGCTGCTACGTGTTGCAAAACATGTTAGAGTTATAGCTTTGATTTAATTTCTATGCACTTTCTTAATTCTATGATTTTACATATATAATCGTTTAAAGTTTTATTCT
The DNA here is from genome assembly GCA_964056655.1 of Arabis hirsuta. Classification (NCBI taxonomy): domain Eukaryota; kingdom Viridiplantae; phylum Streptophyta; class Magnoliopsida; order Brassicales; family Brassicaceae; genus Arabis; species Arabis hirsuta. The sequence goes on from OZ053301.1 coordinate 19,285,828, forward strand.
AGAATTGATTCTTCATCTTTATTTATACTCAAAGCAAGAACTGGCCTAGCTACCCAGGGAGTGATCTTAGGTTGATATACTCTCCAAAATCTTGTTATATCTCCGGACCTAGTATTCGATGAGCTAGGCGTCTTAACAATTCGATAGGTTAGTTAAGGAGTCTAGTGAACAATCAATCTTCAACATAAAACATGTTTTCACCTTGTAATAACCTGCGATAGTTGAGTCTATTAGGGTGCAAAACGTAGATGGTTAGTTACATCACGATAATGGGATAACCTTACCTTAGTGATATGAGTTCTAGAACAACTAGTATTAAAATCCTAAATCGATTGCTTGTGTTTTGCATATGTTTTGTGAATTGCTTGAATTCTAATCTTAATTGATATCTATCACTTTACTTTTATTGTTTTGTTATTTGCTTCCATAAAACCCCAAAAACCAAATAATATTTTCCATTAGCTTAATCCGAATCATATAGGTTTGTAGCGCATTCATCACTTAATCCTGAGTGGAACGATCCCTAAGTACTACAATTGTCTTAACTGTACACTTGCAGTTTCCTAGGGTTATAAATTTAAAGACCTAATTGCATAAACCCTACATAGAAGTTTTATGCACATCAAGTTTTTTTGCGCTGTTGCCGGGGACTTTTGTTTGATTGCCTGCAAATTTTTTTTTGAAAACGATTAAGTCTAAGTTTGTTTTTCTTATTTTTGATCTTTCTAATTTTTCGTTTTGGTTTTGGTTTTTAATCTTTGTGTGTTTCAGAGATTCGTCAATGGAGCATCACAATCCTAGGAGAATGGCGAGCCCTTACCCTCGTGAAGAAGTTGGAGATTATATCCCCATGTCTCATGAATTCCATCAACCCCCACTTTCTCACAAAAATCAATACAATTCAAAGTTGTATCGTCCTTGGGAAGCTTATGGAGGAGAAAGTCGCCCTCGTCCTCATCACAGTCGTCCGCCACCATCACTACAGTCCCACCACCAACCCACTCAAACCCCCAAGAAGACAAACTCGAAGCCTTGATGCATCGATTCATGGAAGACAGTAAAAAAAGTCATTCATGATTTTGATTCCAAGATCGAGACCATAAATTCATCTCTTAAGGAGAAATTAGAGGTCCTTATCGATCAATTTGGAAAAATTGAATCAGGTTTGGCCCAACTGGAGGAGATAGAAGAGGTTCATACTCAACATCTTCACGAAGATAAAGACGATATTGTCGATATCAAGCATAAGATTGATCAAACTTATGACCAATTGGAAGAAACGGTTAAGGACACTAAGGAAGATGTTGGAAGGCTTAATACTCAACTCAATTCAGTAGCTATTAAGGCTTACCAAGCTGCTCAAGCCGTGGGAGAAGTCAAGATCAACCTCGAAAGTGGAAGAATTGGAGAACGATAATAGGCTAACGGTACAAACCCTTAAATCCGTTCGTTTTGAACTTGAACACCATGATAAGGAAATCATTGAAATGACAACGAAGCTACAAGGAGAAGCAATCAAAACCTCCAACCATGTGAAGCAACTAGAAGACCGTTTGAAGAAAATCGATGAAACGGTGCAAATTTTCCTTCAATTGGAAACAATAGAAGGGGAATCTACACCCAATGCTAATTGCTGCACTCTAACTACCCTTAAAGGGGACGAGCCCACCTCTAATCAAGACGAAGCTGAAGTCTCAAGACCATTGAAGAAGGCGAATAGGAGCAAAGGAAAGCTCACGGCGAGAATTTCGGTAAAACCTCCCCCTAAAGGATGCAAGCTTGCCGAGAGGATAACCAAGAGGACACGTTTCATAAGTGATGAGATGCTACAAGTATTCAACTCTCTTATGAAAGAACACCCTCAAGAGTTGACCTTTGAAGAAGTATGGAGAGAACGACCATCTTTGAGAAAGTGTTTCTCACAAAGCAAAGAAGAAGATTTCATGATTGAGGAGCTATTTGATCGAGCTAGGAATCCTCACAAGTACTATAAGATCTTTTGAAAGACCCTCGATCTAGGTCCTTTCAAACATCTCTTGCTCTATTCGTGGTTTTAAATTTGACAATGCACTTTGCGATTCGGGAGCCGGAATCAACGTTCTTTCGGAATCTCTTGTGAGAATGATGAAGATCACCAACCTTCGGCCATCACGAATACAAATTGCACTCGCCAATGGTGCATCTACACTTTCATTAGTCGAAATCCTCAACTGCCCTTTGAACATTGGAGATGTCATCGTTCCGGTAGACTTTGAAGTGGCAACTATGAATGATTGTTCAACACCCTTCATCCTTGGAAGACCATTCTTGGCTACTGCTGGAGCTATCATGGATTATCCTCTAGAACGGATATCCTTCACTAACATAGACACCCGTGTCTATCATTATGCCGCACCGCCTGGATTTCGAGCTAAACAAACTCGATACATTCCTTCGGAGAAAAGAGAAGTGTTGATCAATGAGCCAAACCAATTTGATGAAGATGGAGAATACGACCTGATGCATCCTCCAAAACCTGCAGTACTACCGCAGCCCCATCTAAGCCCATCCCCATGATGAGGTCCAAGCCCATGACACGATCTGGAGCCCGAATGTTGCAAGAGAACATCAACGACGCGGTGAAGTCTCTACTAGCCGAGCACAAAGCGGACTCACCACCCGGGCCCGTCAAACAGAGGTATTCCCATCCGAAGTCAAGACCGGCCCGAACCTAACTAGTCCGGCCCAGCTCAGGCCGATCAAGACCAGTCCAGCCCAGCTCAGCCCGTTCAAGACCAGCCTGGCCCAGAACAGATCTTCCTCCGCGACCTACGACACGGCCAACGGACAATTTCCTTTTTCACCATCACGCGCATTGAAGACTAAGGATCCTGCCCGATCCGACGTGGACTCCACCCGATCCGACGCGATCCCGCGACTCCATCCACTTAAGGTAAGTTCTTATTTCATTTTAATTATTTGATACTAACGGCTCTTTTCTTTGAATTTTCGTATGATTTCTTTCCTTAAGTAGTGTCGGGCATTTGTTTCGCCGATTTCATTTTTAATGCTTAGATGTCGATCTTTTGTAATAAATTTGAAGACCCTTGGAAGGGCATAGCTGATCGGACAAGTATATAAGTCCCCTAACAGCCTTGTAAATTTTCACCCATTATAAATAAAGCAAAGAACTTTCTTCTCAAAGAGAAACCCTCTGCGACTTAGGAATCCGATTGATTTCTTTGTTGTTTTCGGCCAGTATCGAGTCTTTTTCCATCGGCTCGTGGTGCCCTTTGATCCATCCTCGCTACTCGCTTTATCATCTCTTGTCCGAAGTGAAAGTGCCGTACGGCCAGCACTCGGATCCGTCCTCCGCTTCGCTTCCATCGCTCATCGCTACCCGACTCGCGACAGGTGCCGTACGGTAGGTCCGAGCCGATTCATCCTCCGCGCAACTTTCATTCGTGAGGCTGCATCATCTGGTATCAGAGCTTCAAAAGCTTATATCAGGTTCTATCCATCCTTAATCGTTTTTGCTCTTTGATTTCATTTTCAAAAAAAAAAATGTATATACTTTTATTTCTTTTATTTCAATCCGCATCATTAAAATCAAAAAAAAAAAAAAATTTCTTTTGTTTTCCTTCTTTTGACTCGCATATTTTATTCGAAAAAAAATAAAAAAAATTATTAATTTTCGAGATTGTCATTTAAATTATTTCCATATCGCATATCATCTCAACGGTCATCTTATTTATCGAGTATTTCCTTAATTAGGGCCCGCATTAATTACTTGCATTTCTTAGATTTTCCGAACACACTCATACACTTAGCTAATTTTCGCAGGTACTTAACCGGACCATGGGAGACCAAAGCGAGATCACATTGGTCCAAGTCATGGCCGCGATCCAGGGTATCACTACCCGTCTGTCCCAACTCGAGAACCAGCGAAACCAAGAGACCGAGGGCTCATCCGAGAGCAGTGCCGACCCGGCCCGCGAACAGCCCGGACCGCACCAGAATCGCAATGGCAACGAACAGGCCCGTGAACAGCCCGGACCGCACCAGAATCGTAAAGGCCTGCACAACCGCCCGAGACAAGGTCCAAACCGAGACGGAGACAAACCTGGCATGGTGGGAAGGATTTGAAGTTGGTTCCACCAACCTTTGCCGGTAAGATCAACCCGGAAGCCTACCTAGACTGGGAAAGGCGTATGGAGTACATCTTCGAGTACTACAATTACTCGGAGACGCGCAAGGTGTCCCTAGCCTCTGCGCAGCTCACGGACAAAGCCTTAGCCTAGTGGGACAGAGAAGTGTCTGATCAACGGACACATAGGCTCCTCCGGAAGAGATACGTTCCGGCACATTTCCAACGCGATCTCCAAAAACGGTTCCGCAAACTATCCCAAGGAACCAAGACCGTAGAGGAATACTTCGAGGAGTTCAAAACCTTGAAGAACCGACTGGGATTTGAAGATTCCCCCGAGACCTTGATGGCCCAGTTTCTGGACGGCCTTCAAGACTGCATCGCTCGGAAAGTTGAAAGGCAACCATACGGGACCCTTGACGAGCTCCTACACACGGTCATCCAGGCCGAACAACACATTCGAAGGAAGAATGCATCCATCAGCCGTTCTAAACCTAACTGGAATCCGCAGACCAATCACAACCCGGACAAAGGGAAAGCGATCAATACGACGACCAAGTTCAAGAAGCCCGAATCTGGCAAGGTGGCCAGTACCAGTCCCAGCACGGTTCCGATCCAGCGTTCCCGCGACGTCACGTGCTTCAAATGCCGCGGCAAGGGTCATTATTCCCGAGAGTGTCCAAACCAATGGACCATGATCCTCCAAGAAGATGGAGAATACGAGTCCGAGGACGAGCATGATATGATCCCAATTGATGATCGGAACTTTGATTGGAGCCGGAACGTGTGCGGTAGGATTTGCGGTGAAACGGATGCGGAATGATAAAGGGGAAAGAGGGTGAAACGAAGATGAATACAATTACACAAGTGATGAAGAACTTGAGTAAAGGGTCGGGACTCGAACTCCTTGGATATTACGCACCAAGAGAGAAGGAGGATTCTCTCGTTGAGAGAATGTGTGATCGGTGGAGGATGGACACCGATCGGTTGCGGAATGGATTAGGGAAAGAGTGAGATGAATGTGAGTACAATCACACGAGTATGAAAGACTCGATGAAGGGTTGAAGGCTCGAACCACTTGGATATTATGCACCAAGATGGAAGGAGGATTCTTTCGTTGAGAGAATGCTCGGATATTTCAAACCGAGAGTTTTAATCGCAAGTTAGAGAAGAGACTTTGATAATTCTAAAAACTTGGATGATCTTATTATGAAGGGGGTGAGCACATATATATAGCCTAAGGAAGGTTACATGCAACCTTCCTAGGAAATAACAAAAGCTTAATAAATAAGTTTGACTCGTAAATGTAATGCATGCAAAAGACTTTGGAAAATGCAACTTTGACTCAAAAATTCTTATCAAAAACGTGATAAGCTTGAAATGGGCTTGGGCTTGGTGAAAAGAAGGCTTGAGTCCATTAAGAAAAAGCCCACGTAAAAACCAAGAGAAATACTAAGTGAAAGATGTAAGCAACCTTGTTTGCCTCGTTAAAAACCATGTTCGGAAAACCCATTGGGACAAAACCGAACTTGGGAAAAAGAGTACAAGACAAGGCGCTTGTCACTTAGACATTCCCTTGATTTTTGTTCTCCTCGGCTTGCATAAGTATCACGATCTGGTTTGCCTCGACCGATCCTCCGTCTTGTGCCTCCTTGAAGCATTCGTTGAATGGAATGCGTGAGCTCCCTTGCCTTTGACCTCGTGACCGGTCCTTGTATTTGCTCCATCGCACTTGACTTGTCCCAAACCTCGCGGTTGCCGATCCAGATCACATCAGAGCATGAGGCAGAGGAGTCCGAGGAGGAAGTTATGGACTATCCAGACGTAGGATAAATCCTTGTAACCCGGAGAACCCTTAGCGCCTTGTTCGAGCCCGAGACCATCCAACGGGAGAACATCTTCCACACGCGATGCACCGTTCAAACCAAGGTATGTAGCCTAATTATAGATGGCGGATCGTGTACTAAGGTGGCTAGCAAATACTTGGTTGACATGTTAGCCCTTAAGACGACCAAGCACCCTTGGCCATACCGGCTCAGATGGCTCGACGATAAGGTGGAACTGAAGATAGGAGAGCAAGTCCTAGTACCATTTAACATCGACAAGTACGCGGATGAGGTACTCTGCGACGTGGTCCCGATGCAAGCCGGCCACATCCTCCTAGGCCGCCCATGGCAGTTCGACAAAGAGACGCTTAACAACGGCTGCACTAACTTCTATAGTTTTGCGCACAACGGCAAGAAACACAACCTTGCCCTGCTCACCCCGACTGAAGTCCATGAACTCCAAATGGCCATGGACAAAGGAGCACATGCCAATAAGATAAGTCAAACCAACCTTTTTATTACCCTGGTCAAGTTCTTAAATCATTAAACGCACAAACACATGTGCTACTAATGATCTTTAAGGAAGGGTATTTGGCAGAACCGACGAGACCAGCCATTCCGAAGGAGTCCAACGGTTGCTAGACCGTTTCAAGGACATCTTCCCTGATGAGATACCCGCCAGCCTACCCTCGATCCGCGGTATCGAACACTAGATCGATCTGGTCCCCAGAGCTCCGCTACCAAACCGACCGGCTTACCGCGTTGACCGGCTTACCGCGTTAACCCGGAGGAAGCCAAGGAGCTAGAACGCCAAGTCTAGAAGCTAATGAAACAAGGCTACATCCGAGAGAGCCTCAGCCCCTGCGCGGTCCCAGTCTTTTTGGTTCCCAAGAAGGACGGATCCTAGCGGATGTGTGTGGACTGCCGCGCCATCAACAACATTACTGTCAAGTACTGGCATCCCATACCATGACTCGGTGATATGTTGGACGAGCTCAGTGGTGCCACGATCTTTTCAAAGATCGATCTGAAGAGTGGCTACCATCAAGTCCGAATGAAGTAAGGCGACGAGTGGAAAACTGCCTTCAAAACCAAGCGTGGTCTCTACGAGTGGCTAGTCATGCCATTCGGACTCACCAACGCACCAAGCACGTTCCTGCGGCTCATGAACCACGTGCTAAGGGCATACATCTTTAAGTTTGTTGTTTTTTATTTCGATGACATACTTGTTGATGTCGTGGATTATTCAAGCTTTAAATTTATAACCCTAGATAAAGCTGCAAGTGCACAGGCAAACGCAGTAGTGATGCTACGCTACGAATTTATGTGATGCAAATTAAGCTAAGACAAAATATGATTTTGGTTTTGTGGTTTTATGAATAGCAATTATAAAGCAAAGAAAGTAAAAGCAAGGATAAATCAATAAGAGAAAAGCGTTAGGCATTAGACAATTCGCAGAGACTCATGAAACACATAAAGATATCGGGTTTTAAAGATCGTTCTAGAACTCAAATCACTAATGTAAGGTCATCCCACTGTCGTGACGTAACTAACCATCTACGTTTTCTACCCTAATAGACTCAACTATCGCAGGTTATTATAAGGTGAAAACATGCTTTAAGTGTAAGTTCGACTGTTCATACTACTCCATAACTAACCTTTCAAATTGTTATGACGCAGTACTCACCAAATATTAATTCAGGCAATATAACAAGCTTTTGGAGAGTATATCAACCTAAGATCAGTTCGCAAGATGGCCAAAAAAGCAAACAGCATTACGATCGAATAGAGGTGAAGAATCCACTAGATAAACCCTAGCTAAGTTCGATATTCAATTATGCATAAACATGGAATCTTTGAATGCCTAAAACCTAACAAGTAATTTACTCAGACATGATTGAAGTAACAACAAAGCAACAAGGATAGGCACGAATCATCATAGATAAACTGAATTTAAAGAGTAACAGATAAGAAATCTTCTCTATATCGAAGTACAAAGGGAGATCTCCTCCTAGAATCCAAATCCAATGAAGAACAAAGATGAAAACGTGTTTAGTGTTTAGAGAAGAGATAGGCGGCTGTCTAGGGATCCCTAGTCATGCCCTCTTGACTGGATATTGATGCTTCTTCCCCTAAAGAGGATAAAAACAAGTATATATAGGTGTAGGATCTTCTAGGGCTTCATTTAGGTCAAATCCGTCTTTTTACGTCAAAACTGCTTCAACGTCGGTTGGGATTTCGGTCAGGCTACACGACCGGTATTGGGCCAAAAGTGCCTTGATTTATGCCGACATCAGCCCAGAATATCGGTTCATTAGGTGGCCCGGTATTTGGATCGATTCTGCACTTGCTTCATTTCTGAGGCAGCTTGATATATCTTCACTAAATCTAGTGTACCTTCCTGCTCACAGCTCCAATTGAGATGATTCAAACTTCATTGTGAAGCTGACTCAAATATCTATCTTCACACCAAGCTTCATCCAATTCCAAATTGATTTGACCCTCCGTTTACTACTAAACTTCTGGCATATATGTTCTGTCCAACTTGGTAGATTGTGGTACCTTGTGAATTCTTTGGTCTTGATGATGTCTTTGGTTTATGAAAGTTTCTGTAGCTTGGTTTACACCTCTTTTGGTCCTTTTTGATCCGTTTTGCTTGGTTTCCCTATTAAGACTCTAAAACTACAAATACGAGGAAAACTACCTCTTTTGGCTGAAAAGCTTATTAAAGTGCGTAGAAAATATAGTAAAATATATAGTAAAAGTGGTAAAATATGGGACATATCAACTCCCCTAGACTTAAACCTTGCTTGTCCTCAAGCAAAATTCAAGAATAGAAAAGAGGTTTGAAAACGCAGAAACTTATCTTCCCTTGGAGTACCGGACCGACCCTTTCAACTAGTAAGCCACATAATGCATAACCAACTCAAATTCAGACCACCATGTACTTCTCCATAGACATTCACAGCCTCCCAAATTCATCCACGACTTTTCAACACAACTCGCTAGTCCTCATTGCCGGGTCTCGTCTCAGATCTCAATGCCAAGAACCTTCTAGACTCATTCCCATACTATACCATGACTAATGAACCATACAATTCTTGGTACTCTTTCTCTCCCCCAGACTTATTTGATTTTCAACTCTTTTTTTTTTTTAGAATGCTGAGACTCAAAAGCAGTGCATTCACTACTGTTGTTCCTTGTGAGGAGATAGGGTCGTGAGATCGCTCGTCCTCTACATCCGTTCTAAGGGACTCAGACTGCTGGCTTTTGAGCTCTGGGTGATCATCTCTTGAGTACTGAGTCACAGGAATTTTATTTCCTCATCTTACACTCAAGAACTATCATATCACCCAATCATATTTTTTTAGAACAAGGGAGAGGAGTACCATTACTTTCAACAGAGATTGCACTTGTCAGGTATGAATGAGGAGTCAAGCTATATGAACATCAATTACCGAGGAGACCGCATAATTAGCTCGAACTTGGCGGATTATGCTGGAAGTAACAAATGTCTCTAGTTAACTGGTCAGCCTTAGGATTTTTTATTAGTCTGACTCTGAAATCGATCCTGAAAAAATGGTCACTAATCTAAAAAAGACAATCCACTAAACCAAAAGAAAGGTCGTCATTTCCAACTGACTATTTTGACTCAATAAAACATTTTCAGAAAATAATTTTTCGGTTGGAAAGTAACGTTGGAAAATAAAAATAAAATTGTTTTTAGAAGAGTTAGAGAATAGAACGAAGTTACCGGTTGTAGACAAAAAGTCTTGAAGATCGAAAAATATCCCATTTTCGGTTGGTATGAAGCATCTTTGGACTCGGCTATCTCCAGGGGTGAATGAACACTCCTAAAAGCTTCCTTATGTCCTTAGAAACAGTTCATCTCAAGGTTTCATCGGCTGGTTCCTCATCGTTTGAAAATTGGCCCACGGTATAGTGATTTTGGCACCAGAAGAAGCTCATGCGCCATCTTTCAAACCTTGATGTTTTGCGCGAGCCATATTGAAAATTCACCGAGTTATAAGGTATTTTAAAGCTCGTGGTGAAGTTTGAACACTTGTGCTCGTACGGTTTTGCGTATGGTCCTTGAATGGGGCGATTCGACTCGCCGGAAGGGTAGTATCGAGCCATCTGCAAAACAGTAGAGAACTTCTCGAGCCAAATTGAAAATCTATCATAAAACATACCTTTTTAGTTCATGTGGTGAAGTTTGAAGGCTTTTGCTCCAGTGGATAGGTAAATGTCCCATAAAAATGCTCCACGTGGTCCGTTTGTAAGCTGAGATCGAGAAAATCTTAGGATTGTTGCAAGCAATATGAGATCTTCTTCGATTTTGAGCATATGGTATTCCGCACGAATCATAACTAGGCTAGGTGTCTCCAATTTCTTCTCTTTTCTCACACATCTCCTTTGAATGGCGGATAATGCTTAAGACGATTGGAAGTGTGCGCATCACAACAAAAAGTCTTGTTACATGTCCTGTTAAAGAGCAACATATCCTTGCAAAAACACTTGAAATCACTTGTTAAATACTTCTAGGACCTAAGTCCTCAATACATGTGTATTGAATTCTAAGTCAAAGGATTAGTGAAATAGCATAGAATGAACAAAATAAATCCAATAATGAATCCAAAGTGTTAAAAATTGCTAATCTAATTGAAATCAATGAATGGATAGGTAAAGATGTGTAAATCATTCAAAAACCAAATTAATCTAACCAAAATTTGCAAATTTCTAATGCAAAAATCCATGAATCAAATAATATTCTTGATTAATTAAGAATAGATCATTTTAAAAACCATAATTCATGAATATGCAAAAATAAATTGGTTCTTAAAAATTATGTGTGAAAAATGGTTTTAAAATAATTAAAAGAGTGAAAAAGGAAAAATTAACCTTATTTAACCAAACGGTTAGGTGGTTGGCTCAGTGGTTCGAAACGGTGGTTCCTTGGTCCATGGCGCGTGACTCCAATGGTGTGGTGGTTGATGGAGACGCGGTGTGATCAATACCGGTCAAGGTGTCGGGTGCTAGTCGCGGTCAAGGATGGTTCGAGACGTGGCTCGGGTCCAAGGCGGTTCAAGGCACGAGATGGTGGCGGTGGATTTGGAGTCGCGAGTCGAGGTAATACCGGTCGTTGTACCGGTCGGCGGTGTCGACCAGTATCGGGTCGCGTCGTGTCGCGGTATGGTTCGGGAAGGTGTGGGCGGGTCGCGGCATGGAGCGGGACGGGTGGGATGGTGCGGGGGGTATCGGGTCACGAGTACTGGACCGAATATCGGTTGGTACCGTGGTCCGATATTGTGGCATGCGGGAAGGTCAGGGGTCGTGTCGAGGGTTGGTGTCGTGTGTCGCATACCGGTCCGGGTACCGATCGGTACCACGGTCCAAAATTGGGACCGCAACTTACCGTGGGTCGAGGCAAAAAATGCAGCAGGATTTGCGGTGGGAGTGCGGCAGGATTGCGGTGGGGGTGCGGTGGAACTGCCTCGCGGTAGGATGCGGTGGGTGTGCGGCAGGATTGCAGGGGGGGTGCGGTGGAACTGCCTCGCGGTAGGATGCGGTGAGATTTGCGGTAGGACTGCCTTGCGGTGAGATTTGCGGCAGGACTGCCTTGCGGTGAGATTTGCGGCAGACTCGCGGCATTTTTGCTCCAGTACCGGTCACGATTTTCGACCGGTACGCGGGACCGGTACTGGAGCAAAAATGTCGCGGGTCGATCGGGGTGCGATACCGGTCCGAATATCGGTCGGCGTGGTTGACCGGTATTGTGTCGCGATCCATGCGATTTTAAACAAGCTTTTTCTTCGGCTATACACATCGGAATTGAGATCCAAAAGATGCTACGGACTCTTGAGAACGAGATCTTTCCAACAGTATGAATATTGTCTCCTAGTTCCTTGTGTTTTGTCCTGAGAAAAAGTTTGAAGTTGGCTCCTTGCAGCTTCGTATCCTTCTTCTTCAATCTTGGGAAATTGGTCATAACTTTCAGACCGTAATACCAAATTACGTTCTGCTTTTTTCTATAGGTTCGTATGACTGTCTACTATAGTTTCACCAAATTTCATATTTTTCTGGGTTGGTTTGGTAATTCTTTTGTGCCTTGAACCAGAACGGGCCTTGTCCTATCTCCGTCTCTTCTTCTTTCTCCAAAACAAACATTTTTTGTATTTTTATAACTTTTTGTAAAAACCTGAAAATTCATGATTAGAAAAACCAATAAGTAATAAAACTTTAAAAATTAAAACCATGATTAAAATTTGAAATTAAAGACTCTAAAAAAAATAATATAAAATATGGGTTGCCTCCCATAAAACGCTTGTTTTAAGTCTTTTAGCTCGGCTCCTTTTCCTTTTAAGCATAGGATGGCTCCACTAAATGAATTGGGACTCCTTTAGCTTCTCTACACTCTGGACCGCATGGCTTGAGGCTCCATCTATTAGCATCTTGATGGCTTTTGTGTTTCATCTCGACATGAACCACATCCTCTTCACGTTCCTTAGATACCAAGATCGAATTTCCAATATTTGGAGTCTCTTTGTCTTTTGGTCTTGTCGGTTTGACAACATCCTTATGTATGGTTGGAGGGGCTGGAATTTTGAGGTCTTGGATCTCCTTAATCACATCACCTGGATCTATATAAAAGGTTTCATTAGTGTACATATTGATACAAAAATAAACCTTACTTTGTAGGGTTGGATAGATCACTCCTTTGTCAAGTTTAGAGAGAGAGATTTGGTGATTTGTAGAATCCACAAATCCTCCATTGGTTTCAAGGAATGGTGAACCAAGATTTAAAGGCTTGTGAGGGTCATCTTTAGTCTCCATAACGTTGAAGCTTGTTATAAGCTCCTCTCCTTGATCGCACATGTCATCCAATTCAACATCCGTGATGTATGTTTCGTCTTCTTGGAGATCTCTTGTAAGCATCTCTCCAAGATGAACAAAACGAGCCTCGGTGCTTTGAAGTGGAGCAACAAGAGCTTCTAATTTTTCTCCAAGAGCTGACAAAGAATTCTTGATCTTTCCATCGAGCTCACATTCGAAATTTTTGAATTCTCCCTTGAGTTGAGCCATAAACAATTCTAGTTTATCGTCTAGGGTAATTGAAAAGGCGTGATCTTGGAGTTGTTGTGGTGGCTGTGGATACTCGCAGTGATGGTAATGATAGGCATCCTCACGCTCATAAGCCTCCCAAGGTTGTTGTTGGTACATATGAGCATTGCACCGAGTATTGTTGAAGTATGGCGGTTGATGATATTCATGAGGCATTGGGTTATAATCCCCAATGGTTTCATGGTAGTAAGAGCTCGCCATTATCCTAGGATAGAGGTTGTAGTGTTCCATTGATGACTCTCTGAAACACTCACAAAAACAAAAAGAAAAACCGAAAAATCAAAAGTAAATAAAGAAAAACAAATCTTAGACTTAATCTTTATCAAAAACTCGTAGGTAACAAATTAGTCCCCGGCAACGGCGCCAAAAACTTGATGTCGTGGGTTATTCAAGCTTTAAATTTATAACCCTAGATAAAGCTGCAAGTGCACAGGCAAATGCAGTAGTACTTAGGGGTCGATCCACAGAGACTAGAGATGCTACGCTACGAATTTATGTGATGCAAATTAAGCTAAGACAAAATAAGATTTTGGTTTTGTGGTTTTATGAATAGCAATTATAAAGCAAAGAAAGTAAAAGCAAGGATAAATCAATAAGAGAAAAGCGTTAGGCATTAGACAATTCGCAGAGACTCATGAAACACATAAAGATATCGGGTTTTAAAGATCGTTCTAGAACTCAAATCACTAATGTAAGGTCATCCCACTGTCGTGACGTAACTAACCATCTACGTTTTCTACCCTAATAGACTCAACTATCGCAGGTTATTATAAGGTGAAAACATGCTTTAAGTGTAAGTTCGACTGTTCATACTACTCCATAACTAACCTTTCGAATTGTTATGACGCAGTACTCACCAAATATTAATTCAGGCAATATAACAAGCTTTTGGAGAGTATATCAACCTAAGATCAGTTCGCAAGATGGCCAAAAAAGCAAACAGCATTACGATCGAATAGAGGTGAAGAATCCACTAGATAAACCCTAACAAAGTTCGATATTCAATTATGCATAAACATGGAATCTTTGAATGCCTAAAACCTAACAAGTAATTTACTCAGACATGATTGAAGTAACAACAAAGCAATAAGGATAGGCACGAATCATCATAGATAAACTGAATTTAAAGAGTAACAGATAAGAAAATATAGTAAAATATATAGTAAAAGTGGTGAAATATGTGACATATCACTTGTGTATAGCCCCTGTTTGGAAGACCACTTCGTGCACCTTGAGATAGTGTTGGAGACCTTGCGGTCTGAGCATTTATATGCTAATCTCAAGAAGTGTGTCTTCTGCACTGACCAGTTGGTATTCCTAGGCTTTGTTGTTAGTTCGCAGGGTCTAAAGGTGGACGACGAGAAGGTCAAAGCCATCCAAGAATGGCCAACACCCACCACCATTGGTCAAGTGAGGAGTTTTCACGGACTGGCCAGTTTCTACCAGCGGTTCGTCAAGGACTTCAGTACCATCGCTGCCCCAATCACCTTGGTGATCAAGAAAGATGTTGCCTTCTCATAGGGACCGAGCCAGGACGCGGCATTCCAACGGCTCAAGGACAGCCTTACCCATGCACCGATATTGGTATTACCTAACTTTGATCAAACATTTGAAGTTGAGTGTGATGCTTCAAGTACGGGCATCGGAGCAGTCCTCACGCAAGGAGGCAGACTGGTTGCCTTTTTCAGCGAAAAGCTGCACGGCGCCACGATCAACTACCCCACTTACGACAAGGAGCTGTACGCCTTGGTAAGATCATTGGAGACTTGGCAACATTATCTCCTCAGCAAAGAGTTCATGATTCACACCGACCACGAGACCCTCAAGTACCTACGTGGACAGACCAACCTTAAACGGTGACACGCACGTTGACTCGAGTTCGTGGAGACCTTCCCCTACATCATCAAGTATAAGAAAGGCAAGGATAACGTAGTAACCGACGCCCTGTCCAGGAGGTACACTCTTATCTCTACCATGGAGGCCAAGATAATGGGGTTTGAGCACCTTAAGGAACTCTATCCGGATGACCCCGACTTCGGCGAGATCTACAATCGATGCACCAAGGGCACTTTGGGTCCATATTATAAACACAGCGGATTCCTCTTTCGGGACAAGAGACTATGCATTCCCCGGAGTTCTATGCGAGAGCTCATCTTAAGCGAGGCACATGGAGGCGGCCTTATGGGACACTTTGGTATGGAGAAAACCCGAAGCATGCTCGAAGAACATTTCTTCTGGCCCCACCACATGGAACGACTACATGGGTTACCGCGGACCATCGTGTCGGACCGCGATCCGAAGTTTCTCGGACATTTCTGGAGAACCTTATGGAAAAAGCTAGGAACCAAGCTACTCTTCTCCACCACGGCCCATCGTCAAACTGACGGACAGATCGAGGCCACCAATAGGACCTTAGGCACCCTCATACGAGCGGCCGTTGGTAAAAACTTGAGAAATTGGCTCGACTGTCTTCCTTTGGTCGAGTTTGCTTATAACCGCAAGAAACACTCTTCTACTAACTTGTCTTCTTTTGAGATCGTATATGGTTTTAAGCCGCAGACTCCCCTCGACCTAGCCCCCATATCGCTCCCACGAAAGGATCAAATCAACCAGAATGGAGTGGCCAAAGCCGACTCACTCAAAAAGCTCTATCAACGGGCCAAGGAGAACATGGAGAAGCGGAACGAACGAACTAAGAAACATTCGGACCAGAACCGAAAAGAACTCCATCTCGAACCAGGAGACTACGTCTGGGTTCACATGAGGGAAGACCGGTTCCCGAAGATGAGAATGAACAAGTTATCGCCCCGAGGCATCGGACCGTACCAAGTGATCAAGAAGATCAACGACAACGCTTATGAGATAGATCTACGAGGTGAGTTTAACGTATCCTTGACCTTTAATGTGACTGACTTAACTCCCTGTGAAGCAGATGAAACAATTCTGAGGATGGAACCTTTCTAAGGGGGAGAGGATATGCATCCTCCAAAACCGGCAGTAATGTCGCAGCCCCATCCAAGCCCATCCCCACGATGAGGTCCAAGCCCATGACACGATCTAGAGCCCGAACGTTGCAAGAGAACATCAACGACGCGGTGAAGTCTCTACTAGCCGATCACGACGTAGACTCACCAGCCCGGGCCCGTCAAACAGACATATTCCCATCCGAAGATCAAGACTGGCTCGAACCTAACCAGTCCGGCCCAGCCCTGGCTGATTAAGACTAGTCCAGCCCAGCCCAGCCCGATCAAGACCAGCCTGGCCCAGAACAGATCTTCCTCCGCGACCCGCGACACGCCCAACACACACTTTCCTTTTTCACCATCACGCGCATTGAAGACTAAGGATCCTGCCCGATCCGACGCGGACTCCACCCGATCCGACGCGATCCCGCGACTCCATCCACTTAAGGTAAGTTCTTATTTCATTTTAATTATTTGATACTAACGGCTCTTTTCTTTGAATTATCGTATGATTTCTTTCCTTAAGTAGTGTCGGGCATTTGTTTCGCCGATTTTGTTTTTAATGCTTAGATGTTGATCTTTTGTAATAAATTTGAAGACCCCTAGAAGGGCATAGCTGATCGGACTAGTATATAAGTCCCCTAACAACCTTGTAATTTTTCACCCATTATCAATAAAGCAAAGAACTTTCTTCTCAAAGAGAAAGCCTCCGCGACTTAGGAATCTGATTGATTTCTTTGTTGTTTTCGGCCAGTATCGAGTCTTTTTCCATCGGCTCATGGTGACCTTTGATCAAATCCTCCCTACTCGCTCGATCATCTCTTGTCCGAAGTGAAAGTACCGTGCGGCCAGCACTTGGATCCGTCCTCCGCTTCGCTTCCATCGCTCATCGCTACCCGACTCGCGAGAGGTGCCATACGGCCGGTCCGAGCCGATCCATCCTCCATGCAACTTTCATTCGTGAGGCTGCATCACAACCTAAGGAGACCTCATTTACATGCTAAAGGCAACCTCAAGCCTTTAGAAGACCTTCCACCACCCTAAAAATCCAAGGAGTCGAGCTATCCGACTTAAAACAACCGCTTTATGGGAGGCAACCTGATACGATCCCAATCGCGGATCGGAACTTTGATCGGAGCCGGAGACGTATGCGGTGAAATGGATGCGGTTACGGAACGGGAAAGAGAATGAGATGGAAATGAAATAAAATCACACGAGTGATGAAAACTCGGAAGGGTAGGGACTCGATCTCCTAGGATATAACGCACCTAGAGAGAAAGAGGATTTTCTCGTTGAGAAAATGGCCGAAAGTTTGGAAGTTTCGGCGGTTTTGATCACAAGTAAAGAAAGAGAGATTTTTAATCTTAAAAACTTGGATGATCTTATTATGAAGGGGGAGAGAACATATATATAGTCCTAAGGAAGGTTACATGCAACCTTCCTAGGAAATAACAAAGCTTAATTAATAAGTTTGACTAATTAATGAAGAACATGCAAAAGACATAGAAAATGATGAATTTTGACTCAAACTTCTTATCAAAACGTGATGGGCTTGTAATGGGCTTGGGCTTGGTGAAAAGAAGCTTGAGTCCATTAAGAAAAAGCCCACGTAAAAACCAAGAGAAGGGCTAAGTGAAAGATGTAAGCGATCAAGTCTTGCCTCATTAAAAACCATGTTCGGAAAACCCATTGGGACAAAACCGAACATGGGAAAAAGAGTACAAAACAAGACGCTTGTCACTTAGACATTCCCTTGATCTTTTTCCTCCTTGGCTTGCATAAGCGTTACGATCCGGGTTGCCTCGTCCGATCCTCCGCGTTGTGCATCCTCGAGCATCCTTTGAACCGCGTCCGTGAGCTTCCTCGCCTTTGCGCATGTGACCGGTCCTTGTGGTAGCTCCATTGCTTGTGCCTCGTCCCAAACCTCGCGGTTGTTGCTTTGGATCACATCATCCCCTCCCACTTGAAGAGGATTTGTCCTCAAATCTGTTTCGTCTGCAACAAACGGAACTAGGTCAGAAACATTGAAGGCATTAGATACGTTGTACTTACCTTGGAGATCGAGATGGTAGGCGTTGTCGTTGATCTTCTTGGTGATGCGGAAAGGACCGTCGATCCTTGGCATCAATTTGGATTTCCTCTCGTTAGGAAAACGTTCCTTCCTTAGGTGAACCCAAACTTGGTCACCTTCCTCAAAGACTATCTTTTTACGACCCTTGTTCGCGTGTTTCCCATAAAGCTTAGTCTTATGTTCGATGTTTTCCCGCGCCTTCTCATGGATTCGCTTTACCACCTCGGCTTTCTTTTTACCATCGAGACTAACTCTTTCACTCAAAGGAAGAGGGGTTAAATCCAAAGGTGACAAAGGCTTAAAACCGTAAACAATTTCAATTAGGGAAAACAAAGTAGTGGAATGCAATGCATGATTATAAGAAAATTCAACATGCGTCAAGCAGTCTTCCCATGATTTTAAGTTCTTTTTAACCAATGATCGAAGCAATGTGGATAAAGTCCTATTTACCACCTCGGTTTGACCATCAATTTGCGGATGACATGTTGTAGAGAATTGTAATTTCGTGCCTAACTTAGACCACAATGTTTTCCAAAAATGACTAAGAAATTTAGTATCACGATCCGAGACAATGGTCCTAGGCATGCCGTGCAACCTAACAATTTCTCTAAAGAATAATTCGGCTACATGTAATGCATCATCCGTTTTATTACATGATATGAAATGAGCCATTTTAGAAAATCGATCCACAACCACAAAAATTGAATCTTTACCCGTCTTAGTCCTAGGAAATCCAACAACAAAATCCATGGAAATATCAACCCAAGGATGCGTAGGAATAGGAAGAGGGGTATACAAATCGTAGGGTTGAGTAGTGGATTTGGATCGCTTACATGTCACGCATCGGGTGCAAATTCTTTCAACATCGCGTTTCATGTGCGGCCAAAAGAAATGATCTTGGAGTGTTTTGAGAGTTTTGGTGATTCCGAAATGTCCCATCAATCCACCGCCATGAGCTTCCCTAATCAATAATTCTCGAATAGAACTACTCGGAATGCAAAGTTTGTTATCGTGAAATAAATAATCATCATGCCGAAAATAGGAACCTTTGGCATATTTCTCACAATTTCGATAAAGTTCCTTAAAATCATGGTCGCTAGGGTAAAGTTCTTTCATGTGCTCAAAACCAACGACTTTAGAACTAAGGGTTGAAATTAGAGTGTACCTCCGGGTAATGCGTTGGCTACAACATTATCCTTACCCTTTTTGTATTTGATGACAAAGGGAAAAGTTTCGATAAACTCGACCCATTTGGCGTGACGCTTGTTGAGTTTGTGTTGGCCCTTGAGATGTTTAAGTGATTCATGGTCCGTATGAATGATGAACTCTTTCGGCCATAGATAATGTTGCCACGTTTAAAGTGCCCGAACCAAAGCGTAAAGTTCCTTATCGTACGTTGGGTAATTAAGAGTGGCTCCACCGAGTTTTTCACTAAAGTAAGCTATCGGCTTTTTGTCCTGCATCAAAACAGCACCAATACCAATTCCCGAGGCATCGCATTCAATCTCAAAAGTATTAAGGAAATTGGGTAAGGACAAAAGGGGAGAATGAGTGAGCTTCTCTTTAAGGAGCCGGAAGGCATCTTCTTGGGGTTTTTCCCACTTGAAACCAACGTCCTTCTTGATAATTTCGGTGAGAGGAGCCGCGATGGTGCTAAAGTCTTTTACGAATCTACGGTAAAAGCCAGCGAGTCCATGAAAGCTTTGGACCTCGCTTACGTTTTTCGGAACCGGCCATTCGCGGATTGCCTTAACTTTTTCCTCGTCCACTTTGACACCATCTGCACTTACAACGAAACCCAAGAACACAAGGTTATTAGTGCAAAAAGTGCACTTCTTTAAGTTAGCATAAAGTTGTTCCTTTCGGAGTGCTTCCAAAACCGCTCCAACATGCTTCACGTGGTCTTCCAAGCTACGGCTATAAAATAAAATATCGTCAAAATAAACCACCACAAAAACACCAATATAAGCTTGTAGCACGTGATTCATTAATCGCATGAAAGTGCTAGGTGCATTTGTAAGGCCGAACGGCATCACGAGCCACTCGTATAAACCGTGCTTGGTTTTGAACGCGGTTTTCCACTCGTCGCCTTCCTCCATCCGAATTTGGTGATAACCGCTCTTAAGATCAATCTTAGAAAACACGTTAGAACCATAAAGCTTATCTAACATATCATCAAGACGAGGGATAGGATGGCGATACTTGACGATTATGTTGTTGATCGCGCGGCAATCCACGCACATTCGCCACGTTCCATCCTTTTTAGGCACGAGAAGGACGGGAATGGCGCATGGGCTCATGCTCTCTCAGATGTGACCTTTACTCATCAACTCCTCGATTTGCCGTTGGAGTTCTTTTGTTTCCACGAGGTTGGTGCGATATGCGGGTTTGTTGGGTAGAGTCGATCCCGGAACAAAATCTATTTGATGCTCGATTCCGCGGATGGGTGGAAGTCTGACGGGGTTGTCTTCGGGAAAGACATCCTTGTAATCCTGCAATAAAGATATCATCTCACTCGGAATATCCGGTGCTAATTCGGTTATGTTCATAAGAGACTCTTTATAAATAAATAAAAGAATCGTTTTATCAAAAGAAAGAGATTTAGTGATATCACCCGGTTTGATCATTAGGTTGGCGGCCTCGGGTTTTGGCTTGTCTTTCTTTTGTTTGAGGTTGAGTTGGTCTTGATATTCCTCATGAGGAGTCATAGGTATGAGCGTAATCTTCTTGCCGTTGAACTCAAAGGAATGCCGATTGGTGAACCCGTCATGGATAGCTTTACGATCGGATTGCCATGGCCGGCCGAGAAGAATGTGACTTGCTTCCATGGGTAGCACGTCGCACACCACTTCATCCTCATATTTCCCAATGCTCAAAGGAACTGTAACTTGACTCCCAACCTTTATTTCTCCTTTCTCGTTGAGCCATTGGAGTTTATATGGCCGCGGATGCTTTCGAACCGTAAGTCCCAACTTTTGGACCATCGTGACGCTTGCTACGTTGGTACAACTCCCTCCATCGATGATGAGACTACAAATCTTGTCTTGAACAACACATCGAGTATGGAAAAGATTCTCACGTTGTACCTGGTCGTCATCTTTGGATTGCAAACTCAAGACCCTTTGAACGATAAGTAGCTCTCCTTGAGCCGGTGGCTCCTCATACTCGTCGGGAGAATCTTCCTTTTCTTCCTCATCATCCAAAACTATCTCGCCATTGTCGAGAAGGATGAAAACTCGCTTGTTGATGCAATCATTCGCCATGTGACCGCGACCTTGGCACTTGAAACATCGGATGTCTCGGGTTTTGTTCGGGTCGAAGATTCCTTTTCCCTTGGTGTCGTCTTTTGGCTTAAAAACAGTGGGCTTCTCCTTGGGGTAACTCGGCTTAGAATCCTTAAATTTAGGAATCTTTGACGACATCGTGGTCTTGGTTGGCCATCGGTTGAATTGTTGTTCGATAAGGATGGCCTTATGAAGCATGTCTTCAATTTCCTCATAGTGTTGTAACTCGAGCCGGTCTTGAATATCTCCGTTTAACCCTCCCAAGAACCGCGACATGGTAGCTTCGTGATTCTCTTGGATGTTGGCTCGTAGCATTAGTATCTCAAGCTCTTGAAAATAATCTTCCACCTTTCTAGTACCTTGTGTAATCCGTCGCAAACGTTGATTAAGCTCTCTTTGGTAATGACTCGACACGAACCACTTCCTCATTTGTCATTTAAGTTGGTCCCAAATGACCACGGGCTCTTCACCACATCTTCGCCTAGTGGTGACAAGGGTGTCCCACCAACTTAGAGCATAGTCACAAAACTCCGTGACGGCTAGCTTTACGCGGTTCCTCTCGGGCACATTGTGACACTCAAAGATGAGATCCACCTTTTTCTCCAACTCCAGGTAAATATCGGGATCATTCTTTCCATAGAACTCGGGAACCTTCACATTGATGTTACCGTAGGCGTTTTGGGTTTGGGTCTCGCCACGATCTCGGGTTTTCCAAAACTGCCTCAGTCTCGCCGCGGGCTCGGATGGAGTTTCCTCATAATCGGACATGATGAGATCCGGTTGCCTTTCATCCTCATCACGTTGTGGTCTTTTATCATTAGCACGTTGATTGATTCGAGGAGCAATGACGGCGAGCTTGTCGATGAGGAGTTGATCCATCTTTGCCTCGAGCCGTTGCATTATACGGGTAAGGAATTGATCCTCTTGCGTGTGGCTGGTTTCTTCTTCCATATCTATGGCACAAATCAACACAAAGAAGTATCAAAATTCTTCTTAAGTAAATCGCACACAAAAGAAATTGATAGAAACAAATTAAAATACGGTAGCGATTGCGATGAAACCAAACGATGGTGATAAGCAAAAGAAAATGAACAAAGATGAATTTGAAAACTTAGCTCTGGATCAAAGCATGCTTTGATACCACTTGATACGATCCCAATCGCGTATCGGAACTTTGATCGGAGCCGGAGACGTGTGCGGTAGGATTTGCGGTGAAATGGATGCGGTTACGGAACGGGAAAGAGAATGAGATGGAAATGAAATACAATCACACAAGTGATGATAACTCGGTGAAGGGTAGGGACTCGATCTCCTAGGATATAATGCACCTAGAGAGAAAGAGGATTTTCTCGTTGAGAAAATGGCCGAAAGTTTTGAAGTTTCGGCGGTTTTGATCACAAGTAAAGAAAGAGAGATTTTTAATCTTAAAAACTTGGATGATCTTATTATGAAGGGGGAGAGCACATCTATATAGTCCTAAGGAAGCTTAATTAATAAGTTTGACTAATTAATGAAGAACATGCAAAAGACATAGAAAATGATGAATTTTGACTCAAAATTCTTATCAAAACGTGATGGGCTTGTAATGGGCTTGGGCTTGGTGAAAAGAAGCTTGATTCCATTAAGAAAAAGCCCACGTAAAAACCAAGAGAAGGGCTAAGTGAAAGATGTAAGCGACCAAGTCTTGCCTTGTTAAAAACCATATTCGAAAAACTCATTGGGACAAAACCGAACATGGGAAAAAGAGTACAAGACAAGGCGCTTGTCACTTAGACATTCCCTTGATCTTTTTCCTCCTCGGCTTGCATAAGCGTTACGATCCGGGTTGCCTCGTCTGATCCTCTGCGTTGTGCATCCTCAAGGATCCTTTGAACCGCGTCCGTGAGCTTCCTCGCCTTTTCTATGATCGGTATCGCATCCCGATCTTCCCGCGACACGAGTGCTCGAATATTAGTCACACGTACCGGTCGTGTTTCGCGACTGATACATGACACGATATGCCTCGTCCCGCGACACTACCATCTGACCCGCAACACGACAACCCTTCCCGCGATACGACGACTCAACCGTACAGGACCTGATACGGACCCACGTCCTCGACCGGCATTTCATCCCGATCACCTCGCGACACGAGTGACCCAGTACCGGTCACGCGTGCCGGTCGTAAATTGTGACCGGTACTTGGCCCGTTCTGCCTCGATCCGCGACCATCTTCCACGCAGTGCTGACCCGCGGTACCGATTGCTACCCGGACCGGTACGCAACACCACCCCGTGACACCTTCCCGCATCCTGTCCCGTCCTGATCCGTGCCGCGTCTCGACCCGTCCCATCCCTTCATCCAGCGTCTCGACCCGTCCCATCCCTTCATCCAGCGTCTCGACCCGTCCCATCCCTTCACCCAACCCGACCGATATCCCGACCGGTACTCTCTCCCGATCCATCCCGTCTCGACCACCCCGACCCTACCCACGACCCACACCTTCCCGTACCATCCCGCGACACGACGCGACACGATGTCGGCCAACACCGTCAACCGGTACCACGACCGGTACTGCCTTGATCTGCGACTCCAACTCTACCAACCACCATCTCGTGCCGAACCGCCTTGGACCCGAGCCACGTCTCGAACCATCCTTGACCGCGACTAGCCACCCGACACCTAGACCGGTTTTGGCCAAACCGCGTCCCCATGACTAACCGGAGTCACGAGCCATGGACCACCGAACCACCGCTTCGAACCACCAAACCTAACCGTTTGGTCCTCCGAGGTTAATTTTTCCTTTTTCACTCTTTTAATTATTTTAAAATAATTTTTCACACATAATTTTTTAAGAACCAATTTATTTTTGCATATTTCATGATTATTTAACTAAAAATTATTTGATTCATGAATTTTTGCAATAGAAATTAAAATATTGGTTAGATTTAAATGGTTTTAAACATGATTTTAACATCTTGCCATATTCATTCATTGATTTCACTTAGATTGATAGTTTTTAACAATTTGGATTCATTATTTTGATTTTTTTTTGTTTAAAATCTAATTTTTCTTCGCTTGCACTTGGAATTCAATACAATTGTATTGAGGACTTTGATCCAAGATGAATTTCACGTGTGATTTCAAGTGTTTTTGCAAGAATATGTTGCTCTTAAACAGAATTTTCAAGAGATTTCATTGTGGACGCACAATTCAATCGTCTTACGAAATTATCCACCATTCAAAAGAGATGTGACAGAAACGAGAAGACATTGGAAATACGAAGCATGGTTTCGATTAATACGGGATACCCAATGCTCAAAAACAACAAAGATCTAAGATTGATCGCGACAACCTAAGATTTTTGCCAAAAATATCTAAGCTCACCGGTACTATCATTCTATTCTCTATCTTTTTAATTCTTCTTTTCACATAAAATTTCATCATTACTCCCTTAATTTGATTTAATTTTACACTGGGGATGGTGTAAGTTAAGTCTGGGGGGATTGTTGTTACTAACACGTTTGTTAGTGTTTGGTTTTTATGTTTTCAATGAATTTTCCAAAATTTAGTTTCAAATAAAAAAAATAAAAAAAAAGAAATTTTTTTTAATTAAAAATAATAAGATAGGAATTATGATACTTTTCTATGATTTCGAAAAAAAACCATTGTCGCAGGGTTTGATCATGACAATCGATTCAGAAACCTCATGATGGATCTTCCGTCCAGAAAATTTCTACTTGCAACTTTTTGATGGATTTGATTTTGACTCTTTATTTGGACTACTAATATGATTTTTGATTATTTTTTATTAAGGATATTAGATCAAGGAAACGAATCACACATTCATGATATCTTATCCTCTTTTACCACTCTTTATTGTCATGAATGGCCAGCTCATTTTTAGTTGGTACCCTACCTGAAAACCCTTTACCTTCTTTCAGACCTCATGCATTCTATTTTAGTTTCATACTTGCAGATATGTGCAAAAACGTCGGAGAGAAAAGGAACGACGCAATTTTCTAATCACTAGAGATGCGATGATTTGGTAAAGAATGGTGGAGTACAAAGATCAAATTACAAAGAGCCTTGCCGTATATGGTTAGTTACATCACGATAGTGGGATAACCTTACCTTAGTGATATGAGTTCTAGAACAACTAGTATTAAAATCCTAAATCGATTGCTTGTGTTTTGCATATGTTTTATGAATTGCTTGAATTCTAATCTTAATTGATATCTATCACTTTACTTTTATTGTTTTGTTATTTGCTTCCATAAAACCCTGAAAACCAAATAATATTTTCCATTAGCTTAATCCGAATCATATAGGTTTGTAGCGCATTCATCACTTAATCCTAAGTGGAACGATCCCTAAGTACTACAATTGTCTTAACTGTACACTTGCAGTTCCCTAGGGTTATAAATTTAAAGACCTAATTGCATAAACCCTACATAGAAGTTTTATGCACATCAAGTTTTTTTGCGCCGTTGCCGGGGACTTTTGTTTGACTGCCTGCAAATTTTTTTTTGAAAACAATTAAGTCTAAGTTTGTTTTTCTTATTTTTGATTTTTCTAATTTTTCGTTTTGGTTTTTGTTTTTAATCTTTGTGTGTTTCAGAGATTCGTCAATGGAGCATCACAATCCTAGGAGAATGGCGAGCCCTTACCCTCGTAAGAAGTTGGAGATTATATCCCCATGCCTCATGAATTCCATCAACCGCCACATCACAGCCGTCCGCCACCATCACCATAGTCCCACCACCAACCCCACTCAAACCCCCAAGAAGACAAACTCGAAGCCTTGATGCATCGATTCATGGAAGACACTAAAAAAGTCATTCATGATTTCGATTCCAAGATCGAGACCATAAATTCATCTCTTAAGGAAAAGTTTGAGGTCCTTATCGATCAATTTGTAAAAATTGAATCACGTTTGGCCCAACTGGAGGAGATAGAAGAGGTTCATACTCGACATCTTCACAAAGATAAAGACGATATCATCGATATCAAGCATAAGATTGATCAAACTTATGACCAATTGGAAGAAACGGTTAAGGACACTAAGGAAGATGTTGGAAGGCTTAATACTCAGCTCAATTCAGTAGCTATTAAGGCTTACCAAGCTGCTCAAGCCATGGGAGAAGTCAAGATCAACCAAGGCGAACTCACCTCGAAAGTGGAAGAATTGGAGAACGATAATAGGCTAACGGTACAAACCCTTAAAGCCGTTCGTTTTGACCTTGACCACCATGATAAGGAGATCATTGACATGAAAACAAAGCTACAAGGAGAAGCAATCAAAACCTCCAACCATGTGAAGCAACTAGAAGACCGTTTGAAGAAAATCGAAGAAACGGTGCAAATCTTCCTTCAATTGGAAACAATAGAAGGGGAATCTACACCCAATGCTGATTGCTGCCCTCTAACTACCCTTAAAGAGGACGAGCCCACCTCTAATCAAGACGAAGACGAAGTCTCAAGACCATTGAAGAAGGCGAATACGAGCAAAGGAAAGCTCACAGCGAGAATTTCGGTAAAACCTCCCCCCTAAAAGATGCAAGCTTGCCGAGAGGACAACCAAGAGGACACGTTTCATAGGTGATGAGATGCTACAAGTATTCAACTCTCTTGTGAAAGAACTCCCTCAAGAGTTGACCTTTGAAGAAGTATGGAGAGAACGACCATCTTTGAGAAAGTGTTTCTCACAAAGCAAAGAAGAAGATTTCATGATTGAGGAGCTATTTGATCGAGCTAGGAATCCTCACAAGTACTATAAGATCTTTTGCAAGACCCTTGATCTAGGTCCTTTCAAACATCTCTTGCTCTATTCGTGGTTTTAAATTTGACGACGCACTTTGTGATTCGGGAGCCGGAATCAACGTTCTTTCGGAATCTCTTGTGAGAATGATGAAGATTACCATCCTTCGGCCATCACGAATACGAATTGCACTCGCCAATGGTGCATCTACACTTTCATTAGGCGAAATCTTCACCTGCCCTTTGAACATTGGAGATGTCATCGTTCCGGTAGACTATGAAGTGGCAACTATGAACGATTGTTCAACACCCTTCATCCTTGGAAGACCATTCTTGGCTACTGCTGGAGCTATCATGGACTATCCTCTAGGACGGATATCCTTCACTAACAGAGACACTCGTGTCTATCATTATGCTGCACCGCCTGGATTTCGAGCTAAACAAACTCGATACATTCCTTCGGAGAAAAGAGAAGTGTTGATCAATGAGCCAAACCAATTTGATGAAGATGGAGAACACGACCTAAGGAGACCACATTTACATGCTAAAGGCAACCTCAAGCCTTTAGAAGACCTTCCACCAACCCTAAAAACCCAAGGAGTCAAGCTATCCGACTTAAAACAATCGCTTTATGGGAGCAAACCCATATTTATGTTTTTGATTTTATTGCTTTGCTTATTCTAAGTTTTTGGATTTGATTTTATTTTTTTCAACATTGTCATTCATTATTTTATCTATCTATGCATTTTTCAGGATTTTACAAAAAGTTTTTCAAATACAACCAAATGTGTTTTTAAAAAGAACGATGAAGAAGAGATTGAACACGGCTTGTTCTGTTCATGGAATGAATGGAGCTCTATATCAGCCCGGACGTTTTTGAAATTTGGTATACACAAAGGAGACAGTCTTATGAAGCTATAGGATAAAGCAGAACATGATTTGCTATTACGGTTAGTAAGTTACGACCGATTGAACAAGACCGTCTAGGAAAGTTACGTAGCCGCAACTTCAAACTTTTTCACAATTCCAGCCACCACGAACAAGGCTACAATCTTCATACCATTGGAAAGATCTCGTTCTCATGAATCCGTAGAATCTTTCGGATCTCAAATCCGATGTGTATAGACGAAGAAAAAGCTCGACGAAAAATCGCGTGGACCGCGACACGATACCCTTACCGCGACACGAGGCCATACCGGACACAATATCGACCCGCGTCTGTGACCGGTATCGCGTCCTGATCTTCTCGCGACACGAGTGCTCGAATATCGGTCACACGTACCGTCGTGTTTCGCGAACGATACACGACATGATATGCCTCGTCCCGCGACACGACCATCCGACTCGCGACACGACAACCCTTCCTGCGACACGACCACTCGACCCGCAACACGATGACTCGACCGTACCGGACCCGATACCGACCCACGTCCTCGACCGGTATCGTGTCCCGATCACCCCGTGACACGAGTGACCCAGTACCGGTCACGCGTGCCGGTCGTATATCTTGACCGGTACTCGGCCCGTTTTGCCTTGACCCGCGACCATCTTACACGTAGTGCCGACCCGCGGTATCGATCGGTACCCAAACTGGTACGCAACACCACCCCGCGACACCTTCCCGCTTCCCGTCTCGTCCCGATCCGTGCCGCGTCTCGACCCGCCCCATCCCGATCCGTGCCGCGTCTCGACCCGCCCCTTCCCTTCATCCTGCGACCCACGTCCTGCATCTGAGCTGGTCCCGATATCGGTCACCCAATCCGACCGATATCCCGACCGGTACTCGCTCCCGATCCATCCCGTCTCGACCACCCCGACCCTACCCGCGACCCACACCTTCCCGAACCATCCCGAGACATGACGCGACACGATGCCGGCCAACACCGCCGACCGGTACCACGACCGGTACTGCCTTGACCCACGACTCCAACTCCAACTCCAAAACCACCGTCTCATGCCGAACCGCCTTGGACTCGAGCCACGTCTCGAACCATCCTTGACCGCGACTAGCCACCCGACACCTAAACCAGTTTTGGCCAAACAGCGTCCCCATCAACCACCACGACTAACCGAAGTCACGAGCCATGGACCACCGAACCACCGCTTCGAACCACCAAACCTAACCGTTTGGTCCTCCGAGGTTAATTTTTCCTTTTTCACTCGTTTAATTATTTTAAAATAATTTTTCACACATAATTTTTTAAGAACCAATTTATTTTTGCATATTTCATGATTATTTAACTAAAAATTATTTGATTCATGAATTTTTGCAATAGAAATTAAAATATTGGTTAGATTTAAATGGTTTTAAACATGATTTTCACATCTTGACATATTCATTCATAAATTTCACTTAGATTGATAGTTTTTAACAATTTGGATTCATTATTTTGATTTCTTTTTGTTTAAAATCTAATTTTCCTTCCCTTGGACTTGGAATTCAATACAATTGTATTGAGGACTTTGATCCAAGATGAATTTAACGTGTGATTTCAAGCGTTTTTGCAAGGATATGTTGCTCTTAAACAGAATTTTCAAGAGATTTCATTGTGGACGCACAATTCAATCGTCTTACGAAATTATCCACCATTCAAAAGAGATGTGACAGAAACGAGAAGACATTGGAAATATGAAGCATGGTTTCGATTAATACGGGATACCCAATGCTCAAAAACAACGAAGATCTAAGATTAATCGAGACAAACTAAGATTTTTGCCGAAAATATCTAAGCTCACTGGTACTATCATTCTATTCTCTATCTTTTTAATTCTTCTTTTCACATAAAATTTCATCATTACTCCCTTAATTTGATTTAATTTTACACTGGGGACGGTGTAAGTTAAGTTTGGGGGGATTGTTGTTACTAACACGTTTGTTAGTGTTTGGTTTTTATGTTTTCAATGGATTTTCCAAAATATATTTTCAAATAAAAAAAAGAAAAAAAAGAAAATTTTTTTTTATTAAAAATAATAAGATAGGAATTATGACACTTTTGTAGGATTCGACGTTTTGATTTCGAAGACTATGTAACCATTGTTGCAGGGTTTGATCATGACAATCGATTCAAAATGGAGCTTCCGTCCAGAAAATTTCTACTTACAACTTTTTGATGGATTTGATTTTGACTCTCTATTTGTACTACTAATATGATTTTTGATTATTTCTTATTAAGGATATTAGATCAAGGAAACGAATCACACATTCATGACATCTTATCCTCTTTTACCACTCTTTATTGTCATGAATGGCCAGCTCATTTTTAGTTGGTACCCTACCTAAAAACCCTTTACCTTCTTTAAGACCTCATGCATTCTCTTTTAGTTTCATACTTGCAGATATGTGCAAAAACGTCGGAGAGAAAAGGATTGACGCAATTTTCCAATCACTAGAGATGCGACGATTTGGTAAAGAATGGTGGAGTACAAAGATCGAATTACAAAGAGCTTGGCCGTTCCTTGGATGCGTAAAACATGGTAATATTTCGTGCCTATATTTGACTTATATCAAAGAGATACCGTTTTCCCGTTTCAAAAGAAAAAAGAAAATAAAAAAGAATAAAATAAAAATAAAATAAAAAGAAAGAAAATTTAAGGGAAAGGAAAACGGTTGTCTAAGAATCTTATGGCCAAAGAATACCCAAGGAATGCCATGATACAAAAGAAAAGACGAGTAGAAGAGATTTCAAGTGATCCCCGGAGAAAAATCTAAGTCTGGGGGAGAAAGACGTGAAGAAGTGGTTGGGAAATTGTGGACATCAACATGTACATTCTCTCTTGCGATTTTGCATAATATCTCGCACCCGGAGTCTATGGTAACCCTAAACATTTTTAACCTCACCACCAAAATCAGCCTTTCCCAATTCCTAGCCCGTTTTCCTTGAATGATGTTCTTGATGGGAAGTTTTCATTAAGTCTAAGAGAGTAGAAAGAATCAATTGATTTGAAGTTGAGATTTTTGCAGGGACAGAGTTTTAGAGTATGGACATGTTGCGAATTCGTGATGGAAGAAGATGACAACGTCTATGAGTTAATCTTGTTTCATGTGGATTACAGGTTTAGAATTTGATGTAACGATCCAAAGGACATGTGAGTTCCTCCGACTTTCAAACTTCTTCTCAATTCTTGACAATTGTTTGCTTGAGGACAAGCAAAAGATAAGTCTGGGGGAGTTGATATACCCTATATTTTACCACTTTTACTATCTATTTTACTATGGTTTATATATATATTAATAAAGTTTTTGCACCAAAAGAGGTAGTTTTCTCGTATATGTAGATGTTAAGGACTTAACATGTTTTCTCATCAAAAGGATGTAAAAAAGAGCAAAAAGAGTATCATCTATGATGCAGCTACTCATCCAAGTCAAGGGAACCAAGCCAAGTCATTTTATCTTGAAGATAATGCATATTCTCAAACTGGACAGAACGTATATACCATCAAATAAACTGAAACTTAGTATGGAGATAGCCCTTTGAGTTAGCTTTTCAATGGAGTTGGAATTTCATCAATTGGAGCTGTAAGTTGGAAGATACACCCGAAACACTTAGTACATGTGAAACTGCCGTCGAAGTGAAGTGAGTGCAAAATGGAGCCAAGCACCGGGCCAGTCCATGGGCCGAAATCCAGACTTTTGCCGACCTTCTAGAAGAGTCATGGAAGCTTCCAATACCGGTCATGCAACCCGTCCGTTATTTGGACCGATATTGCCTCAGTTTCGACCAAAAATACTTATTTATCCGAAGAAACCCTAACCGACTTATGCCTCCTTGAACCCCTATATATACTTGCTTTTAGCCTCTCTAGTAACTAAAGCAGCCGGCCTTAACAGCCTAAATCAATACCTAAACAATGTATTTCGTTTTTCTCTTGTTTTTCATGTTTATTTGATTCTAGAAGCCTTTAAGGATAGATTGACTTTGCCCTATTGCAAAGAGATGAGATCTAACTCCTTACGCTTAGATAGATCAACGAATTATACTATCTATGTGCTTTACTCTTCCTGCTACATGTTGCAAAACATGTTAGAGTTATAGCTTTGATTTGATTTCTATTCACTTTCTAAATTCTATAATTTTACATATTTAATCGTTTAGAGTTTTATTCTAGAATTGATTCTTCATCTTTATTTATACTCAAATCACGAACTGGCCTAGCTACCCTGGGAGTGATCTTAGGTTGATATACTCTCCAAAAGCTTGTTATATCTCCGGACCTAGTATTCGATGAGCTAGGCGTCTTAACAATTCGATAGGTTAGTTAAGGAGTCTAGTGAACAATCAATCTTGAGCATAAAGCATGTTTTCACCTTGTAATAACCTGCGATAGTTGAGTCTATTAGGGTGCAAAACGTATATGGTTAGTTACATCACGATAGTGAGATAACCTTACCTTAGTGTTATGAGTTCTAGAACAACTAGCATTAAAATCCTAAATCGATTGCTTGTGTTTTGCATATGTTTTGTGAATTGCTTGAATTCTAATCTTAATTGATATCTATCCCTTTACTTTTATTGCTTTGTTATTTGATTCCATAAAACCCCAAAAACCAAATAATATTTTCCCTTAGCTTAATCCGAATCATATAGGTTTGTAGCGCATTCATCACTTAGTCCTCAGTGGAACGATCCCTAAGTACTACAATTGTCTTAACTGTGCACTTGCTGTTCCCTAGGGTTATATATTTAAAGACCTAATTGCATAAACCCTTCATAGAAGTTTTATGCACATCAATACCGACCACGCAGCTTTGAAATATTTGCTTACCAAGAAGGATGCGAAACCGAGGCTCTTGAGATGGATTCTGTTGCTCCAATAGTTTGATCTACAAATTGTTGATAAGAAGGGGACTGAGAACGGAGTTGCTGACTATTTCCCGCCTGAAAGTTGAT
Source organism: Arabis hirsuta (assembly GCA_964056655.1). Taxonomy (NCBI): domain Eukaryota; kingdom Viridiplantae; phylum Streptophyta; class Magnoliopsida; order Brassicales; family Brassicaceae; genus Arabis; species Arabis hirsuta. The sequence goes on from OZ053301.1 coordinate 19,318,847, forward strand.
GAAACGGTACCGCTTGACGATGCACTACCGGACGAACACATTTATGCAATTGGAGTTTATATTCTGGGAGCACCTGCTCCAACTGAGGGAGCACCTGCTCCATCTGGGTTTTGCGCTGTTGTTTCAAAGATAACTAATCCGAGTTTTCTGTGGTTTGGGGAAATAGCGAACTACCTTGCTGCTGATTTGGAACCATCTGACTTTGTGGGAGACAGAAAAAGAAAGTTTTTGCGAGACATAAGGAGATACTTTTGGGACGAGCCATACCTTTACAAGTAGTGCTCGGATGGTCTTTTTAGGAGATGTGTCCTTGATGAGGAGATTCCAGGAATCCTTTTTCACTGCCATAGTTCAAGTTATGCTGGACACTTCGCGACCTTCAAAACAGTCTCCAAGGCACTACAAGCTGGGTATTGGTGGCCAACAATGTTCTGGGACGCACATGCTTTTATCTCAAGGTGCAATACATGTCAGAGGCAAGGAAACATCTCGCGACGGAACAAGATGCCTCAGCAGTTCATCCTGGAAGTTGAAGTGTATGACGTGTGAGGAATAGACTTTATGGGATCGTTTCTGTCCTCCTATGGAAACAAGTACATCTTAGTGGTAGTTGATTACATGTCCAAATGGGTTGAGGCCATTGCTTCCCCAACAAATGATGCCGCTGTGGTTTTAAAGATTTCAAAACCATAATATTCCCCAGGTTTGGAGTACCGCGAGTGGTGATTAGCGATAGAGGGACTCATTTCATCAATAAGGTTTTTGAGAACCTTTTAAGGAAGAATGGTGTAAAGCATAAGGTTGCGACGCCATATCACCCGCAGATTAGTGGCCAGGTTGAGGTTAGCAATAGGCAAATCAAGGATATTCTACAAAAGACCATAGGCACCACCAGGAAAGACTGGGCCGCTAAGTTGGACGACGCGGTGTGGGCTTACCGAACCGCTTACAAAACACCATTGGGGACAACGCCCTTTCACTTGGTTTATGGGAAGTCCTGCCATCTTCCTGTAGAGCTTGAGTACAAGGCAGCCTGGGCTGTTAAGCTAATGAACTACGACATCAAACCTCCTTGGAAAGGAGATCGATGCAACTTAATGAATTGGAAGAAATTAGGCACCTGGCCTACGAGAGTTCAAAAATATATAAGGAGAAAACCAAGATGTATCACGACAAGAGGATTTTCACCCGAGACTAAAAACCAAACGACCTGGTACTTCTCTTTAATTCTCGACTTAAACTTTTTCCTGGAAAGTTGTGATCTAGGTGGTCCGATCCTATGGAGCCGTGGTGTTGCTGGACGTCAAGGGCAAGGAGTTCGTGGTCAACGGGCAGCGGTGTAAGCCATACCTCGCTGAAACGAACCAAGCCGAAGGAGGAACCATCCCTTTAGGCGATGCACCAAAAGCCTAAATGGCTAACCAAGTCAAGCTAAAGACTTTGACCAAGCGCTTGGTGGGAGGCAACCCACCGGTACGTTTTCTAACTTTTTCAATTTGATTTCTTTTATGGGAACTTAACTTAAACGGCACATAAATTAGGTAATATTACTAGAAGTATATAAGACTTTTTTTTATTACTGATTTATTTTAAATGCCCAGCGTGCCCTTGTAATCACGTTCTGACAGAAAACCTAATTACAAGAATGCCATTACTTTTGAGTGCCACGTCAGATAAAATTCGGCGCCACATAGGAAATCGCTGACGTGTATTAATGAACTCAGCCGTAAAGCATTACGGCGGTATTGACGGCTAAGTTATATATACGATGTGGCTGATTTAAAAAAATTGGCTGATTTACATACACAAATAAGCCAAACGATACGGCTGAGTTACAAAACGTGGCTGACTTAAGATCTTCTGGCTGACTTAAGATTTATGTGATGGCTGAGTTTACAAAAATCTGCCTGATTTATGAGCTAATGGCTGACTTACGTACATATACGATGGCTGATTTGTACATCGCCTGGTTGAGATATGTTTCTCATGATGATGGAATGATCATCGATTGGCTGTGTTACTAAACGGACGGCTTACCTATGAAAGGTAGTTACGGCTGATTTAAGTATAATTAGCGTAAATTAGCCGTGTTTAGCTTGATTAATAGTAAACTCGGCCTTATTACGTCTGATTTATTAGCGAAAGATTAATTACTACAATAGCATTCATTTGACAGTTGATTTATTTGATGATACAGCTGACATAATATTTTCCAGCTGATTTACGCCCTTTGATGGCCTCTTTTCGAATCCGATTTTTGTTGTTTTTATTACTGAAATAGTATTCATGTTGCAACTGACTTACATTTGCATTTGATGACTGATTTAGTTAGGCTGATTTACGTTTTCGTTTTGTGGCTCACTTGCCATATAAGCAAAAAATTAATGACATCAAATCCGATTTTCCATGTCATCAGCTCCTATTTTCCATGTCATTTTCCATGTCATTGTTAGAGTTTTATGTTGTGACGCCGTGTCTTCTTCTTCTTCATCTATTTACCTTCTTTATCATCTGATACCCAGAAACTTAATCGTCACCCTTTTCATCTATTTTCCTTCCTCATTATTTTTTTTCATTGATCTTTGTTCGAGATCTTATGGATCCGGTAATTATTGTTTTCGGTAACTGGGTCAAGAAAAACAGATACGTATTCAACGCCGACGGTAGAGGGTGTAGAGTTCTGTATTTAAATGATGAAACAACACACGAAGAACTTGTGAAGTCTGTACTCGATGATTACGGATTGAACGAGTCGAGCCATCAGATTCAGCTGAGCTACATGTTCTCGAATAAAACTTTGAAAGCAATGGCGCACGATACTCCACCAGTTTACGTCTCCAATACTTGACAGTTGATAGGTTTTCTAAGCCTAAGGAAATTCGAACAGATACGTCTCTGTGTAGAGATCACGGAAAAAAAGGAGAGTGAAATTAGTCGGAATGACGAAGTGAGAGAGAAGAAGAAAAGGTTATTCAGTTATGGCTCAAAATTAGAATCTACATACGAAAATTACGGTGGTTTAAGTAATGATAATTGTCCTGGTGTTGAAACAAAATACGAAGATAAAAGCGACGATGAAGACATGGATTGCGCAACTAAAATGGAAGGTGAAGAATACGAAGTAGGCGGAGAATCCGAAGTAGGCGAACAAGATGAAGAAGATGATGAATTTGAAAGTCGATTTGATATGTTCGACGACTCGGATGGTGTTTCATCTGAAGATGATAACTTCAGTTCATACGGTGAGTCTCCAACACAAGACGAAGATTCACCGATGCTACCGCCTAAAAAGAGAGCTCACAACATGTCGGTGAGCGGATCGGAAAGGAATCCAGAGGTTCTAAGGTTGGAGATGTCTTCGCTAAACCTCGCGGTAGGGTAACGATACGAGAGTAAAGACGATTTGGAGAAACGACTAAAACTTATTACGGTGAGAGATCAATTTGATTTTGATGTAGACGTATCCAATTCGGACACACTCATTGTTAAGTGTTGGGTTGATGGATGTCTCTGGAGAGTTCGTGCTTCTACGCAAGGGGAATTACCGGCATTTTATGTTCGTATTTACGATTCGGAGCATACATGTTCTGTAACTGAGCGTTCTAATCGATCTCGACAAGCAACACCAGATATTTTAGGCCAATTGTACAGGGATTATCTCGGCGATGTTGGTTCGTCAGTTCGACCTAAGAGTGTCGGAATAACTATCAATAAGCATTTTGGTGTAAAGGTAATTATTAGTACGTTGCAGCTGACTTATTTGTATAGTACAGCTGATTTTTTAGTACGTTTAGGCTGATTTATTTGTATATTACAGCTTATTTATTCGTACGTTGCGACTGACTTCTACTTTCAGCTGATTTTTACTACGTTTTGGCTGACTTATTTTGATATTTCAGCTGATTTTTTGGTACATTGCGGCTGACTTCTATTTCAGCTGAGTTTTAGTACGTTTTGGCTGACTTATTTTTATATTTCAGCTGATTTATTAGTACGATGCGGCTGACTTATTTTCCGTGTGGACAGATGGATTATTGGAAATCACATAGGACGCTAAAATTTGCAAGGGAAATCGATATGGGAACTCCTGAGAGTGGGTTTGAAGACTTGCCTCCTTACCTATGTATGATAAGAAGGGCAAATCTGGGTACAGTTACGCGTCTTCAAATTGATGAGTTTGGAAGATTCATGTATGTGTTCCTTGCGTTTGGTGCGATCATAAATGGGTTTCCTTTCATGCGCAAAGTTGTCATTGTCGACGGTACGTTTCTTAACGGTAAATACAAAGGGACACTTCTCACAGCACGAGCTCAGGATGATAACTTTCTGATTTTCCCAATACCCTTCGGTGTGGTTGACACTGAAAATGATGATTCATGGCAATGGTTTTTTACGCAACTAAAATTTTTGATTCCTGACGATGAGGGTCTTGCGATTATATCGGACAGACATAATTCGATAGGAAAAGCAATTGGAAATGTGTTTCCGTTGGCTTCTCGTGGAATTTGCACTTACCATTTATATAAGAACATTTTGCAACGGTACAAAGGAAAAGATGTCTTTCATCTGGTGAGGAAAGCGGCAAAATGTTTTAGGGTTTCTGAGTTTAATACGTTGTTAGAGGAGGTTGAAGCGATTAATCCTGAACTTCATGACTACCTCCAAAGAGCTGATGTCCGACTGTGGGCGCGTGTTCATTTCCCGGGCCAAAGGTACAATTTGATGACTACGAACATAGCGGAATCAATGAACAGAGCACTGTCAAATGCTAGAAGTCTTCACATTGTTCGATTACTAGAATCGATACGGGTTATGATGACCAGATGGTTTGAAGAACGGAGAGAGGAAGCGTAATCGCAGCTAACCACGCTTTCGCGTGGTGTCGAGAAACTACTACATGTAAGTCAGCCATTGTAGTTCATAAGTCAGTCGTTATTGTTCCATAACCCAGCCTTTATGATAAGCCAGCCGTAATGTTTAATAATTTTTTATGAATAAATAGGGCCGTGTCATTGCCGCCAGACTTATGACGGTACAAAGGATTGATCCTTATCACACGGAAGTTACATATGGATCGTCTTTGCATATTGTGAATTTGGAAACGAGAAAATGCACATGTCGGCGTTTTGAACAAGAGAAATTACAATGCGTGCATGCAATCGCAGCTACCGAGGACAGGAAATTTTTTCGTATATCCTTGTGCAGTCCTTACTACAACAGCAGTTATTTGGTAAACGCATACGCTGAGTCGATCATGCCGATAGATTCAGCGCCCCAAGTTCCAAATAACGTTGCTAACCAACCGTGCTTGCCCCCGCTTGTGCTTCAACAACCAGGAAGGCCTAAGAAAAGTAGGATGAAATCTGCTTTAGAAGTTGCCCTTGACAAAAAATGTCCTAGGAAACGACACGCATGTTCCCGTTGTAAAAAGTCTAGGCATAATGCAAAATCTTGTCCGATTTAAAAGTGTTGTTTGGATATGTATGGATTTGTGTTTTTGTTAATGCGATAAATCAGCCGTAAAGATTGAATTATTGTCAATAAACGACTGAGTTATGATTACAACACGGCTGATTGTCAATAAACGACGATGAGATTGGGTTAGATGAGGAAGAAGATGAAGAAGGTAACTCGTCCAACCGCGTAATATTTTAAAAACAAATCATAATATTTTAAAACAAATAATATTTTAAAAAGATTAGAGTTCCCAAAAGATTAATCATTACTCCTAATATAGGGAGCCATATAACTGTCAGTTTAGCGTCTCGAGAGTACGAAACGTGATAAAATTGAATAAATAATGTTTTTTTCCCGCCGAAAATACGAAACGTCGCGAGATAAATTGAATAAATTGAGTTTTTTTTTCCCGCCCAAAATACGAAACGTCGAGAGATAAATTACACGTTTCGACTGACTTATATGCACCTAATGGCAGACTTATGGCACGTTTCGACTGACTTATATGCAAATTGTTGTACTTAATCTATAAGGTTATAACTTAATAAGCAATAGTTTCATCCAAAAGAAGCTTTAGTATCATCCAAAAGAAAAAAAAAACAAGCAATATAGTTTCATCCAAAAAAAAAAAAAAAAAAAACAAGCCAAAGTTTCATCAAAACAAAAAAAAAGAGAGGGAGGGAAGAACTTGGTGGAAGGAAACTAGAGGCATCATGCTTTGATCTTGGAGCAGAACTTGAGCATAGGAGGAGATGCTTTGTCTTCCCAAACCAACTCCAACACAAAAGATTCGTACGCCTTAATGTCAATAGCCTTGAAGAATTCTCTAACCCCTGAACCAAATCGCAACCTCATACGTATGTCTGGCACGCATAGATACACTGGCCACTCTACTCCATGCTGGTCCAAAAGAATAATCTCCTTCCCTCCTGCTTTTTCCATTTTGTGAGCCCTAGTGAAGCTCAGTGGAATATGCTGCATAAGAAAGAGACAATAAGCTCTTGACAAAGCATCAATAACGAAAAAAATAAGGGAACAAAATTCCTTCAAGAAAGTTTACTTAAACTTACAACTCTAGAATCTTTTAGACTAGCTGGTGTGATAGTTAGTGTTACAAATCGGTTTTCACTTTGACTACTCTCACTGGTTTCTCTCTTCTTCTCTTTGTCCTCCTCCTCCTCCTCCTCCTCCTCCTCCCCCTCCACATCATCATCATCATCAACGTTGTTGCTAGACTGTACATATTGAATCTCACAGCAACTAGGTCCAAGACTAGTGATGTGGAACAAAAAATCTCCTTCGTGTCTGAAAATGACGAAGTCTCCGACTCGGAAATCATGAGCAACTACGAACTCTTTCCATCCAAAGGTGAGTGTCCGACCTTCCATCTTAACTTTCCATGTTTTCTCAGACGCGTCCAATTTAAGCTCCATCATATTTCTTTCGTTTCTTCCTTCTATGTATTTCGAGAAGAACTTCACTGGAATGCTCTGCAACAAACACAAACCGTAAAGAAGAAGAAAGACATTGAGAGGGAGGGAAGAAGGGAGATTACGTACGAGGTGGGAGTGGAAGCCGGGAAGAAGAAGTTGAAAGAAATGTGGGTTTGTAGGAGATTTACATACTTGATCCGCCATTGTCGAAGTTGGAAAAGGAGCTTCAAAGATAAAAAAAAACCTATGTTTATGAGTGTTGTTCGTAATCCTCCTAATACTTATGGAGTATACTCTCTACATGGTTCAAAATCTTGAACAGAGGAAGTCGAAGAGACTTACATGGATCTTCTTTCGTGAAGTTCGCAGAGGAAGTCAGAAGTTTCGGTTTCGCAAGAGAGGAGAAAGAGAGGAGCCGCGTTGTTTCACAACCTAGGGTTTAGAAACAAAAGCTAAAGGTGGAGATTTTATATGTTCTGATTTTTTTTTTTCGTGTCTATGATTAAAGGGTTACTTATCTTATGCGTGTAAAAGTGAATTCATGAACGAAGTTTCGGCTAAGTTATATCAAATGTTAGCTGTGTTATTACGAAGAATTTAGGCTGAGGTATTACATAAACATAAGACTACTAAAACATAAGTGGCTGAATTATACTCCCTCCGTTTCGGTATGTAAGTAGTTTAAGCAAAATGGGTTTGTTTCACAATATAAGGTGTTCTCAAAACCCAAAGCAATAAAATAATTTAAATAAACAGTATTCCACTAAGAACTTAAATGCCTTGTCATTAGTCTTCAATGTTTTTGAACACAACTTACAATGTTTAGTCAACTAACATTTATTAGTGTAAATTCACTATAAATACTAACGTAAGTGTTGTCTTACTTCCATTAGTTTTACTTTCAGATTGTTGGTATTACTTTCAAATTTTTATTAATTTTATTACTAACAGTAATCTCTCTCTAATTAAATGTGCAGACAAAATGATTGTCTACAATAAACAAAAAAACGTTTTTATTGCTGTTTTAGAAAAGGTTAAAATTTCTTAATACCCGCGCTTTTAAGCAAAACTACTTACATACCGAAACGGAGGGAGTATTTAATACACGGGTGACTTATATATACTACACGGCTAACTTATATATACTACACGGCTGACTTATATATAATACACGGCTGACTTATATATAATACACGGCTGACTTATATTTACTACACGGCTGAATTATATTTAACAGAGTGCTGACTTATCTCATGCGTGTCAAAAGTGAAGTTATAAACAAAGAAACAAAGGATTAGAGTACCAAAAATACATCACTGATCTAAATTACATTATAAAGGAGGAAACAGTAGTTTATATTACAACACCCAAAGCCTAGTGTCCGACCAATATATAATCGGCTTAAAATCACGGTAAAAAAGATCTAACTCTTTGATCCAAAAGGATCGGTCACACAATTTTTTCTCCTTACTGTCTTCAATGTACCAAAGATTCCAATCTCGGTCCACCAATGGAGTACATGTGCAATTATAGAACAAGGTTAATTCCTTTGACATGAACTCATAATTCTTTGGTAGAAACGCAGCAGTGTGAGACGTTCCCCAACCCCAGTCTAGAGATCTAACAATCTTGCTTATCCTCTGAACAGATTCCCTTGTGAAAAGAGATAAATACTTCTCAGTATTCCAAAATACCTTGCGTGTCATTGCATATGTATACAAAGCACACTCGAATCCTGCATCTACTTCTCTCTTAATCAAAGCAATGCCTTCATCTTGGAGGTCGAACGTGAAGAACTTCTGTACACCCTCTAAGAACAGTGTACTCGGGTTTCCATTAGCGTAGCAAACTTGCATCACCAAGCTAGATAGATGTATGTACGAAGGGAAGGTAAACACATCTATAGATGCATACACTCCGGGCCGGTCTGTTAGTTCCTTCATAGACTTGCATGTTGCTCTCAATCTATATAGATCTGCAACAGAGTTAGCGGCCACACATTCGGCCACTAAGGCTTGGATTTCTTCAGGTAGGGCGGTAAGAGGGAATACTTCCATTACAAAGTGGATTTCTCTAGAGATTTAAAGTTAATGAAAATCTAAACAGATGGTGTGTATTTCTCTAAAGATTTAAAGTTAATGAAAATCTAAACAGATGGTATTTATAGATTTAAATTTTTTTTACAATTTAAAACATTTAAAAAATTTTAAAATTCGGTTATTGAGAAAAGCCTGACTTATGTGTTAGTCAGCCTTTACTCTCATTAATAGCGACTCTTTAGTTACTGAGTAGTCACGAAAAACAACTGGTCGGTAATTGAGTAGAAAACAAGTAGGGTTTATGACTAGTTAAGTTCCCTTTACAGATTAAAAAAAAAAATAGCGACTCCTCGACTCTTCGTTTTCGACCGTCAGTTTAGCGTCTCAGTTTAGTGTTTCGGCTGAGTTATGACAGCTTCGTGCAAAAGAAGCGGCTAACTAAAGGGTCAGGGTCTCATACGGCTGAGTTATAAACGAAGTTTAGGCTGAGTTATGTCAAAGGTTAGGCTGAGTTATAAACGAAGTTTAGGCTGAGTTATGTCAAAGGTTAGGCTGAGTTATGTCAAAGGTTAGGCTGAGTTATGATAAAATAAACAAATTCTGCATTAGGGTACTAAAAATACATAAAAATTTGAGTCATAAGCATTACATAAACATAAGCATTAGCATTAGATAAACATTTAGTCAGCCATATATTTTGCACCAAGCTTCATCCAATCAATTTCTGGAACTTCGACTTTGGCCATCTTTTCTTCGGCTTCAACGAGTTTATGAGCAAGTTTGTCCAACTCAGCAAATAAGTCAAACTTTTCCTCCCCCATAATTTCTTCAAGCAAATCCATTTTTGCATTAATAGATTTCACTTCCATCATAGCATCTTGCAATTCAGATTTAGCTTTCATCTGTTCCTTGACCAAGAGGAGCAACGACTTGTAATGCTCCTCGGTTTCCCTTCTGGCCTTTTTAACATCGTTTGCTCCATGGTCATCCTCCATTGGACGCTTCATCATCTTCTTCGATTCTGCCATTGATGCTGCATGTATATCAAAAATAGGATGTTAATATATAATGTAAACATATAAACATATAAACAAATCAAGTTGCAAAAACGTGAATTACATATACATGGAGGACAAGGAAAAACTAACTTGTATTTGAGATTGCAAAAGGAGAAAACAAGTTCAAAGTTAATAAAAATGAATGTTCGGTTACTGAGTGTTTATAGAGAAAAAACAAAAACTGTTGGGTTACTGAAACTGTTCGGTTACTAAATAGTTATCACTGAGTTATTAGTGACGTAAACGTGTTAAGGCTGACTTATTTATTAGAGTTCCTAAAAGTTCAATCATAAGAGCAGGTACAATGGAGTCTCTAGCATCAGTTTCTCATCAAATAAAAAAGTATAAAATAATAATAAGTTGGAGCGAGAAGGGAATTAAGTTTCTCATTTGAGAAACAGTTTTAGCCATACCCTCCACGAACATATGTTCATTTTCTATTGGATCCACGTTTTTCTATTAATTTAAAATTTAAACAAATAATGAAAATGAATATAATACTATTTTTTAGAGATTCATCAAGTCTCTATCCATTGTACATGCTCTAACTCCTAGTTCCCAAAAGATTAATCATTACACCTATAATATAGGAAGCGCCATATAGCTCGTTAGATTAGCGTCTCGAGAGTATTAATTTTGGTTATGATTACGTATTCAGATGCCACAATAAATCATATATTCTCTATTTATTTAAATTTAAAAATGTGTAACTTAAGGTTAACTTCACGGCTAACTACACGGTGGACTTATAATATATTTAATACACGGCTGACTTATCAAATGTTAGGCTGAGTTATATCAAATGTTAGGCTGAGTTATATCAGATGTTAGGCTGAGTTTCGGCTGAGTTATATCAGATGTAAGGCTGAGTTATATCAAATGTAAGGCTGAGTTATATTAGATGTTAGGCTGAGTTTCGGCTGAGTTATATCAAATGTAAGGCTGAGTTATTACGAAGAATACTAAAACATAAGCATTAGATAAAGTTAGATAAACATAAACATAAAAACATTAGACTACTAAAACATAAGCATTAGATAAACATATTTCCGTACTTAGCATGAAACTTTATCCAATCAAGTTCTTCAACGCTGGCTTTATACATCTTTTTTTTGGCTTCAACGAGTTATGCTGCAAGTTTGTCCAACTCAGCAAGGAAGTCAACCTTCTCCTTCCCGATAAATTTTTCAATCAAATCCATTTTCGCAGAAATAAACAGAACTTCCACAAAAGCATCATGCAATTCAATTTTAGAATTAATCTGTTTCTTGAGCGAGAGGATCAACGTCTTGTAATGGTCCTCGGTTTCCCTTCTGGCCTTTTTAACAGCATTTGGTCCATGGTCATCCTCCATTGGACGCTTCATCATCTTCTTCGATTCTACCATTGATGCTGCATGTATATCGAAAATAGGATGTTAATATATAATGAAAACATATAAACATATAAACAAATCAAGTTGCAAAAACGTGAATTACATATACGTGGAGAACAAGGAAAAACTAACTTGTATTTGAGATTGCAAAAGGAGAAAACAAGTTCAAAGTTAATAAAAACGAATGTTCGGTTACTGAGTGTTCACTTGGTATTTATAGAAAAAACCGAAAACTGTTGGGTTACTGAAACTGTTCGGTTACTGCGTAGTTGCCAAAAATATTATAAAAAATAGAGAAAATTACTCAAATAGCATAGAAAAGGTTAATATGCTTAGCGTATTGAGAGTACCAAACGCGTGCGTAACGATTACGTACATATATATATTCACACGCATATTTATATAATAGATAATAGATGATTTATTATTTATATAATTATATGATTATTTAGGGTTTAAGGTTTAGGGTTTTGTGAGAACAATGTGTATCTTTTGCTATACATCTAGGAATTATGGTTTAGGGATTCGTTTACAGTTTTGTGAGAACAATGTGTATGTTTTGCTATACTTCTAGGAATTATGGTTTAGGGTTTCGTTTAGAGTTTTGTGAGAACAATGTGTATGTTTTGCTATTCCTCTAGGAATTAAGGTTTAGGGTTTAGGGTTTAAGGTTTTGTAAGAACAATGTGTATCTTTTGCTATACTTCTAGGAATTATGGTTTAGGGTTTCGTTTAGAGTTTTGTGAGAACAATGTGTATGTTTTGCTATACCTCTAGGAATTAAGGTTTAGGGTTTAGGGTTTAAGGTTTTGTAAGAACAATGTGTATCTTTTGCTATACTTCTAGGAATTATGGTTTAGGGTTTCGTTTACAGTTTTGTGAGAACAATGTGTATGTTTTGCTATACCTCTAGGAATTAAGTTTAGGGTTTAGGGTTTAAGGTTTTGTAAGAACAATGTGTATCTTTTGCTATACTTCTAGGAATTATGGTTTAGGGTTTCGTTTAGAATTTTTTGAGAACAATGTGTATGTTTTGCTATACCTTTAGGAATTAAGGTTTAGGGTTTAGGGTTTAAGGTTTTGTAAAAACAATGTGTATCTTTTGCTATATTTCTAGGAATTATGGTTTAGGGTTTCGTTTAGGGTTTAGGGTTTAGGTTTTAGGGTTTTGTAAGAACAATGTGTATCTTTTGCTATACTTTTAGGAATTATGGTTTAGGGTTTCGTTTAGAGTTTTGTGACAACAATGTGGATGTTTTGCTATACCTCTAGGAATTAAGGTTTAGTGTTTAGGGTTTAAGAACAATGTGTATGTGTATAATTTTGTAGACGATATAGGGAAGTCTTCAAACAGGAGATATAGTAGCAGACTTATCATACAAAACAGGAGATATAGTAGGAGAAATTTCATACAAAACTTAAAAAGTTCAATCTTTTACAGAAAGCTTGAGATAAAAGTCGAATTGGAGTGCCGGGTTGCTACGGCGAGGTATCGGCTCTGTGTTTCTTCGGATTTGGTGGTTGAATTGGACTCCGGCGAGATGATTCGCCTTCATCTCCAGTTTTCGGCTTTTCCTCTTCGAACCGAGCTCTATTCTTTTGAACGAGAAAGTTTTGGTAGTACCTGCACAACATAAACAAACAAAATACAAGGAACATCACAGTTTGACAGTATTAATTTCACCAGGTTGAAAACAACAATACACATAATGACAGAATTCGACACATAATGACAGAATTCAACATTCAATACAATACACATGTTGACTAAGAATTTACCTAAAAACTCTTTCGACAATTGCCTCATAGAAACATCTTTTGGGCATAATTGTCGATGGCCTGTCGATTGGTCATCTCGCAATAGAGAAACAGATTTCAGATTAGTGCTGCAAAATTTGAGATTGGTGTTTTAATCGACATGTATGCAGTTAGAAGTGTGTAGGTTTGTAATGGCGATAAACAGGGTTGGTTCATGGAACTTACAAGAGATTTCCTCCCATTATCGTGTAGTCAGCGATCTCCTGAGGGGCTTTAGTGGTTGTCGTTGGTTCGTAGAGAAAGGGAATGAGAAAAGTGGTCAGACACTGAGAAGTAAGTCAGAACATGAAGATCTTGAACAGGGGAAGTCGAAGAGACTTACATGGATCTGCGTTGAAGTCAATGGAATATCCAACCCTCTCGGGTCTAGGGAACCGAGTTTCAGAGGTAGAAGAGGAAGAATCCGGTTGCAGATTTGGGGATCGTGACGGAGAGGCCATTATAGGTGATTGATTGAGATTTTAAGTTTTTATTTCGCAAGAGAGGAGAAAGTGAGGAGCCCCGTTGGTTGCTAACCTAGGGTTTTCTGAATACGTAATTATATTGAAATTAATACTCTCGAGATGCTTTCTATATTAGGTGTAATGATTAATCTTTTGGGAACTAGGAGTTATGATTGAACTTTTAGGAACTTTTATGATTAATCTTTTGGGAACTAGGAGTTTCAACATATAAGTCAGCCGAAACGTGGCATAAGTCAGCCATTAGTCAGTCGCAAATGTATAATTTTTTCTCGTGACGTTTCGTATTTGAATATCTGTATATATCTACCTTCTTGTAAACCTTGTCTCTCCCATCACATTCTATCCAACACTATTTTCTCTCTTCTCATAAATCTATCTGTTTCATAAATCCAAGTTATTCAGCAGTGTCGATGCCATATTATACTCCGCTGAGCGGGATCACCGTTCTAAACCCTGGTATTAGTATTATTGATAAAACAACCATCACGTGGTTCAAATTTTTACACGAGCTCTCGAAGGCGATCCCGGAGATTCTTCGAGAAGGCTGGGTTCATGAGTGGCCGACTTACCGCTTCATTCCCAATTATTTTAAGGAACGATGGTTTCTTACACTCGCTGTAAGCCAACCCTAATATCTTTCTTTCGGGTTCATATTATGAACAACAATAATATTTCTCTTTTTTTTCATTTTGTAGCGAAAATACAGATGGGAACCGAAACACACTTTAGCGATTTGGACAAATTTTAATATGCTGGCTAGAATGCTATTACGAACTCAAATGCACACGTTAAGGAGGATATGGGCGCATGGTGGCGAGAATCCAGATTGGATAAACACTATAGTTTGGACGAATCTGGTCGATATGTTTGAAGAGTTTGGCCCTGATAATTTTGGTTTTTGAATGTAATTTAGTTATGAGACCCTTTAGTTAGTTATTTGTTTTTTGAATGTTTAAACCAGCCGTATCTTTTGTGTTTTGAATATATAAATCAGCCGTATCTTTTGTTTTTTGCATGTATAAATCAACCGGATATATAAGCTAGTTATTTGTGTTTTGAATATTTAAACCAATAAGTCAGCCGCTTCTTTTGCACAAAGCAGTCATAACTCAGCCGAAACACGAATTCGTCACTTTTAAGTCAGTCGTGCACAATCAGTCAGTCATAACTCAGCCGAATCCCGATTCGTCACTTTTAAGTCAGCCACTTCTTTGCGCAATCAGTCAGTCGCTATTAAGGAGAGTAAAAGCTGACTGACACATAAGTTAGCCTTTACTCAGTAACCGAAGAGTTGCTATTACATTTTTTTTTATATCAATAAAATACAATCTCTTTACTGTTTTACAAAACCCTAAACCCCAAACATATTATAAGTTCCTTCATCGAGGATATCTGATGCCATCTTCACCCGTATACCCTGAATATTCGCATCATTTATCCCATCGAAAGTAGTGCAAAGCGCTAGACACTTGACAAACTTCAATGCATACACCCCACAGTCGCCAACTTGGACGTTTTGTGGGATGTTTTTGCCTCTCCTCCTTCAGAACCCAAACTGCTTCAATCTAGGCTTTCAGAGATTGATATGAACTAAGTCGTTCATCATAACTGGGAGCATTTGCGTAAACGGCCTAAATGAATCTAGGATTTTCTGTTCACTTTCGGGTGTCACCTGTCCAATGATGGGATCGTAAGCTTCGATCTTCTCATTAAGAAGGTCCACGTGAAATGCCACCCAATGATCTCCTCCAGTCTGTACAATTCCATACAAGTGATCGACATCTTCTAACCACTTCTTGTTTGTTTGCAGGTCCGCCGAAACTTTGCCGTTTACTAAATCCTCACACCCAACACCTTTGAACTTAAACATCTTTGGTTTGATCTTGAACTGGTTGTAATCCATACACCATTGTGCAGTAAACCAAGAGTCCAAAAATCCAATTCGCTTGGAGTAGAATGGGCAGGGATCTAGCATGGAAATTTTTATGAGGATTCTCATATACGCGAAAATATGCTGTACAAAGAGAATCAAGTCAGCCCAAAAATTAAACTTAACTCAACCCTATATAATATATAACTCAGACATTAAGTATATTTAACTCAGCCCCATATAATATATAACTCAAACATAAAGCATACTTAAGCCTACATAACTCAGATATATAATAAATAACTCAGACATTAAGTAAATTTAACTCAGCCCCAACAGTACATTTACATTATCATACAACCATCCATAATCTATAGTTGGCCAATACTTTCTCTCAGTAATGAGAATTCTGAAGAACTCGATCTCCTTAGAAGCCTTTTTAAGTGGAACGTCCCTAAAACAATGAAACAAAAGTTAGTTTAGGCAAATATTGCTAATAGCCGTATTAACACATGCTCTAAAGGGTCATACTTGAATGGCTTTAGGTGATCCAAAAGTTTATCCACTTTAACCGGATCAACAGGTGAGAGAGGATCATAGATTGCCGGTGAAGGTTCATAATTTTTCCTCATGCACGTCATTCCATTGTCTCCAATATAAGGAAAAACTCGTGCTTGAGGAGGATCATTTGCTAGCCTCTCTGAAGACCCATCAGGAGATAATTTCACACTGGACTCCCGATAAGCCTTAATTCTTTCAGACCTAATCCTTTCCTCTTCTTCCTCATCAGACTCCGACAACAGTTCGTTATATTCTGCGACAATTTTGCTAGTGACATCCTCAATCTCACTGTCGTCTAAAATCTGTTTATTCTTTGCTGGGATAGTCACTTCCGTTGGTTTCGGATCGCCTTTACGATTCCTCGTTAACCTCCTTCTTACTTGCCCCTCATTTTTTAAAGCGGCCTCCTTCTTTAAAGCATCGGCCTCTTTCTTCTTTAAAGCAGCGGCCTTCTTTAAAGCATCGGCCTCTTTCTTCTTTGAAGCAGCGGCCTCCTTCTTCTTTAAAGCATCGGCCTCCTTCTTCTTTTTAACCTTAGCCTCCTGCTTTTTTGCCTCAACCAATTTCTTAGCAGGAGAAACAGTAACGAAATCAACTGTTTCATCTTCGTCATTACCGAACTCCTCAGCCAATTTCTCTTTGGTCTTATGAACTGGTTCAGTACTTTTAAGCAGTATTAACATATAAACATAACTCAGCCAGAATAAAAAGAATAAATCTGTCGCTATCTAACTATAACTCAGCCGTCAAATAGGTAATAAATCAGTCGTCAAATAGGTAATAACTCAGCCGTCAAAAGTAACCATAACTCAGCCGTAAAAAATAAACATAAATCAACTGTAACGTACATTATGCAGGGGGCTGTTGACTGGTTCAGGACTTCTAAACTCGTCCTTCTTCGGCTGTATTAACATATAAACACAACTCAGCCGAGACTAATAAGGATAACTCAGTCGTCAAAAATAAACATAACTCAACTGTAACGTACCTTTGGACTATTAACGGATTTATGCGGGATGTTGTTCACTTTTGATTGGTTATCATCCTTTTGAGTACGGTTCTGTGCCTCGAGAGCATTCAGACGCTCTCTCATTTGCATATCCTCATATCCTCCTCACTAACATGCTGCAACACAACCTCACTGTTGCTTACTTCCTGTTTTTTCGTAGCTTTCTTCTGTTTTTTTTTGCGGGAGGTTGATCGGAATCTAACGAAACTGTAGCCTTCATTTTTTTCTTCTTCTCATCGCTCTTCACATCCCAAAAACCTCTAACAAACCTATCCGCATATATGTCTGTTACCAGATTTACAACTTCTGGGTCATTTTCTTCACTCGCCCACTGCGGAAACAGCTCTTCTACAGCCTCTTTCATAACCATTTTCTTCACACGCACCTGCATAGTAAATCAGCCATCAAGTAACTCATAAGTCAGACATCAAATAAATGATTCATAACTCAGCCATCAAGGTAGTTCATAAGTCAGTCATCAAATGATTTATAACTCAGCCATCAAGTAACTCATAAGTCAGACATCAAATGATTCATAACTCAGCCATCAAGTAACACATAAGTCAGACAGAATAAAATGATCCATAACTTAGCCAAGTCAACCTTCTTACCTCACCATGGTCTCTGATCTCCTCAGCTATGGTTGTAGTAAGACTTTTACGTGTACGGGTTCCACCCCATCGCAAAAGAGGAATTTCGTTCTCATTGACTACTCTTCTAAAACGCTCTCCAAAGCAAGTCATAGATTCATACGCCCAAACCAGCAACACGTCCTTCATGCCGCTAATGGTATACGACTTTCCTTCTGGATTCAACATCTTAATTGAACCAACAAGAACTTCGAATGCAGTCCGACCCCACGGATAAGTCCTCAAGGCTTCATCGTCGAATACTCTTTTTGCACTTTCAAAGGGTATTCTAGAATTATGATGCAAGCCATAAAGTCCCATGGCTTGAAGAAGCAACAGCCCAAACCATTTCCTCTTTTCAAAACTCCAGCCTCGACAGACCTCTAACGCTGGCCTCAGTTCATCTAACTTGGGTCCTACCCCAAGCGGCACCTTCAACTCCTCCCAGAACATTTTGTATTGCTCAGGTTCAAAACTTTCTGTTGGCAGTGGACCTGTGTTTAGACCCGTGAGCGCACCAAATTCGATTAAGCTAAACCTGATAGGTTGATCAACAACGAGAGACCAAATCTCCTTGTCATGTACTCGTAGCTGTCTACATAGTAGATAGTGTACAGTCTTTCCAGACCACATCAATTGGCTATCAGCTAGCTTAGCAATTACTCCAAGAGGAAACTGCTTCATGTGTTCCCACAAATCATGTCCTATTGCGTCTCTGACTCGAGGGAAGTCTCCCAAATGGACATTGTGATTAATTTTTTTATTTTCCAGCTTAGAAGCCCCTTCAGCGCATATTCTTGGAGGGTAATCCCTTGCTTGATCTGCAGGAATTGCTTGATCTCTAGGAATTGCATGATATTCAGACATCTGAACATAAAAGACATAACATATTAATGATAAATCAGCCGCAACAAAATTCAAACTCAGCCACAGCTAACAAATAAACCAGCCGCAACCAAACACAAACTCAGCCACAACGGCACATAAATCAAGCATAACACAAACTCAGCCACAATAGCATTGCACATGTAAATCAGCCGCAACACAACACAAATCACCCACAACATAACAATAAATCAGCCGCAATAAATAACATAAACAACCACTAGCAACGAAAAACAAGCCGCCACAGAATAATAAATCAGCCACAATACCGTTAACAAGCGACAAACACTTTCGATTCCTCAGATTATACTCAAAATAAAACAAAAGAAGATGAAGAATCCCCACTCCTCTGTTTATACTCACCTTCGACTAAAATCCGACTGTGAAAATGCAGAGCAGACGTTTCGACGACAACGGCGGTGAATGTTTCTCAGAAACCGACTAGAGAGAAAAAAGTAGAAGTTTCGACGACAACACACAAAGTTTTAATTTTTCCGTCCTTTGAGTTTCCTACTCTGACTTGTTAACACGGTTAACCTTGTTAGAGACGTGGAACAGTGATTAGTGACGTGGATTAGTTAATCATTTTTTAATTATAAATAACCTCAATTAAAAAAAAAATAACCAAGGGTGTTTATTGTAATTTACTAGGCTTTAAAAACTTTTGAGTAATTTCCAAAAGATGTATGCTATTCTAGTAATATAACAACTTTTCTATGCTATTTAAGTACTTTTCTCTTCTTTTAGTACTAACTTTGAATTTTAATTTGAGTTTTCAGGTTTTTGAACCAAAAAAAAAAAAATTGTGTTGTGGAATATGCAAGGAGGATCGATCGATCCCCTCAGCTAGATCGATCGATCCGAAGGATAAAACCAACAAGCATTCCATCGGTCAACCTCAGGATCGATAAGTCAGTCGATCCAATTTCCAGAAGGGCACCTGCTCCTCAAAACAGAGCACCTGCTCTCCAGGGTAAAAATCCCAAATTCAGATTTAGGACCACCAAGAGGTTAGTCCAATGAGAAAAATGAGATGGGCCCGAGAAATATTATTAAAGGGATTTTTTCAATTTCATATGGAAATAAACTGATACGGTGGGACCTATCAAAACCCTTTATTTCTCGTGCCTCTCTCTCTCTTTCTTCCCCATTCCTCTTCCTTCGATTTTTCTCTCCATTACAACGGTTTTGAAGCTTTTTGCCCAAAGCACAACTCCTTTAATTCTTAACCGATCTGAGCGATTTAAGGCTCTATCCCACTCGATTTTTCACCACCTTTCTGAATCTACAACTCGTTTATCAAGAAAATCAAGGTAACCCTTTGAAAACCCACTTTTTCAGTCCGCTATTTTCAAGTACCATGGTAAAATTGAAGGTTGTTTTGATTTATTTTCCTTGCTGCGATAAGTTTGGTGAACTATGAATGATTTCGAGTAGTTTGGGTTTTGTAATTTTACTTGAAATTTCTTTGGAAGTAAAAACCTAATTTAGAGGTGTGAAATCGTAATTTAGGGAATGTGATGTGAATGGGATGCGAATGGGTTTATGATTCTTTGTTCTAGGGTGTTTAGAGTAGTCGAATCCGTCTGTTGCACACAAATACCTTGATCAGAAAATTTCACAAAAACAGGGGACTTCCCTTTTGATAAAAAAATTGGATTGTGTGGAATCTGAGATATCGATTTATATTGGATGGTTGTGTTTGTTGTTGTTGTTATTGCAGGATGACAGGACCAAAGACATCTTTTGGAAAACCACCAATATCCCCAAAAGGGAAAGGAGTGCCCTCTTTTTCTCATATCGCGTCCAACCCATGGCCACGTGACGAGGGCAGTCGGTTCACTTTACCCGATCCTCACCTTCCGCGAAACACAGATGCCTCATGGGACCAAACCGACCCGTATTACTACAACAACTGGTTGGGTATCGCGATTGAGCCAACCCTCTACTTGTGCGAGAACACTTTGAGAGGCTTGGCATTATTTAATGACGTCGGGAGCATTCTTGCAACAGCGCAGTTGCTTGATTTAGCCACTCAACCAGAAGTGCTATACCCAGATTTGGTCCACCAATGCCTTGCTTCTGCAAAAGTCACCTACGCGGACCCACGCAAGCCGATTGGCTCAGAGGGAATTCTCTCTTTCTTCGTTGGAGGACAAAGATATGAGATCACCATCCCTGAGCTTTGTGAGCTCTACGGCTTTGAGTCTAGGGAAGAGAAGGTAGACTTTCCTACCCGCCTACCGGTCGCGCATCGGTTTTGGGACTTCATAGCGAGTGGCGACTATTTCTCTCGGTCCGCTACCCAGTCCACCATTCGAAACCCTGCCCTTCGGATTGGCGCCAAAGTGATCAGCACCATCTTCTTTTTCAAGGATGATGCAAGTAAGGTACGGGTCGACGAGTTGACCATGCTCTACAATGCGGTAAGGGACACAATTGGAGGCGAAGATGGGTTGAGCTGTGTGTTTAACGGGAGTGTCAACATGGGGGCAGTGTTCGCAGGGGTTATAGCGAACAAGAGGACTAAGGTTGCAAAGGGCAAGGCTGCTGCACACACGGAACGGATTGGAAGCCTACTTACCCGGTTGTTCCTACATTTGGGAGTTGATGTTAGCACATCTACGTGCAATGAGGAGAAAGAGTTTATGGACACCGCTTATCTCATTGCCTGTGTGATCTTGACAGATGCAACTACTTATCGTTTTACATCACGAGACCGGAGTGTTCTGTTTTGCAGTTTGCCACAGCCGTCCCTGACAGATTTGGAGGTTGCAGCGAATGTCGGCTTTACGCCTGGGAAAGTGTATTTATGCTCTGCCACAGGAGCACCTGCCAGGAACACCCCTAAACCCAGGAGGAGCACCTCCACTTCCAGACCTGCTCCTACTCCCGCTCCTGACGTTCATTTGAGCCTAGAAGAGATTGAGGACTTAAAGGCAGAGACGCAGCAGTTCAGGGGCCACTACCGCAGGCCTTACCGGAGTAGGTTGACACTTGGAGACATCTCTGACAACCCAGGCGAAGCCGAATACCGCAGTTGGATGGTGGTGTCCACAAAGAAGAATAACGGGTTGGTTTGCCGGCTTTTGCACATGTTGCAAAAGGGTTGCAGCGGGTCACAGGCTACAGAGACTATGCCTTCTACAGCACCTACTCAGCCGCCTCTAGCTCGCCCTTCCACATCTACCCGACCGTCTTCCTCCACTGGACCAGCCACGCGCTCTTCCAAACGCAAGAAGCCAACCCCTGCTGATACAGAGGATTCCGATGATACCACCAGCGATTAGACATCGCTGTTCTATCCTATCTACGTATTTCCATGAACACTTTTTAATTTTCTGCTTTTCCTTGTGATTTTTACTTCGTTCTCACTCTCTCTTTTCTTATTCTCACACCGAGACGGTGTGAAGTAAGTCTGGGAGAATTGCTACTAATATCATTTATTTTGGTTGTTTTCTATTTTCTTATGTCATGTTTGAGTCAATTTTTCTTTTGTAGGGAATTAGGACTATATCTTATGATGATCTTTGAACTATCTATGTTTAACTTTCTCTCTAGTGACCATTTCTACAGCGCATGGGATCAAGGAACAGCTGGAGCACTTCGATACACCATCTTCCAGGTTTCATATTGACCAAAAATTCCTCTTGCTATTGGCACTAGATTAGGGAAACGAACCATATTCAGGAATCCTTATTCTTTTTATCACTTTTGTTGTTCCTGAAGAGCTAGCTCATTTTTAGTTAGTACCCTCCTTAACCTTTATCTCTTTTCAAGCCCCTTGCACTCTTGTTACTTCATTGTCATATGTGCAGCATATGTGCAAAAGGGCCGGAAAGAATTTGGTCGACACTGCCTTTAAATCACTCTTTCTGAAGAGCAAGAGCACCTGCTCCCATTATAGAGCACCTGCTCCTTTTTCCAAAAGATGATTTTACAACAAGGTGGAACAAAAATCCACAAAGAAGGAATGATATTGATGAGCTCCACTTGGGTATGTACAACAACTCTGATATTTTCGTGTTTGAGACCTTTCAGAGTTGTGCCCTTGAAAAAAAAAAAAATCCAAAAACAGATGATGAAGAGTGGTAAATCTATAAAATGGGAAGTGTCTCTCTGCACAGCGAGTATACTCAAGGTGGATGATGGTTAGATGAGACGTTTGAGACGTTTGAGAGGTTGGGAGAAAGAAAGAGTGGTTTAGAGAATGTGGAATATCAACGGACCTATTCTCTCTTGCAATTTTGTGCGATATCCTGCATACTCGACGAAACATCGGGTAACCCTTATACACTTTTAACTCCACCTCTAAATGGCTTTAACCCTTTAGCGCCGTCTACCCTAAATGGTGCTTTTAGCGAGACCCTCACGCAACTTTGAATGTGTTGAGTTTGTGTTCGGGAAATGAGACTTGGTTGAGAAATGTGTTGAGGAGTTTTGGTAAAGCCTTGTTATTCGTAACCTGGATTATGTGGTCTGCAGATTGAATGTTATTAACTCGGTTCACTGAAGATGAAAGAGTTCCCGCGTTTTCAATCCTTTCTCCTTTAGTTGGTCTTAAATTTTTTTGAGGACAAACAAAGACCTAAGTTTGGGGGAATTGATATAATGCGTTTTTTGCGCATTCTAACCTTTGTTTTATAGGTTTTTATCGAGTTTTTCACTCTACTTTGAGTCATTTTAGGTCTAAAATAATGCTGGAATAGAGGATTGGAACTTGCAATTGGATTTGGTGAAAAAAGATGGAATCTGTATCTTTTTCGAATATTCTGAAGAAAAGGGGCACCAGCTCCGGAAAAGAGAGCACCTGCTCCCCAGAATATTCACTTATGGATATTTTCATTAAACCTAATTTGGAAACCCTATTTTCCCCAGCTGCCAGGAGCTTTTAAAAGGGGAGTTTTTCGATCCTTTTGAGCATCACGCGAACACGCAGACACGAGACAGCAACAGAACAAAAACGCAAGTGTGAAAGAGAGATTTGATACTAGTTTTTAGAGTTTGTAAGCTTGAGGATTGCCTTCCACGTTATTGTTGAAGTTTACTTAAAACCTATTCTCTTCTATTTCGATTCAATGAAGTTTCTTACGTCTCTTGCTGCTGTTGTTTGCTTGAATATGTGCGAGTAATCCCCTTTGTTAGGTTGAGGGTTCGATGGGATTAGATATCCATGAACTAAGCATAGATAGGTTTTGAAACATCATTTGATATCTCCATCTAATGTCGATCATATTGCCTAGACTAGATTGATCACCTAGCCTCTGATTTTAGGTTGAATTTACTCATCAAAAGTGTTGTAAATTGCTGGACTTGACTAAGATGGGCGAGTTATCTTTAGCCAACGACAGTTGAAGTTAAAGCAACTCGTGAACAAATCGATCCTATACGTTTAATGCTCAACATTCCTTGTAACCTCAAACAACAGTTTAGGGTGTTAGATTGATTGTTGAAGTTGTTGATACCACGACAGTAGATCATCTTAAATTTATGATTGAGTTCTAGATTGGTTCATAACTTGATAACCTGAATAATTGCTTGGTTCTTGATGATCTAATCCATGAGATATATCCCTAAAAAAAAAATGGATTAATCTCATCAAGTCTTAGGGAAAAAAGATACAAGTGCCTCGGTCCGGTTATGAGCTCATGATCGGTCAAATAACAAAGAATGGATTAATCTCGTTAAATCCCAGGGAAAAAAGATTCAAATGCCTATGTCCGGTTATGAACTCATGATCAGTCAAAAAACAAAGAATGGATTAATTTCGTCGAGTCCCGGGGAGAAAAGATTCAAATGCCTCGGTCCGGTTATGAGCTCATGATCGGTCAAATAGCAAAGAATGGATTAATCTCGTCAAGTCCCGAGAAAAAAAGGTTAAAATGCCTTGGTCCGGTTATATGCTCACGATCAGTCAAAAAGCAAAGAATGGATTAATCTCGTCAAGTCACGGGGAAAATATTTAAATGCTCTATCTGGTTATGAGCTCATGATTGGTCAAAAAACAAAGGATAGATTAATCTCTTCAATTCCTGGGGGAAAAAGATTCAAATACCTCGGTCTTGTTATGAGCTCATGATAGGTCAAATAACAAAGAATGGATTAATCTCGTCAAGTCCCGGGGAAAAACAAATTTATATGCCTCGGTCCGGTTATGAGGTCATGATCAGTAGAAAAACAAAAAATGGATTAATCTTGTCAAGTCCCAGGAAAAAAAGATTCAAATGCCTCTGTCTGGTTATAAGCTCATGATCGGTCAAAAAACAAAGAATTGATTAATCTCATCAAGTCCAGGGAAAAAAAGATTCAAATGCCTCGGTCCGGTTATGAGCTCATGATCAGTCAAATAACAAAGAATAGATAAATCTCGTCAAGTCCCCGGGCTAAACAGATTTAAATGCATTGGTCCATTTATGACGTCATGCTCGGTCAAAAAAACAAAGAATGAATTAATCTCGTGAAGTCCCGGAAAAAAAAGATTCAAATGCCTCTGTCCGGTTATGTGCTCATGATCGGTAAAAAAAAATGGATTAATCTCGTCAAGTCCCGGGGAAAAAAGATTCAAATGCCTTGGTCCGGTTATGAGCTCATGATTGATCAAATAACAAAGAATGGATTAATCTCGTCAAGTCCCGGGGAAAAAAGGTTCTAATGCCTTTGTCCGATTATGAGATCTTGATCGGTGAAAAAACAAAAAATAGATTAATTTCGTCAAGTCTCGGGAAAAACAGATTCAAATGCCTATGTTCGGTTATGAGCTTATGATCGGTCAAATAACAACAAACTGATTAATCAAGTCAAGTCCCGGGGAAAAATAGATTCAAATGCCTCTATCCGGTTATGAGCTCATGATCGGTCAAAAAACAAAGAATGGATTAATCTAGTCAACTCCTGGGAAAAAAAATTTAAATGCCTCTGTCCGGTTATGAGCTCATGATCGGTCAAATAACAAAGAATGGATTAATCTCGTCAAGTCCTGGGGAAAAAAGATTCAAATGCCTCTGTTTGGTTATGAGTTCATGATCGGTCAAAAAACAAAGAATTGATTAATCTCAACAAGTCCCGGGGAAAAAAAGATTCAAATGCCTCGGTCCGGTTATGAGCTCATGATCAGTCAAATAACAAAGAATAGATTAACCTCGTCAAGTCCCAGGGAAAACAGATTTAAATGCCTCGGTCCGGTTATGAGCTCATTATCAAGTCCCAGGATAAAAGAGATTTAAATGCCTCGGTCCGGTTATAAATTCATGATCGGTCAAATAACACAAAATGGATTAATCTCGTCAAGTCTCGGGGAAACCATATTTAAATGCCTCGGTCCGGTTATAAGCTCATGATTGTTCAAATTACAAAGAATGGATCAATCTTATCAAGTCCCGGGGTACAAATAGATTTAAATGCCTCGATCCGGTTATGAGTTCATGATTGGTCAAATAACACAAAATGGATTAATCTCGTCAAGTCCCGGGGACAAACAGATTAAAATGCCCCATTCCAGTTATGAGCTCATGATAGGTAAAATAACAAAGAATGGATTAATCTCGTTAAATCCGAGGGGAAAAAGATTCAAATGCCTCTATCCGGTTATGAATTCATGATCAGTCAAAAAACAAAGAATGGATTAATCTTGTCAAGTACCGGGGAAAAAAGATTCAAATGCTTCGGTTCGGTTATATGCTCACGATCAGTCAAAAAGCAAAGAATGGATTAATCTCGTCAAGTCCCTGGGAAAAACAGATTTAAATGCCTTTGTCCGGTTATGAACTCATGATCAGTCAAAAATAAAGAATGGATTAATCTCGTCAAGTCCCGGGGAAAAAAGATTCAAATGCCTCGGTCAGGTTATGAGCTCCTGATCGGTCAAATAACAAAGAATGGATTAATTTCGCCAAGTCCCTGGGCTAAACAGATTTAAATGCTTCGGTCCATTTATGAGGTGATGCTCGGTCAAAAAACAAAGAATGAATTAATCTCGTCAAGTCCCGAAAAAAAAAGATTCAAATGCCTCTGTCCGGTTATGAGCTCATGATCGGTAAAAAAAAGAATGGATTAATCTCGTCAAGTCCCGGGGAAAAAATATTCAAGTGCCTCGGTCCGGTTATGAGCTCATGATCGGTCAAATAACAAAGAATGGATTAATCTCATCAGGTCTCGGGGAAAGAAGATTCAAATGCCTTTGTCCGGTTATGAGCCATGATCGGTCAAATAACAAAAAATGGATTAATCTCGTCAAGTCCCAGGGAAAAACAGATTCAAATGCCTCGGTCTGGTTATGCGCTCATTATCGGTCTAATAACAAATAATGAATTAATCTCGTCAAGTCATGGGGAAAAGATTCTAGTGCTTTTGTCTGGTTATGAGCTCTTGATAAGTCAAAAAACAAATAATGAATTAATCTCGTCAAGTCCCGGGAAAAAAATATTCTAGTGCATTTGTCCGGTTATGACCTCTTGATCGGTCAAAAAACAATAAATAGATTAATTTCGTCAAGTCCCGGGAAAAACAGATTCAAATGCCTATGTCCAGTTATTAGCTTATGATCGGTCAAATAACAAAAAATGGATTAATCTTGTCAAGTCCCAGGGAAAAACATATTCAAATGCCTCTGTCCGGTTATATGCTCATGATCGGTCAAAAAACAAAGAATGGATTAATCTAGTCAAGTCTTGGGGAAAACAGATTTAAATGCCTCTGTCCGGTTATGAGCTCATGATCGGTCAAATAACAAAGAATTGATTAATCTCGTCAAGTCCCGGTGAAAATAGATTTAAATGCCTCGGTCCGGTAATGAGCTCATGATCGTTCAAATCACAAAGAATGGATTAATCTTATCAAGTCTCGGGATACAAATAGATTTAAATGCCTCGGTCCGGTTATGAGTTCATGATTGGTCAAATAACACAAAATGGATTAATCTGGTCAAGTCCTTGGGACAAACATATTAAAATGCCTCATTCCAGTTATGAGCTCATGATAGGTAAAATAACAAAGAATGGATTAATCTCGTTAAATCCCAGGGAAAAAAGATTCAAATGCCTCTTTCCGGTTATGAACATATGATCAGTCAAAAAACAAAGAATGGATTAATCTCGTCAAGTCCTGGGCAAAAAAGATTCAAATGCCTCGATCCGGTTATGAGCTCATGATCCGTCAAATAGCAAAGATTGGATTAATCTCGTCAAGTCCCAAGAAAAAAAGATTAAAATGCCTCGGACCGGTTATATGCTCACGATCAGTCAAAAAGTAAAGAATGGATTAATCTCGCCAAGTCACGGGGAAAAATATTTAAATGCTCTATCTGGTTATGAGCTCATGATCGGTCAAAAAACAAAGGATAGATTAATCTCTTCAATTCCCGGGGAAAAATATTCAAATGCCTCGGTCCGGTTATGAGGTCATGATCGGTCAAAAAACAAAGAATGGATTAATCTCGTCAAGTCCTAGGAAAAAAAGATTCAAATGCCTCTGTCTGGTGATAAGCTAATGATTGGTCAAAAAACAAAGAATTGATTAATCTCGTCAAGTCCAGGGAAAAAAAGATTCAAATGCCTCGGTCCGGTTATGAGCTCATGATCACTCAAATAACAAAGAATAGATAAATCTCATCAAGTCCCTGGGAAAAACAGATTTAAATGCATCGGTCAATTTATGAGGTAATGCTCGGTCAAAAAACAAAGAATGAATTAGTCTCGTCAAGTCCCGGGAAAAAAAGATTTAAATGCCTCTGTCCGGTTATGTGCTCATGATCGGTCAAAAAAAAGAATGGATTAATCTCGTCAAGTCTCAGGGAAAAAAGATTCGAAGGCCTCGGTCCGGTTATGAGCTCATGATCGGTCTAATAACAAAGAATGGATTAATCTCGTCAAGTCCCGGGGAAAAAAGATTCTAATGCCTTTTTCCGGTTATGAGCTTTTGATCGGTGAAAAAAAAAAATAGATTAATTTCGTCAAGTCCCGGGAAAAACACATTCAAATGCCTATGTCCGGTTATGAGCTTATGATCGGTCAAATAACAACAAATGGATTAATCAAGTCAAGTCCCGGGGAAAAACAGATTCAAATGCCTCTATCCGGTTATTAGCTCATGATCGGTCAAAAAACAAAAAATGGATTAATCTAGTCAAGTCCCAGGATAAAAGAGAATTAAATGCCTCGGTCCGGTTATGAATTCATGATCGGTCAAATAACACAAAATGGATTAATACCGTCAAGTATCGGGGAAACCAGATTTAAATGCCTCGGTCCGGTTATAAGCTCATGATTGTTCAAATTACAAAAAATGGATCAATCTTATCAAGTCCCGGGGTACAAATAGATTTCAATGCCTCGGTCCGGTTATGAGTTCATGATTGGTCAAATAACACAAAATGGATTAATCTCATCAAGTCCCGGGGTACAAATATATTTAAATGCCTCGGTCCAGTTATAAGTTCATGATTAGTCAAATAACACAAAATGGATTAATCTCGTCAAGTCCCTGGGACAAACAGATTAAAATGCCTCATTCCAGTTATGAGCTCATGATCGGTAAAATAACAAAGAATGGATTAATCTCGTTAAATCCCAGGGAAAAAAGATTCAAATGCCTCTGTCC
Source organism: Arabis hirsuta (assembly GCA_964056655.1). Lineage (NCBI taxonomy): Eukaryota > Viridiplantae > Streptophyta > Magnoliopsida > Brassicales > Brassicaceae > Arabis > Arabis hirsuta. The sequence goes on from OZ053301.1 coordinate 19,348,038, forward strand.
GGTTATGAACTCATGATCAGTCAAAAAACAAAGAATGGATTAATCTCGTCAAGTACCAGGGAAAAAAGATTCAAATGCTTCGGTCCGGTTATATGCTCACGATCAGTCAAAAAACAAAGAATGAATTAGTCTCGTCAAGTCCCGGGAAAAAAAGATTTAAATGCCTCTGTCCGGTTATGTGCTCATGATCGGTAAAAAAAAGAATGGATTAATCTCGTCAAGTCTCAGGGAAAAAAGATTCGAAGGCCTCGGTCCGGTTATGAGCTCATGATCGGTCTAATAACAAAGAATGGATTAATCTCGTCAAGTCCCGGGGAAAAAAAGATTCAAATGCGTCGGTCAGGTTATGAGCTCATGATCGGTCAAATAACAAAGAATGGATTAATCTCGTCAAGTCCCTGGGAAAAACAGATTTAAATACCTCGGTCCAGTTATGAGGTCATGGTCGGTCAAAAAAAAAGAATGAATTAATCTCGTCAAGTCCCGGGAAAAAAGATTCAAATGCCTTTGTCCGGTTATGAGCTCATGGTTGGTCAAATAACAAAGAATGGATTAATCTCGTCAGGTCTCGGGGAAAGAAGATTCAAATGCCTCTGTCCGGTTAGGAGCCATGATCGGTGATATACCCTATATTTTACCACTTTTTATATCTATTTTAGTATGGTTTTTATATATTTTAATAAAGCTTTTGGACCAAAAGAGGTAGTTTTCTCGTATATGTAGATTTTAAGGTCTTAACAGGTTTTATCATCAAAAGGATGTAAAATGGAGAAAAAAGGGTGTCATCTATGATGCAGCTACTCATCCAAGTCAAAGGAACCAAGCCAAGTCATTTTATCTTGAATATAATGCACATTCTCAAACTGTACAGAACATATACGCCAAAAGTTCGCTGAAGAACGGAGGATCAAATCAGTTGAGAATTCAATGAAACTTGGTATGGTACGGAGATAGCCCTTGGAGTTAGCTTTCTAGTGGAGTTGGAATTTCATCAATTGGAGTTGTACTTTAGAAGATACACCCGAAACACTGAGGACATGTCAAACTGCCTTCGAAGTGAAGTTAGTGCAAAATGGAGCCAAGCACCGGGCCAGCCCATGGGCCGATATCCAGACCTTTTGTCGACCTTCTAGAAGAGTCATGGAAGCTTCCAATACTGGTCACGCAACCCAACCGTTATCGTGTCCAAAATTGCCTTAGTTTCGACCAAAAAGACGTATTTGCCCGAAGAAACCCTAGCCAACTTAAGCCTCCTTGAACCCCTATATATACCTGCTTTTAGCCTCTCTAGGAACTCAAGCAGCCAGCCTTAACAGCCTAAATCAATACCTAAACAATGTATTTCGTTTTTCTCTTGTTCTTCATGTTTATTTGATTTTAGAAGCCTTTAAGGATAGATTGATCTTTGCCCTATTGCAAAGAGATGAGATCTAACTCCTTACGCTTAGATAGAACAACGAATTATACTGTCTATGTGCTTTACTCTTGCTGCTACGTGTTGCAAAAAATGTTAGAGTATTAGCTTTGATTTGATTTCTATGCACTTTCTTAATCCTATGCTTTTACGTATTTAATCGTTTAAAGTTTTATTCTAGAATTGATTCTTCATCTTTATTTATACTCAAAGCATGAACTGGCCTAGCTACCCAGGGAGTGATCTTAGGTTGATATACTCTCCAAAAGCTTGTTATATCTCCGGACCTAGTATTCGATGAGCTAGAAACCTTAACAATTTGATAGGTTAGTTAAGGAGTTTAGTGAACAATCAATCTTGAGCATAAAGCATGTTTTCACCTTGTAATAACCTGTGATAGTTGAGTCTATTAGGGTGAAAAATGTAGATGGTTAGTTACATCACGATAGTGGGATGACCTTACCTTAGTGATATGAGTTCTAGAACAACTAGTATTAAAATCCTAATTCGAGTGCTTGTGTTTTGCATATGTTTTGTGAATTGCTTGAATTCTAATCTTAATTGATATCTATCCCTTTAGTTTATTGCTTTGTTATTTGCTTCCATAAAACCCTAAAACCAAATAATATTATCCCTTAGCTTAATCCGAATCATATAGATTTGTAGCGCATTCATCACTAAGTCCTCAGCGGAACGATCCCTAAGTACTACAATTTTCTTAACTGTGCACTTGCAGTTCCCTAGGGTTATAAATTTAAAGACCTAATTGCATAAACCCAACATAGTAGCTTTATGGCACATCAATCGGCCAAACAACAAAAAATGGATTAATCTCGTCAAGTCCCGGGGAAAAACAGATTCAAATGCCTCGGTACGGTTATGAGCTCATGATCGGTCTAATAACAAAGAATGGATTAATCTTGACAAGTCCAGGGGAAAAAAGATTCTAGTGCCTTTGTCCGGTTATGAGCTCTTGATCGGTAAAAAAACAAAGAACGAATTAATCTCGTCAAGTCCCGGGAAAAAAGATTCTAGTGCATTTGTCCGGTTATGAGCTCATGATCGGTTAGAAAACAATAAATAGATTACTTTTGTCAAGTCCCGGGAAAAACAGATTCAAATGCCTATGTCCAGTATTGAGCTTATGATCGGTCAAATAACAAAAAATGGATTAATCTCGTCAAGTCCCGGGGAAAAATATATTCAAATGCCTCTGTCCGGTTATAAGCTCATGATCGGTCAAAAAACAAAGAATGGATTAATTTAGTCGAGTCTTGGGAAAAACAGATTTAAATGCCTCTGTCCGGTTATGAGCTCTTTGATCGGTCAAATAACAAAGAATTGATTAATCTCGTCAAGTCCCGGGGAAAACAGATTAAATGCCTCGGTCCAGTTATGAGCTCATGATCGTTCAAATCACAAAAAATGGATTAATCTTATCAAGTCTCGGGATACAAATAGATTTAAATGCCTCGGTCCGGTTATGAGTTCATGATTGGTCAAATAACATAAAATGGATTAATCTGGTCAAGTCCCTGGTACAAACAGATTAATATGCCTCATTACAGATATGAGCTTATGATAGGTAAAATAACAAAGAATGGTTAAATGTCGTTAAATCCCAGGGAAAAAAGATCCAAATGCCTCTGTCCGGTTATGAATTCATGATCAGTCAAAAAACAAAAAATGGATTAATCTCGGGGAAAAAAGATTCAAATACCTCGGTCCGGTTATGAGCTCATGATCGGTCAAATAGCAAAGAATGGATTAATCTCGTCAAGTCCCGAGAAAAAAAGATTAAAAGGCCTCGATCCGGTTATATGCTCACGATCAGTCAAAAAGCAAAGAATAGATTAATCTCGTCAAGTCACGGGGAAAAATATTTAAATGCTCTATCTGGTTATGAGCTCATGATCGGTCAAAAAACAAAGGATAGATTAATCTCTTCAATTCCTGGGGAAAAAGATTCAAATGCCTCTGTCCGGTTATGAGGTCATGATCGATCAAAAAACAAAGAATGGATTAATCTCGTCAAGTCCCAGGAAAAAAAGATTCAAATGCCTCTGTCTGATTATAAGCTCATGATCGGTCAAAAAACAAAGAATTGATTAATCTCGTCAAGTCCAGGGAAAAAAAGATTCAAATGCCTCGGTCCGGTTATGAGCTCATGATCAGTCAAATAACAAAGAATAGATAAATCTCGTCAAGTCCCGGGGAAAAACAGTTTTAAATGCATCGGTCCATTTATGAGGTCATGCTCGGTCAAAAAACAAAGAATGAATTAATCTCGTCAAGTCCCCGGAAAAAAGATTCAAATGCCTCGGTCCGGTTATGAGTTCATGATTGGTCAAATAACACAAAATGGATTAATCTCGTCAAGTCCCGGGGACAAACAGATTAAAATGCCTCATTCCAGTAATGAGCTCATGATAGGTAAAATAACAAAGAATGGATTAATCTCGTCAAGTCCCAGGGAAAAAAGATTCAAATGCCTCGGTCCGGTTATGCGCTCATGATCGGTCAAATAGCAAAGAATGAATTAATCTCGTCAAGTCCCGAGAAAAAAAGATTAAAATGCCTCGTTCCGGTTATATGCTCACGATCAGTCAAAAAGCAAAGAATGGATTAATCTCATCAAGTCCCTGGGAAAACAGATTTAAATGTCTTTATCCGGTTATGAACTCATGATCAGTCAAAAACAAAGAATGGATTAATCTTTTCAAGTCCCGGGGAAAAAAGATTCAAATAACTCGGTCAGGTTATGAGCTCATGATCGGTCAAATAACAAAGAATGGATTAATCTCGTCAAGTCCTTGGGAAAAACAGATTTAAATGCCTTGGTCCAGTTATGAGGTCATGCTCGGTCAAAAAACAAAGAATAAATTAATCTCGTCATGTCTCGGGAAAAAAAGATTCAAATGCCTTTGTCCGGTTATGAGCTCATGATCGGTAAAAAAAAAAGAATGGATTAATCTCGTCAAGTCCCGGGGAAAAAAGATTCAAGTGCCTTGGTCCGGTTATGAGCTCATGATCGGTCAAATAACAAAGAATGGATTAATCTCGTCAGGTCTCGGGGAAAGAAGATTCAAATGCCTCTGTTCGGTTATGAGCCATGATCGGTGAAATAACAAAAAACGGATTAATCTCGTCAAGTCTCGGGGAAAAACAGATTCAAATGCCTCAGTCCGGTTATGAGCTCATGATCGGTCTAATAACAAAGAATGGTTTAATCTCCTCAAGTACCAGGGGAAAAAGATTCTAGTGCCTTTGTCCGGTTATGAGCTCATGATCGGTCAAAAAACAGTAAATAGATTAATTTCGTCAAGTCCCGGGAAAAACAGATTCAAATGCCTATGTACAGTTATTAGCTTATGATCGGTCAAATAACAAAAATTGGATTAATCTCGTCAAGTCCCGAGGAAAAACATATTCAAATGCCTCTGTCCGGTGATAAGCTCATGATCGGTCAAAAAAAAAAATGGATTAATCTAGTCCAGTCCTGGAAAAAAAACAGATTTAAATGCCTCTGTCCGGGTATGAGCTCATGATCGGTCAGATAACAAAGAATTGATTAATCTCGTCAAGTCCCGGGGAAAACAGATTTAAATGCCTCGGTCCGGTTATGAGTTCATGATCGTTCAAATCACAAAGAATTGATTAATCTTATCAATTCTCGGGATACAAATAGATTTGAATGCCTCGGTCCAGTTAAGAGTTCATGATTGATTAAATAACACAAAATGGATTAATCTGGGCAAGTCCCTGGGACAAACAGATTAAAATGCCTCATTCCAGTTATGAGCTCATGATCGGTAAAATAACAAAGAATGGATTAATCTCGTTTAATCCCAGGAAAAAAAAGATTCAAAAGCCTCTGTCCGGTTATGAACTCATGATTAGTCAAAAAACAAAGAATGGATTAATCTCGTCAAGTTCCGAGGAAAAAAGATTCAAATACCTCGGTCCGGTTATGAGCTCATGATCGATCAAATAACAAAGAATGGATTAATCTCGTCAAATCCCGTGGAAAAAAAATTTATATGCCTCGGTCCGTTTATGAGGTCATGATCGGTCAAAAAACAAAGAATGGATTAATCTCGTCAAGTCCCGGGAAAAAAAAGATTCAAATGCCCCTGTCTGGTTATACGCTCATGATCGGTCAAAAAACAAAGAATTAATTAATCTCATCAAATCCAGGGGAAAAAAGATTCAAATGCCTCGGTCTGGTTATGAGCTCATGATCAGTCAAATGAAAAAAGAATGGATTAATCTCGTCAAGTCCCTGGGAAAAAAATATTTCAATCCATCGGTCCATATATGAGGTCATGCTCGGTCAAAAAACAAAGAATGAATTAATCTCGTCAAGTCCCGGGAAAAAAAGATTCAAATGCCTCTTTCCGGTTATGTGCTCATGATCGGTCAATAAAAAAGAATGGATTAATCTCGTCAAGTCCCGGGGAAAAAAGATTCAAATGCCTCGGTCCGGTTATAAGCTCATGATCTAGCAAATAACAAAGAATGGATTAATCTTGTCAAGTCCCGGGGAAAAATGATTCTAATGCCTTTGTCCGGTTGTGAGCTTATAATCGGTCAAATAACAACAAATGGATTAATCAAGTCAAGTCCAGGGGAAAAACACATTCAAATGCCTCTGCCCGGTTATGAGCTCATGATCGGTTAAAAAACAAAGAATGGATTAATCTAGTCAAGTCCTGGGAAAAACAGATTTAAATGCCTCTGTCCGGTTATGAGCTCATGATCGGTCAAATAACAAAGAATAGATTAATCTCGTCAAGTCCTAGGAAAAATAAATTCAGATGCCTCTATCCGGTTATGAGCTCATGATCGGTCAGAAATAGAAGACTGGATTAATCTCGTCAAGTCTCCGGGAAAAAAATTTAAATGCCTCGGTCCGGTTATGAGCTCATGATCGGTTAAAAACAAATAGCTCATGATCGGTGAAAAACAAAGAATGGAATAATCTCGTCAAGTCACGGGAAAAAAGATTCAAATACCTCGGTCCGGTTATGAGCTCATTATTGGTCAAAAAGCAAAGAATTGGTTAATCTCGTCAAGTCCCGGGAAAAATAAATTCAAATGCCTCTTTCCGGTTGTGAGCTCATGATCGGGCAAAAAACAAAGAGTGGATTAATCTCGTCAAGTCTCGGAAAAAACAGATTTAAATGCCTTTGTCCGTTATGAGCTCATCATTGGTCAAACAACAAAGAATGGATTACTCGTAAATTCCTAGGAAAAATAAATTCAAATGCCTCTGTCCGGTTTTGAGCTCATGATCGGTCAAAAATAGAAGAATGGATTAATCTCGTCAAGTCCTTGGGAAAAAAATTTAAGTGCCTCAGTCCAGTTATGAGCTCACGATCGGTCAAAAACAAATAATGGATTAATCTGGTCAAGTCCCCGGGAAAAAGATTCAAATTCCTCGTTCCGGTTAATAGCTCATTATCGGTCAAAAACAAAGAATGGAATAACCTCGTCAAGTCACGGGAAAAAAAGATTCAAATACCTTGGTCCGGTTATGAGCTCATGATCGGTCAAAAAGCAAAGAATTGGTTAATCTCGCCAAGTCCCGGGAAAAATAAATTCAAATGCCTCAGTCCGGTTATGAGCTCATGATCGGTCAAAAACAAATAATGGATTAAGCTGGTCAAGTCCACGGGAAAAAGATTCAAATTCCTCAATCCGGTTATTAGTTCGTGATCGGTCAAAAACAAAGAATGGAATAATCTCGTCAAATCACGGGAAAAAAAGATTCAAATACCTCGGTCTGGTTATGAGCTTATGATCGGTCAAAAATCAAAGAATTGGTTAATCTCGTCAAGTCCCGGGAAAAATAAATTCAAATGCCTATGTCCGGTTATGAGCTCATGATCGGTCAAAAAACAAAGAATGGATTAATCTCATCAAGTCTCGGAAAAAACAGATTTAAATGCCTTTGCCCGGTTATGAGCTCATGATCGGTCAAATAACAAAGAATGGATTAATATCACAAGTCCCGAGGGAAAAAGATTAAAATGCCTCCATCCTATTATGAGCTCATGATCGGTTAAAATACAAAGAATGGATTAATCTCGTCAAGTCCTAGGAAAAAAAAGATTCAAATGCCTCAGTCTGGTTATGAGCTCATGATCGGTCAAAAACAAAGAATGGATTAATATGGTCAAGTCACCGGGAAAAATATTAAAATTCCTCGGTTCGGTTATGAGCTCATGATCGGTCAAAAACAAAGAATGGATTAATCTCGTCAAGTCCCGGGAAAAAAAGATTCAAATACGTCGGTCTGGTTATGAGTTCATGATTGCTCAAAAAGCAAAGAATTGATTAATCTCGTCAAGTCATGGGAAAAACAGACTCAAATGCCTCTACCCGGTTATGAGTTCATGATCGGTCAAATAACAGATTTATATGCCTCGATCCGGTTATGAGGTCATGATCCGTCAAAAAACAAAGAATGGATTAATCTCGCCAAGTCCCGAGAAAAAAAGATTCAAATGCCTCTATCTGGTTATGATCTCATGATCAGTCAAAAAACAAAGAATTGATTAATCTCGTCAAGTCCCGAGGAAAAAAAGATTCAAATGCCTCGGTCCAGTTATGAGATCATGATCGGTCAAAAAAAAAGAATGGATTAATCTCGTCAAGTCCCGGGGAAAAAAGATTCAAATGCCTCGGTCCGGTTATGAGCTCATGATCGGTCAAATAACAAAGAATGATTTAATCTCGTTAAGTCCTTGGGAAAAACAGATTTAAATGCCTTGGTCCGGTTATGAGTTTATGATCGTTCAAATCACAAAGAATGGATTAATCTTATCAAGTCTCGGGATACAAAAAGATTCAAGTGCCTCGGTCCGGTTATGAGCTCATGATCGGTCAAATAACAAAGAATGGATTAATCTCGTCAGGTCTCAGGGAAAGAAGATTCAAATGCCTTTGTCCGGTTATGAGCCATGATCGGTCAAAGAACAAAAAATGGATTAATCTCGTCAAGTCCCGGGGAAAAACAGATTCAAATGCCTCGGTCCGGTTATGAGCTCATGATCGGTCTAATAACAAAGAATGGATTAATCTCGTCAAGTCCCGGGGAAAAAAGATTCTAGTGCCTTTGTCCGGTTATGAGCTCATGATCGGTCAAAAAACAGTAAATAGATTAATTTCGTCAAGTCCCAGGAAAAACAGATTCAAATGCCTATGTCAAGTTATGAGCTTATGATCGGTCAAATAACAAAAAATGGATTAATCTCGTTAAGTCCCAAGGAAAAACATATTCAAATGCCTCTGTCCGGTTATAAGCTCATGATCGGTCAAAAAACAAATAATGGATTAATCTAGTCCAGTCCTGGGAAAAAAAACATATTTAAATGCCTCTGTCCGGTTATGAGCTCATGATCGGTCAAATAACAAAGAATTGATTAATCTCCTCAAGTCCCGGGGAAAACAGATTTAAATGCCTCGGTCCGGTTATGAGTTCATGATCGTTCAAATCACAAAGAATGGATTAATCTTATCAAGTCTCGGGATACAAATAGATTTAAATGCCTCGGTCCGGTTAAGAGTTCATTATCGATCAAATAACACAAAACGGATTAAAATGGTCAAGTCCCTGGGACAAACAGATTAAAATGCCTCATTCCAGTTACGAGCTCATGATTGGTAAAATAACAAAGAATGGATTAATCTCGTTTAATCCCAGGAAAAAAAAAATTAAAAGCCTCTGTCCGGTTATGAACTCATGATTAGTCAAAAAACAAAGAATGGATTAATCTCGTCAAGTTCCGAGGAAAAAAAATTCAAATGCCTCGGTCCGGTTATGAGCTCATGATCGGTCAAATAGCAAAGAATGGATTAATCTCGTCAAGTCCGGAGAAAAAAAAGATTAAAATGCCTCGGTCCGGTTATATGCTCACGATCAGTCAAAAAGGAAAGAATGGATTAGTCTCATCAAGTCCCGGGGAAAAATATTTAAATGCTTTATCCGGTTATGAGCTCATGGTCGGTCAAAAAACAAAGGATAGATTAATCTGTTTAATTCCCGGGGGAAAAAGATTCAAATGCCTCGGTCTGGTTATGAGCTCCTGATAGCTCAAATAACAAAGAATGGATTAATCTCGTCAAGTCCCGGGGAAAAAAAAATTTATATGCCTCGTGACGGTTATGAGGTCATGATCGGTGAAAAAACAAAGAATGGATTAATCTCGTCAAGTCCCGGGAAAAAAAGATTCAAATGCCTCTATCAGGTTATACGCTCATGATCGGTAAAAAAACAAAGAATTAATTAATATTGTCAAGTCCAAGGGAAAAAAGATTCAAATGTCTCGATCGGGTTATGAGCCATGATCGGTCAAAGAACAAAAAATGGATTAATCTCGTCAAGTCCCGGGGAAAAACAGATTCAAATGCCTCGGTCCGGTTATGAGCTCATGATCGGTCTAATAACAAAGAATGGATTAATCTCGTCAAGTCCCGGGGAAAAAAGATTCTAGTGCCTTTGTCCGGTTATGAGCTCATGATCGGTCAAAAAACAGTAAATAGATTAATTTCGTCAAGTCCCAGGAAAAACAGATTAAAATGCCTATGTCAAGTTATGAGCTTATGATCGGTCAAATAACAAAAAATGGATTAATCTCGTTAAGTCCCAAGGAAAAACATATTCAAATGCCTCTGTCCGGTTATAAGCTCATGATCGGTCAACAACAAAATAATGGATTAATCTAGTCCAGTCCTGGGAAAAAAAACATATTTAAATGCCTCTGTCCGGTTATGAGCTCATGATCGGTCAAATAACAAAGAATTGATTAATCTCCTCTAGTCCCGGGGAAAACAGATTTAAATGCCTCGGTCCGGTTATGAGTTCATGATCGTTCAAATCACAAAGAATGGATTAATCTTATCAAGTCTCGGGATACAAATAGATTTAAATGCCTCGGTCCGGTTAAGAGTTCATTATCGATCAAATAACACAAAACGGATTAAAATGGTCAAGTCCCTGGGACAAACAGATTAAAATGCCTCATTCCAGTTACGAGCTCATGATTGGTAAAATAACAAAGAATGGATTAATCTCGTTTAATCCCAGGAAAAAAAAAATTAAAAGCCTCTGTCCGGTTATGATCTCATGATTAGTCAAAAAGCAAAGAATGGATTAATCTCGTCAAGTTCCGAGGAAAAAAGATTCAAATGCTTCGGTCCGGTTATGAGCTCATGATCGGTCAAATAGCAAAGAATGGATTAATCTCGTCAAGTCCCGAGAAAAAAAGATTAAAATGCCTCGGTCCGGTTATATGCTCACGATCAGTCAAAAAGCAAAGAATGGATTAATCTCGTCAAGTCCCGGGGAAAAAAAAATTTATATGCCTCAGTCTGGTTATGAGGTCATGATCGGTCAAAAAACAAAGAATGGATTAATCTCGTCAAGTCCCGGGAAAAAAGATTCAAATGCCTCTGTCTGATTATACGCTCATGATCGGTCAAAAAACAAAGAATTAATTAATTTTGTCAAGTCCAGGGGAAAAAAGATTCAAATGCCTCCGTCCGGTTATGAGCTCATGATCAGTCAAATGAAAAAAAAAATGGATTAATCTCGTCAAGTCCCTGGGAAAAACATATTTAAATGCATCGGTCCGTTTATTAGGTCATGCTCGGTCAAAAAACAAAGAATAAATTAATCTCGTCAAGTCCCAGGAAAAAAAGATTCAAATGCCTCTGTCCGGTTATGTGCTAATGATCGATCAAAAAAAAAGTATGGATTAATCTCGTCAAGTCCCGAGGAAAAAAGATTCAAATGCCTCGGTCTGGTTATAAGCTCATGATCTAGCAAATAACAAAGAATGGATTAATCTCTTCAAGTCCCGGGGAAAAAAGATTCTAATGCCTTTGTCCGGTTATGAGCTTATAATCGGTAAAATAACAACAAATGGATTAATCAAGTCAAGTCTAGGGGAAAAACACATTCAAATGCCTCTGTTCAGTTATGAGCTCATGATCGGTCAAAAAACAAAGAATGGATTAATCTAGTCAAGTCCTGAAAAAAAACAGATTTAAATGCCTCTATCAAGTTATGAGCTCATGATCGGCAAATAACAAAGAATGGATTAATCTCGTTAAATCCGAGGGAAAAAAGATTCAAATGCCTCTGCCCGGTTATGAACTCATGATCAGTCAAAAAACAAAGAATGGATTAATCTTGTCAAGTCCCGGGGAAAAAAAGATTCAAATGCCTCGGTCCAGTTATAAGCTCATGATCGGTCAAATAACAAATAATGGATTAATCTCGTCAAGTCGCTGGGAAAAATAGATTTAAATGCCTCGGTCCAGTTATAAGGTCATGCTCGGTCAAAAACCAAAGAATGAATTAATCTCATAATGTCCTGGGAAAAAAAGATTCAAATGCCTCTGTCCAGTTATGAGCTCATGATCGATCAAAAAAAAGAATGGATTAATCTTGTTAAGTCCCGGGGAAAAAAGATTCAAATGCTCAGGTCCGGTTATGAGCTCATGATCGGTCAACTAATAAAGAATGGATTAATCTCCTCAAGTCCCGGAGATAAAAGAATCTAATGCCTTTGTCCGGTTACGAGCTCATGATCGGTCAAAAAACAAAAAATAGATTAATTTCTTCAAGTCCCGGAAAAATCATATTCAAATGCCTATGTCCGGTTATGAGCTAATGATTGGTCAAATAACAAAAAATGTATTAATCTCGTCAAGTCCTGGGGGAAAACATATTCAAATGCCTCTGTCCGGTTATGAGCTCATGATCGGGCAAAAAACAAAGAATGGATTAATCTCGTCAAGTCACGGAAAAAACAGATTTAAATGCCTTTGTCTGGTTATGAGCTCATGATCGGTCAAATAACAAAGAATGGATTACTCGTAAATTCCTAGGAAAAATGAATTCAAATGCCTCTGTCCGGTTTTGAGCTCTTGATCGGTCAAAAATAGAAGAATGGATTAATCTCGTCAAGTCCTTGGGAAAAAAATTTAAGTGCCTCGATCCGGTTATGAGCTCACGATCGGTCAAAAACAAATAATGGATTAATCTGGTCAAGTCCCCGGGAAAAAGATTCAAATTCCTCGGTCCGGTTATTTGCTCATGATCAGTCAAAAACAAAGAATGGAATAATCTCGTCAAGTCTCGGGAAAAAAAGATTCAAATACCTCGGTCCGGTTATGAGCTCATGATTGGTCAAAAAGCAAAGAATTGGTTAATCTCATCAAGGGCCGGGAAAAATAAATTCAAATGCCTCAGTCCGGTTATAAGCTCATGATCGGTCAAAAACAAATAATGGATTAAGGTGGTCAAGTCCCCGAGAAAAAGATTCAAATTCCTCAGTCTGGTTATTAGTTCGTGATCGGTCAAAAACAAAGAATGGTATAATCTCGTCAAGTCACGGGAAAAAAAGATTCAAATACCTCGGTCCGGTTATGAGCTTATGATCGGTCCAAAATCAAAGAATTGGTTAATCTCGTCAAGTCCCGGGAAAAATAAATTCAAATGCCTATGTCCGGTTATGAGCTCATGATCGGTCAAAAAACAATGAATGGATTAATCTCGTCATGTCTCGGAAAAAACAGATTTAAATGCCTTTGTCCGGTTATGAGCTCATGATCGGTCAAAAACAAAGAATGGATTAATATGGTCAAGTCACCGGGAAAAAGATTAAAATTTCTCGGTTCGGTTATGAGCTCATGATCGGTCAAAAACAAAAAATGGATTAATCTCGTCAAGTCCCGGGAGAGAAAGATTCAAATATGTCGGTCTGGTTATGAGTTCATGATCGCTGAAAAAGTAAAGAATTGATTAATCTCGTCAAGTCATGGGAAAAATAGACTCAAATGCCTCTACCCGGTTATGAGTTCATGATCGGTCAAATAACAGATTTATATGCCTCGGTACGGTTATGAGGTCATGATCCGTCAAAAAACAAAGAATGGATTAATCTCGTCAAGTCCCGAGAAAAAAGATTCAAATGCCTCTGTCTGGTTATGATCTCATGATCGGTCAAAAAACAAAGAATTGATTAATCTCGTCAAGTCCCGGGGAAAAAAAGATTCAAATGCCTCGGTCCAGTTATGAGCTCATGATCGGTCAAATAACAAAGAATGGATTACTCGTCAATTCCTAGGAAAAATAAATTCAAATGCCTCTGTCCGGTTTTGAGCTCATGATCAGTCAAAAATAGAAGAATGGATTAATCTCGTTAAGTCCCTGGGAAAAAAATTTAAGTGCCTCGGTCCGGTTATGAGCTCACGATCGGTCAAAAACAAATAGTGGATTAATCTGGTCAGGTCCCTGGGAAAAAGATTCAAATTCCTCGGTCTGGTTATTAGCTCATGATCGGTCAAAAACAAAGAATGGAATAATCTCGTCCAAGTCACGGGAAAAAAAGATTCAAATACCTCGGTCCGGTTATGAGCTCATGATCGGTCAAAAACCAAAGAATTGGTTAATCTCGTCAAGTCTCGGGAAAAATAAATTCAAATGCCTCAGTTCTGTTATGAACTCATGATCGGTCAAAAACAAATAATGGATTAAGCTGGTCAAGTCCCTGGGAAAAAGATTCAAATTCCTCGGTCCGGTTATTAGTTCGTGATCGGTCAAAAACAAAGAATGGAATAATCTCGTCAAGTCACGGGAAAAAAGATTCAAATACCTCGGTCTGGTTAAGAGCTTCTGATCGGTCAAAAATCAAAGAATTGGTTAATCTCGTCAAGTCTCGGGAAAAATAAATTCAAATGCCTCAGTTCGGTTATGAACTCATGATTGGTCAAAAACAAATAATGGATTAAGCTGGTCAAGTCCCCGGGAAAAAGATTCAAATTCCTCGGTCCGGTTATTAGTTCGTGATCGGTCAAAAACAAAGAATGGAATAATCTCGTCAAGTCACGGGAAAAGAGATTTAAATACCTCGGTCTGGTTAAGAGCTTATGATCGGTCAAAAATCAAAGAATTGGTTAATCTTGTCAAGTCGCGAGAAAAATAAATTCAAATGCCTATGTCCGGTTATGAGCTCATGATCGGTCAATGATGAAAAGGGTTTTAACCGGTTTCAAAAGATTAAAACCTAGATTCACTAATCGATGTAGAAATAGTATAGGTTCGTTCAAGGGACCAGCAATACACTCTAATTCTATGGAATTCAATTTCAGCTAAGCAATCAAAAGAGGTTTAAGTGTCACAATTAACCAAAACAAATAAATGTAAATTTCGGTTGTAAAACAGTAAATGGAAAGGCGTTAGGTCAAGGGATAATTCTCAGGGATTAGGATATCAAAACCAAGCAATTATTCAGGTTATCAAGTTATGAACCAATCTAGAACTCAACCATAGATTCAAGAGGACCCAATGTCGTGGCATCAACTACTTCAACAATCAATATAACACCCTAAACTGTCGTTTGAGGTTACAAGGAATGATGAGCATTAAACGTATAGGATCAATTTTTTTACGTGTTGCTTTAGCTTCAACTGTCGTTGGCTAAAGACAACTCGCCCATCTCAATCAATTCCAGCAATTTACAACACTTTTGATGAGTAAATTCAACCTAAAATCAGAGGCTAGGTGATCAATCTAGTCTAGGCAATATGATCGACATTAGATGGAGATATCGAATGATGTTTCAAAACCTATCTATGCTTAATTCATGGATATCTAATCCCATCGAAACCCTCAACCTAACAAAGGAGATTACTCGCACATATTGAAGCAAACAACAGCAGCAAGTGATAAGAGAAACTTCATTGAATCAAAGCAAAGAGATTAGGGTTTAAGAAAACTTCAATAAGAAAACGTGGAAGACAAATCTCCAAGCAAAACTCTAAGACAAGTATTCGTCTCTCTCTCTCTCACTCGTTGATCTCTGTTGTGTTGTTGCTGATGTGTTGCGGCTGGCTCCTCCTCAAAAATCCAGGGAAAAACCTATTTAAAGGCCCACGGCGGCTGGCCCAAAGATAGGGTTACAAAATTAGGGTTTAATAAAAAGCCCATTAGTAAATCTGCTGGGGAGCGGGAGCACCTAACTTCAGCGCAAGTGCTCCTTCTGGGCAGAATCTTCAAAAAGATCATTTCTTCCTTCTTTTTCGCCAAATCCAATTGCAAACTTCAACTCCTTGCTTCCAGCCACTTTAGTACCTAGAATGACTCGAAAGAGAGTGAAAGACTCGGTAAAAACCTACAAAACAAGGGTTAGAATGCGCCAAAAACGCATTATATCAATTCCCCCAGACTTAGATATTTGTTTGTCCTCAAACAAATTTAAGACCAAGTGAAGGAGAAAGGTTTGAAAATGCGGGAACTCTTTTATCCTCAGTGAACCGAGTTTAAAACCTTTTAATCTGCAGACCACATAATTTAGATTACGAATAACAAGGCTTTACCAAAACATCCTCAACACATTTCCCAACCAAGTTCCATTTCCCAAACACAAACTCAACGCATCCAAAGTTGCGTGAGGGTCTCGCTAAAGGCACTATTTGGGGTAGACGACGCTAAAGGGTTTAAGCCATTTAGAGGTGGAGTTCAAAGTGTTTAAAGTGTTTAAGGATTACCCGTTGATTCGTAGTGGATGCAGGATATTGCACAAAATTGCAAGAGAGAACGGGTACGTTGATATCCACATTCTCTAAACCACTCTTTCTTTCTTCCAACCTCTCAAACGCCTTATCTAACCGTCATCCACCTTGGGTATACTCGCTGTGTAGAGAGACACTTTTTATTTTACAGATTTACCACTCTTCATCATCTGTTTTTTTATTTATTGAGATGATGATGAAGAGGGTTCTGATTACACGTATATGTCTCTCAAACACGAAAATATCAGAGTTGTTGTACATACCCAAGTGGAGCTCATCAATATCGTTCCTGCTTCGTGGATTTTTTTTTGTTCCACCTCGTTGTAAAACCATCTTCTGCAAATAGGAGCAGGTGCTCCTTATGGGAATCAGTGCTCTTGTTCTTCAGAAAGAGTGATTTAAAGGCAGTGTCGACCCAATTCTCTCCGGCCTTTTTGCGCCTATGCTGCACATATGACAATGAAGTAACAAGAATGCAAGAGGCTTGAAAAGAGGTTAGGGTTAAGGAGGGTACTAACTAAAAATGAGCTAGCTATTCAGGAACAACAAGAGTGATAAAAAGAGTAAGGAGTCCTGAATATGATTCGTTTCCCTAATCTAGTGCCAATAGCAAGAGGAATTTTCGGTCAATATGAAACCTGGAAAATAGTGTATCGAAGTGTTTCAGCTGTTCCTTGTACCCATGCGCTGTAGAAATGGTCACTAGAGAGAAGGTTAAACACAAATAGTTCAAAGATCATCATAAGATAAGGTCCTAATTCCCTACAAAGTTTTGATTCAATAAAACAAAAGAAAACTAGACTCAATAAGACATAAGAAAATAGAAAAACAACCAAAATAAACGTCATTAGTAGCAACTCCCCCCAGACTTACTTCACACCGTCTCGGTGTGAGAATAAGAAAAGAGAGAGTGGAAAGAAATAAAATCAAAAGGAAAAGCATAAAATAAAATTGTTCATGGAAATACTTACCTCTTGGTGGGCCTTAATTCCGAATTTTGAATTTTTACCCTGGAGAGCAGGTGCTCTGTATTGGGGAGCAGGTGCTCCCTCTGAGAATCGGATCGACCTGCTAAATCGATCCTGAGGTTGACCGCTGGATTGGCTCATGATCTCATCTTCATGGATCGATCGATCCACCCGAAGAGATCGATCGATCTGGCTTGGGTGTTCTCCTGGGGAGCAGGTGCTTCTTCTGGGTTGAACTTGGAAGCGGATCGATGTGCAGATCGATCCTGAGCTTGACCACTGGAATGCATGTTGAACTTCTCACTCCGAATCGATCGATCTAGCTAAGGGGATCGATCGATCCTCCTTGCGTATTCCACAACACAATTTTTTTTTTTTCAAAAACCCGAAAACTCAAACTGAAATTCAAAGTTAGTAATAAAAGAAATCAAATTGAAAAAGTTAGAAAACGTACCAGTGGGTTGCCTCCCACTAAGCGCTTGGTTAAAGTCTTTAGCTTGACTTGGATCTCATGTGTCAGTCAGGAAGATGAGCATGAGAACTTTCTCCAAAACAAGCTCCCCAATTAGTAAACTTCAGCCTCAGAACCTTGCTCAACATAGCTTTCACAGCTTTTTCACCTTTCTCTTTCAGCTCAGATGTGAGAATAGCTCTAACTTTGGAAAAAGGTTTCGAAATCCCTTTGGACTTCACCTTGTACTCAATCGTGTCACCAACACGTCTCTGAGGTTTTAAAACCATATGAGAATCGCCCTTGATTCTTTGGCTCGTCACCTTCTCCTTTACCCTGCTCTTTTGACTAGTCTTCTTTGTTCTGATAAGAGGGTCTCCATCTAGGACTTCCTTGACCTCACTCTTATCATTGAAATTTCTCTTTGTCACCATTTTCAGCTTATCTCCATTGATAACGGTAACACATGATGCAAGTTTGGCTGCTTCATTAGTGGGTATAGCTTTGTAGAAGACCTGCTTGTCAATATTAGAGAACGAGACTCTTCTATTAGGCAAATTTACAACTGCACCCACTGTCGCCAGAAACGGTCTTCCAAGAATCAAAGGTATACCAGGATCTTCGCTCATCTCCACCACCTGAAAGTCAGTAGGAACAAGTCAATTTCCAACTTGAACATGTAAATTATGAATAGTACTTGTGGAACCTTGGTGGAAGAGTCTGCAAACTTAAGAGATATATTAGCAGCTCTCATCGTAGTAATCCCAAGCTTCTCTACAATAACCTTAGACATGAGATTGATAGAAGACCCAGAATCGCAGAGAGATTCTTTAAATTCAACTCTTGCAATGGAGCATGGAACAACAAACATCCCAGGGTCTTCTAGCTTTGGCAACTGCTTCATTGGAGATGATGTATTCCTTGCTTCAGTAAAGAGAGCATTGACTACTGTGAGATTCTTCTTGGTATCCTTGGAAAACTCGCGATATGCAGGGTCAACTCTAAATGCCTCTTCAAAAGAGATTTCAGGAGGAAGCTCATTCACAATCTTATTAAACCCAGCCAGCTTCTTTTCATCAATCTCATATTTCAGTCTCTGAGGGTATGGGATCCTAGGGATGTATGGTAATGATTCGACAGCCTCTTCTGCTGTCTTTGGTGTAAGCGATGCTGAGACAGTCTCCACCTCACTCTGAACTAATATCACATTGCAGTGTTCTCTGGGATTTGTTTCAACTTTTCCTGGAAGAGTCACTGGTGGTCGCTTAGTTGATGCCGAGATCTGAGCTACCTGAGTGTCAAGCCTCTTCACGTGGTTGCAAACAACTTCAAGTCTACCATTGAGATCCGAGTACATGGCGTCTACCTGCGTTTTGATTTCAGTGGCAGACTTCTGTTGATTAACCATTAGCTGCTGCATCATAACCTTAAGTTCATCCTGAGAAGTACTTTCAGAGCTCGCAGGAGCCTGAAA
Organism: Arabis hirsuta; assembly: GCA_964056655.1. Taxonomy (NCBI): domain Eukaryota; kingdom Viridiplantae; phylum Streptophyta; class Magnoliopsida; order Brassicales; family Brassicaceae; genus Arabis; species Arabis hirsuta. The sequence continues at coordinate 19,366,931 of OZ053301.1, forward strand.
GTTAGAAAATTGTGGTTTCTGTCGAACTCCCCCTTGAAACTGATTCTGACCTTGGTTTGGGTGCCTCCTATAGTTCTGGGTGACTCCTTCTTCACCCAGCTCCTCAGAAAATGGTTCACCATTCTTATCTACAAAGTGAACCGTCCTTTGGTTCCCTTTGAGCAACAAGTTGACCTTAGCAGTAAGGTCATCAATCTTTTGGGAATCCATTCCACTAGATTTCGTGGTCCTCTCATACCCCTGCGACTTGTTGCTAGAAGTCATAGCCAAGTTCTCGATGAGCTTATACTCACCCTCTCTGGTCTTAGTCATAAAATTACCATCACTCGCATCATTCAGAGCATTCATGTAATCCCAATCAATACAATCATAGAAGATACCCAACAAGTTTTCATCGGTAAACCCATGGTGTGGACACTCTCTCTTGTACTCTTTGAACCGTTCCCATGCCTCACAAAAAGACTCTCCTGAATGTTGCTGGAAAGAGGAGATCTTGTTCCTTAGGCTCGCAGTCTTGGATTTGGTGTAGAAGTGGTCCAAGAACGCTGCTCTACATTGTACCCAAGTCGTGATGGATCCATCAGGTAGAGACTTGAGCCAACGGGAAGCTTTGTCTGCGAGTGAGAAAGGGGAAAGCTTGCACTTCAAGAAATCCGGGTTCATCCCATTAGAACTCGTCGTGGAGCAGATCTCCTCGAAGTTTTCTATATGGTCCATCGGAATTTCTGCAGGCAGTCCATGAAACGAGTGCTGCTTGACCAGCAATATCATCTGAGGCTTTATCTCATATCTTGCCTCTCAACAGCAGGTGGAACAATAGTAGCTCGGTTCCGATAGAAAGCATGGGGATTGTCCATATCCCCAATGGCACGCTGCTGCTCACGAGCACGTTTCTACTGTTGTTCACGGGCATATTGCTGCTGCATCTGAGCCATCTGCTCTTACAACCTCTGCAGCTCCGCAACCATATCAGTTTCGCCTTGTCCGCCCATGTTGACGAGATTAGGCCTTGTGCGTCTGTTTTCTCGTTCTAGTCTCGCGAGTTCCGGGTTACTCAGAGTTGCAAGGGGAATTTCGCAATTACGCCTTGTTGTCCTCGAGTTCATACACCTGAAACACACGCAAAAGAAACAAAAGAACGATTTTAGTACTTAGTCTAAAATCGTAAACGAAAATTAGAGGTATCGAGTTGGTCCCCGTCGCAACGGCGCCAATTTGATGAAAAGGGTTTTAACCGGTTTCAAAAGATTAAAACCTAGATTCACTAATTCGATGTAAATTTCGGTTATAAAACAGTAAATGGAAAGGCGTTAGGTCAAGGGATAATTCTCAGGGATTAGGATATCAAAACCAAGCAATTATTCAGGATATCAAGTTATGAACCAATCTAGAACTCAACCATAGATTCAAGAGGACCCACTGTCGTGGCATCAACTACTTCAACAATCAATTTGAAACGACCCGATCCAAAAATTTAAAACTTTTGGGATTAAAAACCCGGATTATCATTATCACAAACAAAATCCTCAACGGTCCAATCGAACATGCGGAAAACATAACAATTACATTAAGTCAACAACACAACAATTTAACGAATCTCATACTTCATTAAATTACTAACCAATTCAATCCAATAACACTAACACAGGGTTCCAGAATTTACTAGCAACCTAGCAATTCTGTAACAACACTAATTGAGACCCTAAATCATCTCTTCTTCCTCGCCACGATTTCACGATCACATTTTCTCTTTACCTGCAACACATGGCAAAAAGAGTTGTGTGAGTATTATCACAAATACTCAGCGCTGCGGTCATCCTGTCTACGTGTTATTTAAGTATAGACATAACAATCAATAAAATACCAGGATGAGGATACAAGCAAACAACAAGAACAACCAACACGAACAAGTACAGGGACTCTGTGTCGATCAACACAACCTCTAGGTGTCGATCGGCATGACTCTATACTGTGTCGATCGACACAACCACCCAGAATCGAGCCTATCCTCTCGTGGCTCGAATCCGTCGCGATTCATCGAGTCGTCTGCACAATTCCAATCACAGAACACACGAAAACAACAAACAACCGCATTCCATCAATTCCTATGCCCACACAACCCACGATCACGCACTCACCTCGAAGAATCGAAATGAGAATGGGACCAACGGTTACAAAACAACTCTCACACGACGAACCACTGGTCCAAAACCAAAACGGATGACTGTTCTGGAAACTAGACAGACACAGCTACGCGTCGGTATGCGGATCGCCTCTGAATCCATCTGGTTCGATCGGATATCAACCCCGAAGCCGACTGATCGCAGACAACCTATCTGCACAGACCCATCGAGTTCAAACAGCCATAACTCGAAGAATAATCAACGAAAAGACGAACCATTTTCTCCTACATCAAGAGCAGAGATCGGAGAACTTACCCACCCCAATCCTCCTTGAATTACCCAGCCGTTTGCCCTCTCAAACTTCTGAACAGAAGCTGTCCTTCACCCTCAATACACACAACTCACAACCTCTCTTGATTCTCTCTCAAGTCCTCCTGTTCTTCTCAACAAAACGCGGCCAAACCTCCTTTTTCTGCCTTATATATCGAACCCTAGGGTTCCCTAAACCGGCCCACCAAAACCAGACAATTAAATCGAACCTGTCGGTCCAATTTCAACCCGTGTCGATCGACATACACCTCTGTGTCGATCGACATACCCACCAAAATTCCACTCTTTGGTTCACGGGTGTTACAATTCTCCCCCACTAACACGAATTCGACCTCGAATCCTGCGACACCATCGCACTATGGTCACAAATACCGGACCCGAACCCGGCTTACCCTTCGAGATCACACTCGAACCACATCACCCCGTCTCACTAAAGTTCGCACTTCCGTCTAAAACCCGACCAGATTCCCCCGGAATATCCACGATGCAACGTCCCCTGGTCCCGATCAGAGCTGCCCGATTGACCGCCCAACAATCAAACAAGAACAAGCACGACCAACCGTTGACCCCGAATTGGACCAAATGATCGCACAACAATCAAAAAAGAACATGTACGACCAACGGCGTTACATATATTACCAGGGTTGTCCGAACCTGGTTCTACACGTTAGCAAAGAACCTTAGATTCGACATCCAATCCACTCTCTTGACCCTCGGTCAACACCACTCGAGATCACACCTGATCCCCGAGCTCTACCAGGCTAATACTAGCTCCATTGCACCGTCTCACCACTGCTGCAATCCTGACCCCACCTGATCAGCACCACCTGAGATCCACTCCCGATCCCCGAAGTTCATCCAGTCTAATGCTTATAACCACATTACAGATACTATTGCTCATACTCATATCTATATACAACACTCCGCTCTCAGGATCGTCACCCCTTGAGCTCTCGAAGTATATCATACCCCTCCACCTTCAGGATCGCCGCCCATCTGGTTCTCGGTATGCTCCAGCCCCACTCACTCTCAGGACACATAGTCCGTCAAGCTCGGCTGCAGAGGAATCACACATCCCCTGGAGAGGCTTCGGCCCCTCAAAGTATATGCAAAGGAACCACTTCCCCTGGAGAGAACATCACTGTCCCCTCAAGTATACCCAGGAGACCCACGATCCCCTGGGGCAATCTTAGGCACCTGTTGACTGAAATCACCTCTCGTGGCCATACGAAACCACCCAACCACCAGGGTGTCTCACAGAGTCCCTGGAAAAGATGATTCTAACTCACATAAAACCTCTTTTCCAGACTCCCCCTAGGAAATAGACAAGTTCTAATGCGCGTAGAGCTTACATTTCCAGCCACTCCTGGAACATGTACAGTCTCATTTCCAGCCACTCCTGGAACATGAACGATCTTACATTTCCAGCCACTCCTGGAACATGAACGATCTCATTTCTAGCCACTCCTAGAACATGAACTGTCTCATTTCTAGCCACTCCTAGAATATGAGAAGCTCTAAGCCGCGTAAAACTTCTATTCCTAGCCACCCTAGCCGATAGGCAAGCTCTAACTCACATAGAACTTCTACCGCTAGATAATCTTCCTAGAACATGGACAGCTCTAACTCACATAGAACTTCCATTTCTAGCCTCCCTAGCCGATAGACAAATTCCAACTCACATGGAACTCTATCGCTAGCCTCCACATGACCTACCAGTCATCACAATCCATGACATCACCCGTCATACCATAAGAACTCCCATCTTATAGCACATTTAATAAGGAAAACTCATCTTATTAAATCTTAACAATGTATTCTCATTACAACAACAACAAAATACAAAATCACAATCATAGCAACATGCTAATACAGACTCTGAAAACCAGAAAAGAACTCAAGCCACCGCTTGCTTCTCGAACCACTTCGAGAACTTCCTCTTCATCGACACTTTTGGTTCCCAAGTCTCCTCCTCACTACCGTCACAGTCCCACACGACTCTCACCAACGGTATACTCTTCCGGCGCAGCACCTTGACTCTCCTCTCGAGAATCCTCACAGGCCTCGCCGCCAACGTCATGTTGGGCTGAAGATCCTCTGGAATCCTCGTCAACACCTCCTCAGACTCATGCAGACACTTCCTCAGCATCAAAACATGGAAGACCTTGTGAAAAGCCTTCATACTCTGAGGTAACTCCAGTCTATAAGCCACCGGTCCGACCCGCTCCACCACTCTGAACGGACCCATAAACCTCGGACTCAGCTTATTCTCTGAAATGGATCTGTTAGGACCCCTCAACATCGCTGCCTTAAGATATACCATATCTCACAGCTCAAACTCCAGCTCCTTCCGTCTCCTATCGGTGTAACTCTTCTGCCGATCCTGAGCCTCTCTCATGTTCAGCCTCAAGACACGGATCTTTTCCGTCGTCTCCTGAACGAAATCTGCACCAAACATGCTCCTCTCCCCCACTTGGGTCCAACATAATGGTGTCCTACACGGCCTCCCATACAGATCCTCATATGGAGCCATTCCAATACTCGCCTGGTAGCTGTTGTTATAAGCAAACTCTACCAGGTTCAGATGATCCGCCCAATGACCACCATAATCCAGTACATACATCTTCAGCAAATCCTCCAATGTCTGAATCGTCCTCTCAGACTGCCCATCCGTCTGAGGATGATACGCGGTACTCATATGCACCTTAGTGCCCATCTCAGACTGTAAAGCTCTTCAGAACTCTGAAGTAAACCTCGGATCCCTGTCTGACACAATACTTGCTGGCACCCCATGCAGCCTCACTATCTCACGCACATACTTCCTAGCCAACACCACCACTCCGTCGGTCTTCTTGATGGCCAGAAAATGTGCTGACTTGGTCAGACGATCCACAATAATCCATATCGCATCATATGTCCACGACACTGGCAGTCCTGTCACAAAATCCATCGTGATCATATCCCACTTCCACTCCGGAATAGGTAAACTCTGCAATAACCCGCTCGGGACCTGATGCTCAGCCTTCACCAGCTGACACACGTTGCACGCTGCAACCCAGCTAGCTACATCCCTCTTCATCCCGACCCAGTGATAATACCGTTTTAAGTCCCGATACATCTTGGTCGCTCCTGGATGAATCGATAACATACTCGAATGAGCCTCCCTCAGGATCTCTTGTCTTAGATCCTCATCCTTGGGTACACAAACCCGCCCGTTCACCAGTATCATCCCACTCGCTGAGACTACATACTCTGAACCGGCCGCCTGGGAAGCATCAATCAAACCCTGATCCTTCTCCTGTGCAACCCGAATCCTGCTTAACAGATCTGCCTGGTTAGCTGCCTCCAACCCCAACGGCTCCTGTGAGATCACACATAACCTCAACGTGCTGATCTCGCTCACCAGAGCCTCCATATCTCGCTCCTGATCTGAAGCTGCCTTCTTCCGACTCAACGCATCTGCAACCAGATTAGCCTTACCCGGATGGTACCCAATCTCCAGGTCATAGTCTGCAACTAACTCCATCCAGCGCCTCTGTCTCTGGTTCAGCTCCGGCTGAGTGAAGAAATACTTCAGACTCTTGTGGTCTGTGAATATCTGCACCTTCCCGCCATACAGATAAGACCTCCAGATCTGAAGTTCAAAGATAACTGCCACCAACTCCAAGTTATGGGTAGTGTAGTTGCACTCGTGCTTCCTCAACTGCCTCGAAGCATACGCAATAACCTTCCCCTGCTGCATCAGCACACAACCCAGACCAACTCCCGAAGCGTCTATATACACCACATAAGGCTCACCCGGCTCGGGTAACGCCAATACAGGTGTACTGGTCAGCATCTCCTTTAGCTTACCAAAACTCTCCTCACAAGCTGAAGACCAAACAAAAGGGACATCCTTCCCTCTTAGCTTCGTCATCAACTGCGCCGTACTCGCGAATCCCTTGACGAACCTCCGGTAATAACCTGCCAACCCAAGAAAACTCCTGATCTCGGTGGCGTTCCTTGGTCTAGGCCAACCTCTGATAGCCTCTATCTTAGCCGGATCCACAGACACTCCCTCTGTAGACACAACGTGGCCAAGAAAGCTCATCTCTCGCTGCCAGAAACTGCATTTACTCAGCTTCGCGTACAGCTTCTGCTCCCGCAACTTCTCCAGAACCAACCTCAAATGCACCTCGTGCTCCTCTGGACTCCTCGAATATACCAGAATATCATCAATGAAGATGATCACGAACACATCCAGATACTCCTGGAATACCCCGTTCATCAACCGCATGAACGCTGCTGGTGCATTCGTCAAACCAGACGGCATCACCACAAACTCATAATGCCCGTACCTCGTCCGAAAGGCCGTCTTCCTGACATCCGCCTCATCGATCGGAATCTGATGGTAACCCGATGCCAAGTATATCTTGGAGAACCAAGTAGCCCTCGCAACTGATCCAACAACTCATCAATGCGCGGTAGAGGATACCTGTTCTTCACAGTGACTCGGTTAAGCCCCTGACAGTCGATACACAACCGGAAACTCCCATCCTTCTTCTTCACAAACAACACCGGTGCTCCCCACGGTGAAACACTAGGCCGGATGAAACCCTTCCCCAATAGATCATCCAGCTGCTTCTTCAGCTCTGCCATCTCTGCTGGAGCCATACGGTAAGGTGCCTTGGATATCGGAGCTGTTTCGGGTTCCAACTCAATCGTAAATGGATCCGACCGCGACGGTGGAAAACCCGACAACGATTGGAACACATCCAGAAAATCCCAAACGTCCTGGATATCCCCAACTGCCATCTGCTGCAGCTTCGGACACTTGGGCTTAATATGCCCAGGCTCCCTGCAGTGATAGCACACCTGAGCACTCCGTGCTGTACTCCTCTGCGGACAACTTGCCACCTAGTGACCCAAGCTCCCGCACCCGAAACATCCTGGACCACTCTGTCCACCCTGACTGGCCCCGGAAGTGCTCTCCCACTTCCTTTTCTGACCCTGAACAGGCTTGCCACCCCTACCCGATCCTGTCTGCTGCTGAGATCTCCTCGACTGCTGCTGTTGCTGCATCGGTGGACTAACCACCAAGACCTGCTCCCTGAGGTCCTCCTCAATCGCAGTCGCAGCCGCAGTCTCCACCAGCTCCGCCCTTGTGGCGAACTTACTCGCCCTGCAGCGAGTCCTCAGCTCGGTACGAAGTCCCCCGAGGAACCTCCTCACCTGGGCCTGCTCGCCCTCCATGCTCCTACCAGCATGTACCAAGAGTCGGCTGAACTCCAGATCAAACTCCCTCACAGTCCGATCTCCCTGAGTCAGGTTCAGAAACCTCGACTCCATCCGGTCCACCGCCTCCTACGGGAAATACTTGGCATTAAACTCAGCCAAGAAATCCTCCCAAGCCATCTCGGCCTGTACCCGCCTAGTCTCGACGCCCCTCCACCAGAGATGTGCGTCACCATCCAAATAGTGAACCGCTAGGTCCACCCTGTATCCCTCTGGACACCCTGTATCCAATCTCCGCCGCCACTCATAGGCCTCCTCTGGCTTGGCACCACCCGAGAAAAACCCGGTGCCAATCCTCTGCATCTGCTCCATCATCCTCAGGTAGGATGGGAGCTCCTCCGCAACCGCCACAACCGGCTGCACCTCAGCCACACCCGGCTAAACACCCGCCACTACTGGCTGAACACCAGCCATCCCCGGCTGAACTCCTAGAACTTGACCCGGAGCCGGCACCCCACCCGGTAACCGCTCCAGAATCAACTGTAGCAGATCAGCCAGACGATCATCTCGGTCTTCGGCCACACCTACGGGAGCACCCCCACCCGGGCCCCCCGCACCACCAGCTACCTTGAGACCCACACTGGCCCCACCAGCCTTCACGCTGGCACCCGTAGCAGTCACACCCACAGACCCCTCCTGAAACGCCTGGGAGTCCACCACCTGCTCCTGCGTGGTCTCCTGGGCCACACTCGCGGCATCAGACTCAACCTGCAGTACTCGACCGCGCCCACCATGACCACCTCAGCCCCCACGGCCCCCACGACCTCTGCCTCTAGCACCTCTAGCCATCACTCTGCACTCACAGCAGACTACTAAGTACTAGAACAACAGAAAATCAACAAACACATACCGTGGAATCTCGTTAAAGGCTCGGAAGAGATGATCTAAGACTCCATACCCACACAACAATCAATCAATTAAATCCTAATCAATCAATCGTACCCGCCCTAGAACCGCTAGGGCTCTGATACCAAACTGAAACGACCCGACCCATAAATTTAAAATTTTTGGGATTAAAAACCCGGATTATCATTATCACAAACGATAATCCTCAACGGTCCAATCGAACATGCGGAAAACATAACAATTACATCAACTCAACAACACAACAATTTAACGAATCCCATAATTCATTAAATTACTAACCAATTCAATCCAACAACCAATTCAATTCCTCGCCACGATTTCACGATCACATTTTCTCTTTACCTGCAACACATGGCAAAAAGAGTTGCGTGAGTATTATCACAAATACTCAGCGATGCGGTCATCCCGTCTACGGGTTATTTAAGTATAGACATAACAATCAATAAAATACCAGGATGAGGATACAAGCAAACACCTCGAAGAATCACTTGTCCAAAACCAAAACGGATGACTGTTCTGGAAACTAGACAGACACAGCTACGCGTCGGTATGTAGATCGCCTCCAGAATCCTTCTGGTTCGATCGGAAATCAACCCCGAAGCCGACTGATCGCAGACAACCTATCTGCACAGACCCATCGAGTTCAAACAGCCATAACTCGAAGAATAATCAACGAAAAGATGAACCGTTTTCTCCTACATCAAGAGAAGAGATCGGAGAACTTACCTACCCCAATCCTTCTTGAATTACCTAGCCGTTTGCCCTCTCAAACTTCCGAACAGAAGCTGTTCTTCACCCTCAACACACACACAACTCACAACCTCTCTTGATTCTCTCTCAAATCCTCCTGTTCTTCTCAACAAAACGCGGCCAACCCTCCTGTTTCTGCCTTATATATCGAACCCTAGGGTTCCATAAACCGGCCCACCAAAACTGGACAATTAAATCGAACCTGTCGGTCCAATTTCAACCCGTGTCGATCGACATACACCTCTGTGTCGATCGACACACCCACCAAAATTCCACTCTTTGGTTCACGGGTGTTACACAATCTAACACCCTAAACTGTCGTTTGAGGTTACAAGGAATGATGAGCATTAAACGTATAGGATCAATTTGTTCACGTGTTGTTTTAGCTTCAAATGTCGTTGGCTAAAGACAACTCGCCCATCTAAGTCAATTCCAGCAATTTACAACACTTTTGATGAGTAAATTCAACCTAAAATCAGAGGCTAGGTGATCAATCTAGTCTAGGCAATATAATTGACATTAGATGGAGATATCGAATAATGTTTCAAAACCTATCTATGCTTAGTTCATGGATATCTAATCCCATCGAAACCCTCAACCTAATAAAGGAGATTAATCTCATCAAGTCCCGGGGTAAAAAAGATTCAAATGCCTCGGTCCGGTTATGAGCTCATGATCGGTCAAAAACAAAGAATGGATTAATCTTGTCAAGTCCCGGGAAAAAAAGATTCAAATACCTCAGTCTGGTTATGAGTTCATGATCGCTCAAAAAGCAAAGAATTGATTAATCTCGTCAAGTCATGGGAAAAATAGACTCAAATGCCTCTACCCGGTTATGAGTTCATGATCGGTCAAATAACAAATTTATATGCCTCGGTCCGGTTATGAGGTCATGATCCGTCAAAAAAAAAGAATGGATTAATCTCGTCAAGTCCCGAGAAAAAAAGATTCAAATGCCTCTGTCTTGTTATGATCTCATGATCGGTTAAAAAACAAAGAATTGATTAATCTCGTCAAGTCCCGAGGAAAAAAAGATTCAAATGCCTCGGTCCAGTTATGAGCTCATGATCGGTCAAATAACAAAGAATGGATTAATCTCGTCAAGTCCTGGGGAAAAAGATTCTAATGCCTCGGTCCGTTTATAAGCTCATGATCGTCAAAAACCAAAGAATGGATTAATCTCGTCAAGTTCCACGAAAAAACAGATTTAAATGCCTCATTCCGGTTATGAGCTCATGATTGGTCAAATAACACAAAATGGATAAATCTCGTCAAATACCAGGGAAACACATATTAAAATGCCTCAGTCCAGTTATGAGTTCATGATCGGTCAAATAACAAAGAATAGATTAATCTCGTCAAATCCCAGGGAAAACAGATTTAAATGCCTCGGTCCGGTTATGAGCTCATTATCAAGTTTCGGGACAAAAGAGATTTAAAGGCCTCGGTCTGGTTATGAGTTCATCATCGGTCAAATAACACAAAATGGATTAATCTCGTCAAGTCCCAGGGAAACCAGATTTAAATGCCTCGGTCCGGTTATGAGCTCATTATTGTTCAAATTACAAAGAATAGATTAATCTTATCAAGTCCCGGGGTACAAATAGATTTAAATGCCTCAGTCCGATTATGAGTTCATCATTGGTCAAATAACACAAAATGGATTAATCTTGTCAAATCTCTGGGACAAACAGATTAAAATGCCTCATTCCACTTATGAGCTAATGATCGGTAAAATAACAAAGAATGGATTAATCTCGTTCAATCCCAGGCAAAAAAGATTCAAATGCCTCTGTACGGTTATGAACTCATGATCAGTCAAAAAACAAAGAATGGATTAATCTCGTCAAGTCCCGGGGAAAAATGATTCAAATGCCTCAGTCCAGTTATGAGCTCATGATCGGTCAAAAACAAAGAATGGATTAATCTCGTCAAGTCCCGAGAAAAAAAGATTAAAATGCCTCGGTCCGGTTATATGCTCACGATCAGTCAAAAAGCAAAGAATGGATTAATCTCGTCAAGTCCCTGGGAAAAACAGATTTAAATGCCTTTATCTGGTTATGAGTTCATGATCAGTCAAAAACATATTTATATGCCTCGGTCCGGTTATGAGGTCATGATCCGTCAAAAAACAAAGAATGGATTAATCTCGTCAAGTCCCGGGAAAAAAAGATTCAAATGCCTCTGTCTGGTTATAAGCTCATGATATGGTCAAAAAACAAAGAATTGATTAATCTCGTCAAGTCCAGAGGAAAAAAGATTCAAATGCCTCGGTCCGGTTCTGAGCTCATGATCAGTCAAATAACAAAGAATGGATTAGTCTCGTCAATCCCTAGGAAAAACATATTTAAATGCATCGGTCCATTTATGAGGTCATGCTCGGTCAAAAAACAAAGAATGAATTAATCTCGTCAAGTCCCGGGAAAAAAAGATTCAAATGCCTCTGTCTGGTTATGTGCTCATGATCGGTTAAAAAAAGAATGGATTAATCTCGTCAAGTCCAGGGGAAAAAAGATTCAAATGCCTAGGTCCGGTTATGAGCTCATTATCGTTCAAATAACAAAGAATGGATTAATCTCGTCAAGTCTAGTGGAAAAAAGATTCTAATGCCGTTGTCCGGTTATGAGCTCTTGATCGTTCAAAAAACAAAAATAGATTAATTTCTTCAAGTCCCAGAAAAAACAGATTCAAATGCCTATGTCCGGTTATGAGCTTATGATAGGTCAAATAACAACAAATGGATTAATCACGTCAAATCCAGGGGAATAAAAGATTCAAATGCCTCTGTCTGGTTATGAGCTCATGATCGGTCAAAAAACAAAGAATGGATTAATCTAGTGAAGTCCTGGGAAAAACATATTCAAATGCCTCAGTCCAGTTATGAGTTCATGATCGGTCAAATAACAAAGAATAGATTAATCTCGTCAAATCCCGGGGAAAATAGATTTAAATGCCTCGGTCCAGTTATGAGCTCATTATCAAGTTCTGGGATAAAAGAGATTTAAAGGCCTCGGTCCGGTTATGAGTTCATGATCGGTCAAATAACACAAAATGGATTAATCTCGTCAAGTCTCGGGGAAACCAGATTTAAATGCCTCGGTCCGGTTATGAGCTCATTATTGTTCAAATTACAAAGAATGGATTAATCTTATCAAGTCCCGGGGTACAAATAGATTTAAATGCCTCAGTCCGGTTATGAGTTCATGATTGGTCAAATAACACAAAATGGATTAATCTTGTCAAATCTCTGGGACAAACAGATTAAAATGCCTCATTCCACTTATGAGCTAATGATCGGTAAAATAACAAAGAATGGATTAATCTCGTTCAATCCCAGGCAAAAATGATTCAAATGCCTCTGTACGGTTATGAACTCATGATCAGTCAAAAAACAAAGAATGGATTAATCTCGTCAAGTCCCGGGGAAAAATGATTCAAATGCCTCAGTCCGGTTATGAGCTCATGATCGGTCAAAAACAAAGAATGGATTAATCTCGTCAAGTCCAGGGGAAAAAAGATTCAAATGCCTAGGTCCGGTTATGAGCTCATTATCGTTCAAATAACAAAGAATGGATTAATCTCGTCAAGTCTAGTGGAAAAAAGATTCTAATGCCGTTGTCCGGTTATGAGCTCTTGATCGTTCAAAAAACAAAAATAGATTAATTTCTTCAAGTCCCAGGAAAAACAGATTCAAATGCCTATGTCCGGTTATGAGCTTATGATCGGTCAAATAACAACAAATGGATTAATCACGTCAAATCCAGGGGAATAAAAGATTCAAATGCCTCTGTCTGGTTATGAGCTCATGATCGGTCAAAAAGCAAAGAATGGATTAATCTAGTGAAGTCCTGGGAAAAACATATTCAAATGCCTCAGTCCAGTTATGAGTTCATGATCGGTCAAATAACAAAGAATAGATTAATCTCGTCAAATCCCGGGGAAAATAGATTTAAATGCCTCGGTCCAGTTATGAGCTCATTATCAAGTTCTGGGATAAAAGAGATTTAAAGGCCTCGGTCCGGTTATGAGTTCATGATCGGTCAAATAACACAAAATGGATTAATCTCGTCAAGTCTCGGGGAAACCAGATTTAAATGCCTCGGTCCGGTTATGAGCTCATTATTGTTCAAATTACAAAGAATGGATTAATCTTATCAAGTCCCGGGGTACAAATAGATTTAAATGCCTCAGTCCGGTTATGAGTTCATGATTGGTCAAATAACACAAAATGGATTAATCTTGTCAAATCTCTGGGACAAACAGATTAAAATGCCTCATTCCACTTATGAGCTAATGATCGGTAAAATAACAAAGAATGGATTAATCTCGTTCAATCCCAGGCAAAAATGATTCAAATGCCTCTGTACGGTTATGAACTCATGATCAGTCAAAAAACAAAGAATGGATTAATCTCGTCAAGTCCCGGGGAAAAATGATTCAAATGCCTCAGTCCGGTTATGAGCTCATGATCGGTCAAAAACAAAGAATGGATTAATCTCGTCAAGTCCAGGGGAAAAAAGATTCAAATGCCTAGGTCCGGTTATGAGCTCATTATCGTTCAAATAACAAAGAATGGATTAATCTCGTCAAGTCTAGTGGAAAAAAGATTCTAATGCCGTTGTCCGGTTATGAGCTCTTGATCGTTCAAAAAACAAAAATAGATTAATTTCTTCAAGTCCCAGGAAAAACAGATTCAAATGCCTATGTCCGGTTATGAGCTTATGATCGGTCAAATAACAACAAATGGATTAATCACGTCAAATCCAGGGGAATAAAAGATTCAAATGCCTCTGTCTGGTTATGAGCTCATGATCGGTCAAAAAGCAAAGAATGGATTAATCTAGTGAAGTCCTGGGAAAAACATATTCAAATGCCTCAGTCCAGTTATGAGTTCATGATCGGTCAAATAACAAAGAATAGATTAATCTCGTCAAATCCCGGGGAAAATAGATTTAAATGCCTCGGTCCAGTTATGAGCTCATTATCAAGTTCTGGGATAAAAGAGATTTAAAGGCCTCGGTCCGGTTATGAGTTCATGATCGGAAAAATAACACAAAATGGATTAATCTCGTCAAGTCTCGGGGAAACCAGATTTAAATGCCTCGGTCCGGTTATGAGCTCATTATTGTTCAAATTACAAAGAATGGATTAATCTTATCAAGTCCCGGGGTACAAATAGATTTAAATGCCTCAGTCCGGTTATGAGTTCATGATTGGTCAAATAACACAAAATGGATTAATCTTGTCAAATCTCTATGACAAACAGATTAAAATGCCTCATTCCACTTATGAGCTAATGATCGGTAAAATAACAAAGAATGGATTAATCTCGTTCAATCCCAGGCAAAAATGATTCAAATGCCTCTGTACGGTTATGAACTCATGATCAGTCAAAAAACAAAGAATGGATTAATCTCGTCAAGTCCCGGGGAAAAATGATTCAAATGCCTCAGTCCGGTTATGAGCTCATGATCGGTCAAAAACAAAGAATGGATTAATCTCGTCAAGTCCCGAGAAAAAAAGATTAAAATGCCTCGGTCCGGTTATATGCTCACGATCAGTCAAAAAGCAAAGAATGGATTAATCTCGTCAAGTCCCTGGGAAAAACAGATTTAAATGCCTTTATCTGGTTATGAGTTCATGATCAGTCAAAAACATATTTATATGCCTCGGTCCGGTTATGAGGTCATGATCCGTCAAAAAACAAAGAATGGATTAATCTCGTCAAGTCCCGGGAAAAAAAGATTCAAATGCCTCTGTCTGGTTATAAGCTCATGATATGGTCAAAAAACAAAGAATTGATTAATCTCGTCAAGTCCAGAGGAAAAAAGATTCAAATGCCTCGGTCCGGTTCTGAGCTCATGATCAGTCAAATAACAAAGAATGGATTAATCTCGTCAATCCCTAGGAAAAACATATTTAAATGCATCGGTCCATTTATGAGGTCATGCTCGGTCAAAAAACAAAGAATGAATTAATCTCGGCAAGTCCCGGGAAAAAAAGATTCAAATGCCTCTGTCTGGTTATGTGCTCATGATCGGTTAAAAAAAAGAATTGATTAATCTCGTCAAGTCCAAGGGAAAAAAGATTCAAATGCCTAGGTCCGGTTATGAGCTCATTATCGTTCAAATAACAAAGAATGGATTAATCTCGTCAAGTCTAGTGGAAAAAAGATTCTAATGCCGTTGTCCGGTTATGAGCTCTTGATCGTTCAAAAAACAAAAATAGATTAATTTCTTCAAGTCCCAGGAAAAACAGATTCAAATGCCTATGTCCGGTTATGAGCTTATGATCGGTCAAATAACAACAAATGGATTAATCACGTCAAATCCAGGGGAATAAAAGATTCAAATGCCTCTGTCTGGTTATGAGCTCATGATCGGTCAAAAAACAAAGAATGGATTAATCTAGTGAAGTCCTGGGAAAAACATATTCAAATGCCTCAGTCCAGTTATGAGTTCATGATCGGTTAAATAACAAAGAATAGATTAATCTCGTCAAATCCCGGGGAAAATAGATTTAAATGCCTCGGTCCAGTTATGAGCTCATTATCAAGTTCTGGGATAAAAGAGATTTAAAGGCCTCGGTCCGGTTATGAGTTCATGATCGGTCAAATAACACAAAATGGATTAATCTCGTCAAGTCTCGGGGAAACCAGATTTAAATGCCTCGGTCTGGTTATGAGCTCATTATTGTTCAAATTACAAAGAATGGATTAATCTTATCAAGTCCCGGGGTACAAATAGATTTAAATGCCTCAGTCCGGTTATGAGTTCATGATTGGTCAAATAACACAAAATGGATTAATCTTGTCAAATCTCTATGACAAACAGATTAAAATGCCTCATTCCACTTATGAGCTAATGATCGGTAAAATAACAAAGAATGGATTAATCTCGTTCAATCCCAGGCAAAAAAGATTCAAATGCCTCTGTACGGTTATGAACTCATGATCAGTCAAAAAACAAAGAATGGATTAATCTCGTCAAGTCCCGGGGAAAAATGATTCAAATGCCTCTGTCCTGTTTTGAGCTCATGATCGGTCAAAGACAAAGAATGGATTAATCTCCTCAAGTCCCGAGAGAAAAAGATTAAAATGCCTCGGTCCGGTTATATGCTCACGATCAGTCAAAAAGCAAAGAATGGATTAATCTCGTCAAGTCCCTGGGAAAAACAGATTTAAATGCCTTTATCCGGTTATGTGTTCATGATCAGTCAAAAACATATTTATATGCCTCGGTCCGGTTATGAGGTCATGATCCGTAAAAAAACAAAGAATGGATTAATCTCGTCAAGTCCCGGGAAAAAAAGATTCAAATGCCTTTGTCTGGTTATAAGCTCATGATATGGTCAAAAAACAAAGAATTGATTAATCTCGTCAAGTCTAGAGGAAAAAAGATTCAAATGCCTCGGTCCGGTTCTGAGCTCATGATCAGTCAAATAACAAAGAATGGATTAATCTCGTCAATCCCTGGGAAAAACATATTTAAATGCATCGGTCCATTTATGAGGTCATGCTCGGTCAAAAAACAAAGAATGAATTAATCTCGTCAAGTCCCGGGAAAAAAAGATTCAAATGCCTCTGTCTGGTTATGTGCTCATGATCGGTTAAAAAAAAGAATGGATTAATCTCGTCAAGTCCAGGGGAAAAAAGATTCAAATGCCTAGGTCTGGTTATGAGCTCATTATCGTTCAAATAACAAAGAATGGATTAATCTCGTCAAGTCTAGTGGAAAAAAGATTTTAATGCCGTTGTCCGGTTATGAGCTCTTGATCGTTCAAAAAACAAAAATAGATTAATTTCTTCAAGTCCCAGGAAAAACAGATTCAAATGCCTATGTCCGGTTATGAGCTTATGATTGGTCAAATAACAACAAATGGATTAATCACGTCAAGTCCAGGGGAATAAAAGATTCAAATGTCTCTGTCCGGTTATGAGCTCATGATCGGTCAAAAAACAAAGAATGGATTAATCTAGTGAAATCCTGGGAAAAACACATTCAAATGCCTCAGTCCAGTTATGAGTTCATGATCGGTCAAATAACAAAGAATAGATGAATCTCGTCAAATCCCGGGGAAAATAGATTTAAATGCCTCGGTCCAGTTATGAGGTCATGCTCGGTCAAAAAACAAAGAATAAATTAATCTCATCATGTCCCAGGGAAAAAAGATTCAAATGCCTCTATCTGGTTATGTGCTCATTATCGGTTAAAAAAAAGAATGGATTAATCTCGTCAAGTCCTGGGGAAAAAAGATTCTAATGCCTCGGTCCGTTTATAAGCTCATGATCGTAAAAAAACAAAGAATGGATTAATCTCGTCAAGTTCCACGAAAAAACAGATTTAAATGCCTCGTTCCGGTTATGAGCTCATGATCGGTCAAATAACACAAAATGGATAAATCTCGTCAAATACCAGGGAAAAACATATTCAAATGCCTCAGTCCAGTTATGAGCTCATGATCAGTCAAATAACAAATAATGGATTAATCTTATCAAGTCCCGGGGTACAAATAGATTTAAATGCCTCAGTCCGGTTATGAGTTCATGATTGGTCAAATAACACAAAATGGATTAATCTTGTCAAGTCTCTGGGACAAACAGATTAAAATGCCTCATTCCACTTATGAGCTAATGATCGGTAAAATAACAAAGAATGGATTAATCTCGTTCAATCCCAGGCAAAAAAGATTCAAATGCCTCTGTACGGTTCTGAACTCATGATCAGTCAAAAAACAAAGAATGGATTAATCTCGTCAAGTCCTGGGGAAAAATGATTCAAATGCCTCAGTCCGGTTATGAGCTCATGCTCGGTCAAAAACAAAGAATGGATTAATCTCGTCAAGTCCCGAGAAAAAAAGATTAAAATGCCTCGGTCCGGTTATATGCTCATGATCAGTCAAAAAGCAAAGAATGGATTAATCTCGTCAAGTCCCTGGGAAAAACAGATTTAATTGCCTTTGTCCGGTTATGATCTCATGATCAGTCAAAAACAAAGAATGGATTAATCTCATCAAGTCCCGGGGAAAAAAGATTCAAATGCCTCGGTTCAGTTATGAGCGCATGATGGTTCAAATCACAAAGAATGGATTAATCTTATCAAGTCTCAGGATACAAATAGATTTAAATGCCTCAGTCCGGTTATCAGTTCATGATTGGTCAAATAACACAAAATAGATTAATCTGGTCAAGTCCCTGGGATAAACAGATTAAAATGCCTCATTCCAGTTATGAGTTCATGATCGGTAAAATAACAAAGAATGGATTAATCTCGTTAAATCTCAGGGAAAAGATTCAAATGCTTTTGTCCGGTTATGAACTCATGATGAGTCAAAAAACAAAGAATGGAATAATCTCGTCAAGTTCCAGGGAAAAAAGATTCAAATACCTCGGTCCGATTATGAGCTCATGATCGGTCAAATAGCAAAGAATGCATTAATCTCGTCAAGTCCCAAGAAAAAAAGATTAAAATGCCTCGGTCCGGTTATATGCTCACGACCAGTCAAAAAACAAAGAATGAATTAATATCGTCAAGTCCCGGGACAAAAAGATTCAAATTGCTCTGTCTAGTTATGTGCTCATGATCGGTAAAAAAAAAGAAAGGATTAATCTCGTCAAGTCCCGGGGAAAAAAGATTGAAATGCCTCGGTCCGGTTATGAGCTCATGATCGGTCAAATAACAAAGAATGGATTAATTTCGTCAAGTCCCAGGGAAAAATAAATTTATATGCCTCGGTCCGGTTATGAGGTCATGATTGGTCAAAAAACAAAGAATTGATTAATCTCGTCAAGTCCAGGGAAAAAAAGATTCAAATGCCACGGTCCGATTATGAGCTCATGATCACTCAACTAACAAAGAATGGATTAATCTCATCAAGTCCCTGGGAAAAACCGATTAAAATGCATCGGTCTATTTATGAGGTCATGCTCGGTCAAAAAACAAAGAATAAATTAATCTCGTCAAGTCTCGGGAAAAAAAGATTCAAATGCCTCTGTCCAGTTATGTGCTCATGATCGGTCAAAAAAAAGAATGGATTAATCTCGTCAAGTCCCGGGGAAAAAAGATTCTATTGCCTTTCTCCGGTTATGAGCTCTTGATCGGTAAAAAAACAAAAAATAGAATAATTTCTTCAAGTGCCAGGAAAAACAGATTCAAATGCCTATGTCCGGTTATGAGCTTATGATCGGTCAAATAACAACAAATGGATTAATCAAGTCAAGTCCCAGGGAAAAATAGATTCAAATGCCTCTGTCCGGTTATGAGCTCATGATCGGTCAAAAAACAAAGAATGGATTAATCTCCTCAAGTCCCGGGGAAAAAAGATTCAAATGCCTCGGTCTGGTTATGAGCTCATGATCGGTTAAATAACAAAGAATGGATTAATCTCGTCAAGTCCTGGGGAAAAAAGATTCTAATGCCTTTGTCCGGTTATGAGCTCTTGATTGGTAAAAAAACAAAATATAGAATAATTTCTTCGAGTCCCGAGAAAAACAGATTAAAATGCCTATGTCCGGTTATGAGCTTATGATCGGTCAAATAACAACAAATGGATTAATCAAGTCAAGTCTTGGGGAAAAATAGATTCAAATGCCTCTGTCCGGTTATGAGCTCATGATCGGTCAAAAAACAAAGAATGGACTAATCTAGTCAAGTCCTGGGAGAAACAGATTTAAATGCCTTTGTCCGGTTTTGAGCTCATGATCGGTCAAATAACAAAGAATGGATTAATCTCGTCAAGTCCAGTGGAAAAAGATTCTAATGTCGTTGTCCGGTTATGAGCTCTTGATCGATCAAAAAACAAAAAAATAGATTAATTTCTTCAAGTCCCGAGAAAAACAGATTCAAATGCCTATGTACAGTTATGAGCTTATGATCGGTCAAATAAGAACAAATGGATTAATCAAGTGAAGTCCCGGGGAAAAAAAGATTCAAATGCCTCTGCCCGGTTATGAGCTCATGATCGATCAAAAAACAAAGAATGGATTAATCTCGTCAAGTCCCGGGAAAAAAAGATTCAAATGCCTCTTTCTGGTTATAAGCTCATGATCGGTCAAAAAACAAAGGATTGATTAATCTCGTCAAGTCCAGGGGAAAAAAGATTCAAATGCCTCGGTCCGGTTATGAGCTCATGATCCGTTATATAACAAAGAATGGATTAATCTCGTCAAGTCCCTGGGAAAAACAAATTTATTTGCCTCGGTCCGGTTATGAGGACATGATCGGTCAAATAACAAAGAATGGATTAATCTCGTCAAGTCCTGGGAAAAAAGATTCAAATGCCTCTGTCCGGTTATGAGCTCATGATCGGTCAAAAAACAAAGAATTGATTAATTTCGTCAAGTCCAGGGGAAAAAAGATTCAAATGCCTCGGTCCAGTTATGAGCTCATGATCGGTCAAAAACAAATAATGGATTAATCTGGTCAAGTCCCCGGGAAAAAGATTCAAATTCCTCTGTCCGGTTATTAGCTCATGATCGGTCAAAAACAAAGAATGGAATAATCTCGTCAAGTCACGGGAAAAAAAGATTCAAATACCTCGGTCCGGTTATGAGCTCATGATCGGTCAAAAAGCAAAGAATTGGTTAATCTCGTCAAGTCCCGGGAAAAATAAATTCAAATGCCTCTTTTCGGTTATGAGCTCATGATCAGGCAAAAAAAAAAGAATGGATTAATCTCATCAAGTCTCGGAAAAAACAGATTTAAATGCCTTTGTCCGGTTATGAGCTCATGATCGGTCAAAAAACAAAGAATTGATTAATTTCGTCAAGTCCAGGGGAAAAAAGATTCAAATGCCTCGGTCCAGTTATGAGCTCATGATCGGTCAAAAACAAATAATGGATTAATCTGGTCAAGTCCCCGGGAAAAAGATTCAAATTCCTCTGTCCGGTTATTAGCTCATGATCGGTCAAAAACAAAGAATGGAATAATCTCGTCAAGTCACGGGAAAAAAAGATTCAAATACCTCGGTCCGGTTATGAGCTCATGATCGGTCAAAAAGCAAAGAATTGGTTAATCTCGTCAAGTCCCGGGAAAAATAAATTCAAATGCCTCTTTTCGGTTATGAGCTCATGATCAGGCAAAAAAAAAAGAATGGATTAATCTCATCAAGTCTCGGAAAAAACAGATTTAAATGCCTTTGTCCGGTTATGAGCTCATGATAGGTCAAATAACAAAGAATGGATTAATCTCGTCAATTCCTAGGAAAAATAAAATGAAATGCCTCTGTCCGGTTATGAGCTCATGATCGGTCAAAAAACAAAGAATGGATTAATCTCGTCAAGTCTCGGAAAAAACAGATTTAAATGCCTATGTCCGGTTATGAGCTCATGATCGGTCAAATAACAAAGAATGGATTAATCTCGTCAAGTCCAAGGAAAAAAAGATTCAAATGCCTCTGTGTGGTAATAAGCTCATGATCGGTCAAAAAACAAAGAATTGATTAATCTCGTCAAGTCCAGAGAAAAAAACATTCAAATGCATCGGTCCGGTTATGAGCTCATGATCACTAAAATAACAAAGAATGGACTAATCTCGTCATGTCCCTGGGAAAATCCGAATAAAATGCATCGGTCCATTTATGAGGTCATGCTTGGTCAAAAAATAAAGAATGAATTAATCTCGTCAAGTCCCGAGAAAAAAAGATTCAAATGCCTCTGTCCAGTTATGAGCTCATGATCGATAAAAAAAAAGAATGGATTAATCTTGTTAAGTCCCGGGGAAAAAAGATTCAAATGCCTAGGTCCGGTTATGAGCTTATGATCGGTCAAAAATCAAAGAATTGTTTTTTCTCGTCAAGTCCCGGGAAAAATAAATTCAAATGCCTATATCCGGTTATGAGCTCATGATCGGTCAAAAACAAATAATGGATTAATCTGGTCAAGTCCCCGGGAAAAAGATTCAAATTCCTCGGTCTGGTTATTTGCTCATGATCGGTCAAAAACAAAGAATGGAATAATCTCGTCAAGTCACGGGAAAAAAAGATTCAAATACCTCGGTCCGGTTATGAGCTCATGATCGGTCAAAAAGCAAAGAATTGGTTAATCTCGTCAAGTCCCGGGAAAAATAAATTCAAATGCCTTAGTCCGGTTATGAGCTCATGATCGGTCAAAAACAAATAATGGATTAACCTGGTTAAGTCACCAGGAAAAAGATTCAAATTCCTCAGTCTGGTTATTAGTTCGTGATCGGTCAAAACCATAGAATGGAATAATCTCGTCAAGTCACGGGGAAAAAAGATTCAAATACCTCGGTCCGGTTATGAGCTTATGATCGGTCAAAAATCAAAGAATTGTTTTTTCTGGTCAAGTCCCGGGAAAAATAAATTCAAATGCCTATGTCCGGTTATGAGCTCATGATTGGTCAAAAAACAAAGAATGGATTAATCTCGTCAAGTCTCGGAAAAAAAAGATTCAAATGCTTCTGTCTAGTTAAAAGCTCATGATCGCTCAAAAAACAAAGAATTGATTAATCTAGTCAAGTCCCGGGGAAAAAAGAATCAAATGCCTCGGTCCGGTTATGAGCTCATGATCGGTCATATAACAAAGAATTGATTAATGTCGTCAAGTCCTTGGGAAAAACAAATTTATTTGCCTCGGTCCGGTTATGAGGTCATGATCGGTCAAAAAACAAAGAATGGATTAATCTCGTAAAGTCCCGGGAAAAAAAGATTCAAATGCCTATGTCTAGTTATAAGCTCATGATCGGTCAAAAAACAAAGAATTGATTAATCTCGTCAAGTCCAGGGGAAAAAATATTCAAATGCCTCGGTCCGGTTATGAGCTCATGATTAGTCAAATAACAAAGAATGGATTAATCTCGTCAAGTCCCTGGGAAAAACATATTTAAATACATCGGTCAATTTATGAGGTCATGCTCGGTCAAAAAACAAAGAATGAATTAATCTCGTTAAGTCCCGGGAAAAAAAAGATTCAAATGCGTTTGTCTGGTATGTGCTCATGATCGGTCAAAAAAAGAATGGATTAATCTCGTCAAGTCACGGGGAAAAAAGATTCAAATGCCTCGGTCCGGTTATGAGCTCATGATCGGTCAAATAACAAAGAATTTATTAATCTCGTCAAGTCCAGTGGAAAAAAGATTCTAATGCCGTTGTCAAGTTATGAGCTCTTGATCGGTAAAAAAACAAAAAATAGATTAATTTCTTCAAGTCCCGGGAAAAACAGATTCAAATGCCTATGTCCGATTATGAGCTTATGATCGGTCAAATAACAACAAATGGATTAATCAAGTCAAGTCCCGGGGAAAAAAGATTCAAATGCCGCTGTCCGGTTGTGAACTCATGATCGGTCAAAAAACAAAGAATGGATTAATCTAGTCAAGTCCTGGGAAAAACAGATTTAAATGCCTCTATCTGGTTATGAGCTCATGATCGGTCAAATAACAAAGAATGGATTAATCTCGTCATGTCCCGGGGAAAAAATATTCTAATGCCGTTGTCCGGTTATGAGCTCTTGATCGGTCTAAAAACAAAAAATAGATTAATTTCTTCAAGTCCCGGGAAAAACAGATTCAAATGCTTATGTCTGGTTATGAGCATATGATCGGTCAAATAACAAGAAATAGATTAATCAAGTCAAGTCCCAGGGAAAAATAGATTCAAATGCCTCTGTCCGGTTATGAGCTCATGATTGGTCAAAAAACAAAGAATGGATTAATCTCGTCAAGTCCCGGGAAAAAAAGATTCAAATGCCTCTTTCTGGTTATAAGCTCATGATCGGTCAAAAAACAAAGGATTGATTAATCTCGTCAAGTCCAGGGGAAAAAAGATTCAAATGCCTCGGTCCGGTTATGAGCTCATGATCCGTTATATAACAAAGAATGGATTAATCTCGTCAAGTCCCTGGGAAAAACAAATTTATTTGCCTCAGTCCGGTTATGAGGACATGATCGGTCAAAAAACAAAGAATGGATTAATCTCATCAAGTCCTGGGAAAAAAGATTCAAATGCCACTGTCTGGTTATAAGCTCATGATCGGTCAAAAAACAAAGAATTGATTAATTTCGTCAAGTCCAGGGGAAAAAAGATTCAAATGCCTCGGTCCGGTTATGAGCTCATGATCAGTCAAATAACAAAGAATGGATTAATCTTGTCAAGTCCCTGGGAAAAACATATTTAAATGCATCAGTCCATTTATGAGGTCATGCTCGGTCAAAAAACAAAGAATAAATTAATCTTGTCAAGTCCCGGGAAGAAAAGATTCAAATGCCTCTGTCCGGTTATGTGCTCATGATCGGTAAAAAAAAAGAATGGATTAATCTCGTCAAGTCCCGGGGAAAAAATATTCAAATGCGTCGGTCCGGTTATGAGCTCATGATCGGTCAAATAAAAAAGAGTGGATTAATCTCGTCAAGTCCTGTGGAAAAAAGATTCTAATGCCGTTGTCCGGTTATGAGCTCTTGATGAGTCAAAAAACAAAAAATAGATTAATTTCTTCAAGTCCCAGGAAAAACAGATTCAAATGCCTATGTCCGGTTATGAGCTTATGATCGGTCAAATAAGAACAAATGGATTAATCAAGTCAAGTCCCGGGGAAAAAAATATTCAAATGCCTCTGCCCGGTTATGAGCTCATGATCGGTCAAAAACAAAGAATTGACTAATCTTGTCAAGTCCCGGGAAAAAAAGATTCAAATGCCTCTGTCTGGTTATAAGCTCATGATCGGTCAAAAAACAAAGAATTGATTAATCTCGTCAAGTCCAGGGGAAAAAAGATTCAAATGCCTCGGTCCGGTTATGAGCTCATGATCAGTCAAATAACAAAGAATGGATTAATCTCGTCAAGTCCCTGGGAGAAACATATTTAAATGCTTCAGTCCATTTATGAGGTCATACTCGGTCAAAAAACAAAGAATGAATTAATCTGGTCAAGTCCCGGGAAAAAAAGATTCAAATGCCTCTATCCAGTAATGAGCTCATGATCGGTCAAAACACAAAGAATGGATTAATCTAGTCAAGTCCTCGGAAAAACAGATTTTAATGCCTTTGTCCGGTTATGAGCTAATGATCATTCAAATAACAAAGAATGGATTAATCTCGTCAAGTCCTGGGAAAAGCAGATTTAAATGCCTCTATCCGGTTATGAGCTCATGAACGGTCAAAAAACAAAGAATTGATTAATCTCATCAAGTCCCGGGGTAAAAAAGATTCTAATGCCTTGGTCCGGTTATGAGCTCATGATCGATCATATAACAAAGAATGGATTAATCTCGTCAAGTCCCTGGGAAAAACAAATTTATTTGCCTCGTTCCAGTTATGAGCTCATGATCGGTCAAAAAACAAAGAATTGATTAATCTCATCAAGTCCTGGGGTAAAAAAGATTCAAATGCCTCGGTCCTGTTTTAAGCTAATGATCGGTCAAAAAACAAAGAATGGATTAATCTATTCAAGTCCAGGGAAAAATAGATTTAAATGCCTCTGCCCGGTTATGAGCTTATGATCGGTCAAATAACAAAGAATGGATTAATCTCGTCAAGAACCGGAGAAAAATATTTAAATGCTCTATCAAGTTATGAGCTCATGAACGGTCAAAAAATAAAGAATTGATTAATCTCATCAAGTCCCGGGGTAAAAAAGATTCAAATGCCTTTGTCTGGTTATGAGCTCATGATCGGTCAAATAATAAAGAATGGATTAATCTCGTCAAGTCCTGGGAAAAACAGATTTAAATGCCTCTGTCCGGTTATGAGCTCATGATCGGTCAAAAAACAAAGAATTGATTAATCTCATCAAGTCCCGGGGTAAAAAAGATTCAAATGCCTCGGTCCGGTTATGAGCTCATGATCGGTCATATAACAAAGAATGGATTAATCTCGTCAAGTCCCTGGAAAAAAAAATTTATTTGCCTCAGTCCGGTTATGAGGTCATGATCGGTCAAAAAACAAAGCATGGATTAATCTCGTCAAGTCCTGGGAAAAAAAGATTCAATTGCCTTTGTCTAGTCATGTGCTCATGATCGATCAAATAACAAAGAATGGATTAATCTCGTCAAGTTCCGGGGAAAAATATTTAAATGCTCTATCCGGTTATGAGCTCATGATCGGTCAAAAAGCAAAGGATAGATTAATCTCTTCAATTCCCGGGGGAAAAAGATTCATATGCCTCGGTACGGTTATGAGGACATGATCGGTCAAATAACAAAAAATAGATTAATCTCATCAAGTCCCGGAGAAAAAATATTCAAATGCCTATGTCTGGTTATAAGCTCATGATCGGTCAAAAAACAAAGAATTGATAAATCTCGTTAAGTCCAGGGGAAAAAAGATTCAAATGCCTCGGTCCGGTTCTGAGCTCATGATCAATCAAATAACAAAGAATGGATTAATCTCGTCATGTCCCGAGAAAAAAGATTCAAATGCCTCTGTCTGGTTATAAGCTCATGCTCGGTCAAAAAACAAAGAATTGATTAATCTCGTCAAGTCCAGGGGAAAAAAGATTCAAATGCCTCTGTCCGGTTATAAGCTCATGATCGATCAAAAAAGAATGGATTAATCTCGTCAAGTCCCGGGGAAAAAAGATTAAAATGCCTCGGTCCGGTTATGAGCTCATGATCGGTCAAATAACAAAGAATGGATTAATCTCGTCAAGTCGCGGGGATAAAAGATTCTAATGCCTTTGTCTGGTTATGAGCTCTTGATCGATCAAAAAACAAAAATAGATTAATTTCTTCAAGTCCCGGGAAAAACAGATTCAAATGCCTATGTCCGGTTATGAGCTTATGATCGGTCAAATAACAACAAATGGATTAATCAAGTCAAGTCCCGGGGATAAAAGATTCAAATGCCTCTGTCCGTTTATGAGCTCATGATCGGTCAAAAAACAAAGAATTGATTAATCTCATCAAGTCCCGGGGTAAAAAAGATTCAAATGCCTCGGTCCGGTTATGAGCTCATGATCGGTCATATAATAAAGAATGGATTAATCTCGTCAAGTCCCTGGGAAAAAAAATTTATTTGCCTCGGTCCGGTTATGAGGTCATGATCGGTCAAAAAACAAAGCATGGATTAATCTCGTCAAGTCGTGGGAAAAAAAGATTCAAATGCCTTTGTCTGGTCATGTGCTCATGATCGGTCAAATAACAAAGAATGGATTAATCTCGTCAAGTTCCGGGGAAAAATATTTAAATGCTCTATCCGGTTATGAGCTCATGATCTGTCAAAAAACAAAGGATAGATTAATCTCTTCAATTCCCGGGGGGAAAAGATTCATATGCCTCGGTACGGTTATGAGGACATGATCGGTCAAATAACAAAAAATGGATTAATCTCATCAAGTCCCGGAGAAAAAATATTTAAATGCCACTGTCTGGTTATAAGCTCATGATCGGTCAAAAAACAAAGAATTGATAAATCTCGTTAAGTCAAGGGGAAAAAAGATTCAAATGCCTCGGTCCGGTTCTGAGCTCATGATCAGTCAAATAACAAAGAATGGATTAATCTCGTCAAGTCCCGGGAAAAAAAGATTCAAATGCCTCTGTCTGGTTATAAGCTCATGCTCGGTCAAAAAACAAAGAATTGATTAATCTCGTCAAGTCCAGGGGAAAAAAGATTCAAATGCCTCTGTCCGGTTATAAGCTCATGATCGATCAAAAAAAAGAATGGATGAATCTCATCAAGTCCCGGGGAAAAAAGATTAAAATGCCTCGGTCCGGTTATGAGCTCATGATCGGTCAAATAACAAAGAATGGATTAATCTCGTCAAGTCCCGGGGATAAAAGATTCTAATGCCTTTGTCTGGTTATGAGCTCTTGATCGATCAAAAAATAAAAATAGATTAATTTCTTCAAGTCCCGGGAAAAACAGATTCAAATGCCTATGTCCGGTTATGAGCTTATGATCGGTCAAATAACAACAAATGGATTAATCAAGTCAAGTCCCGGGGATAAAAGATTCAAATGCCTCTGTCCGTTTATGAGCTCATAATCGGTCAAAAAACAAAGAATGGATTAATCTAGTCAAGTCCTGGGAAAAACATATTTAAATGCCTCTGTCCGGTTATGAGCTCATGATCGGTCAAATAACAAATAATGGATTAATCTCATCAAGTCCCGGGGAAAAAAGATTCAAATGCCTCTGTTTGGTTATGAGCTCATGATCGGTCAAAAACATCGAATTCATTAATCTCATCAAGTCCCGGGGAAAAAAAGATTCAAATGCCTTAGTCCGGTTATGAGCTCATGATCGGTCATATAACAAAGAATGGATTAATCTTGTCAAGTCCCTGGAAAAAAAGATTCAAATGGCTCTGTCCGGTTATGAGCTCATGATCGATCAAAAAAAAAGAATGGATTAATCTTGTTAAGTCCCGGGGAAAAAAGATTCAAATGCCTAGGTCCGGTTATGAGCTCATGATCGGTCAAATAAATAAGAATGGATTAATCTCGTCAAGTCCCGGAGAAAAAAGATTCTAATGCCTTTGTCTGGTTATGAGCTCATGATCGGTGAAAAAATAAAAAAAATAGATTAATTTCGTCAAGTCCCGGGAAAAACAGATTCAAATGCCTATGTCCAGCGATGAGCTTATGATCGGTCAAATAACAACAAATAGATTAATCAAGTCAAGTCCCGGGGAAAAAAAGATTCAAATGCGTTTGTCCGGTTATGAGCTCATGATCGATCAAAAAAAAAAGAATGGATTAATCTCGTCAAGTCCCTGAAAAAAAAAGATTCAAATGCCTCGGTCCGGTTATGAGCTCACGATCGGTCAAAAACAATGAATGGATTAATCTGGTCAAGTCACCGGGAAAAAGATTCAAATTCCTCGGTCCGGTTATGAGCTCATGATCGGTCAAAAACAAAGAATGGATTAATCTCGTCAAGTACCGAGAAAAAAAGATTCAAATACCTCGGTCTGGTTATGAATTCATGATCGCTCAAAAAGCAAAGAATTGATTAATCTCACCAAGTCCCGGAAAAAACAGACTCAAATGCCTCTGCCCGGTTATGAGCTCATGATCGGTCACATAACAAAGAATGATTAGTCTCATCAAATCCCGGGGGAAAAAGATTTAAATGCATCTGTCCCGTTATGAGCTCATGATCGGTGAAAAAAACAAAGAACAGATTAATCCCGTCAAGTCCCAAGAAAAAAAGATTCAAATGCCTCTGTCTGGTTATGAGCTCATGATCGGTCAAAAAACAAAGAATTGATTAATCTCGTCAAGTCCCGAGGAAAAAAGATTCAAATGCCTCGGTCCGGTTATAAGCTCATGATCAGTCAAATAACAAAGAATGGATTAACTCGTCAAGTCCCGGGGAAAAAAGATTCTAATGCCTTTTCCCGGTTATGATCTCTTGATAGGTCAAAAAAAAAAAACTAGATTAATTTCGTCAAGTCCCGAGAAAAACAGATTCAAATGCCTATGTCCGGTTATGAGCTTATGATCGGTCAAATAACAAAACATGGATTAATATTGTCAAGTCCCGGGGAAAAACAAATTCAAATGCCTCTATCCGGTTGTGAGCTCATGATCGGTCAAATTACAAAGAATGGATTAATCTCGTCAAGTCCTGGAGAAAACAGATTCAAATGCCTCTGTCCGGTTATGAGCTCCTGATCGGTCAAAAAACAAAGAATGGATTAATCTCGTCAAGTCTCGAAAAAAATAGATTTAAATGCCTTTGTCCGGTTATGAGCTCATGATCGGTCAAATAACAAAGAATGGATTAATATCACAAGTCCCGGGGGAAAAAGATTAAAATGCCTCTATTCCGTTCTGAGCTCATGATCGGTCAAAAAACAAAGAATGGATTAATCTCGTCAAGTCCCTGAAAAAAAAAGATTCAAATGCCTTGGTCCGGTTATGAGCTCATGATCGGTCAAAAACAAAGAATGGATTAATCTGGTCAAGTCACCGGGAAAATGATTCAAATGCCTCGGTCCGGTTATGAGCTTATGATCGGTCAAATAACAAAGAATGGATTAATCTCATCAAGTCACTGGGAAAAACAGATTTAAATGATTCGGTCCAGTTATGAGGTCATGCTCGGTCAAAAAACAAAGAATGAATTAATCTCGTCAAGTCCCGGGGAAAAAAGATTCAAATGCCTCGGTCCGGTTATGAGCTAATGATCGGTCAAATAACAAAGAATGGATTAATCTCGTCAAGTCTCGGGGAAAAAATATTCTAATGCCTTTGTCCGGTTATGAGCTCATGATCGGTCAAAAAACAAAAAAATAATTAATTTCGTCTAGTTTCGGGAAAAACAGAATAAAATGTCTATGCCCGATTATGAGCTTATGATCGGTCAAATAACAAAAAATGGATTAATCTTGTCAAGTCCTTGGGAAAAACAGATTCAAATGCCTTTGTCCTTTTATGATGTGATCCTAGATGGCTCACAAACTGATTTGGGAGCAATGGAGGTTAAAGACGTTTCTAAAGCTTTGGAAATATCGAATGGAGCGGTTAGAAGGAGCAAAGCGCGGGAGTTAGCTAAAGCCATGGAGGTTAAGCTACGGGAAACTCAAGATGGAGAGCATGGAGCTGCACCAAACTACATCAACTTCATCCAAGCATCCGAAAAAGGTCAAGGTACTCACTAAGTTAGCTAAGTGGAACCGTTTGTACTCTTTTTCCTATGCTTCGGTTTTTCCCATTGGGTTTTCTCAAGCATAGGTTTTAATGAGGCTAATTGTTTCACTTCTCCTATGCTAATTTAGTAGTACTTTCGACCACATTGAAGACTCCATTTGCCTTAGAAGGTTTCAAGATTTTCAAAGAAAAAGGAGCCAAATTTCAAATTTTAAACGTATGCATGTTCAAACTTAGCATTTATTTCCTTTCTCTTTTTTTTGTTATTTCTTTGCTTTGTTTCGAGGTGGAGCCTTTGCTTTCTTCCTCTCTATATATGTTGGACAAAATTGCTTAATAAAAACATCCATGTTTGGTTGTGATAACCTATTTTTCGGATCAAAGTGTTTTCTCTACGGTTTGGTGTGAAGCCAACGAACTCCTTTCTTCCTTGGAAGAATCTGACTATTCTAAGAGTGATTCTACTGAGTAGCAGCCCCTATTTTTCATTCGATCCAGCCATAGATCGTGTGATTTTATCATCTCCATCTTCGTTTCATTCCATCAACCGCAAATCCACTCCTACCGCGACTATCACACCATTTCGCATCATTCCGCAACCTCTGATTCACATACGTCAAAACCAGTAGCTAAGTCACGCCAAAGACAAGATTCTTGTGTTAGGATCACATCAAGTTATGAGCTCATGATCAGTCAAATAAGAACAAATGGATTAATCATGTCAAATCCCGGGGAAAAAAGATTCAAATGCCTCTGTCCGGTTATGAGCTCATGATCGGTCAAAAACAAAGAATGGATTAATCTGGTCAAGTCACCGGGAAAAAGATTCAAATTCCTCGGTCCGGTTATGAGCTCATGATCGGTCAAAAACAAAGAATGGATTAATCTCGTCAAGTACCGGGAAAAAAAGATTCAAATACCTCGGTCTGGTTATGAGTTCATGATCGCTCAAAAAGCAAAGAATTGATTAATCTCGTCAAGTCCCAGGAAAAACAAACTCAAATGCCTCTGCCCGGTTATGAGCTCATGATCGGTCAAATAACAAAGAATGATTAGTCTCATCAAATCCCGGGGTAAAAAGATTTAAATGCATCTATCCTGTTATGAGCTCATGCTCGGTGAAAAAAACAAAGAACGGATTAATCTCGTCAAGTCCCGAGAAAAAAAGATTCAAATGCCTCTGTCTGATTATGAGCTCATGATCGGTCAAAAAACAAAGAATTGATTAATCTTGTCAAGTCCCGAGGAAAAAAGATTCAAATGCCTCGGTCTGGTTATGAGCTAATGATCAGTCAAATAACAAAGAATGGATTAATCTCGTCAAGTCCCGGGGAAAAAATATTCTAATGCCTTTGTCCGGTTATGATCTCATGATAGGTCAAAAAACAAAAACTAGATTAATTTCGTCAAGTCCCGAGAAAAACAGATTCAAATGCCTATGTCCGGTTATGAGCTTATGATCGGTCAAATAACAAAACATGGATTAATATTGTCAAGTGCCGGGGAAAAACAGATTCAAATGCCTCTATCCGGTTGTGAGCTCATGATCGGTCAAATTACAAAGAATGGATTAATCTCGTCAAGGCCTGTGGAAAAAAATATTCTAGTCCGGTTATGAGCTCATGATCGGTAAAAAAACAAAAAAATAATTAATTTCGTCAAGTTTCAGGAAAAACAGATTAAAATGCCTATGCCCGGTTATGAGCTTATGATTGATCAAATAAAAAAAAGTGGATTAATCTCGTCAAGTCCCGGGGAAAAACATATTCAAATGCCTTTGTCCGTTTATGAGCTCATGATCGGTCAAAAAACAAAGAATGCATTAATCGAGTCAAGTCCTTGGAAAAACAGATTTAAATGCCTTTGTCCGGTTATGAGCTCATGATCGGTCAAATAAATAAGAATGGATTAATCTCGTCAAGTCCTGGAGAAAAAAGATTCTAATGCCTTTGTCCGGTTATGAACTCATGATCGGTCAAAAAACAAAAAATAGATTAATTTCGTCAAGTCCCGAAAAAAAACAGATTAAAATGCCTATGCCCGGTTATGAGCTTACGATTGGTCAAATAAAAAAAAGTGGATTAATCTCGTCAAGTCCCGGGGAAAAACATATTCAAATGCCTTTGTCCGTTTATGAGCTCATGATCGGTCAAAAAACAAAGAATGCATTAATCGAGTCAAGTCCTTGGAAAAACAGATTTAAATGCCTTTGTCCGGTTGTGAACTCATGATCGGTCAAAAAACAAAGAATGGATTAATCTAGTCAAGTCCTGGGAAAAACAGATTTAAATGCATCTGTCCGGTTATGAGCTCATGATCGGTCAAATAACAAATAATAGATTAATCTCGTCAAGTCCCAGGGAAAAAAATTCAAATGCCTCTGTTTGGTTATGAGCTCATGATCGGTCAAAAAACAAAGAATTGATTAATCTCATCAAGTCCCGGGGAAAAAAAGATTCAAATGCCTCGGTCTAGTTATGAGCTCATGATCGGTCATATAGCAAAGAATGGATTAATCTCGTCAAGTCCTTGGGAAAAACAGATTTAAATGCCTCGGTGCAGTTATGAGGTCATGCTTGGTCAAAAAAAAAAGAATGAATTAATCTCGTCAAGTCCCGGGAAAAAAAGATTCAAATGCCTAGGTCCGGTTATGAGCTCATGATCGATCAAAAAAAAAGAATGGATTAATCTTGTTAAGTCCCGGGGAAAAAAGATTCAAATGCCTAGGTCCGGTTATGAGCTCATGATCGGTCAAATAAATAAGAATGGATTAATCTCGTCAAGTCCTGGAGAAAAAAGATTCTAATGCCTTTGTCCGGTTATGAGCTCATGTTCGGTCAAAAAACAAAAAATAGATTAATTTCGTCAAGTCCCGAAAAAAAACAGATTCAAATGCCTATGTCCGGTTATGAGCTTATGATCGGTCAAATAACAAAAAATGGATTAATCTCGTCAAGTCCCAGGGAAAAACAGATTCAAATGCCTCTGTTCGGTTATGCGCTCATGATCGGTCAAAAAACAAAGAATGGATTAATCTAGTCAAGTCCTGGGAAAAACAGATTTATATGCCTTTGTCCGGTTATGAGCTCATGATCGGTCAAATAACAAAGCATGGATTATTCTCGTCAATTCCTAGGAAAAATAAATTCAAATGCCTCTGTCCGGTTATGAGCTCATGATCGGTCAAAAATAGAATAATGGATTAATCTCGTCAAGTCCCCGAGAAAAAAATTTAATTGCCTCCGTCCGGTTATAAGCTCATGATCGGTCAAAAACAAATAATGGATTAATGTGGTCAAGTCCCCGGGAAAAAGATTCAAATTCCTCGGTCCGGTTATTAGCTCATGATCGGTCAAAAACAAAGAATGGAATAATCTCGTCTAGTCACGGAAAAAAAATTCAAATACCTCGGTCCGGTTATGATCTCATGATCGGTCAAAAAGCAAAGAATTGGTTAATCTCGTCAAGTGCCGGGAAAAACAGATTCAAATGCCTCTGTCCGGTTATGAGCTCCTGATCGGTCAAAAAACAAAGAATGGATTAATCTCGTCAAGTCTCGAAAAAAACAGATTTAAATGCCTTTGTCCGGTTATGAGCTCATGATCGGTCAAATAACAAAGAATGGATTAATATCACAAGTCCCGGGGGAAAAAGATTAAAATGCCTCTATTCCGTTCTAAGCTCATGATCGGTCAAAAAAACAAAGAATGGATTAATCTCGTCAAGTCCCAGAAAAAAAAAGATTCAAATGCCTTGGTCCGGTTATGAGCTCATGATCGGTCAAAAACAAAGAATGGATTAATCTGGTCAAGTCACCGGGAAAATGATTCAAATTCCTCGGTCCGGTTATGAGCTCATGATCGGTCAAAAATAAAGAATGGATTAATCTCGTCAAGTACCGGGAAAAAAAGATTCAAATACCTCGGTCTGGTTAAGAGTTCATGATCGCTCAAAAAGCAAAGAATTGATTAATCTCGTCAAGTCCCGAGAAAAACAGACTCAAGTGCCTCTGCCCAGTTATGAGCTCATGATCGGTCAAAAAAGCAAAGAATGATTAGTCTCGTTATGAGCTCATGATCGGTCAAAAAAAAAAGAATTGATTAATCTCGTCAAGTCCCGAGGAAAAAAGATTCAAATGCCTCGGTCCGGTTATGAGCTCATGATCGGTCAAAAAACAAAGAATTGATTAATCTCGTCAAGTCCCGAGGAAAAAGATTCAAATGCCTCGGTCCGGTTATGAGCTCATGATCAGTCAAATAACAAAGAATGGATTAATCTCGTCAAGTCTCGGGGAAAAAAGATTCTAATGCCTTTGTCCGATTATGATCTCTTGATAGGTCAAAAAACAAAAACTAGATTAATTTTGTCAAGTCCCGAGAAAAACAGATTCAAATGCCTATGTCCGGTTATGAGCTTATGATCGGTCAAATAACAAAATATGGATTAATATTGTCAAGTCCCGGGGAAAAACAGATTCAAATGCCTCTATCCGGTTGTGAGCTCATTATCGGTCAAATTACAAAGAATGGATTAATCTCGTCAAGTCCCGGGGAAAAAAAATATTCTAATGCCTTTGTCCGGTTATGAGCTCATGATCGGTAAAAAACAAAAAAATAATTAATTTCGTCAAGTTTCGGAAAAAACAGATTAAAATGTCTATGCCCGGTTATGAGCTTATGATTGGTCAAATAACAAAAAATGGATTAATCTCGTCAAGTCCCGGGGAAAACAGATTTAAATGCCTCTATCCGGTTATGGACTCATGATTGGTTAAATAACAAAGAAGGGATTAATGTCGTTAAGTCGCGGGAAAAAAAGATTCAAATGCTTCTGTCTGGTTATGAGCTCATGATCGGTCAAAAAACAAAGAATTGATTAATCTCGTCAAGTCCCGGGGAAAAAAGGTTCAAATGCCTCGGTCCGGCTATGAGCTTTTGATCGGTTAAATAACAAAGATTGGATTAATCTCATCAAGTCCCTGGGAAAAACAGATTTAAATGCCTCGGTCCAGTTATAAGGTCATGCTCGGTCAAAAAACAAAGAATGAATTAATCTCGTCAAGTCCTGGGGAAAAAAGATTCAAATGCCTCGGTCGGGTTATGAGATCATGATCGGTCAAATAACAAAGAATGGATTAATCTCATCAAGTCCCGGGAAAAAAATATTCTAATGCCTTTGTCCGGTTATGAGCTCATGATCGGTCAAAAAACAAAAAAATAGTTTAATTTCGTCAAATCCCGGGAAAAACAGATTCAAATGCCTATGTTCGGTTATGAGCTTATGATCGGTCAAATAACAAAAAATGGATTAATCTCGTCAAGTCCCTGGGAAAAACAGATTCAAATACCTTTGTCCGGTTATAAGCTCATGATCTGTCAAAAACAAAGAATGGATTAATCTAGTCAAGTCCTGAGAAAAACAGATTTAAGTGCCTATGTCTGGTTATGAGCTCAAGATCGGTCAATTAACAAAGAATGGATTAATCTCGTCAAGTCCCGGGGAAAAAAGATTCAAATGCCTTTGTCCGGTTATGAGCTCATGATCGGTCAAATAACAAAGAATGGATTAATCTCGTCAAGTCCTAGGAAAAATAAATGCAACTGCCTCGTTCTGGTTATGAGCTTATGATCGGTCAAAAACGAAGAATGGATTAATCTCATCAAGTCCCCGGGATAAAAATTTTAATTCCTCGGTCCGGTTATGAGCTCATGATCGGTCAAAAACAAATACTGGATTAAACTCATCAAGTCCCGGGAAAAAAGATTCAAATGCCTCTGTCCCATTATGAGATCATGATCGGTCAAAAAATAAAGAATGGATTAATCATGTCAAGTCCTGGGAAAAACAGATTCAAAATGCCTATGTCTGGTTATGAGCTCATGATCGGTCAAATAACAAAGAATGGATTAATCTTGTCAAGTCCCGGAGAAAAATAGATTAAAATGAATCCGTCTCGCTATGAGCTCATGATCGGTCAAAAAAGAAAGAATAGATTAATCTCGTCAAGTCCCAGGGTAAAACAAATTCAAATGCCTCGGTCCGGTTATTCGTTCATGATCAATCAAATAACAAAGAATGAATTAATCTTGTCAAGTCTTGGGAAAAAAAGATTCAAATGCCTGTTTCCGATTATGAGCTCATAATTGGTAAAAAAAACAAAGAATGGAATAATCTCATCACATCCCGGGGGAAAAAGATTCAAATGCTTATATCCGGTTATGAGCTCATGATCGGTCAAATAACAAAGAATGGATTAATCTCATGAAGTCTTGGGGAAAAAAGATAATGCCTCTCTCCGGTTATGAGCAAAGGATCGGTCAAATAACAAAGAATGTATTAATCTCGTCAAGTCTCGGGGAAAAACAGATTCAAATGCCTCGGTCCGATTATGAGCTCATGATCGGTAAAATAACAAAGAATGGATTAATCTCGTCAGGTCCCGGGGAAAAAAGATTCAAATGCCTGTTTCCGATTATGAGCTCATAATTGGTAAAAAAAACAAAGAATGGAATAATCTCATCACGTCCCGGGGGAAAAAGATTCAAATGCTTATATCCGGTTATGAGCTCATGATCGGTCAAATAACAAAGAATGGATTAATCTCATGAAGTCTTGGGGAAAAAAGATAATGCCTCTCTCCGGTTATGAGCAAAGGATCGGTCAAATAACAAAGAATGTATTAATCTCGTCAAGTCTCGGGGAAAAACAGATTCAAATGCCTCGGTCCGATTATGAGCTCATGATCGGTAAAATAACAAAGAATGGATTAATCTCGTCAGGTCCCGGGGAAAAAAGATTCTAATGCCTTTGTCCGGTTATGATCTCTTGATAGGTCAAAAAACAAAAACAAGATTAATATCGTCAATTCCCGAGAAAAACAGATTCAAATGCCTATGTCCGGTTATAAGCTTATGATCGGTCTAATAACAAAACATGGATTAATATTGTCAAGTCCCGGGGAAAAACAGATTCAAATGCCTCTGTCCGGTTATGAGCTCAAGATCGGTCAAATTACAAAGAATGGATTAATCTCGTCAAGTCCTGGGGAAAAAATATTCTAATGCCTTTGTCTGGTTATGAGCTCATGATCGGTCAAAAAACAAAAAAATAATTAATTTCGTCAAGTTTCGGGAAAAACAGATTAAAATGCCTATGTCCGATTATGAGCCTATGATCGGTCAAATAACAAAAAATGGATTAATCTCGTCAAGTCCCGGGGAAAAACAGATTCAAATTCCTTTGTCTGGTTATGAGCTCATGATCGGTCAAAAAACAAAGAATGGATTAATCTAGTAAAGTCCTTGGAAAAACAGATTTAAATGCCTCTGTTCGGTTATGAGCTCATGATCGGTCAGATAACAAAGAATGGATTAATGTAGTCCAATCCCGGGAAAAAAAGATTCAAATGCCTCTGTCTAGTTAAACAAAGTATTGATTAATCTCGTCAAGTCCCGAGGAAAAAAGGTTCAAATGCCCTGGTCCGGTTATGAGCTTATGATCGGTCAAATAACAAGGAATGGATTAATCTCACAAGTCCCTGGAAAAAACAGATGTAAATGCCTCGGTCTAGTTATGAGGTCATGCTCACTCAAAAAACAAAGAATGAATTAATCTCGTTAAGTCCCGGGGAAAAAAGATTCAAATGCCTCGGTCCGGTTATGAGCTCATGATCGGTCAAATAACAAAGAATGGATTAATCTTGTCAGGTCCCGGGGAAAAAATTATTCTAATGGCTTTGTCCGGTTATGAGCTCATGATCGGTCAAAAAACAAAAAAATAATTTAATTTCATCAAGTCCCGGGAAAAACAGATTCAAATGACTATGTCCAGTTATGAGTTTATGATCGGTCAAATAACAAAAAATGGATTAATCTCGTCAAGTCCGAGGGAAAAACAGATACAAATGCCTATGTCCAGTTATAAGCTCATTATCTGTCAAAAAACAAAGAATGGATTAATCTAGTCAAGTCCTGAGAAAAACAGATTTAAGTGCCTATGTCTAGTTATGAGCTCAAGATCGGTCAAATAACAAAGAATGGATTAATCTCGTTAAGTCCCGGGGAAATCAGATTCAAATGCCTTTGTCCGGTTATGAGCTCATGATCGGTCAAATAACAAAGAATGGATTAATCTCGTCAAGTCCTAGGAAAAATAAATGCAACTGCCTCGTTCTGGTTATGAGCTTATGATCGGTCAAAAAACAAAGAATGGATTAATCTCGTCAAGTCCCCGGGATAAAAATTTAAATTCCTCGGTCCGGTTATGAGCTCATGATCGGTCAAAAAAAAATAATGGATTAATCTCGTCAAGTCCTGGGAAAAAAGATTCAAATGTCTTGGTCCGATTATGAGCTTATAATCGGTCAAAAAGCAAAGAATTGATTGATCTCGTCAAGTCCCGGGTAAAACAGATTCAAATGCCTCTGTCTGGTAATGAGATCATGATCGGTTAAAAAACAAACAATGGATTAATCTCGTCAAGTCCCGGAAAAATAAGATTTAAATACCTTTGTCCGGTAATAAGCTCATGATCGGTCAAATAATAAAGAATGGATTAATCTCATCAAGTCCCGGGGAAAAAAGATTCAAATGCCTCTGTCCCATTATGAGCTCATGATCAGTCAAAAAATAAAGAATGGATTAATCTTGTCAAGTCCTGGGAAACACAGATTCAAAATGCCTTTGTCTTGTTATGAGCTCATGATCGGTCAAATAACAAAGAATGGATTAATCTTGCCAAGTCCTGGAGAAAAATAGATTAAAATGATTCGGTCTGGTTATGAGCTCACGATCGTTCATGTTATTAGCTCATGATCAGTCAAATAACAAAGAATGATCATGATCAGTCAAAAAACAAATTCAAATGCCTCGGTCCGGTTATTAGCTCTTGATCAGTCAAATAACAAAGAATGAATTAATCTCGTCAAGTCCTGGGAAAAAAAGATTCAAATGCCTGTTTCCGATTATGAGCTCATAATTGGTAAAAAAACAAAGAATGGATTAATCTCATCATGTCCCGGGGAAAAAAGATTCAAATGCTTATATCCGGTTATGAGGTCATGATCGGTCAAATAACAAAGAATGGATTAATCTCGTCAAGTCCCGGGGAAAAAAGATAATGCCTCTCTCCGGTTATGAGCAAATGATCAGTCAAAAACAAAGAATGGATTAATCTCGTCTTGTACCGGGAAAAAAAAAAGATTCAAATGCCTCTGTCTGGTTATGAGCTCATGATCGGTCAAATAACAAAGAATTTATTAATCTCGTCAAGTCCCGGCAGATTCAAATGCCTCGGTCCGGTTATGAGCTCATGATCGGTAAAATAACAAAGAATGGATTAATCTCGTCAGGTCCCGGGGAAAGAAGATTCAAATGCCTCTGTCCGGTTATGAGCCATGATCTGTCAAATAACAAAAAATGGATTAATCTCGTCAAGTCCCGGGGAAAAACAGATTCAAATGCCTCGGTCCGGTTATGAGCTCATGATCGGTCAAATAACAAAGAATGGATTAATCTCGTCAAGTCCCGGGGAAAAAATATTCAAATTCCTATGTCCGGTTATGAGCTCATGATCGGTCAAATAACCAAAAATGAATTAATCTCGTCAAGTTTCGGGAAAAACAGATTCAAATGCCTTTGTTCGTTATGAGCTCATGATAGGTCAAATAACAAAGAATGGATTAATCTCATCAAGTCCATGGGAAAAACTGATTCAAATGCCTTGGTCTGGTTATGAGCTCATGATCGGTCAAAAAACAAAAAATGGGTTAATCCCGTCAAGTCCTGGGGAAAAACAAATTCAAATGCCTCGTTTGGGTTATAAGCTCATTATTGGTCAAATAACAAGGAATGGATTAATCTTCTCAAGTCGTGGGGAAAAACAGGTTCAAATGCCTCGGTCCGCTTATGAGCTCATGATTGTCAATAAACAAAGAATGGATTAATCTCGTCAAGTCCCGGGGAAAAACAGATTTAAATGCTTCGTTCCAGTTATGAGCTCATGATCGGTCAAATAACGCAAAATGGATAAATCTCGTCAAATCGCAAGGTAAAACAGATTCAAATGCCTCGGTCCGGTTATGAGTTCATGATCGGTCAAATAACAAAGAATGGAATAATCTCGTCAAGTCGCAGAGAAAACAGATTTAAATGCCTATGTCCAGTTATGAGCTCATGATTGGTCAAATAGCAAAGAATGGATTAATCTTATCAAGTCCCAGGATAAAATGGATTTAAATGCCTCAGTCCGGTTATGAGTTCATGATCGGTCAAATAACACAAAATGAATTAAACTCGTCAAGTCCCTGGGAAAAATAGATTTAAATGCCTCATTCCGATTATGAGCTCATGATCGGTAAAATAACAAAGAATGAATTAATCTCGTCAAATCCCAGGAAAAGATTTAAAAGCCTCTTCTGGTTATGAGTTCATGATTGGTAAAATAACAAAGAATGGATTAATCTCGTCAAATCCCGGGATAAAACAGATTTAAATGCCTCGGTCCGGTTATGAGTTCATGATTGGTCAAATAACAAAGAATGGATTAATCTCGTCAATTCCTTGGGAAAACAAATTTAAATGCCTCGGTCCGGTTATGCGCTCATGATTAGTCAAATAACAAAAAATGGATTAATCTTGTCTAGTCCTGGGAAAAAACAGATTCAAATGCCTCGGTCCGGTTATGAGTTCATGATCGGTCAAATAACAAAGAATGGATTAATCTCGTCAAGTCCCGAGAAAAAATAGATTTAAATACCTCGGTCCGGTTATGTGCTCATGATCGGTCAAAAAACAAAGAATGGATTAGAAAACTATCTGTCGCTTAGTTTGTTCATTATTAATACAGGGTATATCAATGGAAAAGTCAAGCCAAGAAACACCATGTTCAATGAATGTGAACATTTTGCCAATAAAATAAGACAAATCTCAAAACTTGCCAGCAGATTTGTATACATTATCACCAGTTCCGACAAAAAATCGAACCCGTGGTAGGCACAATCTCTCCATTACCCAAAAAAAAATTCAACCTATTCCTCCTCAATCCTAAAAAAATTTTAAGCCTCCAAAGAAGAAGACAATAACCA
This sequence comes from Arabis hirsuta, assembly GCA_964056655.1. Taxonomy (NCBI): domain Eukaryota; kingdom Viridiplantae; phylum Streptophyta; class Magnoliopsida; order Brassicales; family Brassicaceae; genus Arabis; species Arabis hirsuta. The sequence continues at coordinate 19,408,905 of OZ053301.1, forward strand.
ATCACAGATTTAATTCCCAAAAAACATAGAATATGGGAGTATAATATACTTGACCAATAACAAAAGGCGGGAGATAGAAAGAGTGAAAATCGCGCATATGACCCCTCATGTAAGGATTGCAGGACAAGTAGAGATTCTTGACGAGGAAAGAAGAATACCCTCTTGGTGCCCTAAGCTCAATTGTCTCCCCGACCTTCAATTCCATGTCTGCTTCTGTGGGAATGCCCTCTATCTACTTGCTCAGTATCACTTGCTTGTTCTCCACCACTGCAACTGCTTCCATTTCTAACTCATGAGTGTTTCTCGTTTGCGGAGTCTATTCACTCAAAGGTTGTTGAAGTTTATTGTATATCAATTGATCTCTAGTGACCTAAAAGGGAAAGTCAATTAACAAATGATCCCTTATAACTTGAGTTTTCACTTTATTCTTCTTCCCATATATCATTCTTTTCGATGTCACTTTTATCTTGGTCGTCGAAGATCTCTTTATCGATTTCCAGCAACATTACCACAGAATTGGGCTTCACCATAAGAGAATTCGTGGTAGAATTTTTGAAGTCTTACGGACAGCGTGTGACAAATTTATGAGATTTCTCTTACTACTTATAAAAGTTTTATTCCATAGATTGGCATTATCCAATTTGGATCGTTCTCTCGTTTCTTCAATTTTATTCCATGTAATTGTAGAAAAAAAAAGGCGAGACACCATAATCAAATTCCATGAATCTAAAAATTGAACTAGATTTACTGGGTACAACTGAAAACATATGTACAACTAGAACTATTGGGTACAGCTGAACTAATAAAATCAATTAAACATAAATGGAAAAAAAAATTCGTTACATGTTGCAGCAAAAAAAATCATATGTTTGAAAAAATATAAAAAGTAATTTTGGATATTTAATTGAATTAAAAAAAAAACAAATCAATTTGAAAATAGGATAATAAATAAAATTGGATCAAACCCAATCAAATTAGACCACATGGCATCATTTTCTGGACATATTTAAGTATTTAACACTTGTGCGTCGTCATCTACCACGTAATTAAGACATATGGACCGTTATTTGATACATAGTTGTGCCCAGTTTTTCAATTGTGCAGATTTGTTAATAGTTGTATTTTTGGGGTTTTGCTATTTTTTTAGTTTTACCTTGTTATGAAAAACAAAATTTCGGTTGTACATGTGATTTTTAATTAGAAACACATTTCTTAGGTTTTCATGTCAAAATATGTGGAAGACCACATTTTCTATCAACTTTTGCATAAGAAGGTATAAAGCATTATGAAACCTCTCTTATAAGTATAAGGTGATTGATAGAAGATTCAAAATATGAAATTACATAAATCGAATATTTTTAAAATGTCAGTTATAGAGAAATAAAATAATTGAGATGAAATTTCAAAACAAAAAATAAATATTTATGATTTTTTAATACTAAATACTATTTATTATATGATATGAAACATGTGTTTTACTAGTAAAATAGTTTTTGTTGCCAAAAATACAAATCAATTTTTTTTTAAAGTATTCATTCATCTAGTAAATTACTATTTGTTGTTGACAAGGTATAAATTGTTTTGACATGAAAATTAAAATAGTAAAAAATGAAATAGTAAAAACTTTTTAACCAGTAGTACCCAAAGATCTACTAATCATCAACGATTCACTACGATTCAACCATTGTGGGATGTTACGTTACTTACCCAATGCAATGTTCTAATCGACCCATATACCATCCATTACAATGTGCATCCGAGATAAATAATTATACAAATCCAATTGAAACCTAAATTATGATTGCTCAAATTCTTATTTCGAACAAGAAAAATTGATTAATAAACTAACAACTAGTTCGATTTAAGCTAAAAACACATGCCAATTCAGTTTTAACTTCAACTAAGGTGCTTCAATGGCGGATTCAGATTTAGCTTGATAGCATCTATGGAGGAAGAGAGCAGATTCGCGAACAAGAAGAAGAGAAAGAGAAATGCATTGATTGGTCAATTTTTAATTTTCTTTTTCATTTTTTTTAATTGTTGGTTTGGGTATTTTGGTCTTTTCTGTTTTCGTTAAAGGTTATAGAGTTATATGGATTGTTTGTTGGGGTTGTTGTGGTTAGTTTTATAAGAATTTGATCCAATTGGGAAGGGGCTCTCTCCAGCCTCTCTGACAAGTCATCACTCAAGGTTAGAACACGTGGCAAGCTTCAATTTATTTACTTTCGTTTTCGTCTCTTCCCTTTCCCCAACAACAATGATGGCTCCGTTGATTGTTTACTTACAACCTTTGTGTTTATGACTCTCGATACCGAACGGTAAAGCAAAGGCGTCCGAGCAACTTTCAGTGACCCTTATCGCAATCCCTCTTCTAGGAATTCGTTGGAAAGCTTAGATTTCAAGCGTTGTTTTTTTTTTGTTATCCCTCATTCAATATGGTTGAACTAAATAGCTGAGCAAAAAAAACCCAATCGTGCTTCTTCTTTGTCTTTCAATCAAATCTAGAAAACTCCTATCTATATTTATCATTGAATCATATTTCCCATTTCTATTTCCGTTTACCAATCCGGTTCATCAAATCCTAGAGTTTCAATCATCCCCATGGCTTCTCCTAGTATCATGTAAAGAACTTACGGCTGAATAATGTAAAATATCAAAAAACGATTATGTAAACTATCTTGATTTGTCTTTTTAATATTATGCACGAGTGAAGAGAGTTTTATATTCATATATGCATAGTTGGACTCAGATATGGTGATCTTGAGTTGATTTTTTTGGCATAATTTGATTCGACTGTGTTAGGTAGCCAATTTCTTATGAACTACCACTGACCTTGTCCCATATAAGAAAGTTGAAACTATTCAGAAAATCTAAAACCGAAACTAGAGCTGTTTTAATAAGATTTCCAGGTTCTACTTTATCACTACGGCGACCTTTTACCATAGGCATGTAGTTGAGTTGGAATCTAATTGAGAACTTTGCTCGCCTCCATGAGATTCAGATTTCCCAATCCCTCCTCTCTAGAATTTTGAGCTAAGCTCACTGCTTACTTTTCGATCACATATTGAATGAATGAAAAATCTTTTTATTCAATTGTTTTTACTTCGCCCATCAGTCCAATCCTAGCTCCTTTATTTAATCAAGCTCCTCGCTGTGTAGGACTTGTCCGGTTGTCCTATACAAATAGAAAGAGCGACAAGGAGCTTCTCGCTATTAGTAAAGAGCATGTAGTCAAAACAAGACAGCTATAATGTTATTATTACGTGGGTTTTGCTTGTTGATTTGGGACTCATATATTACCTTGATGAAAAAGGGATGATGCGGAGCTCACATTCTTTTGTCATAGAAACACCTGCACTCGTGAAGCTGTCTTCGCAAAGAAGAGTTGCCTATGTGTATATATACTTATGCTTATAAGCTGTAACAGTTGACAATGTTAATTGCTCCCTTTTTAATCCTTTTGTTTTTCAATGGGCAAACACGCTGCTTCAGGGAAAGACCATCCTATAAATCAACTTTTGCCTGGCTTAGCTGAAGGTATGTGACACTTCTTTTATTTGATTTACGTACTATATGATGGTCCCATGTACTGTATAGCACAATAACTCCTCTATCTTGTTGTAGCCTCACCAACCAACTTGATTCTAGGAAAATTTCTATGGTTGAGAGAGGTCTATCTGCTCTCAATTTGTTCTTTAATGTAAAAGCGTGAGTTCTCACTTTTCTTTTTCTTTTGATTCGGTGATGAATGGTCCATATCGTTTTCCTTGAAAAAAGTATGCAATATTTATCAGGTTTTCTTGCATGATCATCTCAAGTGGTATGCCCTAGGCACAACAATGTTAGTGTACAATTACTAGCTACCATATAGATGCAGTTCAAATCAATAGCCATGCCATTCTTGGTTGCATTCTTTTTTTCTAAGTAAAGGAAAGAAAGTCAATCCTAAAAAGGATGTGTATTAGAAAAACCAAAAAAGGAGAAATGTTTGTGACACATTTGATATGTGTCAGTAGGTATAATACATCATTTGATAAACTGCGCATGTTATACACAATCATCCTTCCAAAGTTGTTATTGTAGTCTTTTCATGAGATTGACTGTGAAATTCTTCATATTTATGGCGCTTTGATGCATTGGGAGAATAAAGCAATGTTCGCGAATTGTTAAAAACCATGCATTCTCTGGCTTCTCTAAAGTCACAATTATAATTATGATGGAACTTAATAACGGCTTCAGAAATGATACTCTTGATGCTGCTATGCAATACGCAAGAAGGTGAGCTTTTTCAGACTATTCACCATTATTGTGTAGCCATTTGTTTATTTATATCGGCTCCTCCTTTGTTCAGTGGTGCCTTTGTGAGATCAGTGTTGAGGACTACTTTTTCGTTCCACTAATTAGGTATGCATAAGGTCGTGATCGCTTTTTGGAGCAAAATTTTATTTGGAAGTTATATATCTATAGTTTGATCTCTCTGCCTCATGACTTGTAAATGATTTGAGTAGATTCCTCAATGCTCATGGAATCAAGACATGTAGCCTCGTGGAATGGTCCATTAGATGTTTGGTTTTGTGTGTTCACCAAGTAGGTCTATCTGGTTAGAAGGAAGAAGAATGTATAGCTATTGGAAATGAACTCCTTGCTTGGTGAGACAGACGCCTACTTGACAAAGAAGGTTATTTCCTTCTCTCACTTATGTCAACTCATTCTATGTAACCTCAACCTGTGAAGGCTAAAACTCGATTGCACTTACTAATTTCAGTTCTGAAATTTGAATTTCTTAGTAAATTTCATAGCTTAAGTTCCTCGAACATTACTGCTACAAGTATGTTTTTTCACTTATGAAATTAGCACTCATTTATTTCTTCCATCTCAATGGCTAATGAAAATGATTTTCCTTTGCTCTTACATGAATATGGAAAATTGGAAATGGAAAGCAAACCGTGGATTTTAATCATCCCACTATTGAATGAATTTAGCAAGGTCAATTGAAGGTATAGAAATGGATCATATGTAACCCTATTTGTTTGTCTTGACTGTGAAAAGAGATGTGGCTATTGAATCTACAGTTTCTAAATGGACTTTCTTTACCTGTCTGATGCCCATGTCCTTTATTTAATGGAAGCGCTAGGTTCAAGAAAGATAAAGGATAGGAAATTCCCCAATAACCATCGTCAGAGTAAGAATCCTCAACATTCTTCTCAAGTCATCCTTTGTTGGATTTAGTGTAACGCTCGTGAACCAAAAAGTAGAATTTGGTGGTGTGTCGATCGACACGAGTGGTGTGTGTCGATCGACACGGGGTAAAATTGGACCGATCGGTTTGGTTCCAATTGTCCAGTTCGGCGGATCGGTTTAGGGAAACCCTAGGGCTCGGGTATATAAGTGAACAGCCGCGTTTGGTCTTCTCTTTTGGCTGAAATCAGAAGAGAAATCAGATAGCTAGAGGATTTGGTGAGTTTTGGGGAGATGTTCTTGAGGAGGCTTGTTCTTGGGGTTGTAGGAGCGTTGGAGGATTGAGAGTGGAGGATTTTCGTGTTAGGGGAAGGAAATCAGAAGGTTTCGGTCGTGTTCTTCGTCGTTCTTCATCTTTTCAATTCAACTTCGACGTGAGTGCATGAGCGTAGGCTTACATAAGTGTAAGGAATGGGTAGAATGCGATTGCTTGTTGGATTTCGTGTGTTTTGTGAATGAAATTGTGCAGGAGACTCGATGAATCATGACGGATTCGAGCCATGAGAGGATAGGCTCGTACCTGGGTTCTGCGACATCGTGTCGATCGACACCAGGGTGGTGTGTCGATCGACACGGGGCTGTATGTCGATCGACACCTAGTGGTTGTGTCGATCGACACCGGTTGTGTATCGATCGACACCTTGAGGTTGTGTCGATCGACATAAAGTTCCTGAATTGATTCGTGTTTGATTATTTCGTGAATGCTTGTGTATGCTCATCCTGGTATTGTATCTATTGTTTATGCTTGGGTATAAATAGCCTGTAGACGGGATGACCGCGTCGCTGAGTATTTGTGATAATACTCACGCAACTCTTTTTGCCATGTGTTATAGGTAAAGGGAAAATGTGATCGTGGAATCATGGTCGGGAAGAGGAGATGATCTAGTGTCTCGTCTGAGGGGTTGTAGCGTTAGAATTGCTAAGTTGCTAGCAGATTCTGAAATTGTTGTCATTGGATTATTCTGGAATTGATTGAATTGAACGGTTTAGGGAATTAATAAAGTATGGGATTTATTGAATTGGTTGTTATTGTTGATTTTTAATTGTTCCGCGTTGCTTTTGTTGGCCTAGTTGAGGATTATGATTGGTGATGATCATAATCTGAAGGGAAAATTTTAAAAATTTTGGGTCGGGTCGTTTCATTTTGGTATCAGAGACCTTATGGTTCTAGGGCGGGTGTAATTGATTGGTTATGTGATTTAGTCAATTGATTGTTGTGTGGGTTTGGAGTCCTAAATCATCTCTTTTGAGCCTTCACAGAGATTCCACGGTATGTGTTAATTGATTTTCTGTTTTGTTAGTACTTAGTAATCTGCTGGTGAGTGTAGAGTGATGGCTAGAGGTGCTATAGGCAGAGGTTGTGGGGGCCGTGGAGGCCGAGGTGGCTGTGGTGGGCGTAGGCGAGGACTTGTTAGTGAGTCAGATGCCGCGAGTGTGGCCCATGAAACCACGCAGGAGCAGGTGGCGGACTCGTAGGCGTTTCAGGAGGGGTCTGTGGGTGAGACTGCTACGATTGCCAGTGTGAGGGCTGGTGGGACTGGTGTGGGTCCCGAGGTAGCTGGTGGTGCAGGGAGGCCCAGGTGGGGGTGCTCCCATAGGTGTGGCCCAAGACCGAGATGATCGCTTGGCAGATTTGCTACAGTTGATTCTGGAGCGGTTACCGGGTGGGGTGACGGCTCTGGGTCAGGCTCCAGGAGTGCAGCCAGTAGTGGCTGGTGGTCAGCCGGGAGTGGCTGGGGTTCAGCCGGGAGTGGCTGTTGTGCAGCCGGGTGTGGCGGTTGCGGAGGAGCTTCCATCCTACCTGAGGATGATGGAGCAGATGCAGAGGATTGGCACCGGGTTTTTCTCGGGTGGTGCCAAGCTTGAGGAGGTCGAAGAGTGGCGGCGGAGGTTGGAGCAGAACTTTCGCTCTATCAGGTGTCCAGAGGGATAGTGGGTGGACCTAGCGGTTCATTATCTGGATGGTGACGCGCATCTCTGGTGGAGATGGCTGGCGTCGAGGCGAGGAGGGTACAGGCCGAGATGGCTGGAGGATTTCTTGGCTGAGTTTTATGCCAAGTATTTCCCGCAGGAGGCGGTGGATCGGATGGAGTCGAGGTTTCTGAACCTGACTCAGGGAGATCGGACTGTGAGGGAGTTCGACTTGGAGTTCAGTCGATTCCTGGTGCATGCTAGTAGGGGCATGGAGGGCGAGAAGACCCAGGTGAGGAGGTTCCTCGGTGGACTTCGAGCTGAGTTGAGGACTCGCTGCATGGCGAGTAAGTTCGCCACGAGGGCGGAGCTGGTTGAGAGTGCTGCGGCGATTGAGGAGGACCTCAGAGAGCAGGCTGTGGTGGTTAGTCCACCGGTGCAGCAGCAGAGGAGATCTCAGCAGCAGACGGGTGCGAGTAGGGGCGGCAAGCCTGTGTAAGGTCAGAAGAGGAAGTGGGAGAGCACTTCCAGGGCCAGTCAGGGTGGATAGAGTGGTTTAGGATGCTATGGGTGTGGTAGCATGGGTAACAAGGTGGCTAGTTTTCCGCAGAAGAGTGCAGCACGGAGTACTCAGGTGTGTTACCACTGCAGAGAGCTGGGGCAAATCAAGCCCAAGTGTCCTAACCTGCAGCAGATGGCGGTAGCGGCAGTGCAGCCATTTGCGATCCAGTCCCTGGCTCAGATTGCAGCGGCGCCACGGGTTTTTACGTTGGCAGAGGCGGGCGGTTCTAGCGCCAGACCGATCACAGGTATAATTTCAGATTTGTTCTTTTTAAATTCTTGTTGTGATTGAATTTAGTCTGGTTGGAACTGTGAGTCTGCGTTAGAGTGTCGGGTCTTAAAGCACATGGGATTTGTGCAGGGACCTTAGTTGTGGGCGGATGTGAGTCCCACGTATTGTTCGATTCGGGAGCTACGAATAGCTTTATTATTCCGGAGTGTACGGAGGGCAGCGGGATCCGGAGCGATTCCGAAGAGCAGCCGGGAGTAGTTAAGGTTCCTGGTGGCAGGGTGTTGGCTACTTTCAGGTGGGCTCGTGGTGTGGATGTTCTGGTGGTAGGAGAGTCGATGCCAGCAGATCTAGTTATTAGTCCAGTGGAGCTGTACGATGTCATCCTGGGTATGGATTGGTTGGATAGGTACATGGTCCATTGGTTGGTGTGGTGTTTGAGCGAGAGGCAGGGAGATTGGTGTTTCAGGGTGTGAGACCGACTTCTGGGAGTCTCGTGATTTCAGCGATACATGTCGAGCAGTTGATTGAGAAGGGCCGTGAAGCGTATCTGGCGACGATAGTGATGCCGGAGACTGTTGGAGAGGTTGCAGTTGGGGATATTCGGGTTGTTCGGGATTTCTAGGATGTGTTTCAGTCGTTGTTGGGATTGCCACCTTTGCGGTCGGATCCATTTACGATTGAGTTGGAGCCTGGGACGACTCCTATATCTAAGGCGCCTTACCGTATGGCTCCAGCAGAGATGGCAGAGCTGAAGAAGCAGCTGGATGATCTGTTGGGGAAGGGTTTCATCCGGCCTAGTGTTTCACCGTGGGGAGCACCGGTGTTGTTTGTGAAGAAGAAGGATGGGAGTTTCTGGTTGTGCATTGATTACCGGGGGCTTAACCGAGTCACTATAAAGAACATGTATCCTCTGCCGCGCATTGATGAGTTGTTGGATCGGTTGCGAGGGGCTACCTGGTTCTCCAAGATTGATTTGGCTTCGGGTTACCATCAGATTCCGATTGATGAGGCAGATGTTCGGAAGACGGCATTCATGATGAGGTATGGGCATTATGAGTTTGTAGTGATGCCGTTCGGGTTGACGAATGCGCCAGCAGCGTTCATGCGGTTGATGAACGGGGTGTTCCAGAAGTATTTGGACGTCTTCGTGATCATCTTCATAGATGATATTTAGGTGTATTCGAGGAGTCCAGAGGAGCACAAGGTGCATTTGCGGTTAGTTCTAGAGAAGCTGCGGGAGCAGAAACTGTATGCGAAATTGAGTAAGTGCAGTTTTTGGTTGCGGGAGATGAGCTTTCTTGGCCATATTGTGTTTGCAGAGGGAGTTTCTGTGGATCCGGCTAAGATTGAGGCTATCAGAGGTTGTCCTAGACTGAGGAGTCCCACCGAGATCAGGAGTTTTCTTGGGTTGGCAGGTTATTACCGGAGGTTCGTCAAGGGGTTTGCGAGTATGGCTCAGTCGATGACGAAGTTGACGGGGAACGATGTCCCTTTTGTATAGTCTTCAACTTGCGAGGAGAGTTTCGGGAAGCTGAAGGAGATGCTGACTAGTACACCAGTTTTGGCATTACCCGAGCCAGGTGAGCCTTATGTGGTGTATACGGATGCTTCAGGAGTTGGTCTGGGATGTGTGCTGATGCAGCAGGGAAAGATTATTGCATATGCTTCGAGGCATTTGAGGAAGCACGAGTGCAACTACCCTACCCACGATTTGGAGTTGGCTGCGGTGATATTTGCCCTTAAGATTTGGAGGTCTTATCTATATGGCGGGAAGGTGCAGGTATTCACAGAGCACAAGAGTCTGAAGTATTTCTTCACTCAGCTAGAGCTGAACCAGAGACAGAGGCGCTGGATGGAGTTAGTTGCGGACTATGACCTGGAGATTGGGTACCATCCATGTAAGGCTAATCTGGTTGCAGATGCATTGAGTCGGAAGAGGGTTGATTCAGATCAGGAGCGGGATATGGAGGCTCTGGTGAGCGAGATCAGTACCTTGAGGTTGTGTGTGATCTCACAAGAGCCGTTGGGGTTAGAGGCAGCTAACCAGGTAGATTTGTTGAGCAGGATTCGGGTTGCTCAGGAGAAGAATCAGGTTTTGATTGATGCTTCTAAGGCGGCCGATTCAGAGTATGTAGTCTCAGCGAGTGGGATGATACTGGTGAACGGGCGGGTTTGTGTACCCAAGGATGAGGATCTGAGGCAGGAGATCCTGAGGGAGGCTCATTCGAGCATGTTATCGATTCATCCGGGAGCGACCAAGATGTATCGTGACCTGAAGCGATATTATCACTGGGTCAGAATGAAGAGGGATGTAGGTAGCTAGGTTGCAGCGTGCAAAGTGTGTCAGCTGGTGAAGGTTGAGCATCAGGTTCCGAGTGGTATGTTGCAGAGTTTGCCTATCCCGGAGTGGAAGTGGGATATGATTACCATGGATTTCGTGACGGAGTTGCCGGTGTCACGGACGTATGATGCGATTTGGGTTATTGTGGATCGTCTGACCAAGTCAGCACACTTTCTGGCCATTAAGAAGATTGATGGAGCGACAATTTTGGCTAGGAAGTATGTGCGGGAGATTGTGAGGCTGCACGGGGTGCCAGCGATTATTGTGTCAAACAGGGATCCGAGGTTCACTTCAGAGTTCTAGAGGGTGTTTCAAGCTGAGATGGGCACTAAGGTGCATATGTGCACAACGTACCATCCTTAGACAGATGGGCAGTTGGAGAGGACGATTCAGACATTAGAGGATCTGTTGAGGATGTGTGTGCTGGATTATGTTGGTCATTGGGCAGATCATCTGAATCTGGTAGAGTTTACTTACAACAACAGTTACCATGCGATTATTGGTATGGCTCCATATGAGGCTCTGTATGGGAGGCCGTGTATGACACCGTTATGCTGGACTCAAGTGGGGGAGAGGAGCATTTATGGTGTGGATTTTGTTCAGGAGACGACGGAGAAGATCCATGTCTTGAGGGGTCCTAACATATCCATTTCAGAGAATAAGCTGAGTCTGAGGTTTATGGGTCCGTTTAAGGTGGTGGAGCGGGTCGGACTGGTAGCTTATCGTTTGGAGTTACCTTAGAGTATGAAGGGTTTCCATAAAGTCTTCCATGTTTCAACGCTGCGGAACTGTCTACATGAGTCTGAGGAGGTATTGGCTAGGATTCCAGAGGATCTTCAGCCCAACATGACTTTGGCGGCGAGGCCTGTGAGGATTCTCGACAGGAGGGTTAAGGTGCTGCGCCGGAAGAGTATACCATTGGTGAGAGTCGTGTGGGACTGTGACGGTATTGAAGAGGAGACTTGGGAACCTGAAGCGTCGATGAGGAAGAAGTTCTCGAAGTGGTTCGAGAAGCAAGCGGTGGTTGAGTTTCTTTTCTGGTTTTCAGAATCTGTTTTAGCATGTTGCTATGTTGTTGTTATGTATTTCGTTTGTTGTTGTAACGTGTATACATTTTGAAATTTAATGAGATGAGTTTGTCTTATTGAAAGTGTGTTGAAGACATATGTTCTTATGAGATGACTGGTGATGTCATGGATTGTGGTGACTGGTAGGTTATGTGGAGGTCTAGCGATAGAAGTTCTATGCGGCTTAGAGCTTGTTCATGTTCTAGGAGTGGCTAGAAATGGAAGCTCTATGCGTGTTAGAGCTTGTCTATCGGCTAGGGAGGCTAGTTAGGGCTGTCCATGTTCTAGGAGGATTATCTAGGGAGGAGGTTCTATGTGAGTTAGGACTTGTTATTCCCTAGTGGGAAATAGGGGTTTTATGTGAGTTAGAGCATGTCTATTTCCTAGGGGGAGTCTGGAATAGAAGTCTTATGTGAGTTAGGACTATCTTTTCCAGGGACTCTGTGGAAACACCCTGGTGATTGGGTTGTTTCGGATGACCACGAGGGCTGATTTCAGTCGACAGGTGCCTAAGATGCATGTTACAGAGTGATTGCCCCAGGGGATAGTGGGTCTCCTGGGTATACTTGAGGGGACAGTGAGGTTCTCTCCGGGGGAAAGTGGTTCCCTTGCATATACTTTGAGGGGAAAAGCCTCTCCAGGGGATGTGTGATTCCTCTGCAGCCAAGCTTAGCTTGACGGACTGTGTGTCCTGAGAGTGGGAAGGGCTGGAGCATACCGAGAGCTGGATGGACGGCGGTCCTGAAGGTGGAGGGGTATGATATACTTCGAGAGCTCAAAGGATGATGATCCTTAGAGCGGAGTGTTGTATATAGATATGAGTATGAGCTATAGTATCCGTAATGTGGTTGTAAGTATGAGACTGGATGAACTTTGGGGATCGGGAGTGGATCTCAGGTGGTGCTGACCGGGTTGGGGTCAGGATTGCAGCCGTGGTGAGACGGTACAATAGGGCTAGTGTGAGCCTGGTAGAGCTCGGGGATCAGGTGTGATTACGAGTGGTGCTGGCCGAGGGCCAGGAGTGTGTGGTGGATGTCGAGTCTAGGGTTTTAGCTTACGTTAGAACCTTAGTTCGGACAACCCTGGTGACATATGTAGCACCGTTGGTCGTACATGTTTTTATTTGATTGTTGTGCGACCATTTGGTCCAATTTAGGGTCCACGGTTGGTCGTGCATGTTCTTGTTTGATTGTTGGGCGATCAATCGGGCAGCCCTAATCTAGACCAGGGGGCGTTGCATCGTTGATGTTCTCAGGTGAATCTAATCGGGTTTTAGACGAAAGTGTTAACCTTAGGGAGACGGAGTCACGTGATTCGAGGTCAAATCCGTGTTAGTGGGGGAGAATTGTAACGCCCGTGAACCAAAAAATGGAATTTGGTGGTGTGTCGATCGACACAGACCACTCGTGTCGATCGACACGGGGTAAAATTGGACCGATCGATTTGGTTCCAATTATCCGGTTAGGCGGATCGGTTTAGGGAAGCCCTAGGGCTCGGGTATATAAGTGAACAGCCGCGTTTGGTCTTCTCTTTTGGCTGAAATCAGAAGAGAAATCAGATAGTTAGAGGATTTGGTGAGTTTTTGGAAGATTGTTCTTGAGGAGGCTTGTTCTTAGGGTTGTAGGAGCGTGGGAGGATTGAGAGTGGAGGATTTTCGTGTTAGGGGAAGGAAATCAGAAGGTTTCGGTCGTGTTCTTCGTCGTTCTTTATCTTTTCAATCCGATTTCGAGGTAAGTGCGTGACCGTAGGCTTACATAAGTGTAAGGAATGGGTAGAATGCGATTGCTTGTTGGATTTCGTGTGTTTTGTGAATGAAATTGTGCAGGTGACTCGATGAATCGCGATGGATTCGGGTCATGAGAGGATAGGCTCGTTCCTGGGTTCTGCGACATCGTGTCGATACACACCACCCTGGTGTCGATCGACACGGGGCTGTATGTCGATCGACACCTAGTGGTTGTGTCGATTGACACGGGTTGTGTATCGATCGACACCTTGAGGTTGTGTCGATCGACACAGAGTTCCTGGATTGATTCTTGTTTGATTGTTTCGTGAATGCTTGTGTATGCTCATCCTGGTATTGTATCCATTGTTTATGCTTGTGTATAAATAACATGTAGACGGGATGACCGCGTCGCTGAGTATTTGTGATAATACTCACGCAACTCTTTTTGCCATGTGTTGCAGGTAAAGAGAAAATGTGATCGTGGAATCATGGCCGGGAAGAGGAGATGATCTAGTGTCTCGTCTGAGTGGTTGTAGCGTTAGAATTGCTAGGTTGCTAGCAGATTCTGAAATTGTTGTCATTGGATATTCTTTTTGCGAGAGAGTTTTGACAAAGTAGAAAGAAAGTCTTCTTTTGAGAGAGATTTTTGACAAAGTAGAAATAAAACTTTGAGTTCATACACGCTGCTGCTTTTTTGTTTTGAGGATATCTCTTGTGATCTTTGTTTCTCTTGATTCGTTTTAGGTTAAATTTCGTTTTGATGGTTTTCTTTCGGTGTTGATTAAAGTTGATTTTAATTTGTATCTCTCCGTGTATCATTCTCTTCTACTTTGCTTTCATTTTTACACTTTATAATTTGTCATCTACGAAGTTTAAAATTTGTCTTCTGCTTTTTCTATATGTTCTACGAAATTTAGAATATGTTTTATGCATTTTTTATGCTTTCTACGAAGTTTAAAATCTGTCTTCTGCTATTTCTACATGCTCTACGAAATTTAGAATACGTTTTCTTCATTTCTTATGCGTTCTACGAAGTTTAGAATCTGTCTTGTACTTTTCCTACATGTTCTACGAAATTTAGAATATGTATTCTTCGTTTGTTCTACGAAGTTTAGAATCTGTTTTATGCTTTTCCTACATATTCTACGAAATTTAGAATACGTCTTCTACTATTCCTACATGTTCTACAAAATTTAGAATACGTCTTTTTCTTTACTTACTATGAAATTTACATGTTTTAGAAGATGTAGTCTGAGTCGATGCAAAATTTATGTTGATGGTATATACACATGAAAAAATTAGAAGAAAAAAATACTTTTTGTTTAGTATTTTTATTATATTAAGGATAGAATGGGGTAAATATTAGTCAAAAGTTTAGTCAAACTTTTAAAACAAAGGGTTAGATTGACAAAGGTATGGTCAAAAAGTATTTTTTTTTTCAATTTTCCCATAAACTTTTGAACTCAAACTAGTTAATCGGTGTAATAACTTTATGAATAATTCCAACATTATTAAATTATTGAGTTTTTAATGTATATATATACTTTTTTTTTGGTCAAAACACACTATACTCTCTGATTAGCCAAACACAGTCGTATCTAGAAACTAATGTGGAGTAAATGTGCTAACATAAGAAAAAACTAGATTACGAAGTCGAGCGGTCTGGGCCAGTAAATCAGCCTTCTCATTCCGTACCCTGGGACAATACTGCAAAGTAAAGTCAGGGAACCACGCTTGAAATGCTTTGTATTCCTCCAACTCTGTTCTGAATCGCGACCATTTTTCCGGTTCCAGTACCATTGCCGCTAGCTCCTGGGAATCCGTGACGAATAAGGCACAATACGGTATTTTCCGGCGCAGACTTTGAAGGGCCCATAGTAAGTTGTCCAGCTGTGTGTGCAAGGGAGAACTCCCCCTGTCCATCCCTCCTAGTCCTAAAAGATCAATATCCCCATCTTAGAGTCTCCCTCTTTCCAAAATCCATCAATAAAGCAAGTGAAGATTGCCAACGGCAGCACTGGAACAAGATTAAAATGCCTCTATTCCGTTATGAGCTCATGATCGGTCAAAAAACAAAGAATGGATTAATCTCGTTAATTCCCAGGAAAAAAAAGATTCAAATGCCTCAGTCTGGTTATGAGCTCATGATCGGTCAAAAAACGAACAACGGATTAATCTCGTCAAGTCCCCAGGAAAAAAATTTAAATGCTTCGGTCCGGTTATGAGCTCATGATCGGTCAAAAACAGAGAATGGATTAATCTGGTCAAGTCACCACGAAAAAGATTCAAATTCCTCGGTCCGGTTATAAGCTCATGATCGGTCAAAAACAAAGAATGGATTAATCTCGTCAAGTATCGGGAAAAAAAGATTCAAATACCTTGGTCTGGTTATGAGTTCATGATCGCTCAAAAAGCTAAAAATTGATTAATGTCGACAAGTCCCGGGAAAAACAGACTCAAATGCCTCTGCCCGGTTATGAGCTCATGATCGGTCAAACAACAAAGAATGATTAATCTCATCAAGTCCCGAGGGAAAAAGATTCAAATGCATCTGTCCCGTTATGAGCTCATGATGGGTGAAAAAAACAAAGAATGGATTAATCTCATCAAGTCCCGACAAAAAAAGATTTAAATGCCTCTGTCTGGTTATGAGCTCATGATCGGTCAAAAAACAAAGAATTGATTAATCTCGTCAAGTCCCGAAAAAAAAAGATTCAAATGCCTCGGTCCGGTTATGAGCTCGTGATCAGTCAAATAACAAAGAATGGATTAATCTCGTCAAGTCCCGGGGAAAAAAGATTCTAATGCCTTTGTCCGGTTACGATCCCTTGATAGGTCAAAAAACAAAAAATAGATTAATTTCGTCCAGTCCTGAGAAAAACAGATTCAAATGCCTATGTCCGGTTATGAGCTTATGATCAGTCAAATAACAAAACATGGATTAATATTGTCAAGTCCCGGGGAAAAACATATTCAAATGCCTCTGTCCGGTTATGAGCTCATGATCAGTCAAATTACAAAGAATGGATTAATCTCGTCAAGTCCCGGGGAAAAAATATTCTAATGCCTTTGTTCGGTTATGAGCTCATGATCGGTCAAAAAACAAAAAAAATAGTTTAATTTCGTCAAGTCCCGGGAAAAACAGATTCAAATGCCTATGTCCGGTTATGAGCTTATGATCGGTCAAATAACAAAAAATAGATTAATCTCGTCAAATCCCGGGGAAAAATAGATTCAAATGCCTTTGTCCGGTTATAAGCTCATGATCTGTCAAAAAACAAAGAATGGATTAATCTAGTCAAGTCATGAGAAAAACAGATTTAAGTGCCTATGTCTGGTTATGAGCTCAAGATCGGTCAAATAACAAAGAATGGATTAATCTCGTCAAGTCCCGGGGAAAAAAGATTCAAATGCCTTTGTCCGGTTATGAGCTCATGATCGGTCAAATAACAAAGAATGGATTAATCTCGTCAAGTCCTAGGAAAAATAAATGAAATTGCCTCGTTCTGGTTATGAGCTTATGATCGGTCAAAAAACGAAGAATGGATTAATCTCGTCAAGTCCCCGGGATAAAAATTTAAATTCCTCGGTCCGGTTATGAGATCATGATCGGTCAAAAACAAATAATAGATTAATCTCGTCAAGTCACGGGAAAAAAAGATTCAAATGTTTCGGTCCGGTTATGAGCTCATAATCGGTCAAAAAGCAAAGAATTGATTGATCTCGTCAAGTCCCAGATAAAATAGATTCAAATGCCTCTGTCTGGTAATGAGCTCATGATCGGTTAAAAAACAAATAACGCATTAATCTCGTCAAGTCCCGGAAAAAAACAGATTTAAATACCTTTGTCCGGTAATAAGCTCATGATCGGTCAAATAATAAAGAATGGATGAATCTCGTCAAATTCCGGGATAAAATAGATTTAAATGCCTCGGTCCGGTTATGAGTTCATGATTGGTCAAATAAAAAAGAATGGATTAATCTCATCAAGTCCTTGGGAAAACAGATTTAAATGCCTCGGTCCGGTTATGCGCTCATGATTAGTCAAATAACAAAAAATGGATTAATCTCGTCAAGTCCTGGGGAAAAATAGATTCAAATGCCTCGGTCCGGTTATGAGTTCATGATCAGTCAAATAACAAATAATGGATTAATCTCGTCAAGTCCCGAGAAAAAATAGATTTAAATACCTCGGTCCGGTTATGAGCTCATGATCGGTCAAAAAACAAAGAATAGATTAGAAAACTATCAGTCGCTTAGTTTGTTCATTATTAATACAAAATATATCAATGGATAAGTCAAGCCAAGAAACACCATGTTCAATGAATGTGAACATTTTGCCAATAAAATAAGACAAATCTCAAAACTTTCCAGCAGATTTGTATATACATTATCACCAGTTCCGACAAAAAATCGAACCCGTGGTAGGCACAATCTCTCCATTACCCAAAAACAAATTCAACCTATTCCTCCTCAATCCTAAACAAATTTTAAGCCTCCAAAGAAGAAGACAATAACCAATCACAGATTTAATTCCCAAAAAACATAGAATATGGGAGTATAATATACTTGACCAATAACAAAAGGCGGGAGATAGAAAGAGTGAAAATCGCGCATATGACCCCTCATGTAAGGATTGCAGGACAAGTAGAGATTCTTGACGAGGAAAGAAAAATACCCTCTTGGTGCCCTAAGCTCAATTGTCTCCCCGACCTTCAATTCCATGTCTGCTTCTGTGGGAATGCCCTCTATCTACTTGCTCAGTATCACTTGCTTGTTCTCCACCAGTGCAACTGCTTCCATTTCTAACTGATGAGTGTTTCTCGTTTGCGGAGTCTATTCACTCAAATGTTGTTGAAGTTTATTGTATATCAATTGATCTCTAGTGACCTAAAAGAGAAAGTCAATTAACAAATGATCCCTTATAACTTGAGTTTTCACTTTATTCTTCTTCCCATACATCATTCTTTTCGATGTCACTTTTATCTTAGTCGTCGAAGATCTCTTTATCGATTTCCAGCAACATTACCACAGAATTGGGCTTCACCATAAGAGAATTTGTGGTAGAATTTTCGAAGTCTTACGGACAGCGTGTTACAAATTTATGAGATTTCTCTTACTACTTATAAAAGTTTTATTCCATAGATTGGCATTATCCAAT
The DNA here is from genome assembly GCA_964056655.1 of Arabis hirsuta. NCBI lineage: Eukaryota > Viridiplantae > Streptophyta > Magnoliopsida > Brassicales > Brassicaceae > Arabis > Arabis hirsuta. The sequence continues at coordinate 19,427,142 of OZ053301.1, forward strand.
TTCAATCGTTCTCTCGTTTCTTCAATTTTATTCCATGTAATTGTAGAAAAAAAAAGGCGAGACACCATAATCAAAATTCCATGAATTATAAAATTGAACAAGATTTACTGGGTACAACTGAAAACATATGTACAACTAGAACTATTGGGTACAGCTGAACTAATAAAATCAATTAAACATAAATGGAAAAAAAATTCATTACATCTTGCAGCAAAAAAAAATCATATGTTTGAAAAAATATATAAAGTAATTTTGGATTTAATTGAATTAAAAAAAACAAATCAATTTGAAAATAGGATAATAAATAAAATTAGATCAAACCCAATCAAATTAGACCACATGGCGTCATTTTCTGGACATATTTAAGTATTTATCACTTGTGCGTCGTCATCTACCACGTAATTAAGACATATGGACCGTTATTTGATACATAGTTGTGCCCAGTTTTTCAATTGTGCAGATTTGTTAATAGTTGTATTTTTGGGGTTTTGCTATTTTTTTAGTTTTACCTTGTTATGAAAAACAAAATTTCAGTTGTACATGTGATTTTTAATTAGAAACACATTTCTTAGGTTTTCATGTCAAAATATGTGGAAGACCACATTTTCTATCAACTTTTGCATAAGAAGGTATATAGCATTATGAAACCTCTCTTATAAGTATAAGGTGATTGATAGAAGATTCAAAATATGAAATTGCATAAATCGAATATTTTTAAAATGTCAGTTATAGAGAAATAAAATAATTGATATGAAATTTAAAAACAAAAAATAAATATTTATGATTTTTTAATACTAAATACTATTTATTATATGATATGAAACATGTGTTTTACTAGTAAAATAGTTTTTGTTGCCATAAATACAAATCAATTTTTTTTAAAGTATTCATATATCTAGTAAATTACTATTTGTTGTTGACAAGGTATAAATTGTTTTGACATGAAAATTAAAATAGTAAAAAATGAAATAGTAAAAACTTTTTAACCAGTAGTACCCAAAGATCTACTAATCATCAACGATTCACTACGATTCAACCATTGTGGGATGTTACGTTACTTACCCAATGCAATGTTCTAATCGACCCATATACCATCCATTGCAATGTGCATACAAGATAAATAATTATACAAATCCAATTGAAACCTAAATTATGATTGCTCAAATTCTTATTTCGAACAAGAAAAATTGATTAATAAACTAACAACTAGTTCGATTTAAGCTAAAAACACATGCCAATTCAGTTTTAACTTCAACTAAGGTGCTTCAATGGCGGATTCAGATTTAGCTTGATAGCATTTATGGAGGAAGAGAGCAAATTCGCGAACAAGAAGAAGAGAAAGAGAAATGCATTGATTGGTCAATTTTTAATTTTCTTTTTCATTTTTTTTTTAATTGTTGGTTTGGGTTTTTGGGTCTTTTCTGTTTTCGTTAAAGGTTATAGAGTTATATGGATTGTTTGTTGGGGTTGTTGTGGTTAGTTTTATAAGAATTTGATCCAATTGGGAAGGGGCTCTCTCCAGCCTCTCTGACAAGTCATCACTCAAGGTTAGAACACGTGGCAAGCTTCAATATATTTACTTTCGTTTTCGTCTCTTCCCTTTCCCCAGCAACAATGATGGCTCTGTTGATTGTTTACTTACAACCTTTGTGTTTATGACTGTAACGCCCGTGAACCAAAAAGTGGATTTTTGGTGGGTGTCGATCGACACGTGAGTGTTGGACTTAGGAGAAGTCGGGATTTGGGCACGTGTGTGTCGATCGACACGTGTTGAAATCAGACCGTCGGGTTTGGTTCCAATTGGCCGGTTGGGTGGACCGATTTAGGGAAACCCTAGGGTTCGATATAAAAGGCAGAATCAGAAGTTCTGGCCGTTTTTGGTGCTGGAGAATCTGACTTTTCAGAGAGATTTTGGGGAGAAGTTCTGAAATCAGAGAATTTGGGGCTTTCGAGAGATTTCTTGGAGGAGTATTGATCGTGAGTTGAGATAGAACGAGAAAGAGGTTGTTGCTGTGCTGATTTCGGGTCTGTGAGGACGGAATCAGAGGCTGTCTTAGTGTTCTTCGCTCGTTCTTCGCGTTCTTCATCCTTTTTCAATCCCAATCAAGGTGAGTGTGTGACCGTAGGTTCGTTTAAGTATAGGGGACCAATGGAATACGATTGCTTGGTGGTTTTCGTGTGTTTGTGTGTGGATTTGTGCAGGAGACTCGATGGATCGCATCAGATTCGAGTCGTGTGAGGATTGACTCGATTCTAGGTTCTGCGACGTCGTGTTGATCGACACCGAGTTGGTGTGTCGATCGACACGGGGCCTGTGTTCTTCGACACCTAGTGGTTGTGTCTATCTACACAGCGGATCCTGTCGATCGACACGGGGTCACTGATCATCGACACCTAGTGGTTGTGTCGATCGACACAGTGAGTTCTGTCGATCGACACGGTGTATTCTGGACTGGTTTTATTGTTTGGTCGTGTATGCTTGTTCTGTGATCATCCTGGTATTGTATTGGTTGGTTGTTTATACTTGTATTTAAATAGCCTGTAGACGGGATGACCGCGTCGCTGAGTATTTGTGATAATACTCACGCAACTCTTTTTGCCATGTGTTGCAGGTAAAGAGAAATTGTGATCGTGGAATCATGGCGAGGAAGAAGAGATGATTTAGGGTCTCACTTGGATTGTCATTCTATGAAATTGTTAGGTTATTAGTCGTTAGATACGGTTTATTGATATTGGTTGATTGGTTGAATTGGTTGCTATTTAATAAAGTATGGAGTTGTTAAACTGGATGTGTTGTTGATGTTTATTGTTCCGCGTTGCTTGGTTGTGGACCCATTGAAGATTATTATATGTGATGATAATAATCTGGAGGGAAATTTTTTGAAATTTTGGGTCGGGTCGTTTCAGTTTGGTATCAGAGCCCTAGCGGTTCTAGGGCGGGTGCAATTGATTGATTAGGAAGTTAATTGATTGATTGTTGTGTGGGTATGGAGTCTTAGATCATCTCTTCCGAGCCTTCAATGAGATTCCACGGTAAGTGTTGTATGATTTCTGTTTTTGTTCTAGTACTTAGTAATCTGCTGTGAGTGCAGAAGTATGGCTAGAGGTGCTAGAGGCAGAGGTCGTGGGGGCCATGGAGGTCGCGCTGGTCGTGGGCGCGGGCGAGGGCTCGAGAGCGAGTCGGTAGCCGCGAGTGTGGCCCAGGAGACCACGCAGGAGCAGGTGGCAGACTCTCAGGCGTTTCAGGAGGGGTCCGTGGGTCCGGCTTCTACGAGTGTCAGTGTGAGGGCTGATGGGGCTAGTGTGGGTCCCGGTGTAGTTGCTGGTGCGGCAGGCCCAGGTGGGGGTGCTCCCGCAGGTGTGGCTCAGGACCGAGATGATCGCCTGGCGGTTTTGCTGCAGTTGATCCTAGAGCGGTTACCAGGTGGGGTACCGGCTCCGGGTCAGGCTCTAGGAGTACAGCCAGTGGAGGCTGGGGTTCAGCCGGTAGTGGCTGGTGGTCAGCCAATAGTGGCGGGTGTTCAGCCGGGTGTGGCTGGGGTGCAGCCGGTTGTGGCGGTTGCGGAGGAGCTCCCATCCTACCTGAGGATGATGGAGCAGATGCAGCGGATTGGCACCGGATTTTTCTCTGGTGGTGCCAAGCCGGAGGAGGCCGATGAGTGGCGGCGGAGATTAGAGCGTAACTTTCGCTCGATCAGGTGTCCAGAGGGATACAGAGTAGATCTAGCAGTACACTATTTGGATGGTGATGCGCATCTCTGGTGGAGAGGCGTTGAGACTAGGCGGGTGCAGGCCGAGATGGTCTGGGAGGATTTCTTGGCTGAGTTTAATGCCAAGTATTTCCCGCAGGAGGCGGTGGACAGGATGGATTCGAGGTTTCTGAACCTGACTCAGGGGGATCGGACCGTGAGGGAGTTCGATTTGGAGTTCAGTAGACTCCTGGAGCATGCTGGTAGAGGCATGGAGGGCGAGCAGGCCCAGGTGAGGAGGTTCCTCGGGGGACTTCGAGCTGAGTTGAGGACTCGCTGCAAGGCGAGTAGGTTTGCCTCGAGGGCAGAGCTGGTTGAGACTGCGGCTGCGATTGAGGAGGATCTCAGGGAGCAGGTTGTGGTGGTTAGTCCACCGGTGCAGCAGCAGCAGCAGCCGAGGAGATCTCAGCAGCAGAGTGGTTCGAGCAGGGGCGGCAAGCAGGCTCGGGGACAAAAGAGGAAGTGGGAGAGTACTTCCGGGGCCAGTCAGGGTGGACAGGGTGGTTCAGGATGCTACGGGTGTGGTAGCATGGGCCACAAGGTGGCAGACTGTCCGACGAGGAGAGAGACTCGGGCAGCACAGGTGTGCTTTCACTGCAGGGAGCCCGGACACATTAAGCCCAAGTGTCCGAAGTTGCAGCAGATGGCTGTGGCGGCAGTGCAGCCGTTGGCGGTGCAGACTTTGGCTCAGATTGCAGCAACGCCGCGGGTTTTCACGTCGGCTGAGGCGGGCGGTTCTAGCGCCAGACCGATCACAGGTATTAATTCAGACTTGTCTTTTAAATTATTGTGGTAATTTATTTTAGTCTGTTTGGATTGTGTGTCTGCGTTAGAGTGTCGGGTCTTAAAGCACATGGGATTGTGCAGGGACCTTAGTTGTGGGCGGATGTGAGTCCCACGTGTTGTTCGATTCAGGAGCTACGAATAGCTTCATTACTCCGGAGTGTGCGGAGGGCAGCAGGATCCGGAGCGATTTTGGTGAGCAGCCGGGAGTAGTTAAGGTTGCTGGTGGGAGGACGTTAGCTACTTTCGGGCGGGCTCGAGGTGTAGACGTTCTGGTGGCAGAAGAGTTGATGCCAGCAGACTTGGTTATTAGTCCGGTGGAGCTGTACGATGTCATCCTGGGGATGGATTGGTTGGATCGGTACAGGGTCCACCTGGATTGTCATCAAGGACGTGTAGTGTTTGAGCGGGAAGCTGGGAGGTTGGTGTTTCAGGGGGTGAGACCGACTTCCGAAAGTCTTATGATTTCTGCGATACAGGCCGAGCAGTTGATTGAGAAAGGCTGTGAGGCGTATCTGGCGACGATAGTGATGCCAGAGACTGTTGGAGAGGTTGCAGTTGGGGATATCCAGGTCGTTCGGGATTTTCAGGATGTGTTCCAATCGTTGTTGGGTTTGCCACCGTCGCGGTCGGATCCATTTACGATTGAGTTGGAACCCGGAACAGCTCCGATATCCAAGGCACCTTACCGTATGGCTCCAGCAGAGATGGCAGAGCTGAAGAAGTAGCTGGATGATCTGTTGGGGAAGGGTTTCATCCGGCCTAGTGTTTCACCGTGGGGAGCACCGGTGTTGTTTGTGAAGAAAAAGGATGGGAGTTTCCGGTTGTGTATCGACTACCGGGGGTTAACCGAGTCACTGTGAAGAACAGGTATCCTCTGCCGCGCATTGATGAGTTGTTGGATCAGTTGCGAGGGGCTACTTGGTTCTCCAAGATAGACTTGGCGTCGGGTTACCATCAGATTCCGATCGATGAGGCGGACGTCAGGAAGACGGCCTTTCGAACGAGGTACGGACACTATGAGTTTGTAGTGATGCCGTTTGGGTTGACGAATGCCCCAGCAGCGTTCATACGGTTGATGAACGGGGTGTTCCAGGAGTATCTGGACGTGTTCGTGATCATCTTCATAGATGATATCCTGGTATACTCGAGGAGTCCGGAAGAGCACGAGGTGCATTTAAGGTTGGTTTTGGAGAAGCTACGGGAGCAGAAGCTGTACGTGAAGCTGAGTAAGTGCAGTTTCTGGCAGCGAGAGAAGAGCTTTCTTGGCCACGTTGTGTCTGCAGAGGGAGTGTCTGTGGATCCGGCTAAGATAGAGGCTATCAGAGGTTGGCCTAGACTGAGGAACGCCACCGAGATCAGGAGTTTTCTTGGGTTGGCAGGTTATTACCGGAGGTTCGTCAAGGGATTCGCGAGTATGGCACAGTCGATGACGAAGCTAACAGGGAAGGATGTCCCTTTTGTTTGGTCTTCAGCTTGTGAGGAGAGTTTCCGGAAGCTGAAGGAGATGCTGACCAGTACACCTGTTTTGGCGTTACCCGAGCCGGGTGAGCCTTATGTGGTGTATATAGACGCTTCGGGAGTTCGTCTGGGTTGTGTGCTGATGCAGCAGGGGAAGGTTATTGCGTATGCTTCAAGGCAGTTGAGGAAGCACGAGTGCAATTACCCTACCCACAACTTGGAGTTGGTGGCAGTTATCTTTGCACTTAAGATCTGGAGGTCTTATCTGTATGGCGAGAAGGTGCAGATATTCACAGACCATAAGAGTCTGAAGTATTTCTTCACTCAGCCGGAGCTGAACCAGAGACAGAGGCGCTGATGGAGTTAGTTGTTAAAAACCATGCAAACCACAATTATAATTATAATGGAACTTTATAACGGCTTCAGAAATAATACTCTTGATGCTGCTATGCAATACGCCAGAAGGTGAGCTTTCTTAGACTATTCACCATTATTGTGTAGCCATTTATTTATTTATATCGGCTCCTCCTTTGTTCAGTGGCGCCTTTGTGAGATCGGTGTTGAGGACTACTTTTTCGTTCCACTAATTAGGTATGCATAACGTCGTGATCGCTTTTGGAGCAAAATTTTATTTGGAAGTTATATATCTATAGTTTTATCTCTCTGCCTCATGACTTGTAAATGATTTGAGTAGATTCCTCAATGCTCGTGGAATCAAGACATGTAGCCTCGTGGAATGGTCCATTAGATGTTTGGTTTTGTGTGTTCACCAAGTAGGTATATCTGGTTAGAAGGAAGAAGAATGTATAGCTATTGGAAATGAACTCCTTGCTTGGTGAGACAGACACCTACTTGACAAAGAAGGTTATTTCCTTCTCTCACTTATGTCAACTCATTCTATGTAACCTCAACCTGTGAAGGCTAAAACTCGATTGCACTTACTAATTTTAGTTCTGAAATTTGAATTTCTTAGTAAATTTCATAGCTTAAGTTCCTCGAACATTACTGCTGCAAGTATGTTTTTTCACTTTCGAAATTAGCACTCATTTATTTCTTCCATCTCAATGGCTAATGAAAATGATTTTCCTTTGCTCTTACATGAATATGGAAAAATGGAAATGGAAAGCAAACCGTCGATTTTAATCATCCCACTATTGACTGAATTTAGCAAGGTCAATTGTAGGTATAGAAATGGATCATATGTAACCCTATTTGTTTGTCTTGACTGTGAAAAGAGATGTGGCTATTGAATATACAGTTTCTAAATGGACTTTCTTTACCTGTCTGATGCCCATGTCCTTTATTTAATGGAAGCTCTAGGTTCAAGAAAGATAAAGGATAGGAAATTCCCCAATAACCATCGTCAGAGTAAGAATCCTCAACATTCTTCTCAAGTCATCCTTTGTTGGATTTAGTGTAACGCTCGTGAACCAAAAAGTAGAATTTGGTGGTATGTCGATCGACACGAGTGGTGTGTGTCGATCGACACGGGGTAAAATTGGACCGATCGGTTTGGTTCCAATTGTCCAGTTTGGCGGATCGGTTTAGGGAAACCCTAGGGCTCGGGTATATAAGTGAACAACCGCGTTTGGTCTTCTCTTTTGGCTGAAATCAGAAAAGAAATCAGATAGCTAGAGGATTTGGTGAGTTTTGGGGAGATGTTCTTGAGGAGGCTTGTTCTTGGGGCTGTAGGAGCGTGGGAGGATTGAGAGTGGAGGATTTTCGTGTTAGGGGAAGGAAATCAGAAGGTTTCGGTCGTGTTCTTCGTCGTTCTTCATCTTTTCAATTCAACTTCGACGTGAGTGCGTGACTGTAGGCTTACATAAGTGTAAGAAATGGGTAGAATGCGATTGCTTGTTGAATTTCGTGTGTTTTGTAAATGAAATAGTGCAGGAGACTCGATGAATTACGATGGATTCGAGCCATGAGAGGATAGGCTCATTCCTGGGTTCTGCGACATCGTGTCGATCGACACCAGGGTGGTGTGTCGATCAACACGGGGCTATATGTCAATCGACACCTAGTGGTTGTCTCGATCGACACGGGTTGTGTATCGATCGACACCTCGAGGTTGTGTCGATCGACATAGAGTTCCTGGATTGATTCGTGTTTGATTGTTTCGTGAATGCTTGTGTATGCTCATCCTGGTATTGTATCCATTGTTTATGCTTGTGTATAAATAACCGGTAGACGGGATGACCGCGTCGCTGAGTATTTGTGATAATACTCATGCAACTCTTTTTGCCATGTGTTGCAGGTAAAGAGAAAATGTGATTGTGGAATTATGGCCGGGAAGAGGAGATGATCTAGTGTCTTGTTTGAGTGGTTGTAGCGTTAGAATTGCTAGTTGCTAGCAGATTCTGAAATTGTTGTCATTGGATTATTCTGGAATTGATTGAATTGAACGGTTTAGGGAATTAATAAAGTATGGGATTTATTGATTTGGTTGTTATTGTTGATTTTTTAATTGTTCCGCGTTGCTTGTGTTGGCCTAGTTGAGGATTATGATTGGTGATGATCATAATTTGAAGGGAAAATTTTAAAATTTTTGGGTCGGGTCATTTCATTTTGGTATCAGAGACCTTTTGGTTCTAGGGCGGGTGTAATTGATTGGTTATGTGATTTAGTCAATTGATTATTAGGTGGGTTTGGAGTTCTAGATCATCTCTTGCGAGCATTCAATGAGATTCCACGGTATGTGTTAATTGATTTTCTGTTTTGCTAGTACTTAGTAATCTCCTGGTGAGTGCAGAGTGATGGCTAGAGGTGCTAGAGGCAGAGGTCGGGGGGGCCGTGGAGGCCGAGGTGGCCGTGGTGGGCGCAGGTGAGGACTTGTGAGTGAGTCAGATGCCGCGAGTGTGCCCCATGAAACCACGCAGGAGCAGGTGGCGGACTCGCAGGCGTTTCAGGATGGGTGTGTGGGTGAGACTGCTACGAGTGCCAGTGTGAGGGCTGGTGAGACTGGTGTGGGTCCCGAGGTAGCTGGTGGTGCGGAGGGCCCAGGTGGGGGTGCTCCTGTAGGTGTGGCCCAAGACCGAGATGATCGTTTGGCAGATTTTCTACAGTTGATTCTGGAGCGGTTACCGGGTGGGGTGCCGGCTCCAGGAGTGCAGCCAGTAGTGGCTGGTGGTCAGCCGGGAGTGGCTGGGGTTCAGCCGGGAGTGGCTGTTGTGCAGTCGGGTGTGGCGGTTGCGGAGGAGCTTCCATCCTACCTGAGGATGATGGAGCAGATGCAGAGGATTGGCACCGGGTTTTTCTCGGGTGGTGCCAAGCTTGAGGAGGCCGATGAGTGGCGGCGGAGGTTAGAGCAGAACTTTCGCTCTATCAGGTGTCCAGAGGGATACCGGGTGGACCTAGCAGTTCATTATCTGGATGGTGACGCGCATCTCTGGTGGAGAGGCGTCGAGGCCAGGAGGGTACAGGCCGAGATGGCTTGGGAGGATTTTTTGGCTGAGTTTAATGCCAAGTATTTCCCGTAGGAGGCGGTGGATCGGATGGAGTCGAGGTTTCTGAACCTGACTCAGGGAGATCGAACTGTGAGGGAGTTCGATTTGGAGTTCAGTCGACTCTTGGTTTATGCTAGTAGAGGCATGGAGGGCGAGCAGGCCCAGGTGAGGAGGTTTCTCGGTGAACTTCGAGCTAAGTTGAGGACTCGCTGCAGGGCGAGTAAGTTCACCACGAGGGTGGAGCTGGTTGAGAGTGTTGCGGCGATTGAGGAGGCCTTCAGAGAGCAGGCTGTGGTGGTTAGTCCACCAGTGCAGCAGCTGAGGAGATCTCATCAGCAGATGGGTGCGAGCAGGGGCGGCAAGCCTGTGTAAGGTCAGAAGAGGAAGTGGGAGAGCACTTCCGGGGCCAGTCAGGGTGGACAGAGTGGTTTAGGATGCTATGGGTGTGGTAGCATGGGTCACAAGGTGGCTAGTTTTCCGCAGAAGAGTGCAGCACGGAGTACTCAGGTGTGTTACCACTGCAGAGAGCTGCGGCAAATCAAGCCCAAGTGCCCTAACCTGCAGCAGATGGCGGTAGCGGCAGTGCAGCCGTTGGCGGTCCAGCCCCTGGCTCAGATTACAGCGGCACCACGGGTTTTCACATTGGCAGAGGCGGGCGGTTCTAGCGCCAAACCGATCACAGGTATAATTTCAGATTTGTTCTTTTTAAATTCTTATTGTGATTGAATTTAGTCTGGTTGGAACTGTGAGTCTGCGTTAGAGTGTCGGGTCTTAAAACACATGGGATTTGTGCAGGGACCTTAGTTGTGGGTGGATGTGAGTCCCACGTGTTTTTCGATTCGGGAGCTACGAATAGCTTCATTACTCCGGAGTGTACGGAGGGCAGCGGGATCCGGAGCGATTTCGAAGAGCAGCCGGGAGTAGTTAAGGTTGGAGGTGGCAAGGTGTTGGCTACTTTCGGGTGGGCTCGTGGTGTGGATGTTCTGGTGGCGGGAGAGTTGATGCCAGCAGATCTAGTTATTAGTCCAGTGGAGCTGTACGATGTCATCCTGGGTATGAATTGGTTGGATCGGTACAGGGTCCATCTGGATTGTCATCGAGGACGTGTGGTGTTTGAGCGAGAAGCAGGGAGGGTGTGAGACCGACTTCGGGGAATCTCATGATTTCAGCGTTACATGCCGAGCAGTTGATTGAGAAGGGCTGTGAAGCGTATCTGGCGACGATAGTGATGCCAGAGACTGTTGGAGAGGTTGCAGTTGGGGATATTCGGGTTGTTCAGGATTTCCAGGATGTGTTTCAGTCGTTGTTGGGATTGCCACCATTGCGGTCGGATCTATTTACGATTGAGTTGGAGCCTGGGACGACTCCTATATCTAAAGCGCCTTACCGTATGGCTCCAGCAGAGATGGCAGAGCTGAAGAAGCAGCTGGATTATCTGTTGGGGAAGGGTTTCATCCAGCCTAGTGTTTCACCGTGGGGAGCACCGGTGTTGTTTGTGAAGAAGAAAGATGGGAGTTTCCGTTTGTGCATTGATTACCAGGGGCTTAACCGAGTCAATATGAAGAACATGTGTCCTCTGTCGCGCATTGATGAGTTGTTGGATCAGTTGCGAGGGGCTACCTGGTTCTCCAAGATTGATTTGGCTTCAGGTTACCATTAGATTCCGATTGATGAGGCAGATGTTCGGAAGACGGCATTCAGGACGAGGTACGAGCATTATGAGTTTGTAGTGATGCCGTTCGGGTTGACGAATGCGCCAGTAGCGTTCATGCGGTTGATGAACGGGGTGTTCCAGGAGTATTTGGACGTCTTCGTGATCATCTTCATAGATGATATTTTGGTGTATTCGAGGAGTCCAGATGAGCACGAGGTGCAATTGCGGTTAGTTCTGGAGAAGCTGCGGGAGCAGAAACTGTATGCGAAGTTGAGTAAGTGCAGTTTCTAGCTGCGGGAGATGAGCTTTCTTGGCCACATTGTGTTTGCAGAGGGAGTTTCTGTGGATCCGGCTAAGATTGAGGCTATCAGAGGTTGGCCTAGACCAAGGAGTGCCACCGAGATCAGGAGTTTTCTTAGGTTGGCAGGTTATTACCAGAGGTTCGTCAAGGGGTTTGCGAGTATGGCTCAGTCGATGACGAAGTTGACGGGGAACGATGTCCCTTTTGTATGGTCTTCATCTTACGAGGAGAGTTTCGGGAAGCTGAAGGAGATGCTGACCAGTACACCAGTTTTGTCGTTACCCGAGCCGGGTGAGCCTTATGTGGTGTATACGGATGCTTCAGGAGTTGGTCTAGGGTGTGTGCTGATGCAGCAGGGAAAGGTTATTGCATATGCTTCGAGGCAGCTGAGGAAGCACGAGTGCAACTACCCTACCCACGATTTGGAGTTGGTTGCGGTGATATTTACCCTTAAGATTTGGAGGTCTTATCTGTATGGCGGGAAGGTGAAGGTATTCACAGACCACAAGAGTTTGAAGTATTTCTTCACTCAGCTAAAGCTGAACCAGAGACAGAGGCGCTGAATGGAGTTAGTTGCGGACTATGACCTGGAGATTGGGTACCATCTGGGTAAGGCTAATCTGGTTGCAGATGCGTTGAGTCAGAAGAGGGTTGCTTCAGATCAAGAGCAGGATATGGAGGCTCTGGTGAGCGAGATCAGTACCTTGAGGTTGTGTGTGATCTCACAGGAGCCGTTGGGGTTAGAGGCAGCTAACCAGGCAGATTTGTTGAGCAGGATTCGGGTTGCTCATGAGAAGAATCAGGTTTTGATTGATGCTTCTAAGGCGGCCGGTTCAGAGTATGTAGTCTCAACGAGTGGGATGATACTGGTGAACGGGCGGGTTTGTGTACCCAAGGATGAGGATCTGAGGTAGGAGATCCTGAGGGAGGCTCATTCGAGCATGTTATCGATTCATGCGGGAGCGACCAAGATGTATCGTGACCTGAAGCGGTATTATCACTGGTTCGGGATGAAGAGGGATGTAGCTAGCTGGGTTGCAGCATGCAACGTGTGTCAGCTGGTGAAGGTTGGGCATCAGGTTCCGAGTGGTATGTTGCAGAGTTTGCCTATCCCGGAGTGGAAGTGGGATATGATTACCATGGATTTTCGTGACGGGGTTGCCGGTGTCACGGAAGTGTGATAAGATTTGGGTTATTGTGGATCGTTTGACCAAGTCAGCACACTTTCTGGCCATCAAGAAGACTGATGAAGCAGCAGTTTTGGCTAGGAAGTATGTGTGGGAGATTGTGAGGCTGCACGGGGTGCCAACGAGTATTGTGTCAGACAAGGATCCGAGGTTTACTTCAGAGTTCTAGAGGGCATTTCAGGCTGAGATGGGTACTAAGGTGCATATGAGCACAGCGTACCATCCTCAGACAGATGGGCAGTCGGAGAGGACGATTCAGACATTAGAGGATCTGTTGAGGATGTGTGTGCTGGATTATGGTGGTCATTGGGCAGATCATCTGAATCTGGTAGAGTTTACTTACAACAACAATTACCAGGCGAGTATTGGTATGGCTCCATATGAGGCTCTGTATGGGAGGCCGTGTAGGACACCGTTATGCTGGACTCAAGTGGGGGAGAGGAGCATTTATGGTGTGGATTTTGTTCAGGAGACGACGGAGAAGATCCATGTCTTAAGGCTGAACATGAGAGTGGCTCAGGATCGGCAGAAGAGTTTTGCCGATAGGAGATGAAAGGAGCTGGAGTTTGAGCTGGGAGATCTGGTGTATCTCAAGGCAGCAATGTTGAGGGGTCCTAACAGATCCATTTCAGAGAATAAGCTGAGTCTGAGGTTTATGGGTCTGTTTAAGGTGGTGGAGCGGGTCGGACCGGTACCTTATCGTTTGGAGTTACCTCAGAGTATGAAGGTTTTCCATAAAGTCTTCCATGTTTCCACGCTGCGGAAGTGTCTACATGAGTCTGAGGAGGTGTTTGCTAGGATTCCAGAGGATCTTCAGCCCAACATGACTTTGGCGGCGAGGCCTGTGTGGATTCTCGACAGGAGGGTTAAGGTGCTGCGTCGGAAGAGTATACCGTTGGTGAGAGTCGTGTGGGACTGTGACGGTATTTAGGAGGAGACTTGGGAACCAGAAGCGTCGATGAGGAAGAAGTTCTCGAAGTGGTTCGAGAAGCAAGCGGTGGCTTGAGTTTCTTTTCTGGTTTTCAGAATCTGTTTTAGCATGTTGCTATGTTGTTGTTATGTATTTCGTTTGTTGTTGTAACGAGTATACATTTTGAAATTTAATAAGATGAGTTTGCCTTATTAAAAGTGTGTTTAAGATGTGTGTTCTTATGAGATGACTGGTGATGTCATGGATTGTGGTGACTAGTAGGTCATGTGGAGGTCTAGCGATAGAAGTTCTATGCGGCTTAGAGCTTGTTCATGTTCTAGGAGTGGCTAGAAATGAGCTCGTTCATGTTCTAGGAGTGGCTAGAAATGGAAGCTCTATGCGTGTCAGAGCTTGTCTATCGGCTAGGGAGGCTAGAAATGGAAGTTCTATGTGAGTTAGGGTTGTCCATGTTCTAGGAGGATTATCTAGGGAGGAGATTCTATGTGAGTAAGGACTTGTTATTCCCTAGATGGCGCTGGGAAATAGGGGTTTTATGTGAGTTAGAGCCTGTCTATTTCCTAGGGGGAGTCTGGAATAGAAGTCTTATGTGAGTTATGACTATCTTTTCCAGGGACTCTGTGGAAACACCCTGGTGATTGGGTTGTTTCGGATGACCACGAGGGGTGATTTCAGTCGACAGGTGCCTAAGATGCATGTTATAGAGTGATTGCCCCAGGGGATAGTGGGTCTCCTGGGGATACTTAAGGGGACAGTGAGGTTTTCTCCGGGGGAAAGTGGTTCCCTTGCATATACTTTGAGGGGAAAAGCCTCTCCAGGGGATGTGTGATTCCTCTGCAGCCGAGCTTGATGGACTATGTGTCCTGAGAGTGGGAGGGGTGGGAGCATATCGAGAGCTGGATGGACGGCGGTCCTGAAGGTGGAGGGGTATGATATATTTCGAGAGCTCAAAGGATGACGATCCTGAGAGCGGAGTGTTGTATATAGATACGAGTATGAGCAATACTATCCGTAATGTGGTTGAAAGTATGAGACTGGATGAACTTCGGGGATCGGGAGTGGATCTCAGGTGGTGCTGACCGGGTTGGGGTTAGGATTGCAGCCGTGGTGAGACGGTGCAATAGGGCTAGTGTGAGCCTGGCAGAGCTCGGGGATCAGGTGTGATCACGAGTGGTGCTGGCCGAGGGCCAGGAGTGTGTGGTGGATGTCGAGTCTAGGGTTTTAGCTTACGTTAGAACCTCGGTTCGGACAACCCTGGTGACATATGTAGCGCCGTTGGTCGTACATGTTTTTGTTTGATTGTTGTGCGACCATTTGGTCCAATTTAGGGTCAACGGTTGGTCGTGCATGTTCTTGTTTGATTGTTGGGCGATCAATCGGGCAACCCTAATCTAGACCAGGGGCGTTGCATCGTTGATGTTCTCGGGTGAATCTGGTCGGGTTTTAGAGGGAAGTGTTAACCTTAGGGAGACGGAGTCGCATGATTCGAGGTCGAATCCGTGTTAGTGAGGGAGAATTGTAACGCCCGTGAACCACAAAGTGGAATTTGGTGGTGTGTCGATCGACACGAGTGGTCTGTGTCGATCGACACGAGGTAAAATTGGACCGATCGGTTTGGTTCCAATTATCCGGTTCGGCGGATCGGTTTAGGGAAGCCCTAGGGCTCGGGTATATAAGTGAACAGCCGCGTTTGGTCTTCTCTTTTGGCTGAAATCAGAAGAGAAATCAGATAGTTAGAGGATTTGGTGAGTTTTGGGGAGATTGTTCTTGAGGAGGCTTGTTCTTGGGGTTGTAGGAGCGTGGGATGATTGAGAGTGGAGGATTTTCGTGTTAGGGGAAGGAAATCAGAAGGTTTCGGTCGTGTTCTTCGTCGTTCTTCATCTTTTCAATTCGACTTCGACGTGAGTGCGTGACCATAGGCTTACATAAGTGTAAGAAATGGGTAGAATGCGATTGCTTGTTGGATTTCGTGTGTTTTGTAAATGAAATTGTGCAGGAAACTCGATGAATTACGATGGATTCGAGCCATGAGAGGATAGACTCGTTCCTGGGTTCTGCGACATCGTGTCGATCGACACGGGGCTGTATGTCGATCGACACCTAGTGGTTGTGTCGATCGACACGGGCTGTGTATCGATCGACACCTCGAGGTTGTGTCAATCGACATAGAGTTCCTGGATTGATTCGTGTTTGATTGTTTCGTGAATGCTTGTGTATGCTCATCCTGGTATTGTATCCATTGTTTATGCTTGTGTATAAATAACCGGTAGACGGGATGACCGCGTCGCTGAGTATTTGTGATAATACTCACGCAACTCCTTTTGCCATGTGTTGCAGATAAAGAGAAAATGTGATCGTGGAATCATGGCCGGGAAGAGGAGATGATCTAGTGTCTCGTCTGAGTGGTTGTAGCGTTAGAATTGCTAGGTTGCTAGCAGATTCTGAAATTGTTGTCATTGGATTATTTTGGAATTGATTGAATTGAACGGTTTAGGGAATTAATAAAGTATGGGATTTATTGATTTGGTTGTTATTGTTGATTTTTTAACTGTTCCGCGTTGCTTATGTTGGCCTAGTTGAGGATTATGATTGGTGATGATCATAATTTGAAGGGAAAATTTTAAAATTTTTGGGTCGGGTCGTTTCATTTAGGATACAATTCACACCATGTACTACAACTGGAGGCAGCACAGTTAAGGGAAGAACCATATGTACTCAAATGCCAAATCTATTGTCAATCTATCAAAAAGATTACTATGTTTTAATCTCTCCTATGTTCAAATTTTATTGTATTTATCAAAGAGTTTTGATAACTCTTAAATTAATAACTCGTGTAATCCATTAAACTTTGAGAAAATTGGAAAAAAAATACTTTTTGACCATATTTTTGTCAATTTACACTTTTTGTAAATTAAGCTATTTTAGATTAAAATAATTCTAAGAAAATCTTTTTAAATATCTAGAAAAGTATTTTAAGGACATTAACAATTAAAAAAAAAAGAGAAGTACACACAATTAAAAAAAAAAAAATTTGAATCGAGATCGTATTCGATTTCACCAATAGCAAATCAATAACGACAGTTCTGAATATATACATGACATAATCATAACAACAAAAAAGTTTTTTTTTGAAATGCAAATAGATCATAACAACAACAAAAGTTACTTGAGTCTAATCTTATATCGTTGTCACTTGTCAAACCCATAAAAATCAAAATAAAGAGAGGGCAAAGGTTTTATAAACTATCCTTGACCTATTTTCCTGTGAAACCAACCAAACCCACAAAAATCAAAACATGGTCAAGGAAGATTTCACCAAGTGATAATGACAGTCAGATCATTTTATTTTTATCTCTCTCTTCTCTCTAATGGCGGAAGAATAGCATGAGCAGAAGTGAGATTTGATTGGATATTCTTTTTGCGAGAGAGTTTTGACAAAGTAGAAAGAAAGCCTTCTTTTGAGAGAGAGTTTTGACAAAGTAGAAAGAAAGCCTTCTTTTGAGAGAGAGTTTTGACTAAGTAGAAAGAAAACTTTGAGTTCATACACGCTGCTCCTTTTTTGTTTTGAGGATATCTCTTGTGATCTTTGTTTCTCTTGATTCGTTTTAGGTTAAATTTCGTTTTAATGGTTTTCTTTCGGTGTTGATTAAAGTTGATTTTAATTTGTATCTCTCCGTGTATTATTCTCTTCTACTTTGCTTTCATTTTTACACTTTATAATTTGTCATCTACGAAGTTTAAAATTTGTTTTATGTTCTACGAAATTTAGAATATGTTTTATGCATTTTTTATGCATTCTACGAAGTTTAAAATCTATCTTCTGCTATTTCTACATGCTCTACAAAATTTAGAATACGTCTTCTTCA
The DNA here is from genome assembly GCA_964056655.1 of Arabis hirsuta. Taxonomy (NCBI): domain Eukaryota; kingdom Viridiplantae; phylum Streptophyta; class Magnoliopsida; order Brassicales; family Brassicaceae; genus Arabis; species Arabis hirsuta. The sequence continues at coordinate 19,444,517 of OZ053301.1, forward strand.
TTTCTTATGCGTTCTACAAAGTTTAGAATCTGTCTTGTGCTTTTCCTACATGTTCTACGAAATTTAGAATATGTATTCTTCGTTTGTTCTACGAAGTTTAGAATCTGTTTTATGCTTTTCCTACATATTCTACGAAATTTAGAATACGTCTTCTACTATTCCTACATGTTCTACGAAATTTAGAATACGTCTTTTTCTTTACTTTCTATGAAATTTACATGTTTTAGAAGACGTTGTCTGAGTCGATGCAAAATTTATGTTGATGGTATATACACATGAAAAAATTAGAAGAAAAAAATACTTTTTGTTTAGTATTTTTATTATATTAAGGATAGAATAGGGTAAATATTAGTCAAAAGTTTAGTCAAACTTTTAAAACAAAGGTTTAGATTGACAAAGGTATGGTCAAAAAGTATTTTTTTTTTCAATTTTCCCATAAACTTTTGATCTCAAACTAGTTAATCGGTGTAATAACTTTGTGAATAGTTCTAACATTATTAAATTATTGAGTTTTTCATGTATATATATACCTTCTTTTTTTTGTCAAAACACACTATACTCTCTAATTAGCCAAACACAGTCGTATCTGGAAACCAATGTGGAGTAGATGTGCTAACATAAGAAAAAACTAGATTACGAAGTCGAGCTGTCCGGGCCAGTAAATCAGCCTTCTCATTCCGTACCCTGGGACAATACTGCAAAGTAAAGTCAGGGAACCACGATTGAACTACTTTGTATTCCTCCAACTCTGTTCTGAATCGCGACCATTTTTCCGGTGCCAGTACCATTGCCGCTAGCTCCTAGGAATCCGTGACGAATAAGGCACAATACCGTCTTTTCCGGCGCAGACTATGAAGGGCCCATAGTAAGCTGTCCAGCTCTGTGTGCAGGGGAGAACTCCCCCTGTCCATCCCTCGTAATCCTAGAAGATCAATCTCCCCATCTTGCAATTGAAGTTTCCAGCCAATTCCACTCTTAAAGTCTCCCTCTTTCCAAGATCCATCAATAAAGCAAGTGAGATTGCCAATGGCAGCACTGGAACAAGAGGTATCCGTGCTTCACTTACTATGCTACCGCCTTCTCATTTGCTATGAACCAGGCCGCAGCCTTCTTTCGGGCAAGGTCTAGGATATCTGGGGGTGACCGGTCCAGATTCTAAAAAACTTTATCGTTTCGTGCTTTCCAGAGATACCAGATTATCCAAGGGTAACATCTCACATATTCTGCAAACTCCTTTCGATTTGGTACCCGGGAGAGAAGAAAATCAAAATTGCACCAAAGATTATCGAACGGGAAGGCCATGTTGTTGTGCGGGATTAGTGACAGTGCCCAGCATTGCCTCGCCGGGGGGGGGGGGGCACATAAAAAGGACATGGTTAATAGTTTCCTCCACATCACCACACTTCGGACAATCACGGTCCTGTTGGAGGTGTCGATACGCTAAGCGTTCATTAACCGCAACAGCTCCCGAGAGAGTTTGCCATAAAAAGTGCCGGATTTTACTCGTAGTTTCCACTTTCCATACCATTGCCCTCAAAGGGTTCAGGGATGGGAGTTGCATTACAAAACGGATGTCCTCCACTATATTTTCCCAGGCCACTTCATACCCTGAACGTACCATGTACGTACCACAGTTAGTGAAATGCCAACAGTAGCCGTCTGATGTACCTATGCGAGATGGGATCACTTATCGGGATATCCGTTGGAGCGATATGCTGATGCAATGCATGGACATCCCATGTGTGGGTGTCTTCGTCAATCAAGTCGATAACCCTCAGGTTCAGGTTTGGTGATGTACCCGGATCCCCCTGTTGTACACCCTTTGCAGGGCGGGGGGCCTCTTCAGGAATCCATTTACCAGTCTAAACCCACGTCTTTGCCCCGTTACCTATGGTGCGCCGCATACCGTAGTCCATTAAGGGTTTCGCACTCCATAGGCTTCGCTATCCATATGATGGACGAGTTGCCTTCTTGGCATGAAAGGGGTGAGAATATCAGAAGTACTTCCCCTTGAGGATCCGCGCGACTAAGGAGTTGGGGTAATGGTGGAGTCGCCAGAGTTGTTTGGCCAATAAGGCCTGATTGAACTCTTCGAAAGACTTAAACCCAATACCCCTTCATGTTTAGGGAGACACAATTTCTGCCAAGCAATCCAATGCATCCCTTTTGACTTTTGTTTACTACTCCACCAGAAATCAGCTATCGCACTCGCCAGCTTTTGGTGTAAGTTTTTGGGAAGTAAGAAGCTGGACATCACATATGTCGGGAGCGCATGTGCCACCAACTTAATCATCACCTCCTTCCTCCTCTAGATAAGAGTTTGGCGGACCACCCATTCGTACGATGATGAAGTCGTTCTTGAACATAAGCAAAAATATGTGCTTTAGACCCTTGTAATTGCTCTGGAATACCTAGGTAGTTTTAATTTCGTACGGAGGTCCTCGGGGACATCCTTGCCAAAAGTAACCGTTGACTTCTTGAAGTTGATACATTGCCCCGACGCATTTCCGTAAATTTGGAGGACTTCCAAAATACTATAACATTGCTGCGTCGTAGCTTTGCAGAAGAATAAGCTATCATCTGCAAATAGGAGATAGGATAATGTGGGGGAAGTTAGGGCCACCCTAACACCAGAGATACGCCCTGAGGTTTCAGCCCTCCGTAAATTAGCAATAAGCACTTCCGTGCAGAGGATGAAAAGATATGGTGATAATAGGTCCCCTTGGCGTAATCCCCGGGATGGAGTAATCCCTCTTTTAGGCTCACCATGCAACAAGACACGGTATGATACCGAGTTTACGCAGGCCATGATCTAGGATATCCATTTATCATCAAAACCCATTTTCTGCATAAGAGCTGCCAGGAACCGCCACTCCACCCGGTCATACGCTTTACTCATATCCGTTTTGATCGCCATACACTCCCTTTTGCCTATATTATTAGTCTGTAGGGCATGAAAAACTTCCTGGGCCATAAGGATATTGTCCGTAATCTGTCTCCCTGCAACAAATGCAGACTAGGTCTCTAAGATTAATTTAGGTAAAAACTTCTTAATCCGCTGATAGAGCACCTTCGAGATTATCTTATAACTGACGTTACACAGACTAATCGGACGAAAGTCCTTCATCATCCGAGGTCTCTCAGATTTAGGGATTAAGCATATATTGACCTCATTACATCTGGGATCGAGGGTGCTAGTATCAAAAAAATCTTGTACCATGACAACCACCTGTGGTCCAATAATATGCCAAAACTTTTGGTAAAACAGCGCTGTCATCCCGTCCGGGCCTGGGGCCTTTTCTAGGTGTATCGCAAAGACCGCCGCCTTAACCTCCATCCCTGATACCGCACGGGTCAGATGGGCATTCATCTCAGACGTGACCGAGCATCCTAGATGGGCCAGGGATGACTCAATGTCAGATATAGGAGAGGAGGAGAAGATAGTGTGGAAATAGTCAACCGTCGTGGCCTCTATCTCTTCTTCTTTTTTGGTCCATTCTCCAGTAACTTGCAGGATACCCGTAATCTTATTACGTACTCTCCGTTGCTTTGTGGACGCCTGGAAGTATTTGGTATTTTGGTCGCCGACCTGGTACCAAAGTTCACGACTCTTCTGTTGCCAAAAGATTTCCTCATCCATCAACGCCGTTCGCAATTGGTCTTGAAGGGAACCATTATCCTCTGTGGAGGATGAGTCCCTACTCTGAGCTTCTTCCAGTCTTGTTTTCAACTCTTCAATTGCTTCAGTTGAGGGACAATGGTCCTGTTTCCTCAATCGTGATATCGCCTTATGGCAGTTGGCGATGCGTTCTCCTACCCCTGTCGGGTTTCCGTTCCGGCTCATAGACCAACCCTCTTGGACTATGCGTTCAAAATTAGGTTTGGAAATCCAACGTTTGTCAAAACGAAACTTTTTAGTTCCCACCATGCGCCTAGAGTTGATATGTGTGAGCACTGGGCGGTGGTCCGACCCCCAAAACCTAAGATATTCCATTTGGGTATGAGAAAAAAGCTCATACCAATCCTCATTCACCATAGAGCAGTCGAGGCGACAGTGAATGACATTTTTGCCCCGACGTCCTACCCAAGAGAGGTAGTTCCCCAGGTATGGGAAATCGATCATACCACAGCTTTGGCGCATTAAGTTAAAATCCAAGAATGAGTTCTCCGGCCTCTTGCGTCCACCTGTTTTCTCGTGATGGCCCATAATTTCGTTGAAGTCACCTGTCATAAACCAGGGGCATGTGCGTGTAGTACTAATATGAGCCAACCGTTCCCAAACATCCGCACGATTAGAAATAACAGGTTCCCCGTAAACAAAAGAGAGAAACACTTTATTACCATGAATGGTGGCCATTACATCGATAATATTTTTATTGGAAAAGAGAACTTGAATTTGAAACTCAGACTTAGCCAACAGTGTTAAGCCGCCACTAAGACCACTTGGGTCAATAGTAAAAAGAAAATCATAATCAAATTGTGCCTGTAAATCTTGAAGAAAATGGTGATCACGTTTAGTTTCCATAAGAAAGAGGATCCCCGGGAAAATCTTATTTTGGAACTCCCACAATCGGTGAACTGCCAAAAAGCTATCAGCCCCTTGGCAGTTCCAACTTAGGATCATCTAGACGTCTATCGGTGGTTTTCCTTTAACCACCGGATCTTTAAGGTTCCTCGAAATTTGCCCACCGTTAGGGTCTGTCTTCACGGAAGACGAGAATGAAGCACTGTTTAAATGGGATCTCTCCTATCTGGGTCCTCCTTTGCTAAAGATGTGTGCTTGTGGATGCGACAGCCACGAAATGGGCTGTGCTCAATCTTCTTTTTAACCGCCAGAGCTTTAAAAATCATTTGTTCAATTTTTCTGGGCTTCTTTTCCAGAAATTTGGGCCCACCCCGTGGCCCAATTTTTTTTGTCTGGTGGGCCTCAATCACAAACTCCTTAAGTGGGGAGATAACTTCTGTGGCATCCATCTGGGTTTTAAGGCCCAAAGAGGGGCCTGCCTCGGCTTTTGGCCAATCGAGCCCAGCACCTGAATTCTTTTCATCCTTCATCTTCCCTGTCCCCACTTGGGTCTCGATACCCAGTACCCTGTCTGTGCAGGCCGTGTCCTTAATGTGGGCCTGTGCATTTTGGAGCCCAAGAGAAGCAGTGTTCGCCTCCTCCATCGGTTTCACCTTGTCCACCGGAGGCACGACATGGAAACTCGCCGGCACCCCCGCCTCATGTTGTCTCCGTAGCTGCTCTTCCTCCTCCTTATGAGCCCCCACCACCGAATAAACCTTAATCCGCTTAGTCCCTTGTCGATTCTGGCCAGAATCATCTTCCGCCTTTTGCCTCTCCTTGGCGGAACGTCTGTTCACCGAAGCACGGTCCCCGCCGAAACCGATAGCTCAGGATTCTGGTAATCTCTCCTGACCGAGGTCGGGTTCCTTTTCAACCTTTTCGGCCGGACGAATTGTTCCTTCCACCTTCTCCCAGGCCTCATTTTGCGCATAGATCAATTTAGCCACCGCTGCTTCCTCCTCCGTGTTGCGGTACCAGGTGGAATTGTGGATGCCATAACCGCCCGCCTGCACCGTAGAATCAATTGGAATTGTTGCTCCGGCAGGCTTAGGATCGACCCGAACATCATCCTTAGCAAAAGATCTCTGAATCCATTCTTTTGTAGCCGCTTTAACTACGCGTCGCTCCTCCGCATCCACTACTGATTCGCCAAATTTCGTCGTCAGGTTTCTACGTACCGGTTTCCTCTTGGACGATGACGTCTAAGCCTCGACTGGCACAATTGGATTCTTATTGTGTTCCCGGTTTTGCATAGGCTGTGTAATCTTATCCCATGGGCTCTCTTTCCTCTACGATCCCCACCATCCTCACGACGCCGGATATGTTCTCCTTTTCTTTCCTGGTGACTCCTATTCAGCCCTCCCCGACCCGGGCAAGTTCTAGTGTCATGAGACAGCCGAAAGCAAACCTTACAATGGTTCTGCAACTTGAGATAGTCAAAACGTATCCGGAAGAGTTCACCAGTCTCCGATACCGTGTCGCGGAACAGTATGAGCGGTGCATCGCATTCCACCATCACTTGGATCATTGGGTACGGGTCCCTCACAGTCCAATTGAGAAGTTCCCCTCGATCCTCACCAATCCTCACCGCTTGCTTCTCTTCATTGTAGATGTCCGGCAGGTCCAGGATCCTGATTCAGAAAGGGATGGAGGATGGGAAATCCATTCTCACCGTTGGCACCCATCTATCAATTGCTTTCATCCACCCATCGAAGTGATAAGGGCGATTGTCCAGAACCGCTTGGAGGCCAGCTTCCTCCTTGAAACGGAAGTGAAACCTTCTTCTCCCCATTTCAACTTCCTGAAACCGACCCTCGCACTTCCAGATTGTTGGTAAAAATCCAATCAACGCCTTGACCCTGTTTTCTTGTGCCTCGAGGTTCAGGACTCTTCCCGCCAGAGTCTTCTCAAATCGTTGTAGAATTTGCGTGTTACTGACAGGAAGAAGTTGCAAAGGCTTTGTTTGCTTTGTTTCTTGATCTACGGCCACGAGTTTCCCAAAAAACGCCATGGATGTGTGCACAGGATTGACCGAAAGCCTCTTTGTGTCGTTGCAGGGGAAGAGAGGCGAAAGTTGTGTAAAAACCCAACTTAAGCTTTGTGACTGGTTAAATAGCAGGGGTTGCAACCATCGCATCCCCCCGAATCCGCTCCGCGTAAAGAAAGGGATTTAATTGAGTCCAAAGATCGGCCTGCTTTCCTTGTTTGAGCCTCCAATAGATCTGCAGTTGGCATCAATGAAAATGGGAATCAAATCTCCATGATTTCTTCTGGGCCAGGGAATCCGCCTTTCCATAGCTAATGCTCGAAAGATCTCACCATTACAGAGGAAGTGTGTTGTGAAATCGATTGTGAGAGAGAGATCCTGAGATGTCGCGACAGTGCCGGTTGTGTCCAGATCGGACTGAACCCGCACCGATTGCTTGCCTACAAGCTCGCCGAAATTGCCTTTGGACTTGAAAAACGCAGCACCTGGGATGTGCCGAGGAGTTGCCCCTATGTTTCCGAGTGGTCGCCAAAGCCAGAGCTGGGGGAACCGCTTGACCATGTCAGATTCGATTTCAAAAAATCGGCCATTTCATCGCCTTAGCGAGAGAAAACTTTCCCTGACACGTATATATATACTTTTTTAAAATGTAACCGTTTAAGAAAATGATAAGTAATTGCTATTTTAGTATTTTTATGAAACAACAGACTAAAGACGGCAAGTGAAAGATGTATTAATGGGCCTAATAAGGAAAAGCCCATTAGTGACGGCACCAGTCTGAATAAAACCGCTTTTTCTTCTTTTTCCGTTGTAGAGAATCCCTAGAGAAGTCTCGAGTAGAAGACGGAGGCAAAATCGAAAACCTCAGATTTCGTAATCGGAAAGCTTTTCTCCGGCGATGGAGTAAGGAAAAACAAGGAGAAGTAGATGACGATTCGAGTAGCTCCTGGAGTCGGAGCAATCTTCTTGGCCAACACTTGCTGATAGAAACCAAGACGCGACTGTCTACATTGGTGGTCTCGATCCACAGGTTCTTCTCTATTTTAATTCTCTCTCTCTCTCTCGCGACCTTCAATGTCTGATTTCTCGCTTTTGTACCAGTTTTTGTGTGAGCTACAATTTAAAGACGAAAACGGATAAATTTCATCGAAAATTCAACTAAATCACAAGGAGATGAAAACAAAATTGAAGAAATCACAAATTCTCGAATAATTCCTATCCACCATGATCAACCTATCCAAACCGTCAAATTTTGGCAAGCCTTCTACAAAATCCATGGAGATGTCCTCCCAAACTGCCTCTGGAACTGGTAGGGGTTGCAGCAACCCTACTGGAGCCAACGTAGAGTATTTGTGACGCTGGCATACTTGACACTCCGCCACATACTTCTTGATATCAGTCATCATTCCTTTCCAATAAAAAACAGCCCTAATACGCTTCTGAGTCTTTAGAACACCCCCATGACCACCAACCTTGCCATCATGATATTCTTGGAGGATTACAGCCACTAAAGGAGAGGTTTGAGGAATTACCAGCTTTCCTTGCCTCAGAAGTTGCCCTTGCACTACTGCAAAATCCTTATGGGCAGCTGGGTTTTCCAGTAACTCCTCTTTCATCTGCTTGAGCCCTGCATCCTTATCCACCTCAGACCCAATCTCCTTCAGCTGTAAGACTATCGGCATTGACAATGCAAACGGTTGTGGTACCGCTTCTATACGGGACAATGCTTTAGCTGCCTTGTTCTCCAACCCAGGTTTGTAGTGAATATCAAAGTTGAACCCCAAGATCTTAGTCAACCACTTCTGATATTCCAGTTTAACCTTTCTCTGCTCCAGCAAGAATTTGAGGCTTTTCTGGTCAGTCCTGACCAGAAACTTACGACCCAGCAAGTAATGTCTCCACTTCTGGATGGCAAACACGATTGCCATGAGTTCCCTTTCATAAACCGACTTCATTTGTTGCCTCTCCGTCAATGCTTGGCTGAAGTAGGCCAGGGATTTCTGGTTCTGCATCAGCACTGCTCCCAGCCCTATCCCAGACGCATCTGATTCCACTACAAAGAGGGTAGAAAAATCTGCCAAGGCTAGGACCGACACAGTAACCATGGCCAACTTGAGAGCTTGAAACGCCAAACCTGCCTCTTGACTCCACAGAAATTTATCCTTCTGAAGTAGGCGAGTAAGCGGTCAAGCAATATCCCCATACCCATTGACAAATTTGCGGTAATATCCGGTTAGGCCCGGAAATCCCCTCAATGCTTTCACATTCTTCGGTTCTGGCCAATCCTTCATCGCTTGCAGCTTACTTGGTTCGGCTGCTACTCCCTCAGCTGAGATCACATGCCCTAAGTACTCAATCTCCTGACTTCCAAATTGGCACTTCTTGCGGTTTGCATAGAGCTGGTTCTCTTGTAGAAGCAACAACACGCTCTCCAAGTGCTCCCTGTGTTCGGACATTGTCTTGCTATTGACCAGAATGTCGTCAAAAAACACCAAAACATATCTCATCAATAGTTTCCTGAATATATCATTCATCAGGGACTAGAAAGTAGCAGGTGTGTTGGTTAGACCAAACGGCATTACCAGAAATTCATAATGGCCATCGTGGGTCCGAAAAGCAGTCTTGGCCACATCCTCTACTTTAACCCGAATCTGATGATACCCTGACCTGAGATCCAACTTTTAAAATACCGCTGCTCCATGAAGTTCGTCCAGGAGCTGATCAACCATGGGAATTGGATAGCTGTCTCCAACCGTAGCTTTGTTTAGAGCACGGTAGTCCACACAGAATCGCCATCCTCCGTCCTTCTTCCTGACGAGTAGTACAGGACTAGAGAAATGACTCGCGCTCTCCTTAATAATACCTACTCCCAACATGGCCGCAACCTGCTTCTCAATCTCCTCATTCTGTATATGCGGGTAACGGAATGGCCTTACACTGACAGGTTTTGATCCCGGCTCCAAATTGATACTGTGCTCCCTGCCTCTGGAAGGTGGAAGTCCTTGGGGTTCTGTGAACACCGACTGATACTCCTTCAATAGCCCATTCAAATACTCTGGTGGTGTGAGTTGAGCCGCATTATTAGCTGTGTGTAACCCCGCGTATTCCACAATGATCCCCTCTCCTTGCCTCTCGAGAGCATTCCACATCGCTTTCAGGGACACCGGTGTGCAGCATAGGCCCGAATCTCCTTTGAGCCATACCTCCTTCTCTGCCAACTTGAATTTGACCCACTGTAACTTCCAATTCACTCGCATCTCCCCGAGTATCTCCAACCACTGGATACCAAAGATGACATCGGCACTGCCCAGCTCCAAGCGAAGGAAACTCGATACAACCGTCAATTCCTCTAAACGCAACTCTACCCCCTTGCACATACCCTGACCTTGGACTGTGATTCCGGTACCCGTCACTACGCCATAACCCATCGTCTTCTCCGTGTTGAGATTGAGCCGCCGGACCAAACTCTCCGATATGAAGTTATGCGTGGCCCCGCTATCAATCATCACCACAACTTCCTCGTTCTGAATCGTCCCTTTCATCTTGATCGTGCGAGGAGACGATATCCCGACGAGAGAGTTGAGTGAGAGCTCGGCTACCCCCGCAATACCTTGCGCCTCTACTTCATCATACGACTCCTCAAACTCGCCCCATACCCTTTCACTTCCATCCTCCATAACCACCAACAGTTGAAGCTCCTTCCGGGGACAAACATGCCGATTGTGCCAGCCTTCATCGCACCTGAAACACAAGTTGTCGGCCTTGTGCTGTGCGATTTCAGCCGGTGTGAGTCGCCGGAATGGAGGTTTTACCCTATTGTGCGAGTTAGGGTTCCTCTTCTCCGGGTTGCGAATCATCATCTCGGGTTTGTCTGAATACGGTGTTGATCTCGTGTGGGCCGGCCCGAGAAATTACTTTGGCCCACTTGCTTGTTTTGGCCCACCCGAGCCCCTTTTGTGTCACCACCATAACCCGACGCCGGCAGATCCACATCCGTAAGATCCCAGTCTTCGACTCTCTTGGCCACGCTCATCATCTTCTTCAAGTGATGCAGTTCAAAAGTTTTGACGCGAGCACGAATCGTGGTTTTGAGGCCATTCATGAAGGCCATCTCCAACACTGCTTCTGGTATGTCCGGCGCGTTTATGGCCAACGTAATAAACTCACGACAATAATCCTTGACAGTACCGATTTGGCGAAGTTTTAACAACCTTTCCTCGGCGTTTGACTCATCACCCGTCGAAAATTGCTCAATCACCCTCTGTTTCATCTGAGACCAGTTGAGGAAAGGATTTCGTCCCCTCTCCCATCGATACCAAGTTAGAGCCTCTTCCTCGAAGCAGATCTTCACCGGTTGCAACTTCTGCTCTTCCGAAAAATTCCCCAACTCAAAATATTGTTTGACCCTCGTGATCCAGTTATCAGCATTCTCTCCATTGAAGATCGGAAATTCCAACCTCCGGGTCATCGAATCGTTTTGATTTTCTGGGAGTCGCCATACTTGTTGAAGGAATGACCCCGTTTGGAATCCGCCCGTACTTCCTCCTGATCGTGGCTCTTCCACGTGTTGCGATGTTTATCCGGCAATCTCCTTGCCCGACCATTGAACAATTGTCGGGATAGTGTGGTTCGGACCCAACGGTTCAGTGATCGGCGGTGCCTCCTTCTCACGTTGTTGAGCCACTGCAACTTCGATGATCCTCCGTTCAATTCGCTTCAGAACACTCATGTTCCTTTCCGAGGTTAGTCGCATCTCGTTCATCTCTTTTTGTAACTCCGCCACCGTCGCCTCCATAGTGGTCAATCGCTGATCTGGTTTTGGACCCATTTTCCCTTTGATCGGAAAAAATGAGCTCTGATACCAAGTTTGTTACGATTAAACTTGTAAATCCAGAATTCTTAAGAAAATAAACAAGTTTTTATTCAAAAGGAATCCCAGAATTGTTTACAAGCAAGAACACAGGAAATATTTAGGAGTCTCCTCTCTCCTCTCACAATTTGATCCTTCTCCAAAGATGCCCCTTCACTTGTAACAACCTTCTGCTAAATATTCCTTCCCTTTTGCCCCCTCTTAGTGACGTGTCTGATATATCATGGTTTTTACCCGTTTTTTACCATGATATAAGTCCTTTTCATAGAGTCATTTTGGTATTTTTCGAGTCTTTAAAAGTCTTTATAGGTTAAAGGACGATTGGAGCTTAATAGAAGCTTTTGGAGCATTTTGAAGCATCGAGGAAAGAAGAGACGAGGTGATCAAGTCAAAGTCGATTTTTACATGCCTGTGTCGATCGACACGGGTCTGTGTGTCGATTGACACGGGCCTATGTGTCGGTCGACACGAACATGTCTGATGAGAAGAGAAGAATTTCCTCTTGGGCCCATGAAGCCCAGAAATTTACAGAAAAGCCCATTCCGAATTTTACACAATATATATAGTTTTTATTTAGACTTTTATGGGAAAATCTTGTTTTCTATGGAGAATTGAGAGAGATTAGATTTGGAGAGCTTTTGGGAGATTTCAAAATTCAGATTTCATCGGTTTCAAACCCTTTTGTATCTCTAACTCTATCTCTTTTATGCAATTTTATTCATTCATAATGTTTACTGCATCTATGTATGAGTAGTTTGCTTGTTAGGGTTTGGGAAGTTCTAGGTTTTGATGAGAAATTGATAGGATTGAAACCCTGTTAGGATTTATCTTTATGTTCTTCATCTAGATTGATTTAACTCTGATTTTAGGATTGATCAACTGAAATTAGATATCCTAGGTGGCTTTAATAGATGCAAAAGTATTATTAACAACCTGATATAATTTTAGATGAGCAAAATTATCTATTCGCAAAGAAATTTGGCTTAGTAATTTTGTGAACAATTGAACCTGAACTTAAAGCTTGATTTTATTCACTAAGTTTGCAAAAAAATTTGGAATTTAGGGATTTAGTCATAGATAATCTCTGCAACGAAAGTTGATTGGTTTTACATTCGTGTTTGAGTTCTAGAACCGCGCTTAACAAAATCCTAACCGTTTTTATCTCTGTGTCGATCGACACATACCTGTGTGTCGATCGTCACGATCAATTTTCGAATCATTCCTGCGAACAACCCATTGCCTAACTCTTTTGTCTCATTGAATTTTAAGAACTTTAATCATCATTTACTTGTTTACTTCTGCTTTTACTTTACATTCATTCCTATTTACTTAGCATAATTTGAATTCACTAATCGATTGTGTGTTTAGATTCCCTGTGGATTCGATCCCTAAGTACTACTACGATCTCTTAATTTGAGAGAGTAGCTCAAGGCAAATTTGAACATATCAAATTTTGGTGCCGTTGCCGGAGAATCGATTTCACCAATCGATTTTTGATACTAGTTTTTTGTCTAAGTTTTTTTTTATTTTTTTTATTACTTAATTGTTCTTTTCTCTTTGTCTTGTGTGTTTCAGGTTTATGCCTAATCGCGTTACCAGAAGCAACCGAAACGAAGAGTTAGTTGATCTCAAGTTGTAGCGAGCTAACCGAGCAGCAAGAAAGGAAGCCAACATGAATCCGTTAATTATTATTAGAGGTGAAGATGGGTTTCTTCAGAATGCTAAGGGACGTAGACGCAATGCTCAGGGTCAGAGGATAGATGAGAATGGAGTTGTCATTTTAGAGAAGCCAGTTGGGCGTGGGCGTACTCTAGGAGAGTACAACAGGCCTAACGAGTTCTATGCCAACACGGCAGCGATTCGTCCTCCTGCTTTCCCGAGGAACGATTTTGAGCTGAAGTCGGCTTACTTCTCACTTGTAGCTCAGCACCCATTCCATGGCCTTTCCTCTGAGCACCCCATGGATCACATTGAGAGGTTCGAGGACTTAACATCCAGCATTAAGGCCAACGGAGTGTCTAGCGATTACCTCTACTGCAAGCTTTTCCCCTACTCTCTGGGTGGAAAAGCGGCCTACTGGTTGAAGCAGCTGGAGCCGGGCTCGTTGACTACTTGGGAGGACACCAAGAATGCTTTCCTCAACAACTTCTTCGATGAGGCGAGATCAGAGGATCTGAGGACTAAGATATCTACTTTCAAGCAGGGACCGACTGAGGCATTTAAGGCTTCCTGGGGAAGACTTAAGTCCTACCAGAGAGATTGTCCTCACCATGGGTTCAGTGATGTTCAGTTGTTGGGCATTTTCTGCAGAGGGATTGATTAGAGGTATCAGATGGCCCTGGATTCTGCTAGCAATGGGAACTTCAACACTCGTTATCCGGAGGATGCACTGATTCTTATTGATAACTTGGCTTCTAACAATAGTACCAAGAACGCAGACTTCGAGAGGAAGAAGCTTGGTGGGAACATAGATGGAAGCCAGATAACTGAGGTAAAAGCCAAGATTGACTTTGTGCATAACCTGCTAGTGGGTAAGAAGACTGTTCAGTTTTCTCAAGAGGTAGAGACCTTCATTCCAGAGGAAGAGCAGGATGAAGAGGATGTTAACTACATTAGTGGGACTGGGTTTCAGAGTCAGAGTTTCGGTAGTCAGCAGGGTAACAAAAACTTCAACGGCAACAACCAGAGGACTACATTCACTGGAACTCCAAGCTCACCCAGCTATTCTCCTAAGCCACAGTTTCAGAAGAACGAGTACCAGAAGCCTTTCCAGAGCAACTACACCAGGAACTACGGTTCGTCTTCTTATCAGGCACCTCCTCCTAAATCATCAGAGACCGAGATGAAATCTATGTTGAAACAGATCTTGGAGGGTCAACAGTAGATAACTGTGAGCTTCAATGGGAAGATGGATGCTATGTACCAGGACTTAAATGGGAAGTTTGAAACTTTGAACGCCCATGTCAAAAAGCTGGATATCCAAGTTGCTCAAACCGCGGAGTCAATCAAGAGGCAAGAAGGTTTTTTTCCAAGCAAAACCGACACGAACCCGAGACTACACGTCAATGCTATCAGTTTAGGGAGTGAAGAGGAGGTTGAAGAAAAAGACAACTGCGTTCCAAAACCTGTGTCGATCGACACAGCGGTCCTGTGTCGATCGACACGGGTTAAACATCTTGATTCTGAAATCTACGCAATCGGTGATTTTTCTTCTAGGGTCGACACGGAGGTCGACACGAGGTCTACGCAGAAAACCCGTGTCGATCGACACGAGTCCCAAACACGCCCAATCTTGTCGAAACCTTCGGCCATTGTAGAGGAAAGAGTGTATAATCCTAAGATACCTTATCCTAGGAACTCGAAGAGGTCTAGACAAGAGGTGGAGAATGCTGGATGCAAGGTTATGCTTTCTAAGGAAGTGTGTCCAGCAATTCAGAACATGATTCCGGAGAAACATCCTCAACCGTCGCTAAGGAAGCTGCCTAAACTAACATATCCAGGGAGGTTTGTTGTTCCATGTTTAGTTAATGGTATTGAATTAAAAGATTCTCTTTGTCATAGAGGGGCCAATGTGAATGTCATGTCCATGGCTGTTGCAAAGAAGCTAGGAATTCTTGATCTAAAACACCTAAAGGCATCTATCGAGTTTGCGGACGCTTCTTCTACAACTCCAAAGGGTTTCATTCAGGATCTAACGCTTCAAGTGGGAGATTGTCTTGTTCCTGCAGACTTCCACGTGATGGAGATGAAGAAGGATAGCGAGAAACCATTGAT
This sequence comes from Arabis hirsuta, assembly GCA_964056655.1. Taxonomy (NCBI): domain Eukaryota; kingdom Viridiplantae; phylum Streptophyta; class Magnoliopsida; order Brassicales; family Brassicaceae; genus Arabis; species Arabis hirsuta. The sequence continues at coordinate 19,459,715 of OZ053301.1, forward strand.
TCTCGGATCAGCCTTCCTTGCCACTCTGGGTGTAATAGTGGACTTTCCCAATAAGCGAATCTCCTTCTCGAAGATCAACAAGGATGTCTTCTATCCAGCAGTCCATGTCAAAGAGATTTCTTGTATGAGCGTTACTAATGGAGGGAAGCGGAGCTCAAACCTTACAAATGACACTACGAACAAGGTGGCTTTTTCCATAGAACGTCGTGATGGCAAGTTGGCTGCACATAAGGTAATGAGGAAGGGGAGCTCCAAACCTTTCTCTAAGTTCAGAATCATCCTTCCCATGGAGCTAAAAGAGAAAGAAGAGGTTGTTATCCAAGAGATGGTGGGAAACACTATGAAGCTCTTTCCCGGTGTTGTTCCCTTCACCGACCCACCCGTTGCTTGAGTTCTGACACAGTCAAGCTAATAACTGAAAACAAGCGCTTAGTGGAAGGCAACCCACTGGTAAGTGTATATTAGTTTGACATTTTTCATTTTGTTTTACTAACTTTTTATTCTAAGTGTTTTAGTGTGATAAGTCGTGTCTTTGGAAAACAAAAAGTCCGTGTCGATCGACACGGACCTGTGTGTCGATCGACACGGCCCACGACAAAAGGTAAGTGTTTTTAAAACCTGACTTCTTCTCCTTCCTCCTCACAACTGTTTCGGAAAAAAAAAAAGAAAAAAAAAAGAGAATCGATCGACACCGATTTACAAACCTCCATAACTTTTGCATTTTTTCACCAAATTGAGTGATTTTTGGCTCTAACCTACTCGGATTTTCATCTTCATCTTGATTCTACACTCCTTTTACTCGATCTGTGAAGGTATGGTCATCTAAACTCACTTTTTCAGTTTGGCGTTTTGGAGAAAAAGTTGCAATTTCAGGTTGTTTTGATTCGAATTAGCTCCTAAGAACGTCTCGTATGCGTTTTTAGAGTGATGTTGGACCGAATCTATGCGTTAATTCCATTGCTTTTGGGGGATTAAATTCGAGTTTGAGAATTTGAGGAATTTTTGGTTTTTAAAGAGGTGAAGTCGAATTTAGGATGATTTGAGGTTGTTGTTGTATTACATTATACGTATGCGATTGATTTAGGTTGCTTGGCAGTGTTGTGGTTGATTGTTTCGGTTGAATTGCCTTGATTTGCAGAATTTCAGAATCGATATCCTCTGTGTCGATCGACACGGACCTGTGTGTCGATCGACACAGATGCACAGAATGTCTACCTTTTTAATGATTTTGGATTTTTTGTATTGGTTTTGCTTTTGTGATTTGCAGATGGCTCCCACTGTTACCAAGCGTCAAAGGTATGACAATGAGGCTGCATCCAGCTCTCAACCAACGGCTTCAATCGTTGCTTCTCTTCCTCCATGGCCACGACTCGAGGGAAGGAAGATCGCTATCCCGAGGCAGTGGAATGATGTTCCTGCAAAGATTCTAATTCGCAGCGAGGTTATTGACTGGGAGATCATGGAGGAATGGGACGACTATGACTGGCTTCTGTATAACGAATGGTTAAAGGTGAAGCTCTCTCCGACCAGAGTTGCAAATCCAAGGACAATGAGTGGCTTGGGTCTCAAGACTAAGGTGTTGCGACTACTGCGGAATGCTGGACTGGGGACTATTGCCACCCGCAGTTATGATATGTACGCTGACCTGGTCCGTCAGTTTTCGCCTCAGTGCGACTTGGTCGTGCAGACAGAAGTGACGAGGGCACTGATGATGTGAGGCTGTGGAGATTGAGCTTCAAGATTAGAGGAGTCTGCTACGCGCTCCCTCTCCGAGATCTTTGCAGAGTATATGGTTTTGACGAGGATCGAGCTTATCATGAGCTTCCGGAGACCATCCCAGACATACAGGACTTCTAGGTGCGCTTTGGGACTGGGAGGTATGCTGCTTCTTCCTCCACTCACACTGATGTGAGACATCCGGTCCTTTGCTACCTGCTCCGCCTATTCTCCACCACGATCCCGTACAAGGTGGAGCCCGGGAAGATGAGGCTTCAGAAGCTGGTCTTGCTATCATATGCTCTCCGGATGGATGTTGCAGACACGGTCTGGGATGAGTCTCAGCCCACGACCTGGATAGAATCTCACCCTAACATGGGAGTTGTCTTCGCACGTCATTTGATCTCCCTGAAGAACACGCCACTTACACTGAGGAAGAGCAGCAAGCCATTCGCAGCTGGTAGCCTTCTTACCCCCATTTTCATATTTTGTGGAATTGATACATTAATTTGCATTGTGGAGACAGCAGGTTGTACTGTTGATATCGATTACCTGATGAGAGCCACTTGGCTCAAGCCGGACGAGCATTGGGTTTTCTGCCCAGTGTCTGGCGAGCAGCGGATGGTGAAGCTACCGCATCCCGAGCTGATGAAGATCTCTGAGGACCCCGCCTCGATGGCCTTCAAGCCAGACCAGAGACTTGTGCGCCCAGTTGGAGCTGGGCGCAAGCAAATTACACGGGGCGCTGCAGTAGCTGGTACCTCAGGAGCAGGCACTTCCAGTGCTCCACCGCAGCCACCTGAGCTTCCTCCGCTACCACCCCTGCCTGACCACCCTCTAGACGAGTTTCAGAGTTGGATGGCTCAGAGTCTCCAGATCCTCTTGACAGCCATGTCTACTTGGCCTCGCTGTGGATACATCCGTCCTCGCCCACCTACTCCAAGGCATTAATCATCATCCGAGGAGGAGGATTAGATCCTCCACACTTATCCTTTTTCTGTTTTCATTCTGTTTATCTTTTGTTTTTCTAACTTGAGTCCATTTTTTTTTCTGTTTTCTTTTGAGTCAGTTTGTGCTTCTTTAGGATTTAAGAACTTGTGAACTAATGGGATTTGACTGTGTTTTCCTCTTAATCATGTCTCTTGAGTTGTCGTTGCAGATTTTCAGTTTTGACACTTGAATTTAACGATGAGACACGTGCTGAATCGGTCCAGAGCACCTATGTCGATCGACATGGTTCACTGTGTCGATCGACATAGTTACATTTCACCTACAACTCCGCACAACTCATGGTCCGATTCAGAAAACCCGTGTCGATCGACACGGACCGGTGTGTCAATCGACACGGTCCCAACGTTGGTAAATTTTCGGGTTCCTTTAACAAGTTTGTTTGTCCTTTTGCCTTCTATCACCAACCTCAGGCTTGTTAACACTGGGGACAGTGTTGTTTAAGTCTGGGGGAGGTAGTTGCTAACATTGTGTTCGTTTTTTTAGAGTCAGTCCAAAATATTTTATTGAGTCAAAGTAGTCAGTTGGAAACAATGACCCTTCTTTTGGTTTAGTGGATTGTTTCTTTCAGTGGTGTGACCATTTTTCCAGAATCAACTTCAGAGTCAGACTAATGAAAAATCCTAAGGCTGACCAGTTAACTAGAGACATCTGTTACTTCTAGCATAATCCGCCAGGTTATAGCTGATTATACGGTCTCCTCGGTGATTAATGTTCATAAAGCTTGATTCCTCATTCATACCTGACAAGTGCAATTCATTTGAAACTAATGGTACTCCTCTCCCTCATTAAAAAAAAAAATTTTGGTAAATGGGGTGATATGATAGTTCTTGAGTATCAGATGAGGAAATAATATTCCAGTGAGTCAATACTCAAGAGGTGATCACCCGGAGCTCAAAAGCAGCAGTCTGAGTCCCTTAGAACGGATACAGAGGACGAGCGATCTCACGACCCTGTCTCCTCACAAGGAACAACAGTAGTGAAAGTACTGTTTTTGAGTCTCAACATTCTAAGAAAAATGTAGAGAATAAAATAAGTCTAGGGGAGAGAAAGAGTACTTAAGGTTGTGTGGTTCACTAGTCATGGTATAGTTTGGGAATGAGTTTAGAAGGCTTTTGGCATCGAAATCTGGGACGAGACCTTGCAATGATAACAAACGGGTTATGTTGAAAAGTCGTGGATGAATTTGGGAGATTGCGAATGTCTAAGGAGAAGTACATGGTGGTCTGATCGATAGTTGATTGTGCATTATGTGGATTACAAGTTGAAAGAGAACGGTCCGATACTCCAAGTGAAGATAAGTTTCTGCGTTTTCAAACCTCTTTCACAGTTTTTAGTATATGTTTTGTTTGAGGGCAAGCAAATGCTAAGTCTGGGGGAGTTGATATATCATGGTTTTTACCCGATTTTAACCATGATATAAGTCCTTTTCATAGAGTCATTTTGGTATTTTCGAGTCTTTAAAAGCCTTTATTGGTTAAAGGACGATTGGAGCTTAATGGAAGCTTTTGGAGCATTTTGAAGCATCGAGTAAAGAAGAGACAAAGTGATCAAGTCAAAGTCGATTTTTACATGTCTGTGTCCACCGACGCGGGCCTGTGTGTCGATCGACACGGGCTTGTGTGTCGATCGACACGAACATGTCTGACGAGAAGAGAAGAACTTCCTCTTGGGCCCATGAAGCCCAAAAGTTTACAGAAAAGCCAGTCCGAATTTTACACGTTATATATAGTTTTTATTTAGACTTTTATGGGAAAATTTTGTTTTCTATGGAGAATTGAGAGAGATTAGATTTGGAGAGATTTTGGAAGATTTCAGACTTCAGATTTCATCGGTTTCAAACCCTTTTGTATCTCTAACTCTATCTCTTTTATGCAATTTTATTCATTCATAATGTTTACTGTATCTATGTCTGAATAGTTTGCTTGTTAGGATTTGGGAAGTTATAGGGATTGATGAGAAATTGATAGGATTGAAACCCTGTTAGGATTTATTTTTATGTTATTCATCTAGATTGATTTAACTCTTATTTTAGGATTGATCAACTGAAATTGGATATTCTAGGAGAATCGAGAGAGATTAGATTTGGAGAGCTTTTGGGAGATTTCAGACTTCAGATTTCATCGGTTTCAAACCCTTTTGTATCTCTAACTCTATCTCTTTTATGCAATTTTATTCATTCATAATGATTATTGCATCTATGTCTGAGTAGTTTGCTTGTTAGGGTTTGAGAAGTTATAGGGTTTGATGAAAAATTGATAGGATTGAAACCCTGTTAGGATTTATTTTTATGTTTTTCATCTAGATTGATTTAACTCTGATTTTAGGATTGATCAACTGAAATTGGATATCCTAGGTTGCTTTAATAGATGCGAAATTATTATTAACAACATGATATAATCTTAGATGAGCAAAATTATCTATTCGCAAAGAAATTTGGATTAGTAATTTTGTGAACAATTGAACCTGAACTTAACTCTTGATTTTATTCACTAATTTTGCAAAAAAATTTGGAATTTAGGGATTTAATCATTGATAATCTCTGCAACGAAAGTTGATTGGTTTTACAATCGTGATTGAGTTCTAGAACCGCGCTTAACAAAATCCTAACCGTTTTTATCTTTGTGTCGATCGAGACACAATCAATTTTCGAATCATTCCTGCGAACAACTCATTACCTAACTCTTTTGTCTCATTGAATTTTAAGAACTTTAATCATCATTCACTTGTTTACTTCTGCTTTTACTTTACATTCATTCCTATTTACTTAGCATAATTTGAATTCACTAATCGATTGTGTGTTTAGATTCTCTGTGGATTCGATTGTTGAGTACTAATACGATCTCTTAATTTGAGAGAGAAGCTCAGGGCAAATTTGAGCATATCAGTGTCCTCATTACACACTCTTCTAGAAGCGCCGACTTCTCTTGATCCGAGGAAGATCCTAGTGGGCCGGGTGGGTCCGGGCCTGTTGCAAATTCTTCTTCCTGCGATATTGATAAAGTATAGGCGGACGAACTTTCTCACGCGTAACGTATACCATTGCCATTAAGTACAAAGCTTCAGCTGCCAGTTCATGGTACTGCAGAATAAACACAACGATTAATCAGTGAACCAACGGTAAATGATGATACTAAGATTTTCCGATTATCCTGAGCTAAACCGAAGCTCGACGTTGTTATAAAAGTTGGGTTATATTTTTGAATCAAAAGCAGCATAGCATCTCTTATGCAATAATGTGGCTATAGAATAGAGTTCAGTTTTAATTTTGTAACAAAGGCTACATATAGCATTCTTATTGGCATAAGTTACCTCCAAAGCTTGAAGCCCATCTGAAGCTTGCCTTAGACAATCTAGGGCAATGTCAGAATCTGTGGAAACTGGTGAAATTAATTCACAGCCCAACAAAGAAAGTCAGAACCAATTAGAAACTTGCAACGACCAAGACAAAACTTAATCCATAGAGTCAGATTCTATTCATTATGTTACTAGACATCCTCGCTTAGGTTAATAATTTACAACCCTAATGTCATTCTCAGATGATCCCATTTAGGATCCAAAGCCATCTATCTGGGTGTGGCAATGCATAACCCTTTCATAAAAAAAATCATGATCATGCAACTAAGAAGCATGAACCACAGTCAAAGCAGCACAAGACAACAAAAGCTACCTGAAAAGCTTGGATCAGACAGCAGTTTGCTTCAAAGATGTATGCTTGTGCACGCAACTCCACACCTTCTTGGCCAAGAATCATAGGGAAAGCCCCATGCAAAAGGTCTAACGCTCGTTTTGCATGATTTGATCCAAGACCAAGCCACAGCTCGGCCAGCGTGAGAGTAGCTGATGCTTTGAGAAGATCCAAGTTGAAAGACCTACCTTATGGATCTCTGCAAGCAGAAGAAGAACCGGCGCCTTTTCGATTTGCAAATTAAATTTGTGGCATGTGCAGAAGAGAGAGTGTGCTACATTTGCTGCCTGTAGAGAATGTAGTACCAAAGAAAAATGAAGATAAACTAACAAAGCATAGCACATGGCCTGAAATTACAGATAGCACACAGGCTTAAAAACAGATATTGAAGGATTTATTACAAACCTGACGATACTGTCTTGCTGCAAGCAAGGTCCGAGCTTCACAAGGACTTGCTTCTACTTTCAGCTCCATGTCTACACCCATGGTGGTTGATGCCAAGCCTCCTAGCTCATTGCACATTCGCTGAGCTAGGATTCCCACTAATGGATTACAAAGTTAGAACAGCTGACTTTAGTACAATAGAAAGCCTCTGTTCAAATTCTATATCCCAATAAATGTTTTAGTACAGTTTCAAAGCATTTTATTCCATTCTACATAACCTTCAAACAATACACTAAGTGAGAGAAGGAAGATAAGTGAATCAACTTTGCTGGTTTGATGAGGTTGCTTAAGCAAAAGATCAAACAAAAAGCATTTTCTTCAGAATTCCCAAGTGCTTGTAAAATAGTGGGACTCTGGCACGGAATATCTTATGGGGGAGGAGGAGATGTTGATTAGACACACCCTTCTTCCTCCTAACCATGAAGCTAATATGTACTAAGAGAGAGTATAACAAGAGGGGTAGCATGTATGGAAGACTGGGAACCTTACCGGTGCAAGGCATGTTCATGTAGTAGCTGCAACTTGAGCAACAATATTTTTGATTTCGATACAGTTAAGAACTTTTCCTCCGCAATCTTAAGAGCAGCAAAGGCATCTAGAACAGCATTGGGTCAGCAAAGAGGTCAACACAGGGAAAACAGGGAGCAAGATCTTATTAAATTTCCTGCATGCAATAGAAGCAATATCATATGAACTTTCTCAGAAAAATTAACAGAAAGGATCATCAAGGTACTTTTGTATTGCTTCATTCAAGAATTGAGACAGAGGCAGGTATAACAAGGTACTCATGACCTAGTGCACAGAATCTAACCCATATATAGTGCCAAATGTTGAATGAGCTTCAAGTATGCTAACTCTGCATCAGATGAACTATAGATGCAATAACTCTGCGTCAGATGAACTATAGATGCAAGAAATAGATAAAAATCACTTCGAATGTAAAAGACCATTTTAGAAAAGAGAACAACAAATAGAGAGGGAAGGAATGGAGAAAGACAGAGGGGACTGAGGTAGAACAAGAAAGTGATACATTTAGAGGACATTACCTTGAAGTGTCTCCGAATAAAGTTGCATACACCAAGGTATTCATCCAAGCCATAGGAGCGCTGGCGAAAAACAAATGAATTAATAAACTAAAGAAAACCAACAGTTCAAGTTTATATTGTTAGTTGTTAGAAAAGTAAGGTCAGCAAAAGGACACCGTATGAGTAATGAGTTCGTCAACATGAATGGTTTAAGCAGTGAGAATTAAATTTTGGCGTTTCTAGTTACCTTAGAGTGAAATGCGTAAGATTTTAAAGGAGCAAAGACAATATCATACCTGCCATATAACTCCCATGCAGTAGCCTGGAGTAAATATGAAGCACCTATTAACTGAGACCAAATGATCACAAAACTGGAAAAAGTCGAACTCTTTCTAGAACCAGAGTTCTGGGAAAGCACAGGGGGACCCCATGGTTTTTGCAAGTCTTTAAGCCAAGCCGACCTTAGTGAACCATCAACTGTCATTGTAGAGCTTTCAGAAGAAAAGTTGCTGATTAGGTGTGCAGCTAGTCTTATCTCCTGCCATAGATTATATAAGAACTGATTAGACCTCAAAGGAGTTGCGAATATTTTACTCTAGTCAAAAGAGGTGATTGGTATATTCAGTACCTTGCAGACACTAACTGGACAAGTTTTGTGACTCGTAGAAGCTTTAGGACCAAACGATAGTAGAGGCCTTTGCACATGCTGTATCACAACAAAATAACTATTCAGATTTAGCGTATACCATATATTAAAACAGCAAAGATATGAATTTTGTCTCGCTAGTTGACAGTTACCAAAGAAGCAATCCCTTGCATGTAGGGCTAGCAAAACACACAGAAAAAAAACAAACAGATAATTTAAAAGTAAAAGTTTGTGCAAATTCAAACTTTTTATGCCTATTTTACAGAAAAAAAAAAAAAAAAAGGAAAGAAATTTTGTGACCAAAAAAAAAAAAAAAGGAAAGAAATTTAAAAACACATGCCAAAAGGCAAATTGGTGATTTCTGTTTCTCTATAACACATCATATATTCTCTCATAGAATTTGCAGACTCTGAAATAATTGCTCTGTCCTATGTACTTCTCTTTTCTTTTGTGCTTTCCTTTTCTCATGAGTATATATCACAAATTTTTCTGTTGAAAATAATCCCGAAGAGTATATATTCCCCCACATGTTAATATGTTTTACTATCTATAAAGAACTTCTCTAAATGTTCAGAGCATTGTGGTAATTCACTGGTTCTTTGTGCATCAAAAGATATGAGGGACACACATCGTTCTAAATGAAAAATCATACCAAATATCCCAGGAGAGAACAGAATACAACTAAATAGTGAATAAGGGAAAAACTATGTTCATCAACAGCTAAGTACAGATCTTACCATCAACTCAAACTTAGCCATCGCAAGATGATTAGAAGCCACTAAGCGTCTTAATTTTAGACTGCCAGCTCTCCTCAAAGACTCTTTTAAAAGTATGTACACCCTCTGTTGTACAGATAATGCCGATGCAGTGCTAGTGACGGGTGTGTACGAAGATCCGAGAACACTTGTGGTACTTGCAATGCCCATTTCTGAAAACAAGTTGCTCATTGCTGCTAGCATATAGGCTAGACAAGTATCATTACTAAGCTGCAAATCAACAAAAGTTTTAAAGACCATAAATGAATTAAAGCTTAAACAACAGAATCATCAAACAATGTAAGCTGTTAAATTGCTCATGCAATTGCATATTGAAGCCAAACGAGAGAAAGGTGATCCTCCTAGCTTGTACCGAATATAACAAGTTTCATATCTCCTAAGACGCACACCCCATGGGACAACAGAAAAATCAGTATGTAAGTTAAATATATCCTTTCAGAAGCTTAAAACCATCAACTAAAACTGCTAAACGCTTCTGCTTCTAGAAACGGGGAAAGGAGTATACTAAGGGGCAGTGCATGAAATTTGGGAAATTAAACATAGCTGGTGTTAAGAGTCTTAAATTGCTTTGCAGAACTTGGTGATGAAAGAATAGAAGAAACTTGCTCAAGATTCAGGTCAAGGAAACTTTCATACAAATACACATCCTGCAGGAATATATCAAACATATCACTTTCTTCAACATGTACTATAAACAGTTAACAGTGGATGAATAAAGCCATATAAAGAATAAGCACTTGCGTTTTTCCCAAAGAAGAAAACTATAAGATCCTTCAAGAAGCAGAATTTTGGTGACTGAACAGCAGAAGTGAAATTAAAACTTTGTGCTCCCTATTAACTTTCCCTAAAGCTACAAACTGGTTGCAATGTCTTATAGATTCGGATCTATATCTTAATCTGAAACTCTAAGCAACAGAGCATAAAAAGTAAATACCTTTCTCGCGATCACGCTCGGAGGATCAAACAACAAATCCCCAGTAACTCTAAAAAATCCCAACAAATTCCAAAAACAATCGAGCAATGGAGAACCCAAAAAGTAGTCTTTCTTTAGCACTGTGGAATATGCTGCTTGCTTCAGGGGAAAGAGGAGATTGGTGAGCTTGGAGTATGTCCATTGCGGTCTTACCATCCAAGTTCTTGGCTTTTACTTTGACGGTTCCACGTAGCAACTTCATGACCTGCAAAATCGAACACATACCACCCAGAGTTTAGGAATCCCGCATTGATTAGAAGATGAGACATAAAAAGGTATACACTTAAGGTCATGGGATACTTAACTCCACTCATTGCCACAGAAACCCATGACCGTTCACAATAACACAATTGAGGAGAGCAAACTCTCATATGTTAGGCAGCAGCTCCAAACAAGTACTAGAGCAAGAAATAATTACTAAATCCAACACAGGAATGATGATACTTAGAGCAAGATGGGAGCAAATTCATCAGTTTCCATGAAACAACAGCAATGTCTGAACAAAAAACAATTGGGAAGAGAAGAAATTAAATTACCAAGGAGACATGTACCTCAGTTTGATTAATCGATGCAGCAATATGGAAGACTCTGTTACCATCTTCATCCTTCCAGTCCAAGATTTCCTCCCTGTTTTCTCTCTTGAGCCATCCCAATAGAACCTTAAATGCTTCAATTTGGTGGTTCTTCACAGCAACATGCACGGCTGTCTCACACTTAATCGTCAAATCTCACGGCTGGAAAACCTTTTTCTCCCCTCACACCCCCAGTTCCGGAGAAAAGGTCTCACCTTCTCTTCTTCTCTCAGGATGGTTTCTAACAAGAGCCGCGGCCAAACCCAGTTCCGAGCGAGGGAAGCGATCAGGCAGAAACAACTAGATGCAGTAAAGAAAGCGATTCGGGTTGGACAAAGGCGAATTGGCAAACCAATCCCAAAGTTTTAGTTCAAAGGTCTAGATAATGGAAAGCGTTTTCGCAATTATGGATTTCGCCCTTTTTGGGATTTCGAAAGCTTAAAGATACCAGATTCGTTGGTAAGTGTAAAGAGCTTAAAATACTACATGGAAACGGCTCTGAACCCGACCAGTTCTTCGAGTTAACAAACGAGGGGTTCGAAATCAACCACGTTCCGACTCTCATTCACGATTGCAGGCAGTGCAGAGGACAGGTTCACCATCGCCGTCCCCAAGAAACTGGTACGCATCATAGTGGTACGTATCGTTTGCTTTTCTATTATGTGGTATATCTGTTGGTTTGGGTATATAATTACTTCACTATATCTCTGTTTTTCCTCAGACAAATATATGAATCTGTTGGTTTGGGTATATAATTACTTCACTATATCTCTGTTTTTCTTCAGACAAATATATGAAAAGGTCCGACGGAGCTGATTCATGGTTGATTGAATCCATGTTAATAATGGCAAAGGATGTTGGTGCACGGGCGAATTTCTTAGTCCTCTCCAGCGACGCAGATTTTGCCACCCCGATAAGGTCTTTGAGGTTAAGAGGATTCAAAGTTTTTGGTACAATGAAACTTGAGGGCATAGGCAAAGATGGCTTAATGCTCCATACATCTGAGAAAACCTCGTACTGGTTCAACTTGTGTGGCGGAAAGGCTCCTATCGCTTGATCAATAATGTGTGTCTCAACATGATCCTCCTTTTGTGTCCTTTGACGAGGTTAGAGTTTGTCTTTTTTTTCACTTTCCCAATTAAACTTATGTTGTATTCAAAAGAGTAGATACAACTTCTGAATAGTTTATTAACAATGAGCATAAACATTAATTCTCTGGTAAATTGTGATTCTTTTCAAAGACTATGGAGAATTTTCTTTGCAAGACTAATTTTGTGTTTTATCTGTATAACGTAATACAGATAAAACACAAAATTAGTCTTTTTAAAAATCACACAATCATAGGCATGTAAAAAGGATTGATACATCTATCTTATTACGTTATATAGATAAAGCACAAAATTAGTATTGCAAAGAAAATCTTCATAGTTTTTGAAAAGAATCACAATTTACCAAAGAAGTAATGCTTATGTTCATTGTTAATAAATTATTCAGAAGTTGTAGCTACTCCTTTGGATACAACATAAGTTTAATTGGGAAAGTGAGAAAGAAGACAAAAACTCTAACCTCGTCAAAGAACACAAAAGGAGGATCATGTTGAGACACACATTATTGATCAAGCGATAGGAGCCTTTCCGCCACACAAGTTGAACCAGTACCAGGTTTTCTCACATGTGTGGAGCATTAAGCAATCTTTGCCTATGACATCAGGTTTCACCGCACCAAAAACTTTGAATCCTCTAAACCTCAAAGACCTTATCGGGGTGGATTTATGATTGCGTCGACTCCCTTTTACATGTCTATGATTGTGTGATTTTTAAACATTAATCATTTTTGAATCATTCTGTCTGAAATCGTTTGGTGGAGGACTAGATGCTCTAGGCGTTTGGATCACTGACTAATTAAACTCCAACATGCTAACAATTTCTTGAACATTGATATAAAAACAAAGGACCAGCAATAATTTGTAGTAAAGATTGAACATATAAGATAGAAAATGGTGAGTCACAAAAGCCCCAAAACCAAAAGAGAAAAGAAAAGAAGAGCTGAGAGCGTAATGACAAGAAGCACACGGAGACAAGCCAAACACCAATCAAGTACGGAGTAGCAATTGGGGTGGAGGGGGTGGTTCCAGTTCCTAATGATTAATGAAGCAGCAAACATAAAAATAGTTCCTAATGATTAATGAAGCAGCAAACATAAAAATGGATCCTGAAGAAACATAATCGCTAGAGATTAATGAAACATCAAACATTTCTGTTGTTCTGAAATGGAGATTCAACAGTGAGAGGACTCTAGTACTAGTCGGGATTGCGACCATATTCCATGTTCTTACAATAGGTACCAACCATATTACATGTTCTTTATCCTGTCTTCCAATGTTCATTAGATAACTGTGAATAGTTAGTTGAGGTTTAATGAGTTGTTAGTTGAGGTTTAATGGAATAGTTAGAATATTCCAAATTTTGAGTCTAGTATGGACTAAGGAGCAATTATTTGAGATTTTTAATTTTGATAGAAGTTGGTATTGTAATTGATGCTAGTATTTAATTTCAAATCAGTTTTGGTTGTGCATAGAAGCTGGTATTAATTGTGATATTAATTGTGATAGTGTGTAATAACTGATAAAAATTTAACTAAGTTTACAAAACCGAACCAAATAAAGTACAAGTTATTGGTAATGATTTAATGGTGATGGAGACATTAAACCATTAAGTCAGTGACTTAAATTTCTAAAACCTAACCCGAATTCACCAACAACACACACTAAGCCAGTTTAAGTCAGTGACTTTACTGCAAGTCATGACTTAATTTCTAAATAGATTAGGTAGGTTATTTAGTGAGACAACTTCTTCTTGATGACTCCATATCCTTGTGGAGCAGAACACACACTAAGCAAACCATTTGCGTAGCTCCTCTTAAAACAAAACATCTCCTTGTTTCTTCTTTCTTTTTGGTTACGAAAATGGATAAGAATTTTAACTATCCATTTAACTTCACCCAAAACTTTATTGATCTGTTGAACAGCCAACAAAAGATCAACACTCCACAAACTTTTCCCTAAACACAAACCTAATAGAACCATAGATGGAGTGTCCCTGAAAAAAAAGTGCTTGTAAGTGCATCGTTAAATACAAGCAAAGATGCAATAGTGGGTAATGAGCAGAAAGGAGGGGCATTCTGGCAAAGAGTTGCAGAATATTATGCTTCTAGTAAGGTTGTGGCTAATTTTCTAAAGAGGGAGGCCAACACATGTAAGCAAAAATGATGCAAAATGAATGAGATTATCAGCAAGTTTGTTGGATGCTATGAGTTTGCGATGCGTCAAAAAAGGAGTGCCCAGAATGATGACGATGTTATGGAGTTTGCTTACTAGGTTTACTTCCAAGATCAGAAGATGAAATTCACCCTTGAACATGCATGAAGACTGCTCCGCAATGATCATAAGTGGTGTGATTTGAGAACCAAAAAAGGCACATCAAAGCACATCTACATGCACTTAAATTCGTTGTTCGGTATATATATATATATATACTAGGTGATTCTCTCGCGTACACGCGGATAAATTATTTATGTAGGTTTGTTTTTAATTTTAATCTTAAAAAATTTGAAATATGTAGTTGTTTGATTTTATTATAGACATTGTTGTTGATTCTTTTGTTATTAAAATTTTTGGTCAATAATATCGTTTTTATTAATAATATGAATTTCAAAAATTTAGTTTTACCATTTAATTATTTTATATATGTAAATGTGTCAAATCAAAATGTAATACATTAGAGTTAAAAAATGTTATATTTGGCTTGTCCGGATATCTTAAGTAGTATTTAAAATACAAATAAATTATTTAATATTTTAAAACATTAAAATATATAATCATAAATTTTATAAATAAAGCGCAGATAAAAAAAATTCTTGCTTTCGAATAAAAAAATATTTTTATTACTTTCAAATTGTCTTGCGTAAAAAAATTTCAAAAGAATAACTACATTTTCTTTTATAAACTAGGGAAGTTTTTTTCACAAATATATCAAAATCTCTTTTAAAAATTTGGTAAGTCTTTATTATTATTTTCAAAAGAATATATATTATATAAAAATGTTTTCTAATTTTATTTTTACAATAATCAATTTCTAAACTATTTTTAAATGAGAAACTAAATTTGTATATAACTTTAGAATAAAAATGAAAATCTGATAATATATTGATTAAAAACTCTTTTGAATTATTTATTGTAACAAATATAAATTTAGTTGTACAAGATTTTGTTATTGATTCAAAATTGTCATGTCATAATTTTTTTGGTGAGAGTGATTGTAGAGATGACACATAAGCATCTTCTCACAAATCACGTCTATGGGGATAAATAATTGAAATCGTTAATATTATCTTCACAAAATATACGATGTATTTTAATACATTTCTATAGAAATATTTCCGAAACTTTACTACCTTAACGATTTTGTGGAGATACTCTTAACGGTTTTCCTAGTTTTTCAATTATAAATAATGGTATTAAAATTTATAAATAATGATACTAAAATTTTGGATGTTGTTAACGTCAATCAATTAATCAGAATATGGTAATTCTTATTTAATTGAAATATTTCTACAAGATTGTTCTTGTGTATATTTTACTAAAGATTTTCATATTTTTAAATTTGGAGTTGATGACACATAAATTATGGACCAGTATAAGTCCATCTACACTTCTAAATTTATAGTTGCTCATACATTTTATTTCTGAGATATTCTTAAATTTCGGATAGACAAATTTGTAGAGATAACGATTTCCAATAATTTTATAAACATAAAAATGGATCTTGAAGAAACATAATCGCTAGAGAGAGAAAGAAACACTAACACACATACTAAGAATAATAAATGGCTAAAACGGAAAAACAGAGAGAGAGTTTCAAAACATAAAGACTTTGTTGTTGTGATGAAGAAGAAGTAGAAGAAGAGAGGACCACTGTTTTTGCTGCTGTTTCCCAATGCCCATCTTCCTACCTCTACCAATTATACAGTTATTTACTGTGGCCATTTCTCGGAATTGATCAACCACAACATTAAATGAAACACCATAACTCAATTTTGATCCAAGGTATTTCCGTCTTTTGCGTTGGTGCCATTGCTTGTTCCGAGTAAGAATGTTGTTTGTTGGGTTAAACCAAGCCAATATGTTGTAGCCCGAATGTGGAAACAATGAATTTGTAGTAGGTAAAGGTCGGTGAATTTCGTGTATTGAGGATTGAGCGTTCGAGTTAAGTGTATTACAGAGCGCTTTGGAGTTGACAGACCGGACAGACCCCGGGCTATCAAATCGTTATCGACGAAAGAAAGAATAATATTTAGACCGCTGCGGGCTGATTCTCGAGGGCGTGTTTGTAACTTTTCTCCGGTGAGAAGCGATCTCCTGATGGATTCTCTGGAAGAGTTAGAGACCTGAACGACTCAGCGATGTGGGTCCCTTCTCCTTCTTTGCCGAGGAAAAGATATGTCTTGTCACATCACCTCATTCTGCTATTTATAGTACAAGGTTATGAGGGTACATCCTAGGTTTTATTAACCTCAGGTGCTGAATCTAACCCCACACTTAACCAGACCGCGGTTAAGTGTTGGATTGGGCTTTTATCAGCTTTCTAGGCCTCCAGATCGCATGGACCGCAGGTACGGGCCCAACAGTAGCCCCCCCCGGTCAACGAGCGAGATGGGCCGAGTTTCGTTGTTCGATAGATTATGCGATCTGGAACCTAGATGCCACGTGTCAATGTCTGAGTGGTCTGTCACGTGATGCTCGTGGTTTTCGAGGTGCGACGTTTTAGTTTCCGCTCTGGGACTATAAAAGGAGGTCTTCGCTTCCCTTTCTCACATTCACTCTACTTGCTTCTCTCTCTAAGGTAGTTTCTGCTTCTCACTCTTGTTTTTGCTTTTGATTGTTTTATGCCTGTCACGTCAGCTAGTCTTTAAATTCTCCGATCCATCTTCAAAGAATCTACCGTGTTCGTCTGCCCTATGTCTTCGTCAGCTCAATCTGATTCCCAGAACGACTTCTCCTCTCCCAACGCTTCCACTAACTCGCCTTCGGTGTCCTCTTCGGACTATCGTACTGGGTCGGGGGATGAGATTGAATCTGAGCCCGTCAGAATTCCTCAAAGGGGGCTCGACCACGACGAGGCCGGGACCACCGAGCCTGCCGCCTCTAAGTTTCGCAAGGTAGGGCGCCGACATTCTGCTCGCGGTCCACCTAGGGGAGATCGGATCGGAGAGGTAAAGAACTCTGATTCCTTTGATTTGTCAAATTTTCTCCAGGAAGGAATGGAATCTTCGGGACCGGGGCTAGGTCGCGATATCGTTCTGAAACGTTTTGACGATTATGGGACGTTATCCGATGAGTCCTCGCTGTCGATTATGAGAATGGCCCGGAGTTTGCCGGATAGCGTAGAGTTTCGGGTTCCGGGTGATCGTGACCGTCCCTGGTCGCCTCCGGAAGGATTCATGTGTCTGTATGAATCCTTCTTTTTGGAGAGCGGGCTGTGGTTCCCATTACCTCGACTGCTGGTCGAATATTGCGCCCGACGTGGCATAGCTATGTCTCAGCTATCCCACGCATCAATTCGTAATTTCATGGTATGCATGACATTGGCCGCCGAGCATGGGATGGAATGCGACTATGATTCGTTCGAGGCGATGACTCTTTTTAAATGGCGGAAACCTACGGGTCGTTTTTATATATCAGCGCGTCCAAAATTTAAATTGATAGATCCGGACTCCCACAGCGACAAGTCCGAGAGCTGGGAACGATACTTCTTCTTTGTGAAAATCGATGATGCGTCGGTCGAAAATCCGAGATGGCCCATTCGGGCTGGCTGGAATATTAGATACAATATGTTTAATCCCCGATGTATTTTGAACTTTCCCTCCGGTCTGACATCTAATCTTCTCCTTTGTTTGCAGATTCGGTTGTCCCTAGGATCCTTCTTCCGCCGAAACCCGGCGAAAATTTGTTGACCGACGTTCTGAAAAACGTGACGCCTCAACTTTGGCCGGAATTTCTCGAACAACGAATTCAGAGGTGTAGGTGGCGGATCCTCACAGGTCGGTGTTCTACTTTTGTAATGTTTCGATTTTGACCAGGTTGCTCGTTGCCGTAACTTATGCTTTATTGAAGGTTGTTTTGACTTGGAACTCGCTCCTCTGCGTCCCTACACTTATCCTCCAATTAAACCCAAGAAGGCTCGTCTACCGAAAGAAGTGAAGATGGTAACGAAGAAGGCTGCGTTAGAAAGGAACACTTATATTGACGTGATCGGGGCGTCTGGCCTCGGAATGTCCGCGGGCTCCAAGGAGGTCGCATCTATGACCAAAGGAGTTGGTCTCCCTTCGGATGTGCAGACAGGGAGAATTGCTGATACGAAGGTCGGGGCCCGTCTTGCAGAAAAAGTCGCCGGGAACAAGGTTGCGGCGACCTCCTCCGAGATCGCGAAAGAGATCCCGGAGAAGAAGAAAGAGGCAAAGAAAAGAAAGTCCGAGGGTGCTTCTAGCGGGCAGACGAAGAAGGCTCGTGTCGAGGGAGCACGGGAAACGGAGGTCGAAGCTGATCCTTTTGCTGAAGTCACGCAGGCCTAAGATCTGACCTTCTCCTACAAAGGGGAGGAACAAATCAGAGACAACTTGCGAGCGTCCGCCGATCTTTTCGCTAGGATTCCCTGTCATGAAGAACTCAAACTCCCAAATGTGGATGACTTGGTGGAGAAGGACGCGTATCAACTCTGGGCGGGGAGCGCGATGGAGGTGAGCTCCCTTTCATTTCCCACTTTGTAGTTATCTGCTTCTTCGTACCCATTTTGCTTACTTAGCTTATTGCCGTTTTGTTTTTGACAGATGATTACTTATGCGAACCTGCTTACCCTAAGGTATGATCGTCGCGTTCGAAGACTTGCTGACAAGCTCAAGGGTTTTCCGGGGATAAAGGCGGAGGCCGACAAGGTCGCTGGGCTTGAAGAAAATCTCTATGCAAAACCAGGCCATGAAAGATCTGTCCGCGAAAGCCGAGGAGGCGAGGAAGAGGGCAAGACTCGCTGAGGAGGAGCTCGAGGAGGCGAGGAAGAGGGCAAGATTCGCTGAGGAGGAGCTCGAGAGAAAGAGTGCGGAGAAGGAGTCCCTGCAGACCTTTTGTGATACCGAGGTCACTCGCTTGCGAGCTTCTCGGGAGTACGAGGTCAATCAGATTGTCACGAAGTGCAACGACAGGCTGAGTAGGGTCAAGAAGTCGATCTCGGACAACGATGAAGTGAACAAGCTTTCGGGCTTGATGAACCAAGCAATGGCGATCAAAGAGTACCTGTCCATGTTATCAAAAGAGGGAATTGTCATTCCTGTTGACAAGCCAACAGATCTCGAGGAGAATTTCAAAAGGTTTGAGACTCAGCTCGAGGCGTTAGAAGTCGAAGAGATAACTGAGGAGGACTATGTGATATCTCCTCCTGGCTTTATGCGAGCGATCCCTCCTCGGACTGACACTGAGGCTCCTTTCGATGAGTACGGGACTCATATGACCGCCGAGGACGAGGAGGATATCGACCCAATCGGTGGAGATCTTGATGCAGCTCCCAGAGACGTTGCCACGGGTGAAGTTCTCGCTTCTTTTAATGGAGTTCCGGTTACACCGGAGGTCTAAAATTTGTTTTCTCTTTTCTGTTTATTTCCTCCAGGCCGCTTGTGGCCTTGGTATTTTTTGCTTGTAAGGATTCAAAACTTTATTTTCTGCCCGGACGGGTTCCGAATGAGACTCTGTCTTTTGTTGTTATAGAGTTTTTGTGAGCTCGTAGATTATCGTTTAACTAAGTTGGCGGGGTTTAGCCGGCTTACAGACTTAGAAATAGATAGGTTGTGTTAAAAACCCTGGGTTTTTACAAGTATTTCCCTTTTTGCCTGCGACTCTGAGGTCGGCTTGTGGCAGTGTCCGTTTTGTGACTAAGTGTGCGAGGCGAACTCGGCCTAATGTTCTTAGTCATTGCGGGACGGGTTGCGGGTCTGGCCCCGGCTTACAGGTCGCCAAGGGAAGTTTTAAACTTCGGATCTGACGACGTGGTTGATCAAACCACTTTTGTTCATGTAGAACGTAATTTGGTCAATTGCCTGGCCGAGGCATTGATGCAGAATGAGCTCGGAGCTTTTTCGGGCTGGGAGAGTCAGCGCGCGAGATATGATAAGTCGGAATCATAAGGAAATGAGCAAAGTTTAACGAACTGGATATGTATAATGATAAAAAAAATTAATATTAATAGTTGTGCCTTTTTACGGGCTGCCTACGTATCCGTTATGATAGGGATCAAGCCAATCGTAGTTCATTTACAAGAGTAACAAGGTGAGCTCGTAGAGCCCTTTTTTT
This sequence comes from Arabis hirsuta, assembly GCA_964056655.1. Taxonomy (NCBI): domain Eukaryota; kingdom Viridiplantae; phylum Streptophyta; class Magnoliopsida; order Brassicales; family Brassicaceae; genus Arabis; species Arabis hirsuta. The sequence goes on from OZ053301.1 coordinate 19,479,957, forward strand.
TTTTTTTTTTTTGGGTGGAGATGCGGGGTAGGTTGCTGGATGCCGCGATCTGTCGAGGCAGTCTTCAGGTGTTGTTCACACTGAGGAACTTGGTGTCGTAGTAGTACCTTTTGAGGCTCATGGAGTTCCAAGATCGTGGGATCATTTCACCGTTAAGGGTCATCAGGCGGTAGACTCCGGGTCGGATGATTTCAGTGACTTGGTAGGGTCCTTCCCAGTTCGCGCCGAGTTTCCCGGCCTTGTATTCTGCCGTGTTTTCGTAAACTTTTCGAAGGACGAGGTCGCCGACGTTGAAACTCCGGTTGCGGACTCTTTTGTTGTAATACCGCATTGCGAGCTGCTGATAATTTTGTATCCGGGCTAAAGCTTCCCCCTGCTCTTCTTCGATGTGATCGAGATTGTCGACAATCATTGCGTCATTGAGGGTGGGGTCTTCGGTCATCATTACGCGGCATAAGCTATTGACGTTTACTTCGGCTGGTGCCATTGCTTCCAATCCGTAGGCAAGGGAGAATGGTGTTCGGTTGGTCGACTGGCGGAGAGTGGTCCGGAATGACCAGAGCACGTCGTTGAGTTCGTCTGCCCAGAGTCCCTTTTTGTCCTCGAGTCATTTTCGTAGACCGTCGATAATTATTTTGTTTAACGCTTCCGCCTGTCCGTTGCCTTGTGGATATCTTGGTGTTGATTTGCTTAACCGTATCTTCCACTTTGCGCAGAAATCTTCAAAAGTTGTTGAGATGAATTGCGAGCCGTTGTCCGTGACGATCTCGTATGGTAGCCCGTGACAGCAGATGACAAATTTCCAAACAAAATTATGTACGTCGGTAGCTCGAATCATCGCGTGGGCCTCGGCCTCGACCCACTTGGTGAAATAGTCAGTTACTACGATGATGTACCGTTTCTGCCTTGACTTGGGGAAGGGACCCATGATGTCCATTGCCCAACGCATAAAAAGGTAGGGTGCTGTCGCTGTGGAGAGTGGCTCGGTCGGGGAGTTGATCATTGGTCCGTGGCGTTGGCACTGTTCGCAGCAACGGGCATATTCGGCGCAATCTTTCAGCATCGTTGGCCAGAAGAAACCGAGACGTTTAATTTTGATTGCTAGGGCCCGACCTCTGGAGTGGTTGCCAGCCGCACCCTCGTGTGTCTCAGCCATGACTCGGTGAATCTCGTCGCCAGCCAGACATTGGAGTAATACATCAGCAGCGTTCCATCTATAGAGTTCGTCTTTAATGATGATGTAGTGCGCACTGCGGGTCTTCAGCCTACGTGCCGCCCACTTGTCTTTCGGGAGTTCGCCAGATAGGATGTATGCGATAATCTCTTATCGCCAGTCCGTTGTAGACTTACAGGCGGTCTGTGGTGGAGGTGTTTCGGTGGCGTCGGGTAGATCCCCGGGAATGATGTTTATGCTGCAAATACCTTTTGGCAGAGTAATGCTTGGTTCTACGATTGATTCAATCGGAATTACCCGGCGTAGGTCGGAGTCCGAGCTGGATCCTAGAGAGGCGAGTGCATAAGCCTGGGCGTTGTCCGCCCGTAGAATCTTTGTGACTTTGAAAACGTCGAAGTCTTTGGTCAATTCACGGGCAAGTTTTAGGTATGCCTCCATCCTTTCGTCGTTGGTGTCGTACTCCCCGTTGAATTGATTAGCTACGAGCTATGAGTCGCAATACGCGTGGATCTGCAAAGCGCCGACCTCCCTAGCTAGTCGTAGCCCGGCAAGTAGAGCTTCATATTCGGCCTCGTTGTTCGATGCTTTGAATTTTAGCCGGAATGATTGTTCCAAAATCTCTCCAGTTGGAGATTCGAGACGAATGCCGATGCCCGCTCCGTGCCGTAACGAAGATCCGTCGACATGAAGGGTCCACTCGTGACTGATTCGATCGGACTCTGCGGAGATCGGTGGTAGCTCGACAAGGAAATCGGCCAGGACCTGAAACTTGGCGCTCGTACGATTTCGAAACTCTATATCGTATTCGCTAAGCTCTATAGCCCACTTCGCCATCCTTCCGGACACGCTCGGGCTGTGGAAGATCATTCTCAAAGGTTGCGTGGACATTACTACGATTGTGTGAGATTGGAAGTACGGTCGTATTTTGTGGGCTGCGATGATAACCGCTAGTGCGAGCTTCTCGAGGAGGGGGTAGCGAGATTCCGCCCCGTCTAAAGACTTGCTGATGTAAAAAATTGGTTTTTGCTCACCGCGGTCTTCGCGTACTAGCACCCTACTGATCGCTGCGTGTGTTACCAAAACACACCATCCCGAACAGCGATCAGCGCTCAGCTCGGCCAACCAGCTCCCCCGTCCGACCAAAATTTGTTTCAAGGAGCCGAGATCGCAGCCTTGAAAGCCAAGCTACGAGAAGTAAACTCCCAAGTCCACCGAGCTCTCAGCTCAGCGCCCGAGATCGATCGCGTGCTGGAAGAGACTCAGCGAACACCCTTCACAGATCGAATCACTTCCACCCCACTCAGATATACTTCAAAGCTTCGCTTGCAGACCTACGCTGGAAACTCCAACCCAAAGCATTTCATGACCGCTTTCACCATCGCGATGGGGCGAGTTCAACTTTCCCCGGAAGAAAGAGATGCGGCCTACTGTCAGTATTTCGTGGAGCACCTAACCGGGTTTGCGCTCAATTGGTTCTCTCGGCTCGAACCATCCTCCGTCAACAGTTTCAACCAGCTTTGCACGGCTTTCTTCAAACACTATTCGATGTACATTTAGGACGGCGCGTATGATGCCGACCTATGGGCATTGACCCAGGGGTCTAAAGAGTCCCTGCGCGACTATATGGCTCGTTTCAAGGCAGTATCGGCAGAGTTGGACATCCACGACGCTTCTGCCATCGGCGCTCTACAGAACGCCATGTGGCATAAATCACCCTTCCGAACCGACCTGGTCCTCAAAAAACCCTTCACCCTCGAAGATGCCATGCACCTGGCGACGCGTTACATCTCATTGGAGGAAGATCGGGCAGCTAATTCTAGAAAATATCCTCCCGCTAAGCCAGTAGCCCAAAAAGCCCGAGCAAAAGAGCCCGTGGATGATGACTACATTGAACCCCAGCAACACCGCGACCAGGACTTTAAAGACATCAAGAAGAAGCTTACGACTAACTTGGTCGCGAGTAGGCAGGATCAAACATCGAGCCCGACTCAGAACCAAACCAAGAAGTGGCCATTCAAATTTGTTCGCGGAGAAGAGAAGGAGTCTGACACTAGATCATTCTGCGACTACCACCAAATTTATAGTCATTCGACCTACCAATGCTGGCAGTTAAAAGACAAACTGATGGCCAAATTCAACAGCGGAGAAGTACGGCTCGATCTACCTTCTAACCAGTCCGAGAAGCGACAAGCCGAGGAGCATGAAAAAAGGCACGAGCAAAAGCCAGATAACAACGTCGACCTCCCACTCCCTCCAAAACAGTCCGACGACGGTAAGGGCTCTGGTCAGGGCCAGCCCTCGTCAAAACGCAAAGTTTACATGATAATGGGCGGGTTTCGAACTCCTTCCAATTTGGTCCGCTCTCTCAAGAAGCACGAGAAGGAAGCGTCTTTGCAACAAGACTGTCGCCTGCAAGCCGAGGTCGATATGCCGGTCATTTTTAGCGAAGCTGGCACCAAGAACGTGTCAATGCCACACAACGATCCACTAGTCATTGAGCTGAAAATCGAGGACTGCAACGTCACTCGAGTGTTGGTCGATACATAAAGCTCGGTTGACCTCATTTTTCTCGAAACACTACAAAAGATGGACATAGGGGATGACAAAATAAAACCTAGCCCGAAGCCTCTGACCGGTTTCGACGGAGTAACAACAATGACGCTGGGCACCATCAAAATGGCGGTCTACGCAGGAGGTATCACCAAGATTGTCAAATTCGTCGTAGTCGATAAACCAGCAGTCTACAATGTTATAGTGGGAACACCCTGGCTGTTCTCCCTGCGAGCGGTGTCCTCAACCTATCACCAGTGCGTCAAATTCCTGACTCCCACCGGAGTCTTCACAATCCGCGGAAGTCAAAAGGTTACGAGGTCATGTTTCGTCACGGAGCAACAAATGCGTAGGGTCACCTGCAACATTAGCCAGCCGACCGAGCCCGCGAACCTCAGTCCGAAGCGGGAAATTGTCATCCAGGTCAGCATTGATGAGCAATGCCCTGAACGATAGGTCGGGATTGGGGCCGAGCTCGAGGAACCGTTACGACAGCAGTTGATCCGATTCCTGAGCTCCAATGTTACAACTTTCGCGTGGACGATGCAAGATATGAAAGGGATCGACCCAGTCATAACAAAAGAGGCGGAAGCTCGGTCCGGAGCGAGCCCAGGCGAGTCTGCATCGACAGACCTAAACAAGGCGTGCCCGAAGGACAGTTTTCCGCTTCCGCGCATCGATAAAGTCGTCGAGGCGACAGCTGGTAATGAACTCCTCTCTTTTATGGACGCCTTCTCGGGGTATAACCAAATCATGATGCATCCCAACGATCGTGAGAAAATAGCGTTCATCATAGACCGCGGCACATATTGCTATCGTGTAATGCCGTTCGGTCCCAAGAACGCCGGCGCGACCTACCAACGTCTGGTAAACAAGATCTTAGCTAATCAGATCGGCGATACTATGGAAGTTTATATCGACGACATGCTCGTCAAGTCACGAAAGGCCGACGATCACATCACCCACCTCGAAGACTGCTTTGCGGTCTTGAACAAATTCGGAATGAAGCTTAACCCGACCAAGTGTAGTTTTGGGGTCACCTCGGGCGACTTCCTAGGCTACATCGTCACACAGCGCGGGATCGAGGCCAACCCGAAGCAGATCGCTGCAATCATCAACCTACCCTCGCCTAAAAATAAGAGAGAAGTCCAGCGACTCACAGGCCGCATCGCGGCCCTCAACAGATTCATTTCTCGATCTACGGATCGAAGCTTACCGTTCTATAAGTTGCTACGGACAAACAAAGAAAAAGGCTTCCTCTGGGACGATCGATGCGAGGCCGCGTTCGGAGAACTCAAGGCCTATTTATCTACACCACCTGTGCTGGCCAAGCCTGAGCCAGGAGAAACTCTGTATCTCTATGTTTCGGTAACCAACGCAGCGATCAGTGGGGTGCTAGTACGCGAAGACCGTGGTGAGCAAAAACCAATTTTTTACATCAGCAAGTCTTTTGACGGGGCGGAATCTCGCTACCCTCTCCTCGAGAAGCTCGCACTAGCGGTCATCACCTCAGCCCGCAAACTACGACCGTACTTCCAATCTCACACAATCGTAGTAATGTCCACGCAACCTCTGAGAACGATACTCCACAGCCCGAGTGTGTCCGGAAGGATGGCGAAGTGGGCTATAGAGCTTAGCGAATACGATATAGAGTTTCGTAATCGTACGAGCGCCAAGTCTCAGGTCCTGGCCGATTTCCTCGTCGAGCTACCACCGGTTTCTGCAGAGTCCGATGTAATTAGTCACGAGTGGACCCTTCATGTTGACGGATCCTCATCATGGCACGGAGCGGGCATCGGCATCCGTCTCGAATCTCCAACGGGAGAGATTTTGGAACAATCATTCCGGCTAGAATTCAAAGCATCAAACAACGAGGCCGAATACGAAGCTCTACTTGCCGGACTACGACTAGCTAGGGAGGTCGGCGCTTCGCAGATCCACGCGTATTGCGACTCACAGCTCGTAGCTAATCAATTCAACGGGGAGTACGACACCAAAGACGAAAGGATGGAGGCATACATAAAAATTGCCCTTGAATTGACCAAGGACTTCGACGTTTTCAAAGTCACAAAGATTCCACGAGTGGACAACGCTCAGGCTGATGCACTCGCCTCTCTAGGATCCAGCTCGGACTCCGACCTACGCGGAGTAATTCTGATTGAATCAATCGCAGAACCAAGCATTACTCTGCCCAAAGGAGTTTGCCGCATAAACATCATTCCCGGCGATCTACCCGATGCCACTGAAACACCTCCACCACAGGCCGCCTGTCAATCTACAACGGACTGGCGATAAGAGATTATCGCATACATCATGTCTGGCGAACTCCCAAAAGACAAGTGGGAGGCGCGTAGACTGAAGACCCGCAGCGCGCACTACATTATCATTAAAGACGAACTCTATAGATGGAACGCCGCTGATGTACTACTCCAATGTCTGGCTGGCGACGAGATTTACAGAGTCATGGCTGAGACACACGAGGGTGCGGCTGGCAACCACTCCGGAGGTCAGGCCCTAGCAATCAAAATTAAACGTCTCGATTTCTTCTGGCCAACAATGCTGAAAGATTGCGCCGAATATGCCCGTTGCTGCAAACAGTGCCAATGCCACGGAGCAATGATCAACTCCCCGACCGAGCCACTCTCCACAGCGACAGCACCCTACCATTTTATGCGTTGGGCAATGGACATCATGGGTCCCTTCCCCAAGTCAAGGCAGAAACGGTACATCATCGTAGTAACAGTCTATTTCACCAAGTGGGTCGAGGCCGAGGACTACGCGATGATTCGAGCTACCGACGTACAGAATTTTGTTTGGAAATTTGTCATCTGCCGTCACGGGCTACCATACGAGATCGTCACGGACAACGGCTCGCAATTTATCTCAACAACTTTTGAAGATTTCTGTGCAAAGTGGAAGATACGGTTAAGCAAATCAACACCAAGATATCCACAAGGCAACGGCCAGGCGGAAGCGTCAAACAAAATAATTATCGACAGTCTACGAAAACGACTCGAGGACAAAAAGGGACTCGGGGCAGACGAACTCGACGGTGTGCTCTGGTCATTCCGGACCACCCCCCGCCAGTCGACCAACCGAACACCATTCTCCCTTCCCTACAGATTGGAAGCAATGGCACCAGCCGAGGTAAACGTCAACAGCTTACGCCGCGTAATGATGACCGAAAACCCCACCCTCAATGACACAATGCTTATCGACAATCTCGATCACATCGAAGAAGAGCGGGGGGAAGCTCTAGCCCAGATACAAAATTATCAGCAGCTCGCAATGCGGTATTACAACAAAAGAGTCCGCAACCGGAGTTTCAACGTCGGCGACCTCGTCCTTCGAAAAGTTTACGAAAACACGGCAGAATACAAGGTCGGGTAACTCGGCGCGAACTAGGAAGGACCCTACCAAGTCACTGAAATCATCCGACCCGGAGTCTACCGCCTGATGACCCTTAACGGTGAAATGATCCCACGATCTTGGAACTCCATGAGCCTCAAAAGGTACTACTACGACACCAAGTTCCTCAGTGTGAACAACACCTAAAGACTGCCTCGACAGATCGCGGCATCCAGCCACCTACCCCGCATCTCCACCCAAAAAAAAAAAGGGCTCTACGAGCTCACCTTGTTACTCTTGTAAATGAACTACGATTGGCTTGATCCCTATTATAACGGGTACATAGGCAGCCCGTAAAAAGGCACAGCTATTAATATTAAAAAAATTTTTATCCAGTTCGTTAAACTTTGCTCATTTCCTTATGATCCCGACTTATCGTATCTCGCGCGCTGACTCTCCCAGCCCGAATGCCTCGGCCAGGCAATTGACCAAATTACGTTCTACATGAACAAAAGTGGTTTGATCAACCACGTCATCAGATCCGAAGTTTAAAACTTCCCCTGGCGACCTGTAAGCCGGGGCCAGACCCGCAACCCGTCCCGCAATGACTAAGGACATTAAGCCGAGTCGGCCTCGCACACTTAGTCACAAAACGGACACTGCCACAAGCCGAGCTCAGAGTCGCAGGCAAAAAGGGAAATACTTGTAAAAACCCAGGGTTTTTAACACAGCCTATCTATTTCTAAGTCTGTAAGCCGGCTAAACCCCGCCAACTTAATTAAAACGATAATCTACGAGCTCACAAAACTCTATAACAGCAAAAGACAGAGTCTCATTCGGAACCCGTCCGGGCAGAAAATAAAGTTTTAAATCCTTACAAGCAGAAAATACCAAGGCCATAAGCGGCCTGGAGGAAATAAACAGAAAAGGGAAACAAATTTTAGACCGCCGATGTAACCGGAACTCCATCAAGAGGAGCGAGAACTTCACCCGTGGCAACGTCCCTGGGAGCTGCATCAAGATCTCCTCCGATTGGGTCGATATCCTCCTCGTCCTCGGCGGTCATATGTGTCCCGTACTCATCGAAAGGAGCCTCAGTGTCAGTCCGAGGAGGGATCGCTCGCATAAAGCGAGGAGGAGATATCACATAGTCCTCCTCGGTTATCTCTTCGACTTCTAACGCCTCGAGCTGAGTCTCAAACCTTTTGAAATTCTCCTCGAGATCTGCTGGCTTGTCAACAGGAATGGCAATCCCCTCTTTCGATAACATGGACAGGTAATCTTTGATCGCCATTGCTTGGTTCATCAAGCCCGAAAGCTTGTTCACTTCATCGTTGTCCGCGATCGACTTCTTGATCCTTCTCAGCCTGTCGTTGCACTTCATGACAATCTGATTGACCTCGAACTCCCGAGAAGCTCGCAAGCGAGCGACCTCGGCATCACAAAAGGTCTGCAGGGACTCCTTCTCCGCACTCTTTCTCTCGAGTTCTTCCTTAGCGAATCTTGCCCTCTTCCTCGCCTCCTCGAGCTCCTCCTCAGCGAGTTTTGCCCTCTTCCTCGCCTCATCGGCTTTCGCGGACATATCTTTCATGGCCTGGTTTTGCGCAGAGATTTTCTCTTCAAGCCCAGCAACCTTGTCGGCTTCCGCCTTTATCGCCGGAAAACCCTTGAGCTTGTCAGCAAGTCTTCGAACGTGACGATCGTACCTTAGGGTAAGCAGGTTCGTATGAGTAACCATTTGCCAAAACAGAACGGCAATAAGCTTGGTAAGCAAAATGGGTACAAAGAAGCAGATAACTGCAAAGAAGTAAATGAAAGGGAGCTCACCTCCATCGCGCTCCCTGCCCAGAGTTTATACGCGTCCTTCTCCACCAAGTCATCCACATTTGGGAGATCGAGCTCTTCATGACAGGGAATCCTGGTGAGAAGATCGGCGGACGCTCGCAAGTTTTTTCTGATGTGTTCTTCCCTTTTGTAGGAGAAGGTCAGATCGTAGGCCTGCATGACTTCAGTAGAAGGATCAGCCTCGACCTCCGTTTCCCGTGCTCCCTCGACACAAGCCTTCTTCGTCTGCCCGCTAGAAGCACCCGCAAACTTTCTTTTCTTTACCCCTTTCTTCGTCTCCGGGACCTCTTTCGCGACCTCGGAGGAGGTCGCCGCAACCTTCTTCCCGGCGACTTTTTCTGCAAGACGGGCTCCGACCTTCGTATCAGCAGCCCTCCCGGTCTGTACACCCGAAGGGAAACTGGCCTCTTTGGTCACGGGTGCGACCTCCTTGGAGCCCGCAGACATTCCGAGGCCAGACGCCCCGATCACGTCAGTATAAGTATTCTTTTTGAACGCAGCCTTCTTCGTTACCATCTTCACTTCCTTCGGTAGACGAGTCTTCTTGGGTTTAATTGGAGGATAAGTGTAAGGACGCAGAGGAGCGAGTTCCAAGTCAAAACAACCTTCAATAAAGCATAAGTTACGTCAACGAGCAGCCCGTTCAAAATCGAAACATCGCAAAAGTAGAACACCGACCTGTGAGGATCCGACACCTACACCTCTGAATTCGCTGTTCGAGAAATTCCGGCCAAAGTTGAGGCGTCACGTTTTTCAGAATGTCGGTTAACAAATTTTCGCCAGGTTTCGGCGGAAGAAGGATCCTAAGGACAACCGAATCTGCAAACAAAGGAAAAGATTAGATGTCAGCCCGGGGGAAAGTTCAAAATACATCGGGGATTAAACATATTGTATCTAATATTCCAGCCAGCCCGAATGGGCCATCTCGGATTTCTGACAGACGCATCATCGATTTTCACAAAGAAGAAGTATCGTTCCCAGCTCTCGGACTTGTCGCTGTGGGAATCCGGATCTATCAATTTAAACTTTGGACGCGCGGATATATAAAACGACCCGTAGGTTTCCGCCATTTAAAAAGAGTCATCGCCTCGAACGAATCACAGTCGCACTCCATCCCATGCTCGGCGGCCAACGTCATGCACACCATGAAATTATGAATTGATGCGTGGGATAGCTGAGACATAGCAATACCACGTCGGGCGCAGTATTCGACCAATAGTCGAGGTAATGGGAACCACAGCCCGCTCTCCGAAAAGAAGGATTCATACAGACACATGAATCCTTCCGGAGGCGACCACGGGCGGTCACGATCGCCCGGAACCCGAAACTCTACGCTATCCGGCAAACTCCGGGCCATCCTCATAATCGATAGCGAAGACTCATCGGATATCGTCCCACAATCGTCAAAACGTTTTAGAACGATATCACGACCTAGTCCCGGCCCCGGAGAATCCATTCCTTCCTGGGGAAAATCCGATAAATCAATCAAATCGGAGTTCTTTACCTCTCTGATCCGATCTCCCCTAGATGGACCGCGAGCAGAGTGCTGGCGCCCTGCCTGGCAAAACTTAGAGGCGGCGGGCTCGGAGGTCCCGGCCTCAACGTGGTCGAGCCCTCTTTGAGGAATTCTGATGGGCTCGGATTCTATCTCGTCCCCCGACACAGTACGATAGTCCGAAGAGGACACCGAAGGCGAGCTAGTGGAAGCGTTGGGAGAGGAGAAGTCGTTCTGGAAATCAGATTGAGCCGACGAAGACATAGGGCAGATGAACACGGTGGACTCTTTGAGGATAGATCGGAGAATTTAAAGACTGGCTGACGTGACAGGCATAAAACAACCAAAAGCAAAAACAAGAGTGAGAAGCAGAAACTACCTTAGAGAGAGAGAAGCAAGTAGAGTGAGTGCGAGAAAGGGAAGCGAAAAACTCCTTTTATAGACCCAGAGCGGCAACTGAAACGTCGCACCTCGAAAACCACGAACATCACGTGACAGACCACTCAGACATCGACACGTGGCATCTAGGCTCCAGATCGCAGAATCTATCGAACAACGAAACTCGGCCCATCTCGCTCGTTGACCGGGGGGCTACTGTTGGGCCTGTACCTACGGGCCATGCGATCTGGAGGCCCAGAAAATTGATAAAAACCCAATCCAACACTTAACCGCGGTCTGGTTAAGAGAGGAGTTAGATTCAGCACCTGAGGTTAATAAAACCTAGGATGTACCCTCATATCCTTGTACTATAAATAGATGAATGAGGTGATGTGACAAGACATCTTGGATTGAGCTCGAGATCGCCTCAGGTCTCTAATTCTTCCAGAGAATCCTTCAGGAGATCGCTCCTCGCCAGAGAAAAGTTACAAACCCGTCCTCGAGAATCAGCCCGCATCGGTCTAAACACTATTCTTTCTCAAATCGTTAAGGATTTGATAGCCCGGGGTCTGTCCGGTCTGTCAACTCCAAAGCGCTCTGTAATACACTTAACTTGAACGCTCAGTCCTTAATACACGAAATTCACCGACCTTACCTACTACAAATTCATTGTTTCCATATTCGGGCTACAACAAAAGGAAAGAAAAAAAAGTGAAAGAATGAATCAGGTGTTCCATCAACCTAGCTATTTAAACACAGGAAGACCAAAGGCAGTAACATAGACGATATGATGAAACAAAAAAGGAATTTATTTACCTCAAAAGTGTGTGATGTGCTTCTCCGCTCCATCAAGCTCGTCTTTGGTCCAGTGTTTGTTGAAGAAGGATTAGCAACATCATTTTCTTGCTTTGGAATCGTCTCATTGTTTAAGTTTGAAGGTCGTCCTTCTTTCAAAGCATTCACCAGCTCGATTTTGGCAGCTCTAAGTTCTACAAGCGTTCTCTTAAAAACTGCAGTGGAAATGGTCTTGATGTTACGGGGTGGAGATTCAGCCTCTGGCTCTTTAGGAGCAGGGCTATCATGTTCAGTTTCTGAAAAGCTCAACAAAGGTTGTAGAAAAAGAATCAAAAACTCAAAAATACAAAAATTTCACCTTATACTTGAGAGCAAATGCATCAAACCCTTCAGTCTCTACAAAACCACAATGTAACAAAGTTAATAAAAGCTGAGAAAGTGTAGACCTTCTTGGTCTACGTCCACAGCTTCTGATGCCTTCGAGTTTTGATTGACCTCTATCTCTCTTGCTTCAACCATTGGCTCTGTCTCACCAGTGTCTTCACTAGATTCCAGCTCTTCCGATTCATCCATGTCCTCATTTCTATCATCGTAAGAATAATCAAAGTTTGGATGCAACTCTGAAACTACTTTCCTCAAAGAAACCAAAGCTTTATCTCTCGTATTATCATCCTTCAGATTCTCACAACCACTTGGCACAAAGGGTTCTTTTCTCTTGGCTTCCATTGTCTCTTTCCTTTCAATTTTCTTAGCCTTGAGCTCGTGATCGAAGATTAATGGTTGTGAACTTCACTAATTAGATTCTCACTTTGTGGGAGAGAAGATTCTGCTGAAGATTGAGTGAATCTTGGATTCTCACTTTCTGGGCAGTAAAGAGTTCTTCTCTTGCTCAAGTGTTAAAACAATTATCAGGTACTTTCGCTTAAAGTTTCGATTTTTTTCGTTTGTGTGAGCATTTTTTGTCTTTCCACTTTCTGGGTTTGATTTCTTTCTTTCGTAACTGAGAATCTTCCGTATAATTTCATCTTTTGATCTGTTTTATTGGGTTCACCAGGCAGTTCTTGTTCTCTGTTCTTGCGTTACCTGGTATTGATAATCTCTGTATCTGCCTCTCGATTCTCATTGATGCTCTTCATGTCTGATTAAGGATATTGAATACGAGGACCGATCGAGTAAATGTGGTTTTAATTGATTCATGTTTGGGTCAGTGTTTGATCTTTGTGAATCAAAAGTTGCTAACTTTGTGTTCGATGATTTGCTTGGAGTAGGATTATTTTTGATTCCTAGGTTCTGATATTGCACTGGACTATGGAACTTGAAGCTTGGTTTGAGGAAATATGAAGTACACTAAGTTCAAAGCTGAGATTGACCATGTACTCTGTCTCTGATACATATGTTATGGTTGCATCTTGCATTTGATCTCAAAAGATTGAAGATCTGTCTCTCGCATATCTCTAATCACTTCTACTCTGTAACATAATCTATTGTCAATTCGTGTGTTTGATCCAATGGCTTCAACAGAAGCCTATGCTCATTTGGTATCATCTACTCATGGAGTGTTCGATATCGAAGGAGAAGACTTTCGATGCTCCTGCTAATAATGTCTTGGCTCTGCTTGAATCTACTTCACCACAACTAATGTCTAGCACCATGAACATTCTGAAACCGCCTCCTCTTCCTTGTATGACCTACCACCGTTTTCAATCTTCTACAAGGAAACCTTCTAACTTATCACGCCTTGTGCCCAAAGAAGCAGTAGAAACTTGGGATAAGCTTTTCAAAGAAAGAATTGGAGCAGATTCATATGTTGAAACCGATAACAAATCTCGTTACCAGCTCACTCAAGTGTTCTGGTGAGTTCTTGTTAAGCTATATATCTGATTATATCTCAATGTACAAGAGAAGGAATATGCTTAAGTTAATGGGTCACTGAGCTCAGATTTTAATGGATATAACAAGGTTTTGTCTTCTGCAGGCTGCAGCCTCACTAGTTATAGCGAAACTTCTCTACCAATCGAGGGATAAAAAAGGAAAAACATACCTCAAAATCCCTGGAGTGCCTTATGAAGCTGTCTGTGGGAGTCGGAACCCGCTCAATCAAAATTTGTAAAGACTTTCGTAGGGAACATAAATTCTAGGGTTAAACCAACGCAATCAAAGCTAACTTCAATGAATGTAAAGAGAATTTCAGAACTCGTTCTATTGCTGTTCAGAAAGCTTTTGAGTACAAGTCTTTGTGAATTGATTTTCCGATCTCTTTCTTAAGGGTTGTACATGAGTATATATAGTAATCTAAGTTGGTTTATTCTATTCCTCGATCATAATGGAAATCCCCCTTTTTCTTTCGCTTTCCATTCTTCTTAGGATTGCTTAAGTCGGTTGCTTCCTCGTGGGCCCTATCGCATGCCACTTCGGTCCAACTTCTCTTAACCAAGCCCATATCAACGCGATATCGTTTGACCTCGGTTCGTGTTGATCGACATCGGTATCATGATGCAAAAACATCAGCACGTAAATCGATCGGTATCAGCGCATATCATGACGTTGGCATGTCGACCCGCGTACCGCGACATCGGGGCCTTGACACATCAAAACGCGTATGAGTCGCGACCTCGGCGCACGACCGATAGGTGCTGACTTCGGCATACGATCGTCTCCACTTCGGTACCTTGACACCGTTCCACATTGCTCCACATCGCTCCACTTCTTGACATCGGTGCTATGCCTTTAACATCGATACCATGTCTCGACATTGTCACCACGCTCCACATCGGAACCACATCTTGACATCGGTGCAATGCCTTCGACATCGGCGCTACTTCTCCTCGACATCGGTACCACCTCTTCTCGATATCGGTACCACCTCTTCTTGACATCGGGGCCAAGCGTCGTGACTTCGGTACCGCGACATCGTGACATCGGTACCGCGACGTCGTGACATCAACACTGCGACGTCATGACTTCGGTACCACGACGTTGTGACTTTGGTACTGCGACGTCGTGACTTCGGTACCGCGACATCGTTACATCGTTTTTCATACTTAGCCATCTTAGTACTGTTGTTCTCTAGGGGGAGATTCAACCCCAACAGTTTGCCCCCCAGCTCGGCACTATGAAAATAGTGGCGAAGCGGTTTGTGTTAAGCAGGAGATTAACAGTCATAAAATAGCTGTTGAATTATGTTGATCTTCTGATGATGACTTGGTCCAGCGAACTGTCCTTTTGCCTTTGTCCATTGAATTACTCCAGTGTATTCTGGACTTTAAAGTTACTGAATTTTCTGTCAGTTGTAGTGGTTCCGGATCGAGTCGCGGGCAGATCGCGCGCCGAAGTCGGATCAGAAATGATCAGGATTGAAGTCGATCGCGGACCGGAATAGATCGCGGGCCGAAGTTGATCGCGGGCCAAGGTTGATCGCGGGCCGAAGTCGAACTGATCGCGGATCGAGATCAGGTCGATCACGTGCCGAAGTCGGACTGTCGCGGACCAAAGTCGAGTTGATCGCGGACCGAGGTCGGATCAGGACGTGGTGCCGAGGTCGAACAGGTCACGGACCGAAGCAGATTTCCCATCGCGCGCCGAAGTCGGATCGAGTCGCGGGCCGATCGCGTGCTGAGGTCGTCTCGACCTCAGGCCGAGACCGAACCGATTGCGGACCGAGATCGGGCTGATCATGCGCCAAAGTCGGATCGGGTCGCGTGCCGAGGTCGAACCGATTGCTGACCGAGATCGGGCTGGTTGCACGCTGAAGTCGGATCGAATCGCGGGCTGATCGCGTGCCGAAGTCAGATCGGGACGCGTGCCGAGGTCGCGCAACGAGGTCGAATTGATTGCTAACCGAGACTGGTATGATCGCGCGCCATAGTCGGATTGGAACGCGTGCCGAGGTCGCGCAACAAGGTCAAACCGGGTCGCGTACCGAGGTCGCTGGCCGAGGTCGAACTGATTGCGGACCGAGACCGGGCTGATCGCTTGCCGAAGTCGCGACATCGAGGTGGACATTAATCTTGGGCCGTGTTTGTTTCATGCTTCTATTCTCATGTGTTTCATTGCCTAAATGGCTTTATCTTATGTAGACTTTGTGCCTTGACGGCTTTATCTCTTTCTGTAAGATGTTTATGCTTAGTAACATGTTTGAATTTTCGACCAACGATTCGTCTGTT
This sequence comes from Arabis hirsuta, assembly GCA_964056655.1. Taxonomy (NCBI): domain Eukaryota; kingdom Viridiplantae; phylum Streptophyta; class Magnoliopsida; order Brassicales; family Brassicaceae; genus Arabis; species Arabis hirsuta. The sequence continues at coordinate 19,495,705 of OZ053301.1, forward strand.
GGGTTTGTTTTCAATGATTGAACTCGGCTTTATGGGGATGCTATGATATCCGCTCTGGCTGCAATCACATTATGACCAACGTTTCGTATGTTGAGTTTATGACGATCATTTCTGGTTTACAAGCTGGTTCCCGTGAACCAAACTTGCTCCGTCAATGGTCGTTCCACGCTTAATATCCTGTTTTAGGATGTGATAGTCAGATCAAAGTGTTACTGTGGCCAGCAGCAACGATCGAGTTTGAGTGTCTCGTTTTGATTTGGTTGATATGTTACGGATGTTCAAATATTGACTTGGTTGATCCGTGATGGATGTTCAAGTATTGACTTGGTTGATCCGTGATGGATGTTCAAGTATTGACTTGGTTGATCCGTGATGGATGTTCAAGTATTGAGAAATAGGGAGTATACGAGTTTACGTACCCTATTCCCCCCCCTTTTAGGGAAGGGGGCAGCTGAACCCATCCGAAGACGGGCTACCTACGTACCCTTTGCAGGGATCAAGCCGCCTCGTAATTCGTTTAGAAATAACTTAGTGATAGTATTTCTTCAAATGTCAGGCGTTCCACGAACGCGGAACTGGATCGCCAGCCGTGTTGGCTAATTTGTAGACTCTGGGTTTGACTACTTCGGTGACTCGGTAAGGTCCTTCCCAGTTAGCACCAAGTTTGCCCGCGTTTAGCTCCGCTGTATTCTGAAAGACCTCCCGCAACACCAACTGTCCTTCCTGGAATCTACGAATTTTAACCTTCGAGTTATAGTACCTTGCTGCAGCGTTTTGATAGTTCTGAATCCGAATAAGTGCTTGGTCACGTTTCTCGTTGACAAGATCCAATGTATCAAGCATCAGAAGATGATTTAATCCTTCCTGCTCTGGCAGAAGTCTTCGTCGCACACCCGGAAACTACACTTCTGGTGGGATAATGCACTCGGTTCCGTATACTAAGGCAAATGGGGTTTCGCCTGTTGCTCGTCCTGGTGTTGTGCGGTGCGACCATAGCACTCCTTCCAACTCGTCAGCCCATCTCCCCTTCTTCACCTTGAGCCGTTTTTTCAGCCCTTTAAGGATCGATTTGTTAGCTGCCTCGGCCTGTCCGTTTCCTTGAGGATACCTCGGCGTTGATTTGCTTAGCCTAATCTTCCACTTGTCGCAGAACGCCCCAAACCGAACGGAGATGAACTGCGATCCGTTGTCAGTGACGATTTCATAAGGCACACCATGACGACATATGATATTCCGCCATACGAAACTTTCTACCTGGGCATCCTTAATGGACGCGTATGCCTCTGCCTCCACCCATTTAGAAAAGTAATCGGTTAAGACCAGCATGAAACGTTTTTGCCGGGACGGGTGGAGCGGACCAACGATGTCCATTGACCAACGCATAAACGGATAAGGTGAGGTGATCGATGAGAGCATCTCTGTAGGCTGATGAATCTTCGGGGCGTGACGTTGGCATTGCTCGCATTTAGCTGAAAACACTTCGCAATCCCTTATCATTGTTGGCCAATAATACCCGTGTCGTTTGATCCTCATTGCTAATGCTCGTCCTCCGGAATGGTTTCCGCAAGACCCGCCATGAACCTCTTCCATGATCTTCCGAGCTGCCTTGCCTACAACACATTTTAGCAACGGTCCGGAGAAACACCACTTGAAAACTTCTCCATCTAACAGGACATATCGTGCGGCCTGAGCCTTGAGCTTACGGGCTGCCCATTTGCCAGAAGGTCGTTCTCCATCATAGATGTAACTGCGAACGTCACCAAGCCATGGCTTGTTGCAGCCGTATTCTGGACTGATCACATCGTTGTGGCCCTCCATAATCTCCTCTTCATCAGCGGTCGGATCGGGATATTCATCAGGGTCATCACGTGGGTTATCGTCAGCTTCCGTCATAACTGCATCTTTTTGTTCCGGACCGGGATCACTGCGGACGGTGACTTCGGATCCGGGAAAACCACGACTCGTTCCGGGTTCTGAAGTGGAAGGGCATTCTGGTGCCGAAGTGGACGGGCTACCGACGGGAACATTGGTTTTGCCGACATCGGATCCTGTATGTCCTGAGGTTCTGATGTCATCGGCTTTGGGTCCGGAGCCGAAGTCGTGACTGATGGAGCCGAACTCGTGACTGAAGGAGCCGAACTCGTGACTGAAGGAGCCGAAGTCGTGACTGATGGAGCCGAAGTCGATGTCGTTTTTGCCAAAACATCATTCGTGCTTCCCTTCGTGCGTCTGGCTGTCTGGGACCGAGTTACTACGTTTACGGTCTCGGCCGTCTTGATGCTGGGATGTTCAATGAACTCGACTGGTATGATCCGTTTCAAATCCGGATCCAAAGTCGAAGCAAGAACTGCTAACGCATCAGCCGAAGTGTTCTCGCCCCGAGGGACTCTCGTCAGGGTGAATTTTTAAAATTGTCCAGCCAAATCCTTCACAATCTGTAAGTATAACCCCATGCGATCTTCCTTTACCGCATACTCGCCGCTGAACTGATTTACCACGAGCTGGGAATCACAAAACGCATGTATGTTTTTGATCTTCAATCCCAAGGCTAACCTCATTCCAGCAATGAGAGCTTCATATTCTGCTTCGTTATTTGACGCATGAAAACCTAAGCGAAAAGACTGCTCCAGTAGCTCTCCAGTCGGAGATGCCATTCTTATTCCCACTCCTGAACCGTTTTTTTATGATGATCCGTCGACGTGTAGCTTCCAAATCGGTTTAGGTTCGTCTTCTTCGGGACCCTCGTCCGAGGTCTCAGTAAGGAAGTCCGCTAGAACTTGAGACTTTTTACAAGTCCGACCTCGGTATTCGATGTCGTATTCACTAAGTTCGACGGCCCACTTCGCCAATCTTCCTGATTGGCTTGGACTATGAAGGACTGACCTCAAGGGAAAAGTGCTGAGAATTACGATTAGGTGTGACTGGAAGTAAGGTCTTAATTTCCTGGCGCACATGACCACAACTAGTGCTAACTTCTCCATTAGCGGGTACCTTATCTCCGCAGCAACTAAACTCTTGCTGACGTAAAAAATTGGCTTCTGCTCTCCCATTTCTTCCCGAACAATCACTCCGCAAACGGCCACTGAAGAGACCGCAATGTACAGGAAAAGTGGCTCGCCATCTACTGGTTTTGCAAGTATCGGTGGACTTGCCAAGTATTCCTTTAATTCCTTGAATGCTGTCTCACACTTCTCGTTCCAATTGAAGTCCTTTATCCCCCGCAAAGTATCATAAAACGGCAAACACCTATCGGTTGAGCGTGAATTAAAACGGTTAAGCGCTGCAACTCTTCCGGTCAACCTTTGCACCTCTCGTTTAGTTTTCGGAGAAGCCATATTCTTTAGTGCGTCTTTTTGCTTCGGATTCGCCTCAATGCCACGGCGAGTGACTAAGTAACCAAGGAATTCTCCGGATGTTACCGCAAACCCACACTTTGTCGGATTCAGTTTCATATTGTGCAAGTTCAGCCGCTCAAAACATTCCCGCAGATGCTCGACGTGATCTTCTTTGCTCAACGACTTCACTAACATATCATCAATATACACCTCCATTGTTTTTCCCAGTTGGTTAGCGAACATCCTGTTGACCAGTCGCTGATATGTGGCTCTCGCGTTTTTTAGCCCGAATGGCATTACTTTGTAGTAGTAGATTCCTCTGTCCGTGATGAAAGCTGTCTTATCTTGATCTTCGGGGTTCATAAGAATTTGGTTGTATCCCGAAAAGGCGTCCATGAATGACAGTAGCTCATTGCCGGCAGTTGCTTCGACCAGGCGATCAATATGAGGCGAAGGAAAACTATCCTTTGGGCATGCTTTGTTCAGATCCGTGAAATCCACGCAAACGCGCCATTTTCTGTTCTTTTTCTTGACTACGACGGGATTCGCTAACCAATCCGGATACTTGACTTCTCTGATTGAGCCAACCCTGAGAAGCCTGTCTACTTCGTCGTTAACCGCTTTCGCCCTTTCCGGTTCGAGTTTCTTTCTCTTCTGCTTGACTGGTTTGAAGCTTGGATCAACGTTTAACTCATGGCTTGTCACACTGATATCGATACCCGGCATATCTTCGGCAGCCCACGCGAAAGTACTGACGTTCTCCTTAAGACACGAGACAAGTTCCTTCTTGATGTCTTCGCTTAGTGTGGAACCGATCTCCACGCACCGCTCCGGGTGTTCATCGTCTATGCAGACCGTGATAACGGGGTCACAGAGTGGTCTGCTTTCTTTTGCGCGACCCTCCATTATCTGTAATTGCTATAATAGTTTGCTGAACCCTTTCACCGGCTCTCTATCCGTTTTCATCTTCTTTTGCTTTGACACTTGATCCGTTACTGGTTTCCTGAGTTTATGCTCTGTCAGAAAGCACATTCGGGATTCCTTCTGACTTCCCCGAATGGTTTTCACTCCGCCTGGTGTTGGGAACTTGACGCAAAGATGATTGGTCGATGCAACTGCCCTCATCGAATTCAGCCAAGGAGTCCCCAATATCATATTGTAGATAGCAAGGTGATCTGAGACAAAGAACTCAACGTTTTTCGTTACTCCTCCGGCTTGAATAGGTAGTGTGATCAATCCCATTGTCATTGTCGTTTCTCCAGAAAAATTTGTTACCGGTTTCGGGAATGGTTTGACCGCGGCTAAGTCGATGTCCATTCGCTTGAGTGTTTCCTTGAATATTATGTCCATCGTACTTCCAGTGTCAATCAGCACCCGAGCTACGTCACAGTTGGCCACGACTATTTTGACCACGAGAGGATCATCATGAGGTTTATCAATCCCAACCGTCTCTTTTTCTTCGAAGGTAATGACATCGTTTTTAACAGTAGACGGGATCTGGAGGTTCATACTAACGTCAGCTCGCCTTTGGAAGGCTTTGATGGAGGAAACAGTGTCTGTGCAGTAACGTGACCCACCCATAATCATGTTAATGCGCCTTCGCGGTTCTGGTGGTGGGGCTTTGCTCTCTTGCCTCTGACGCTTCTGACCTTCTTTGTCAGCTGGGCCGATTCCATCATCGTTAACATCCATGGCAAAATCGTCAATGCTAACGTTTCCTCCAAGCTCTCCTGCTGCCAGTTTTGCAGCGAGTTTTAAACCTAGAACCCGGCAATTCGCGGTTGAGTGCCCAAAGACGCGATGGTGTTCACAATACGCTGCTTCGTCGTAAGTACTCTCCTTCCTTACCCAGGTGTTCCAAGGGTCTCGGCCACGACCACGGCCACGCACCTGACCTCTTCCTCGTGAGTTAGCCTGTCCTTGACCTCGTCCAGCGGATTCTACCTGAAAACTATATGCTCCTTTGAATCTTCCTTCATGCTGGACAAAACCGGGCATATGATTGCCTTTCTTGGTATTCTGATGCTGTTGAGCTTGCGGTTGCTGATTTGTTTGCTTCGCTTTTCCGTGTCTTTCGGCGCACAACGTGGTCTCCTCCTCTTGATTGATGAACCCGGAAGCCCGGTGCAAGGCATCTTCTATTGTCGAGGGAGTGTTCACGGTCATCTCCTTCTTGAAATCCGAGGTGTACTAGAGTGCCTTTTTCAGGGCGAGTAGGGCGGCCTTGTCGCTAACGTGCTCCACTTTAGACATAACGGTTTTGAATCTTCCGATGAAACTTCGAAGTGTCTTGTTCTGTCCTTGCGACATCGTCCATAAGTCCGCATCGGAAACCCCAGGATTTATGAATATGGAGTAGTGTTTCAGGAATGCTGCAGTTAGCTGACCGAAGTTGTCAATGGAATTCCGATCGAGTCTGGAAAACTACTAAAGGGCAGGTCCCTTCAAGTGTTCAACGAATAACAGGCACTTTCCGGCGTCTCTCTCGCCTTCCCGGAAATTAGCGCGACCCATTGCAATTGCGAATGACGTGATGTGGTCTTTTGGGTCACTATTCTCTTCGTAGATCGGGATCTTAATCTTTCCGGGATCTGTAATTTTCACTTCGGTGATACGGGATGTGAACGGAGTAGTTTGCGTTTCTTCCAAAATGCGGTCGATTTCCGGCGCCTTGCTAATGGCCCTGTGCATCTGTGACTGAACAACTTTCAAGTTGGCAGCCATTCGATCCATCTCTGCCCGAAGTGCGATTATCTCATCTTTCAGAGCCCGGATCGCGGCTCTTCGTTCACTTTCGAATCGAGTTTGTTGCGCCAGAAGACGACCCTCTTCTTCCTCGATCTTGTCCTCAAACTGTCGTTGCTCGTTGCGGGTCGGGGCTGTATTGTCGGCGTTACGATCTTGCGCTGGATTTTCCGCATCCAGATCTATCACAGGTTCTGATTCGGTTTCGCCCTGGGCGCCAGCTCTTTGAACCTCAGGGTTTTGCTCACCATTCATGGTTGTAGGGCGTGTCGGAGGTATCCCCATTTGTGTTCTCTACGGTGTTGTAAACTCGAGGGGAGTCGGTCGTATCGGTCTCCTCGGTCGATCTTGACCCGACCCCCCAGCTTGGTTCAGGTTGGCAGCCGCTAGGGTTTCTAGTCGGGCGTTGGCGGTTGCGTGTTCCCTATCGTGATCTTCGATTCTCTTCACCAATGTTTCGAGCATCGCCTTGATCTGTGTCATGGCTTCGGGCATCGTGTCGACGATTACTGGCGGCGACTGCTGCTTCTCTCCTCCCCCGGTAGTACCTGCAGAGTTTGTTTCTTCACCAGACATCTTCCTTCGTGTCGGACTTGCGGTGATTTTTTGTGTCAGAAATTTCTATGTCCCCTTAGATGGCGCCAAATTGTGGGAGTCGGAACCCGCACAATCAAAATTTGTAGAAACTTTCGTAGGGAACATAAATTCTAGGGTTAAACCAACGCAATCAAAGCTAACTTCAATGAATGTAAAGAGAATTTCAGAACTCGTTCTATTGCTGTTCAGAAAGCTTTTGAGTACAAGTCTTTGTGAATTGATTTTCCGATCTCTTTCTTAAGGGCTGTACATGAGTATATATAGTAATCTAAGTCAGTTTATTCTATTCCTCGATCATAATGGAAATCCCCCTTTTTCTTTCGCTTTCCATTCTTCTTAGGATTGCTTAAGTCGGTTGCTTCCTCGTGGGCCCTATCGCATGCAACTTCGGTCCAACTTCTCTTAACCAAGCCCACATCAACGCGATATCGTTTGACCTCGGTTCGTGTTGATCGACATCGGTATCATGATGCAAAAACATTAGCACGTAAATCGATCGGTATCAGCGCATATCCTGACGTTGGCATGTCGACGCGCGTACCACGACATCCGGGCCTTGACACATCAAAACGCGTATGAGTCGCGACCTCGGCGCACAACCGATAGGTGTTGACTTCGGCACACGATCGTCTCCACTTCGGCACCTTGACACCGTTCCACATTGCTCCACATCGCTCCACTTCTTGACATCAGTGCTATGCCTTTAACATCGATACCATGCCTCGACATCATCACCACGCTCCACATCGGAACCACATCTTGACATCGGTGCAATGCCTTCGACATCGGCGCTACTTCTCCTCGACATCGGTACCACCTCTTCTCGATATTGGTACCACCTCTTCTTGACATCGGGGCCAAGCGTCGTGACTTTGGTACCGCGACATCGTGACATCGATACCGCGACGTCGTGACATCGGTACCGCGACGTCGTGACATCGGTACCGCGACGTCATGACATCGACACTGCGACGTCGTGACTTCGGTACCGCGACGTCGTGACTTCGGTACTGCGACGTTGTGACTTCGGTACCACGACATCGTGACATCGTTTTTCATACTTAGCCATCTTAGTACTGTTGTTCTCTAGGGGGAGATTCGACCCCAACACTGTCTACATATTCATTCGGTTTCTATACTCTTCCTAGTATGTTCTATATGTGTCAAATGTTTTTGCAATGCTAGTTTCTCTTTGAAGCATACCTGATTTAAACTTCCTGCAGCTACGAGGAGGAAGAAATGAAGAACTTTGTGCTCCATTTATTGGTTCTGTCACACTGCTACTCGGTCCCATCTCTGAAAAGATTATGTGTAGAGGTTCTTGATCAAGGCTGGATTAACAAGGAGAATGTGATCGATGTGCTTCAATTGGCACGAAACTGTGATGCCACAAGGATTAGCTTTGTATGTGTTTCAATGGTCATCAAAGACTTCAAATCTGTATCTGCAACAGAGGGATGGAAAGTGATCAAACGGGCTGATCCTCTGCTTGAAGCAGTCGTAGAAGCAGACACTCGGAAACAACAGAGAAGGGACAAACTCGAGGAGAGAAAAATGTATCTGGAACTTTATGAAGCCACAGAAGCTCTTATCCATATATATAGAGAAGGTTGTGGCACGATTGGACCTCGCGATAAGGTCCTTAAAGGAAGACAAACCGTGTGTAAGTTCCCGGCTTGTAAAGTACTTGAAGGTGCACTACGACATTTCTTGGGATGCATGTCTAGGGCTTCATGTCTTCATTCCAAACGGATGTGGCAGCTTCTTCAGCTTCACTCTTGTATTTGTGATCATTCTGATTCTTGCAAGATCCCTCTCTGCCGGTAAGTTTCCATTGCATATTACAAGATAACTCCAGTCTTTAGAAACAGATTTGAAATCATTTAAAAAAAAAACTTATAGGAATTTCAAGGAGAAAATGAAGAAGGTTAGCAAGAGAGACGAAGCTAAATGGCGATTGCTTGCAGAGAACGTTATTGCAGCGAAGAACAGTCTTGGGCCATTCTCTTCACGTTCTTCTTGTTTGATATAAGACAGGGTTTAGAGTCATTGAAGTGTAAATACAAGGGAAAGTGATAACGACTAAGTGTACAGTACGCACGAATACGGCGCATAATAGCGTTTTTGGACAAAACAATTGTCTATACAATTGTTACAGAATTGAAGGAATGTCTTCAAAGCAAAGAGAGTTACAAGAACTACTGATGTCACAAGTCACAACACAAGGCTTGGAAATCTAAAGATGTTGAAAAATTGGGGGATATTTGTTTTTTATATATAGTTTTGAAAGGATTTAAAGTTTGCTTTGTTGTATCTAACGCCCAAAGTAATGGAATAAAAAAAAAATTCTCAAGTTTTTTATTGGTTTTTCTTTTGCAATGCAAAGTATAAAGCGTAAACTTCTTTTCTTTATAGAGATCTCTAATTAACGACTATGTGCGCAGGGTAAAGTGTACAGTGCGCATGAATACGGCGCATAATAGTGGTTTTGAACAAACATTGTCTATACCATGTTGTTTGTTAGATACATGCCGAATTTTATGTATACATTATGTTGGTACTTAATAAAAGAAAAGTAGCATATGAAATTGGACTAAAACAACTTTAGAGGTAGACAGACGATAATGAAAGAATAGATTAATGTTATTTTTATAATGCTTCTCATGTCTTAACATATTAGCAAGTAGCTAATACAAATTACTTTAACTTGTGATTAATTTAAGTTTTGGTCTTCAGAGTTTACCGCCAAAATAAATATTTTTTCGTCTTTAAGTACAAAACTCATCACATTAACTCTCTCAAACCCATTTTTGGTTGTCTTTTCTTCAAAAACCAGGCGAAAAGGGAAAACTTTCGTTTTCTCTATACAACAACATTTGCATTGTGTCTAGTTGTTTCAGTTCTTTCCCAAGATCAATCAGGTTTTCGTAACTGATTTTTTGACGTTTTAATGAAGAAATTCTAGTCCTTTACTCATAACTTTATGGATCAAAATATCTAATCTCACAGGTTTCATAAGCATTGACTGTGGAATCCCAAGTGGATCATCGTACACAGATGACACAACGGGCATAAACTACGTCTCTGATTCATCTTTTGTCAAAACCGGAGTCTCCAAATCGATCTCCTTAGCCACTCAAAGACAGCTTCAGAACCTAAGGAGCTTCCGGGAAGGTTCAAGAAACTGCTACACACTGATTACAAAACAAGGGAAAGGCAAGAAGTACCTCATAAGAGCCAGTTTCATGTACGGTAACTACGACAGAGAAGGGTCACCGGTATTTGATCTGTTTCTCGCTCTGTTCCATGCTTCTTGCTCTGTTTCATGGTTCTTGTTCTGTTTTTGTTGCTCCAAGATTACTGTTTTTATCCATAATGGATTGAAACTCGACATATTTGTTTTCAATTCAGATATAGTAAAGATGTACATGACCGAATTTGGCTTCCTCGCAATTTTAGCGAAGGTTATAGAGAGATCAATACATCATTTCCTGTTATCTCCAACAACAATAGTTACAACCCTTCAGGATTGGTGATGGGCTCAGCACTAACTCCCACAAATTCTGCACTGAGATTTCTTGCAGAAAAAGCGATAATAAAACACTCGTTGTCCCACTTGTTGCATCATTGTTCATTCTCTCCTGTTATTGTCTGGTGTGTTTTGGAAGATCAAGAACCCAAGGAAAAAGTCCGGTAAAAACCTATTTTCCTACTTTATCTATCTGTTTATGACGGTACCAATTGTTAAATTTTCTCTTGCAAAGTAAACTCTACGGTGGTGGAAGAAGAGGAAAACAACAGAAAGAGAATTATTCCGACGGTGAAATCGGAGAACACATTATTGTTTACCTTTGCAGACGTTGTAAAGATGACAAATAACTTCGGTCTTGTCCTCGGTAAAGGAGGGTTTGGAACTGTCTACCATGGCTACTATAACGACCTTCAAGTTGCTGCTAAACTTTTATCAGAAACACAAGCTCAAGGATTCAAAGAGTTTCGCTCTGAGGTAATGAAGTAGAATTCATATGTTGAATCCAAGAAAATATGCAAATGAACACTTACAATATCATAACCACCTATATATAAATTTCTTATAGGTCGAAGTTCTTGTGAGGGTTAACCATGTAAACCTCACTGCGCTGATCGGCTATGTCCATGAAGCTGGCCAAATGGGATTTGTTTGGGTATGAGCTTTAGAATTAGTAAATTCCAAAGCCCATTTCGCCGAACTCGGCCCGCAGGTGGCCCGAGCCCAGCCGCAATTCCCAAGAAAACCCTATTTTTTTGTACTTCCTCATTCTAGTATAAAAAGGGATCCTCTTCCCATGAATTGTCCCATCACTTTTTAGTACAAGGGATTTGAGAACTGTTTTCAGGACTCTAACTCAACTAAAAGAAAAAAGAATTATGCTCGTACATTCCACCGGAATAGTACAAAAGTACCCCCAAAGGCGGCATACAGAGTTCGTACTTATCACCCAGATTCTGACCTCAGAGCGCTTATCACCCAGATTCCGATCTCCGGATACCTATCATCAGATACCAGACACCGATCTCAGCAGACTTATCACTCCGACCTCGTTACTCAGTTTAGTCAGTTCGAAAATGATAAGGTTCGTTAGTCTATAAGCTTCCGAGCTCAACATCATTTCATATTTAGTATTTTCGTTTATGTTGCATATAATCCATTTCCGAGCACAATATCAATAAACAAGAATTTTCGAGTCTCTTACTGTTTAATAAATGTAGTGTCGAACTCACGTATCAACAATTGGCACGCCATATAGGGGGCTTGAAATTCTCTAATGCACGATTTCGACTCGGAAATGGAGGACAATCAGCCCGAACTCAACATTCCCAACCAGGATATCGACATGGGAAATCACGATCTGCAGACACATCCTATGGTCGTCGAGAACATCACCAACCTAGAAGTCCGAGCAGCGTTTGAGCCCGAGCCTGCCGGGTAGGAAGCACCACCAATTATCCGAGCTCAGGACCTTATGGCAGCCATGATGGAAGTCAACATGCAGCGCTTTGACAAGCAAGAGAAACATCCTGAAGTACCAACTCAAGGTTGGAGCTTCTTACTACAGCTCAGGTGAACTATCGAGCATAGTTGAATCAGCTAAACCCAAGATCCGTTCACGATTCGCCCTGAGCCCGTAGAAGCGCCTCGCCAACCCCCAAGCTGCAAGCATGAGCCGAGACTACGGGAAGATTGGCCAATCTCACGATCGGAAAGACGACCAAAAATCCAAGCAACTCAAGAGCAATTCAACCAATTTCCCATCATCGGGACTCGATCTCGCATGAAAAGCAGTGCATGTTGACTCAGGTTCGGGACCAGAAATCGAAGGGATGAAGGCCCGGCTGAAGGACATGAACTCCAAGGTTTACCGCGCAATCAGTTCGGCGAAACCCCTTCACCGCTCGTATATCTTCTATCCCAATCAAGAGCAAGAAAAAGCTCAAGATCCCAACCTACGAAGGCGGGTCTGATCTGATAAGTTACTTGACAGCCTTCTCGATAGCCGTGCGCTGATCTTAGTTTGCCAGGAAGAAAAGGATGATGGGTACTGCCAACTGTTCGTGGAGAACCTAGGCGGAACGGCGCTGACATGGTTTTCGAGGCTCCGACCCAACTCTATCGACAGCTTCCAGGAGCTCTCCACGGCCTTTCTGAAGTATTACTCAATGTACATCCAGGCCGGAGCATCCCAAGCCGACCTCAGGTCCCTGACTCAGGAGCAAAGGGAGCCACTTCGGGATTACATGAATAGGTTCAAGGCAGTGTTGTCAAAGGTTCTATCGAGCGCAGATGACTCGTCTCCTCTGGCGGCATTGAAACAGGGCCTCTAGCACACCTCAGCATTCCGAGACGACCTGACGATCAACGAGCCGGATAATCTAGAGATTTGAGAACTAACTGTTTTCAGGACTCTAACTCAACTAAAAGAGAAAAGAATTATGTTCTTACATTCCTCCAGAATAGTACAAAAGTACGCCCAAAGGCGGCTGATAGAGTTCGTACTTATCACCCAAATTCTGACCTCAGAGCGCTTATCACCCAGATTCTGATCTCCGGATACTTATCATCAGATACCAGATACCGATCTCAGCAGACTTATCACTCCGACCTTGTTACTCAGTTCAGTCAGTTCGAAAAGGACAAGGTTCGTCAGTCTATAAGCTTCTGAGCTCAACATCATTTCATACTTAGTATTTTTGTTTATGTTGTGTGTAACCCATTTTCGAGCACAATATCAATAAACGAGAATTTCTGAGCCTCTTACTGTTTAATAAATGTATTGTCAAACTCACGTATCAACAGGATTGATAGAGTGCATGGCTAATGGCAATATGGCAGATCATCTCGTGGGAAAATATGGCCATACATTGAGCTGGACTCAACGACTTCAGATTGCACTTGATGCAGCACAAGATATAAAATAAAAGCCTCGATCTTTTATCTTTTCGGTCATTAGTTAATTCCAAAAGTTATAGTCTTTAACCAGAGATGTAAAGACTTTGAAAATCTTGTTGAACGATAATAATAGAACAAAGCTTGCATATTTCAGACTCTTGCGGAGTTTTCAGACGGAGAGTCTTTCTCACGTAGAGCTGTCAAATGGGATGGTTGACCATTGTCCAACCCAACCCAATACAAAGTGGTCATTTATGGTTATGACCCATATGGAAGTGGTCCAATTGGGCATAACCCATTTTGTTCCATGGTCATAATGGGCTTAATTTAGTGGTCAATGGTCAACCCAATAAATAAAAAAAGCTAGGGTTTTATTAATTTGGGAAAAACAAAAAAAAAAATCAAATTTCCTTCTCTTCACGATCTCCATTCACGATCTCCTTCTCTTCTCCAATCACGATCTTCTTCTCTTCTCCATTCACAACCGACAATCTCCTTCTCTTCTCCATTCACGACCGATAGTCTCAATCCTCTTCTCCATTCACGACATATTCCATTTGGAGATTTTGTTTTGTGACAAAGCAGAAGCAAGGTACTATGATTCTCTCTCTCTCTTTCTCTCTCCTCTCTCTCTCTCTCTCTTTCTCTCTTAAGATTTTGATTACCCAGCTTGAAGAGTTATGAATTTTGATTATTGGGTTATTCAAAAACGGGATTAAGGAACGTGTGTTTGATGTGTTTGATGGGTTTGATATTGATGGGTTTGATGGGTTTGAGCTGTACGGGATTGATGGGTTTAATGGAGTCTTTTCTTCGATTTTATGCTCTTTAGGGATCGTATTATGTCTCAGATTTGTTCTAGAGCTTTAGGCATTATTGTATTGCAAGTTAGCACCATATGTTTCTGAATAATAAATGGATTGTTTAAGGAGGAGATTTAGGCTCCATATGTTACATAGTTCGATAGCTTGCGTCCATTCATCTGATTGTGTATTGCACCTGGAAATATCCTTGTTCCTGTGTGTTTTGTTGAAGAGCTGAAAAAATCAGATTTGTTTCATTTGAGAAGGGATGGTAGTTGCTACGAAGCATCTGATATCTCAAATGCACTCAATTGTATTGTTATCAAACATCTCTAGATTATGTATGTGTCTGTGTTATTTTTGAGAATTTCGGATATGGAAGTTAATAAGATATGTTTGTGTTATTTTTTCAGATGGATATCGAAGGGGCTCTAGATTTGAATGATGATGAATATATAAGTGGAGATGACTTGATGGATCAGGAATGAAACAATCATGTAGAAGTCGATTCCTTATCTCTAGCGAGTATTACTGAGAACACTAAAGATACATCTAGACGTAGGTATTCTAGCTGTTGGCGTAACTTTACAATAGTTGGAGCGAAATTAGCAGATGGTAGGAGTAATATCCGTTGGAATTCTTGCAATTACAATTATTGCTTTAATCTACGTAAAAGTGGAACTACTTATTTGTTGCGTCATATGAATAGTTATGAGAAAACTCCTGGAAGTAGCAATAGAAAGCTTTATATGCTGTTTTTTCATGAAATGATTGCAGTGGCAATCATTGAACATAATCTGCCTTACTCTTTTGTTGAGTATAGAAGGATAAGAGAGGCGTTTGCTTATGGTAACTCTAGTATTGAGTTTTGGAGTAGGAATATTGGTGTTGCAGATTGTCTGAAGATATTTGAGAAAGAAAAGAAGAAACTTAGGCTGATTTTAAACGAAATTCCTGGAAAATTTTGCTTGACAACCGATCTGTGGAGAGCTGTTACCATTGAAGGTTACTTGTGTTTGACTGCACGCTACATTGATTCTGACTGGAATTTGAAAACCAAAATTCTATCTTTTTGTGCATTTTCTCCTCCGCATTCTGGTGCTGCCATTGCGATGAAGTTGATGGAATTGTTAAAAGAATGGGGAATAGAGAAGAGAGTGTTTATAGTTACAGTGGATAATGCATCATCAAATGATAACATGCAAGGCATTCTCAAGAAGCAACTTCGAAAGGATTTGGTATGTAATGGCGAGTTCTTCCACGTAAGATGCGTATCACACATTCTGAATTTGATTGTCCATGATGGGTTAGCTGTGATTGATGAAGCATTAGAGAAAATCAGAGAGAGTGTGAAGTTTGTGAAGGTAAGTGAGTCCAGAGAACAAACGTTTCAAAGCTGTGTTTAAACTGTGGGAATTGAGGCTAAAGCAGGTCTGGTTTTGGATGTTAAAACTCGATGGAACTCTACTCATCTCATGCTTTCTAGAGCCATAATGTTGAAAGATGTGTTGCGTAATCTTGCTGAAGTAGAGACAATTTACAAGAGCTATCCGTCTGATTTGGAGTGGAATAGGAGAGTTGATATGCGACTTATTAACTCCGTTTTCAGAAATGACCAATCTAATTTCAGGCTCATCATATCCTATGGCAAATCTTTACTTTATGCAAGTTTGGACAATTGAAAGGTGGTTGAGAACTCATGCAGAATCTGATGATGAGATTATTCGTATAATGGTTGAAAGTATGAAACTAAAGTTCGACAAATACTGGGAGGAATACAGTGATGTACTTGCTATGGCTGCGGTTTTCGATCCAAGACTGAAGTTAACGTTCCTTGAGTATTGCTTCTCTATTTTAGATGCATCCACTTGTGAGTCTAGGGTGAAGCATATACGTAAGAAAATGAAAAAGCTTTATAAAGTGTATAAGAAAAACCCAAATAAAACCAGTGTAGGGACTTCACAAACAAGCACCGGAGAAAGCACTCTACCTGGATACGGTGTAAGTTTTCTGAGTCTGAAAAATGTATGATGTTCTAAAAAACGCATGATACAAATTTTATTTTTAATATGTTCTTTGATGCATTTTTTCAGGATTTTATGCGTTCTTTTCTCAAACTGCGGGTACGAGTGGAAAATTAGCTTTAGATAAGTATTTGAATGAATCCGTTTTTAGATATGGTTGCCTTTAAGAGTTTGAATATCTTGGCGTATTGGAAAGATAATGCAAACCGGTTTAAGGAATTGTTGTGTATGGCATGTGATGTGTTAAGTATCCCTATTACAACAGTGGCTTCAGAATCGTCTTTTAGTATAGGGAGTCGCGTGCTAAACAAATATCGGAGTTGTCTTCTTCCTACAAATGTGCAAGCGTTGATTTGTGCGAGGAATTGGCTACGCGGCTTCGAAGAGATTGGTAAGTTATTTTTCTAATTTTGCTTATGTTCTTTTGTCATTTTCGAATAGAATTTGTGTTCATAATTTTTATTTGATTTTTGTATTTTTAGAGGATCAATTTGAGTTCACAGAGGAAGATAAGAAAGAAGGAGAAGCTTAAGGAATATAAGGAAGAAGAAGAAGTGTATGATTCCAAGAAGAAAAAAAACTTGTGTTTTGCTACTTATATAAAGTCATTGCTATAACTGAATTTATATAAACCCATAAATTTTGATTTTATTTATTTTAGACTACAATTAATTTTGAAGAAGTATATGATTCCAAGAAGAATGGATTAATCTTGTCAAGTCCCGAGATAAAAAGATTCAAATGCTTTGGTCCGGTTATGAGCTCGTGATCGGTCAAAAGCAAAGAATGGATTAATCTCGT
Source organism: Arabis hirsuta (assembly GCA_964056655.1). NCBI lineage: Eukaryota > Viridiplantae > Streptophyta > Magnoliopsida > Brassicales > Brassicaceae > Arabis > Arabis hirsuta. The sequence goes on from OZ053301.1 coordinate 19,512,437, forward strand.
CAAGTCCCGGGAAAAAAATTTAAATGTCTCGGTCCAGTTATGAGCTCATGATTGGTCAAAAAGTAAAGAATGGATTAATCTCGTCAAGTCCCAGGAAAAAGATTTAAATGCCTTGGTCCGGTTATGAGCTCATGATCGGTTAAAAAACAAAGAATGGATTAATCTCGTCAAGTTCCGGGAAAAAAAATTCAAATGCCTCGGTCCGGTTATGAGCTCATCATCGGTCAAAAACAAAGAATGGATTAATCTTGTCAAGTCCCAAGAAAAAAATTCAAATGCCTCGGTCCGGTTATGAGCTCATGATCGGTCAAAAAGCAAAGAATGGATTAATCTCGACAAATCCCGGGAAAAAGATTTAAATACCTCGGACCGGTTATGAGCTCATGATCGGTTGAAAAAACAAAGAATGGATTAATCTCGTCAAGTCCCGGGAAAAAAATTCAATTGCCTCAGTCCGGTTATGAGCTCATGATCGATCAAAAACAAAGAATGGATTAATCTCGTCAAGTCCCAGGAAAAAAATCAAATGCCTCGGTCCGATTATGAGCTCATGATCGTTCAAAAAGCAAAGAATGGATTAATCTCGTCAAGTCCCAGGAAATAGATTTAAATGCCTCAATCCGGTTATGAGCTCATGATCGGTCAAAAAAACAAAGAATGGATTAATCTTGTCAAGTCCCGGGAAAAAATTCAAATGCCTCGTTCTGGTTATGAGCTCATGATCGGTCAAAAATCAAAGAATGGATTAATCTCGTCAAGTCCCGGGAAAACGATTTAAATACCTCGGTCCGGTTATGAGCTCATGATCGGTCAAAAAACAAAGAATGGATTAATCTTGTCAAGTCCCGGGAAAAAAATTCAAATGCCTTGGTCTGGTTATGAGCTCATGATCGTTCAAAAACAAAAAACGGATTAATCTCTTCAAATCCCAGGAAAAAAATTTAAATGCCTCGGTCTGGTTATGAGCTCATCATCGGTCAAAAAGCAAAGAATGGATTAATCTCGTCAAGTCCCGGGAAAAAAATTCAAATGCCTCGGTCCGGTTATGAGCTCATTATCGGTTAATCTCGTCATATCCCGGGGAAAAAAAATCAAATGCCTCTGTCTGGTTATGACCTCATGATCGGTCAAATAACAAAGAATGGATTAATCTCGTCAAATCCGGGGAAAAAAATAATCAAATGCCTATGTCCGGTTATGAGCTCATGATCGGTCAAATAACAAAAAATGGATTATTCTTGTCAAATCCCGAGGAAAAAAGAAACAAATGCCTCTGTGCGGTTATGAGCTCATGATCGGTCAAATAACAAAGAATAGATTAATCTCGCCAAAGCCCAAGGAAAAAATAGAATCAAATGCCTTTGTCCGGTTATGAGCTTATGATCGGTCACATGACAAAGAATGGATTAATCTCGTCAAATCCCAGGAAAAACAGAATCAAATGCCTCTGTCCGGTTATGAGCTCATGATCGGTCAAATGACAAAGAATGGATCAATCTCGTCAAATCCCGGGGAAAAACAGAATCAAATGCCTCTGTCCGGTTATGAGCTCATGATTGGTCAAATGACAAAGAATGGATCAATCTCGTCAAATCCCGGGGAAAAACAGAATCAAATGCCTCTGTCCGGTTATGAGCTCATGATCGGTCAAATGACAAAGAATGGATCAATCTTCTCAAATCCCGGGAAAAAACAGAATCAAATGCCTCTGTCCGGTTTTGAGCTCATGATCGGTCAAATAACAAAGAATGGATCAATCTCGTCAAATCCCGGGGAAAAACCAGAAACAAATGCCATTTTATTTTGAAGTTGTGATCTTCCTCTATCTCGTGGTAAAATAGGAGCTTGATCCGATGGTGGAAACATCTTTATTTGGAGCAAAATATTTGATGGTCATGATCTGTTCTTTCTTCAAAAGGCTTGATTTCCCCCTATTTAGGTCCAAAATGCTCAAATTTCCTCTATAGACTTCAAACCCCATGAAAACACTAAAAGTAGCGTATAAAGCTCAAAACTTATTAATTTTTTTATTAAAAACCTACTCCCTCCGTTTCAAAATATAAGTTGTTTTAGCTAAAATCGCAGATATTAAGAAACTACTTTTCTACTAAAAGGTATCATTTAATATATTTAATAAAAATAATTTGACCAATCATACAAAATAATGCAAAATACTACTGGTCACACAATATTCAATAAAGTTAAAAAGTATTTAGGATTGTCAAAACAACTTACATTTTGAAACAAAAAAAACCTTCAAAACAACTTAAATTTTGAAACTGAGGAAGTATTAAAAATATAAGAAAAATGCGTAAAATATCATACATATTACTTAACAACGTTTTTTAATTCACTCTTTTTAATATTTGCAATTAAAACCTCCAATTTCCTTTATAGACTTCATACCCCATGAAAACACTAAAAATAGCGTATGAAGCTAAAAAATTATTCATTTATTTATTAAAAACCTATTAAAAATATAAGAAAAAACGCATAAAATATCATATATATCACTTAACAACGTTTTTTAATTCACTCTTTTTAATATTTGCAATTAAAACCTCCAAAACTGATTTTCCTTAGTTTTATTCTTATTTTTGTGTTAATTATTGGGCACTCAAGGCTATGTGGATTCAATCCTTAACATTGCAGCATACAATATGTTCACTTGCAGTTTTCCATTGTAAATTTTAGGGTAAAACTTGATTTCTTACACATCAACAATTTGTTAGGGTAAAACTTGATTTCTTACACATCAACAATTTGTTACACACTATGCCTCCTAAGGAACACAATTTTCGCATATGATAAATTAAAGAATTTGTGCAATGAGGTTTTTACTCGTTTGAGAATATGTTGAAATTTTTACTATGGTATAGAGTATTAATTAAAATGTTTTGATTAGTTAACCTAAATTATGTGTCTGCTAAAACATTCTTTGAATGATATATATGATTTTTTGCATTTACTTATCCTCTTTGTCTCTTTAATTAATATATATACTTTAATTAATTTATATAGGATGAGATTTCATGATAACAAACTTTTGCAGAAAATATTATTTTGATACCAAAACAAGATTCTGCAGTTTTAGCATCAATACGAAATTTTGTGGTATGGTGCAATTATGTTATTTTGATATAAAATCATGATTTTGGTGAGAGAATCTAATCAAGCGTTTTTGGGATAAAAATTCGATTCAAAATTTTCTTTTGAAAACACAATTCCAATTTTAGATTTTGAAAACGTAATTTTGTGATTTTAGCAAATAAACTTAATTACAGCAAAACCTCCATAAATTAATACTGTATAAATTTAAAATCAACATAAATTAATAAATCTTCCCGGTCCCGAGTCGGGCCAATGTAAAAATTAACAAAATTAAGATAATAATTATTTTGAAAATCCTATGTAAAAGATAGTCCCAATAATAGTATAAATTAATAATGATGTATAATTATATATATATAAGTATAACTATGACAATGTACTAAAATATGGCTATAGTGATTTTTTTTTCTACTTATTATATAAAAATATTTTATAATTGTTTTTTCGATATCCAAAACTTGTGAAAAATTATAGACATAATAATTGATTTTTTACACATAACTCTTTCCAAATATGTTGTAATATATGTCGTTTCTGACTTTATCATCAACATTAAGAATAATGACCATGTTTTTTTCTAATTTTTTTACTTAATAACATGTATCATTTTTATATGAATAGTATAGTATGATATTAACAATCATTCTATTGTGATAATTAAAAGTATAAATCATAATCTCAAGTTCATGCATATTATTATTAAAAAATAGATTTAATTAAATTCTTTAATATAACATCATTTGATTTTTAAGAGAATTATTACCTAAAATAGATATCTCTCGATAAATTAATAATTATTAATATATTGATTAATTAATATTTTTCTAAATTAATAAAATTTCAAAGTTCCAACATTATTAATTGATAGAGGTTTTACTGTATGTGTTTTGACATCAAACCAAGTTCTTAAATTTTGGTAGAAACACCCGATCTTGAGTGCAAAAATGAAATTTTGTAGTACTAAATAATTTAATTTCTTGTAGTATCTAAGAGTATTTCAGTACTTGGATGCAAATTTTACTTCCAAACTCACTTTGTTGTATTTCTAGTTTCCATATTTTGTTTAAAATTGTTTTGCATCTAAACTCAACTTCCAAACATATAATTTTTGTTGACAAAGAAAGAAAAATATTGGATGGATTTGCGTCTAAGCGCAAAACAAAGATATTCGATAGTTTGTACATTCATCACGACGGATACCCCAAACTTGAGTAGTTACATACCAAACAATAACCATTTATAATCAGAGATTTATGTTGGCTTCAAGTTGTGAAACATAGCAGCCCATAGTGTGTCATCGTCTCTTTTACTGTACTCAACATACACACTTGGACTCGGTGGTCGTCCCTTCAACGGTCCTGATAATCTTAGCCGTTCCGTCAAAATTCCATCTAACTGTCCCGACACAACAGGGCTTCGATAAGCTAATAGAAGTCTTTCTTGGACGCTACGATCCAACGGCCCAGATAGGTTCATGCCTCGGTTGCCTGCAAACGTAGTTGTCTCTTGCATTCTGTGTTTTAGATCCAGCGGTCCAGATTTCGCGATCCTCTTCCTATTGATCACAGGTAATCTTTCCACTTGTAGCTCTGCCTTTTCTGCATTGACTTTATTACTTCCTGACAGTTTTTAACTAACAGTCTTAGCATGAATAGTGAAAGGAATAAAATTTTCCGGGGGAAAAATATAAAGTTGACCACAAGAAAACATTAAAAGAATTTTAAAATTTAAGTATCATATCAACCATAAACCGAAATTATCCGGACATTAATATTAGAAACAACTTACTCTACCAATTTTCTCCTACATATTCAGTTCACCGTTGAATTAATCTACAAAATTTAGACTTCTTGCTTCATTCATAAATGCAGTTTGGTTCTAGTACCAGAACACGATGAGTGTTTTTGGTTTTTTTTTGTTGTAATTATCTATATCGGTGCAAATCATCTACGAAATTTAGAGTTCTTTCTTACGTATATATTATAATCTCTACAATTCTATATCTAATTTGAACTAAAATCCGCAAAAATATTCCTCAACTTGAAATTTAAGAGGTAGGCATAAAAAGCTAACAACATTGGAGTTAATAAACCCAAAACCGAATCAAATTCCATAATAAGCTGAACAGTAAAAAAATTCTTATGTTTTAAGAATGAGGGTTGCAAAAAATTAGTGTTGTTGCAAAAAGTCGTGATTAGGTGCATTAACTTGACCTTACCAGTTAGAAACGCTCCGCCACGAAAGACTTGTGGGGACGACTGCTTCTCCTTCAATGGTTCAACCACGGCGGTTCCTCCGAGGAAAAGCCACTTGTTTAAGCGATTTCCCATACTTTTGGTTGCCCTGATGACGACAGAGATGAGTTTTGTCGAGGCGGGACGTTGGTGATAGCAGCCAAGTGCTTGTGTTTCTTTCTTTGAGAGCTTGAGAATCTCTAGGCGGTGTTTTGCCACAGTAATGCCTAGTCGCCGGAGAAAGTTGTGGTTGAAATGAGCGATGTCTTCACTCCGGAGCTTCTTCTGGGCGAAGAGGAGTCCGTACTCGTAGCTTAGGGTCGGGTCAAGGTCGGTTTTGGATAGCCACGAGAACCAGTCCATCTTTTGTGTGTGTGTGTGTGTGTCTATGTGTGCGTGTATGTGTTTGGAGACTATATATAACGCAATTAATGCGACATCTTTTATATGAAAAAAAATTAAAGGGTTTTAGACTAAAACCAATTCATGGTTGTATATATATATATATATATATATATGTGTGTGTGATAATATTTTACATAGGTTTGGTCTCCTCTACGAGATTAAATTAAATTAGAAGATGATATTACAAATCAAAAAGTATAGCTAGCTTTGATTAATTTTGCAATTAAACGAAGAATTTGGAGGTTATTTTATTTTCTTATATGAGGGACACATATATGATGGGGGACAAATTAATAAAGCAATATGTAGTGGTTGCGACTTATGAATATTTCTTTTTCAAACACTCCACTTTTCAACCATTTTCGAAAAACAAACATGTAATGTTGAAAGAATTCACATCACAGATTAAATATCATAGTCATTTTTTCCTTTAAACTGGATTTTTATTCATAAAGTCGCCATTACACGGACCTTGCTTCGTGTTTTGGTGTTAAGCATGGCATTGTTTTCTTATTCATGGAATCTTCTATGTTACAATCTCCTATATAAATAATAAATAAATAAATATATTCTTTGTTTTTATTAATTTTCTTAGGTGATCCGGATGAGCATCTGTCGGGAGTCAATGCTAATATTTGCTCAATTATGCAATTTTTTTTGTCGGTTAACTCAATATCTAGTTTATTTCTTATACGTACAAACAAAAATAAGGAAATGCAAAAACAGAAATGAACATGGTTTTGGTACATTTCGCAATCAACGGCCCGCAATTTTCTATTGCTTCCAATTAAGCAAAATCATCAAAGACTAACTATCCACTCTAAAAACTCGTAAAAAATGGACCACTATTATAAATAAATAATTATCCATTCTGTTCTAGATAATGCTTATCTAGTAATACTATATAATAATAGGTACTGCTCCTTGAGTTGATGTTTGGCCGACTTAATAACCACTATATATATGATGCTTGTAATGTTAAAGAGGAAGGAATAAGAAGAAGATTTTTATGTCTCGTTTTTCTTACCTCTCTCTCGTCTTTCTCTATATAGAATATATACACACATATATATGATATACATACACATATAAATAATACTTATATCTCACTTCATATTAGTAGTTTATAATACGTTATCAGTACGAGGTTCTAACCAACTGAGTCGTTAAATCATATCCTCTGCCATACCAAAGGGGTAAGATTTTAATTTTTGTGTTATTCAATTTATTTTTTTAATTTATTTATTATTTATGGAGTGGTAGGCTCTGCCTCCTCCTCATAATATTATGGTAGGCTCTGCCTCCTCACTATCAGTGGAAAAGGCAAATAATAGGCTATGTCTTTTCAAAATTGATCATTATTATGGTAGGCGCTGCCTCCTTGATCAATTAAAATTTTATGTCTCCATAATCTCATGGTAGGCTCTGCCTCCTTGATTATGTTGAGAATTATGCCTATTATTTTTTATTATTATTTTCTTACCGTCATTTCTTTTCTGTTATTTATTTATGTTCTGTTATTTATTTATCATTTATATGGAAGGCTTTGCCTCCTATTTTTATTTTTAAAATTATGTTGTTATTATTATTGCACCTATTTTATCATAATTATTTAAAATTAAATTTTAATATGATATTTAAAATTTTGTTATATAGTGATCATGTCAAACTTGGCAAAACTTGAGATCGCTGCCCTTGATTTATCTGGGAAAAATTATTTGACATGGGCAGTAGGTGCAAAGATGCATCTAAGAGCAAGTGGACTTCTTGACACCATTGATAAATGGAAGGTCACGTCCGATGAGGAAAAGGCAAAGGCCATGATATTCCTCCGCCACCATATTCATGATACGTTAAAAGATGAATATATTATGAAAGATAATCCCGCAGATCTTTGGCTGTCACTCAAAGATAGGTTTGATCACCAGAAATATGTGATCTTACCAAAGGCAAGACATGAGTGGCTGAATCTGCGGTTTGAGGATTACAAAAGTGTAAGCGAATATAATTCCGCTTTGTTCGGAATTACTTCGAGGATGATGTTATGTGGAGAAAGTATAAGTGATTTTGATATGATCGAAAAAAACTCTCCAAACATTTCATCCAGGAAACGTAGTCCTCCAGCAACAATATCGGGCAAGGGAATTTACCCGATACTCGGATTTAATGCAAGTTCTTCTTGTTGCTGAACAAAATAATGAAATTGTTATAATGAATCATGAATCTCGTCCAACTGGATCGGCTCCATTCCCAGAAGCGAATGTGGTAGCATCCAATACATATAATTTTCGAGGACGATGGCGTGGTCGCGGTAGAGGCCGTGGACGCGGACGTGGCAGAAGTGGTGGACGAGGCCGAGGACAAGGAAGAGGATTCCAGTCAGATAACTCCGGCACATTGAAAGCCAACCAAAATTCTCAGGGAAATGTTGTTGGCCGCATAAATAAAAGAAAAACGGAGAGTGCTTGTTACAGATGTGGCATGAAAGGCCATTGGGCACGAACATGTCGTGTGCCAAAACATTTGGCCGATCTGTATCAAGAGTCACAAAAGGCAAAGCAGACGAATGTCGAAACAAATTTCATCACTGATGAAGCTGGACCTTCCTTTAACGGTCTCAATGATGATGCTCATTTCGATGTTGCTGATTTTCTTGTTGATCCTGAAGTATCAACAGAAAGAAATGATAACTAAATCTATAAGACATGATATTAGTATTGTTATGTACTTTGTATAATATGCTTTTATTTTACAGTATGATGTTAAAACAATTTTGTAAAATAGGTTCTATACTATTTTGTTAAAATAAGTTTGTAAAATATTTTTAAAATAATTTTGTAAAATAGTTTTTGTAAAATATTTTTCAAATAATTTTCTAACCTCAGGTTACATAACATTTCGTTTCTTTTTATTAATGCAATTCTGATTAATATTGTTATACCAGACAATGTCAGAACTTAAGATCATGGACGGAGATACATGTCTGGCAGATAGTGCGACAACGCACACAATACTTAAAGATAAAAAGTATTTCTCCGTTCTTAATTTAAAAGACTCCGCCGGAAGCGTGAGTACTGTATCTGGTAATGCAAATATTATTATGGGCTCAGGAAAAACTAGGTTTTCAATGCCAAGGGGAACAAAGTTTGAGATAAATGATACATTATATTCCCCCAGTTCATACAGAAATTTATTAAGTTTCAAAGATATCCGGAGAAATGGATATCATATCGAGACTAAGAATAAGAATGGCATTGAATATCTTTGTATTACATCAGAAAAGAAGCATATATTGGAAGAATTACCAATGATGTCTTCTGGATTATATTGCACAAAGATATATATGACTGAGTCCTATGCTGTAGTAAACCAGCAGTTTACTAATATATTTAAAATATGGCATGAAAGGCTAGGACATCCAGGATCCGTCATGATGCGAAGAATTGTGCAAAATTCTAGCGGACATCCATTGAAAAACCAAAAGATTTTTCAATCTAGAGATTTTTCATGTTCCGCATGTTCTCAAGGAAAACTAATAACTCGGCCATCACCGGCTAAAGTTGGGAATGAAAATCCAGTATTCTTAGAGAGAATACATGGTGATATATGTGGACCTATACATCCACCATGCGGGCCGTTTCGCTATTTTATGGTATTAATTGATGCATCGAGTAGATGGTCACACGTGTGTCTGTTGACAACACGGAATACGGCTTTCGCAAAATTCATTACCCAAATAATCAGATTAAGAGCACAATTTTCTGATTATGCCATAAAGAAAGTTAGGCTTGATAACGCCGGTGAATTCACTTCACAAGCTTTCAATAATTATTGTATGGCAATGGGGATTGATGTTGAACACCCAGTTCCCCATGTTCATACACAAAATGGCATGGCCGAAAGTTTAATTAAACGGTTGCAACTCATTGCAAGGCCATTAATCTTGAGAACAAATCTCCCAATTCATGTATGGGGACATGCTATATTGCATGCTGCGGCATTGGTCCAGATTAGACCAAGTGCATATAATAAATATTCCCCATTACAATTAACATCTGGCCAAGAACCCAATATATCCCATCTTCGTGTTTTTGGATGTGCGGTTTATGTCCCTATAGCTCCGCCACAAAGAACAAAAATGGGACCTCAAAGGAGACTTGGGATATATGTCGGGTATATGTCCCCAAGTATAATTCGATATCTTGAACCAAAAACTGGTGATATGTTTATGGCACGTTTTGCCGATTGCCATTTTAATGAAGATGAATTTCCGGCGTTAGGGGGAGGAATTAAAAGAATTCCAAAAGATATTACTTGGTGTGCACCATCTTTAGTACATCTTGATCCCCCTACAAAACAACGCGAGTTGGAAGTTCAGAAAATTGTACACTTGCAAAATTTGGCAAACCAGTTACCTGATGCGTTCACAAATACAAAAAGGGTGACAAAATCATATATACCAGCTGCAAATGTTCCATCAAGAATCAATGTTCCAGAAGAACAAATCGATGGAAACAAAGCGAATGAACCTAAGGTTCAATTAAAGAGGGGGAGGCCGATGGGCTCAAAGGATAAAAATCCTCGAAAGAAAAAGAAATTGGGAGAACAAAATGAGAAGGTTCTAGAGGAACCATATAAAGAAAAACATCCAGAAGATATGTATGAAAGGGTTCCAGAAGAACCAGAGGAAGAAAATGAGTATGATACAGAAACATATGAGATTTCCATTAATTATGCCCAAAATGGGAAAATATGGGTTAGAGATGAAATCGATGATACGGATGGAATATTCTCTTTCTCTGTATCTAAAGAAATTGATCAAGATGATCCAGACCCAAAGTCTGTATCAGAATGCCACGAAAGATCTGATTGGGAAAAATGGCAAATGGCCATGAGAAATGAATTAGACTCTCTTAATAAAAGAGATGTTTTTGGACCTATAGTCGTTACACCAAAAGATGTAATCCCAGTCGGATATAAGTGGGTCTTTGTGCGAAAAAGAAATGAGAAGAACGAAGTCACAAGATATAAAGCCCGGCTTGTGGCACAAGGTTTTTCTCAAAGACCGGGAATTGATTATGAAGAGACATATTCTCCGGTTATGGATGCAATCACATTTAGGTACTTAATGAGTTTGGCGGCATCTATGAATTTAGAAATGTACCTAATGGATGTTGTGACTGCATATCTTTATGGATCACTTGATACAGATATATACATGAAAATCCCAGAAGGATTAAAGATCCCAGAAGGATCAAAAGTATCATCTAAGGAAATATGTTCGGTCAAATTACAACGATCACTCTATGGATTAAAGCAATCCGGACGCATGTGGTATAATCGCTTAAGTGAATATTTGTTAAGTAAAGGATACATTAACAATGCGATATGCCCTTGCGTGTTTATTAAGAAATCCTCATCAGGTTTTGTGATCATTGCAGTATACGTAGATGACCTGAACATAATTGGAACTCAAAAGGAAATTGATGATGCAAGAACTCATATGAAAGAGGAGTTTGAAATGAAAGATCTTGGAAAGACAAAATTTTGTCTAGGGCTTCAAATTGAACATCTCAAAAATGGAATTTTTGTGCATCAATCAAATTACACCAAAAGAGTGTTAAAACGCTTTAATATGGATAAAGCGACTCCTTTGAGTACTCCAATGGTTAATAGATCGCTTGATGTTTTCAAGGATCCATTTCAACCTTGTGAAAATGGCGAGAAAATATTAGGTCCAGAAGTACCTTATATGAGCGCTATTGGTGGACTTATGTATCTTGCTAATTGTACTCGACCAGATATAGCTTTTGCTACTAATCTACTTGCAAGATACAGTTCATCTCCTACTCGTAGACATTGGAACGGAATAAAACACATATTCCGTTACCTTCAAGGTACGATTGATTTTGGATTATTTTATTCAAGAAACCCCGAGGTTGGTCTTGTTGGTTTTGCAGATGCAGGTTATTTATCTGATCCGCATAAAGCTCGTTCGCAAACTGGGTACGTTTTTACAATCAGTGGAACTGCAATCTCATGGCGGTCCCAGAAACAGACTTTGGTAGCTACTTCTTCGAATCATGCCGAAATCATTGCACTTCATGAAGCATGCAGAGAGTGTGTATGGCTCAGATCAATGACTCAACATATTCAAGAAGCAAGCGGAATAACCATCAACAAAGAACCGACAATTATATTTGAAGATAATTCTGCATGTGTTGTCCAAATCAAAGAAGGCTACATCAAGAGCGATAGGACGAAACATATTCCTCCAAGATTTTTCTCTTACACTCGGGAACTCGAAGAGAAGAAAGAGATTGATGTTCAATATATTCGTTCAAGTGACAACGTAGCAGATTTATTCACAAAGGCGCTTCCGACTACAACATTCCGGAAACATGTTCAGAGTATCGGAATGCACCATCTACGAGACCTCTAAAGAAAAGATTATATATATATATATTTTTTCTAGGGGGAGACTGCACTCTTTTTTCCTTGTCATGGTTTTTGTCCCATTGGGTTTTTCCATGATAAGGTTTTTAACGAGGCAGTATAAAAATATCCAAACATAAATGGATAATTAAGGGGGAGTATTATAAATAAATAATTATCCATTCTGTTCTAGATAATGCTTATCTAGTAATACTATATAATAATAGGTACTGCTCCTTGAGTTGATGTTTGGCCGACTTAATAACCACTATATATATGATGCTTGTAATGTTAAAGAGGAAGGAATAAGAAGAAGATTTTTATGTCTCGTTTTTCTTACCTCTCTCTCGTCTTTCTCTATATAGAATATATACACACATATATATGATATACATACACATATAAATAATACTTATATCTCACTTCATATTAGTAGTTTATAATAACCACAATGTTTAACAAATCAACAAATTAATTTGGTAGAGCAGATGCACAGTAGTCAATGCTCCACTCCCAAATTTATTGGCCGAAAGTGACCATTAAATTAAAGTGGGTACCTGTCTTTAACACAACCTCTACCTATATGCATGGCTCACCTCTCTCTCTCACTCTCTTTTCTACTTTACTTGATTTGGTGAATATGCTTCGTATTAGTCTCCTCCTTTCACATGCTTATCTTTTTTCTTGGGTTCTCTAAGTTTAATTTATACGGCTTGCATAAAGAAAGCATTTCAAGGTTCGAACTTCGCTTAAGTTATCTATAATCATAGCTTCGACTACTTTCATATGCTTTGTGGCTGGCTCGAGCTGTTGGAACAAAAATGTTCTAAAATTATAACTAGATGATTGGTCAAGTTTTTTGGCGCCGTTGGCAGATACCTGCAAAATATTTGAATTTATTATATAACATTTGAATTTACTGTTTTTAATTTTTCTTTTTGAATATGGTTATTTGTTTTTTTTGTTTTAATTTTTTTTTATCACTAAAAAATATAATTCTATTGAATCTTAACAAGAGATAATAAATTCGAACGAATACTTTGAAAACAAGACAACAAAGAATGACTGAATTAAGATACCACCACGCACAAATTGAAGAAGAACAAAATGACGATCCTACTCTTGCTAGAGCTAATCTTAACATAGACCAAACTCTTGGTGGATCTCACAAGAATCAACCTGGTCGAGATATTGTTCATGACCTTCTTATGGGAGATGTCTGAAATGTTCAACTTCGTATGAAAGATCACCATCTAATTGTTCCGACCAGAAACATGCTTAACTATTTCTCAAGGCAATTTTAACTTCTAGTAGTCATTGCCTCAAAGACAAGTACCCTTTGCTCATTATCGTCAACATAAGACAATTGGTGATTTTGACTCTTCCGATGCATTTTTCTTGGACAAGAATCCAATTCGTCTACCTACTCCTAAAGAGAACAACTTCGATATCAAGCTCCAAATCCTTGCCTACCGAGCATTCTCTTGATCATATCTACAATTTCGAAGAAATTTGCGGTACAACTCGTGCTAATGGAGTTCCAACTGACTAGTTCATAAGCTATTTTCGTTTTCTGTGTATGAAAAAACACTTAGATGGATGAATTCTCTATCTCCACAAGCCATGACCATGTGGGATGAAAAATTATATTAGGGGTAACATTTCAAGTCAAGCAAAGACTAACCGAATCTTTTTATGAAACCTTAGAATGTTTCAAAGAGTATACTACTACGTGCCCTAATCATGATGTTTTTGAAGAAAATCACTGGAACATTTTCTACCATGAAATCGATTACAAGTCTGAGCTTTCCCTAAACACCCCGAGCAATGGAAACTTCATGACCAAACCTATTATGATAGCCATGCTTTTAGTCGATAACCTTGCTGCTAGTGATGCTGTTCTTGGTGGAGCTAATCTTAACTCTAACATTTTAATTTAAAATTGGATTGAATTGTGAAAGAGTTTTTCCTATATTTTAGGTATTAGTTATTGTTTGTCCTTTATCTATTTAATTTTTTTTGTTTTAATAAAACATGTGGAGAAAATTATTGAACTAAAATAACTTGTGTTTTTGTTCATGTGAGACTTCTAACATATCTAACCATTTTTATTACGACAATCGAAATAGTGCTACATTTTATGCCCATTAAAAACCTGGTAAATAGACTATTCAACAGTTACATTCAAAATGAAAATCTAAATTACTCCTAGTTTAAAAAAAAATGAAAATGGAACCGTTGTTTTAATATTGTTTTCTGTTCGAAATTTTTTTAAAAACGAAAACCCAAAAAAGCGGAATACTTGAACCGAAGCTAAACCAAAACCCGGTTACTCCAACTAATTGGTTCAAGTAAAATTGCTGGCCTTCCACAGTCTTGGCTCTTACTTGGACTGAACTTGATCCCATCTCAGTGCTTGGAAAAGCTATGGTCGACGGCGCCGGGAACTCGTCCCCTATCGGGAAATCCGCTGGGAATTCCGAAAAACGAAAATCCGACAGAAACCCAACAAATGTAACCGACAAGCTTTGTCTAAAAGAACCGTTGCTTCGGCGTCTCTCTTCCGCCGCCGCCGTGACTTGCTCCTTTCTCAAAACCAACGATCTCATCCTACCTCCATCTCAATCTCTCCGCCTTGAGTCCCTCGTCTCATCTCTCCCAATCCCACCTTCACCCTCCTCCTCCTCCTCCACGGGAACGTGGTTCAACCGCTTCATTATCTCCGCCGTAGAAGACGACGATCCTCGCTGGAATCTTTGTTTCCGAATGTCAAAATCCACTTTTTTCCATCTCCTCTCAATCCTCTCCCCTTCCGATTTTTCGTCCCTTCCTTCAGCCTCCTTCGCCGCCGCGATCTTCCGTCTCGCTCACAACGCTTCCTACAAATCTCTCGTTCTCCGGTTCGGCTTCGATTCAGTTCCCGACGCTTCCCGCGCTTTCTTCACTGTCTGTAAACTCATCAATGAGAAATTAGGGCAACTCGGTGATCCCAAACCCGATTATTTACCTCGATTGCTCCCTAATTGTTGTGGTATTTTAGGATTCGGAAGATTCGAGGTACAAGGTAAGCTTCTTGGGTCGAAAGGGTCACTAATTGTTCAAGCTTTGATTGATTCCAATGGCAGATTTACCGATATCTCAGCTGGTTGGCCGATCACGATGAAACCAGAAGCTATTTTCCGGCAGACTAAGCTTTTCTCTGTTGCTGAATCTGAAACTAGAAGCTTCTTGAAGGGATCTCCGTGCAAGCTTAGTAATGGAATATCGGTGCCTCGCTATGTTCTTGGAGATTCTTGTCTTCCCTCAATGCCGTGGCTTGTGACTCCTTATAATTTGTCTTCTGTAAATGAAGATGAAGACAGTTTTGAATCGTCTCGTAGAGAATTCAACAATGTGATACACACTGCATTGCATACTGTTGAGATTGCATTTGCTAAGGTTCGAGCTAGGTGGCGGATTCTTGATAGGAAATGGAAACCAGAGACCATGGAGTTTCTGCCGTTTGTCATAACTACTGGCTGCTTGTTGCATAATTTTCTTGTGAATTCTGGAGACGACAATTTACAGGAGGGATGGGTAAATGGTGATGCTGCTGGTAATGCTGAGATGAGGAAAGATGAGGAAGATGAGGAGGAGGACACTCGGAGGTCTGAAGGAGAAGCATATATTGGGTCGAGGAGGATCAGAGATGCTATTGCAGAGAACCTTAGCCGCATAAGGTCTATAAGATGAATTGACAAGTTACATTCTTTTTTTATGCCTCATCTTGTAAAATTTGTGTTTATCGGTTTCGTAATGCAGTTTATGGCTTAGAAGAGTAGAGAATGTGTTTGGTCAAAGTTTGGGATCTAGGTTCTTGGATAACGGTTATAGGTTCTTTTAGAACCAGTGGTTGTGAAAAGTCTTTTGTCAAAGAAATGATCCTTCGTTAAAAGGTTTGATGACAAACAAATCGTTGCTCCTGTTTTTGACTGATTGACCAGCTTAAGAAATAGATATTGCTTGTTATTGTGTTCATGATATGCTTTTATCTCAACAACACTATCATGAACTTGTCTGAGCAAACAATAATCAGTAGATTTTTCTTCATCTGTCAATTGCAAAACCGGTGGCTGAACATTTGTATCATGGCCTAATCCCAACAAACCTCCAACCGTAAAGCACATATCTTTGAAAATTGGTGTAAAAGCCCAAAACCGTAAGTTTTTTCATGATGGGTATAAACCCAAAACCTAGCACCTCTCACCTATATATATTGGGTTCGTTAGGCATGGATATAAAAACCGGACACGAATACTCGAATCTGGAACCAACCCGAAAAATCAGGTTCGGATCGGGTATGTGTATTTTTTTTTACTCTATTGGGTATGTTAGAGTGATACCCGCAGATACATGTACCTACCCGCGGGTACAGGTTCCTACAATTGAATTCTTATGTCTCAACTTCCTTGTTTTGTCATATTTTCAAGTAGTTTTAGTTTTTGATTTGGTATTTCAAATGTTTTGTGTTGATGTTGCTTCAAATATTTTTCATTTAACAGATTATTTTTTGTAGATTTTGGATAAAAGAAGAGTTTCAGATACAATTGCACCTGAAAGAACTTGGAACCAAACATGTACCCGATTTTTTTTGGGTATTTACATGTATAATTAATTGTGACCCGACCCGAACCTGTACCCGTACAAACTGAACCTGTACCCAATTCGAAATCTCATAGGTACCTATATGAGTCTAAAATTTTTAGATCTGACAAAATTTGTACCTGATAGGACCCGATTTGAACTCGACCTGAATACCCGTATGCCGAGGCCTAGGGTTCGTGATCAAAGGAAGAAAATTTTGACAGCGAAGCTCTGCAGCCATTAGCCTTTACAAGCAGTGCGTATAGGGCTTTTGCCAAGGCTCTCACGGTAGTGTCTAATAGAGCAAAGCAACGATCTTCATACCGTTGGAAATATCTTGCTTCGTAGTTTCCGTAGCACTTTTTCGATCTTGATTCCGAGAAAAGATGAGTCCTCAATTCTTGATTAAAGTTGGGAATAAATCACTGTTTTTCCAACAACCATAATCTATTCGGAATTGTATTTTTCTCCAGTTTCGCAGAGCTGAGTTCGGTTGCGATTTCATGTTGTTATAGAAAGACTCAAATTTCGTTCTTGGTGTCTTTAGAAAGGTATTGTTGCAAAGAGCGCAAATACGGTTTCCAATTTCTAATCAGACTTAAATTCCGTAAGTTATGTGTGTTTCTTTTTGATAAAAAACACAATTTCTATCCAAACCACAAACACTAATGTTAACTTAAACACAAATGCAAATCTAAAATGCTATTCTGTAGATGCCAACTGCCCATAATGCAACTCGAGACGACAACGTTTTAACCACAACAGTTCAAAACGCTATTTTCATCTGCTATTTTTCAGACAGTTTTTTAGACGTGATCTCTAAGGTGAGAGTGTGATTTGTCGATTCTTAACACTTCTAGCGAGTTTGTTTTCGTCAATAATACTAGATATAAGAGATTGATTGATGACTGGTGTTGATCGTTTGAGCATGATTAATTGATGAGAACTGATTGATGAATCAATCATGTTCAAGTAGTCATCACCAATCATCAACTAATTTTCATGAATCAGTCATGCTCAAACAATCATCACCAGTCATCACTCAACCTTCCACCTAGCACTAATGAATACAAAATGACTAGAAATTTTATGAATCCACAGATCACAACCTCACCGAACACGTAAAAAAATGAAGTTCAGAAAATAACTATTGAAAATAACGTTTCAGGCTGTTATTATTGAAACAATGTTCCTGGCCATTTAGAGTTGCGTTTTGGGTGATTGGCGTCTCGAAAATGTCATTTCAGATATGCGTTTATGTTTCAGCTCATATTAAGATTTATGGGGTTTGGAAAGAGTAACTTACTAAATTTATGTCGAATTGGAAATCAGAAACTAGGGAAAAAGACTATTTAAAGACATATTCTAGTTGCAGGAAAAGCAATGATTTATGCCCAACTTTAATCGCGAATTGCAGACTCGTCTTACCTCGGAATCGAGATCGTAAAAGTGCTACCAAAACTACAAAACGCGATCTATCAAACGGTATAAAGATCGTTGCCTAGCTCCGACGGACCTGACCGTGAGAGGCACATCAAAATCCCTACATGTGGTTGTTTTACACTGCTTGTAAAGAATGACGGTGGCGGTTCTATGCAAATTCTGGAAGAGCTTCGCTATCAAATATCTCTGACCTCTGATCATGAGCCCAATATATATATAAGCGAGGAAAAGAAGAGCATAAGCCTTATTTGAAACTTGTCGGTCTCCCAGTGATATTCGATTAGTTTCCATTCCCCGAGAAGCACCAATGTTTGGAGTTTGTTTGAAGTGGTATGCACATTCACCATTTTAGTGATTGCCTCGTTTCTTTATAAACTTTTTTTTTTGACAGTTCCTTGTCTCATGAGGTTTAAAGCTGAATGTTTAACCAATAGGTCGGTTTCATAATGAATTTATAGTAGAAAAGAAGTCGGAGAATCTCGTGTATTGGAAAATAAGGTCGAAACCGAAACATTACAAAGTAGTGCGAAAGTGAGTTAATAAAAGATCGGACAGACCCCGTCCTATTAGATCGTAACGAACGAATAAAAGAAAGAGATTGGTGTTTTTGTGTGTTTATTCGGTGATAGTGGTCGATCAGAATCTTCCTCTGGCCAAGTTAGAGACTGAACTGAAGTTCTGGTCCCATGTGCTCTAATTCCAAAGGAGAAGTTATGTCTTGTCATATCACATAATCTCCCTATTTATAGTAAATAAGGGAAAGACAATCCTAGTTTAATCCTAACTAGAGTTGCCTAATCTGGCCAAGGTTTGGTCAAACACATGTTGACTCTGGGTTGGGCCTTATTCAGCTTCGGGGCCTTTTTCTCTGTGCACCGCAGGCCCATGTCCAACAGTGGCACCCATGACAACTTTGTTGTCACATGTTTTTACGATCAAGGCCCATAATCAAATCAACCCAACTTCAGCTGGCTTCTCATTGGTCTAGATGCACAGTGTTAGGGTACCTGAGGTGTGACGCTTCGTCTTCCACCCTGAGTCTACAAAAAGGAGAGCTCTTCTTCCTTTTTCCACATCGCTTTCTCTTGCTTCTCTCTCTAAGGTACTCTTTCTATTCCCTCCTATCTAATTTCCTCAAGAACGAATTTCTACTCCGTTGAGTTACTCTGAGTTTTCAGATCGATCTTCAAAGAGTTTGTCGCGTCTCCTTGAGTTTCCGACCAATCTTCAAAGCATAGTTTTGTCTTCCTTCATCCGAGAATTTGGTCTATTATATAGTTTTCGGTGACGTATTCTCAAGATTCCTCAATCTAAATTAGCTTGGACTCTCTGGCTCGGGAGCTGATCAGTTCTTCCGCTTCCTCCACATCAGATGGCCTTGATCTGATGGGAGCGAGGATTCGTTATCGCGCTCTGTAAAAGAGCGATGCTGAATCAAGTTCGGTCGTGGGACCTACGCGAGGCCCTAGTCCTTTTGACAGCGAAACTTTTAGTCGCGCTACTCGGGAGCCTCCCAATACGTGCCATGATCGAGTAGGTCAATCTCAAAAGAGTGGATCCCGTGCTGAGGGCGTGGGTGATCCAGAGTCTTTTGGTCTCCCAGCTTCCACCCGTGGTTGGAGGGACTCCCCGGGACCGGGTTTAGGTCGTTTTTCCAGCTCGTGCATCTTGACGACCAGAAATTGCGGTCTACGCTGGAAACCCTGGAGAATATGCGTTCTACTTGCCGCTTGCCTGATGATGTAAAATTTCTAGTCCCAAGCCCTCACGATCGCCCGTGGTCATATCAGGAGGGATACTTGTGTTTGTTCGAGTTGTTTTTCCTCGCTAGGTTGTTGTGGTTCCCGCTCCCTAGATTGTTGATCGAGTATTATGTCTGGCGAGAGATAGCTATATCTCAACTTACTCTTGCCTCTATTGTTATAACTATATTTTATGATTTCACATAAACCATAAACTCATGTCAATCTCTGAATAATAAAAACATAAGCGGAAGCGTTCCTTTTGGATCCATGACTTATTTTCTGAATTCTGGAAATGGCTCTTCCAAAACAAACCCTGTGTGACTTTAGTTATATGGTGATGGGATGCAGAGAGTTTCTATATTTTCGGCTAGGGTTGCTTGGGGACCATAACCTTCTATTTATATAGAGTATTAATTTCTAATTCGCCTCTTCATCAAATTAAAAATTACTAAAGGTGTCCACATATTAATATTTCATAACACTTATGCCCATAGCCTTTTACTTTATTATAAAAGTGACCCCTATAGAATTAGACTAATTAATTAATGACCCTAACACATTTGATATTAACATATGTGACCCCACTTAATGATCTTACAATCTCCCACTAGGTCATATATGTGCCTGAAAATGTGATAGTCCTTATGAGCTCAAATATGTCATTAATTCTTGGAGCATAAAACAATCTCGTCCATTAGTTATAACAACATAGGATCATGACGGCTTTTATTATATCAATCATAACTAAACCTTCCATGATCACTGAAATCAATATAACCAAATGACATAGATCAATTATGAAACATGTAGCATGAAAATCACATGAAAAATGGTCAGCACATGTCGATTTTCAACTGGTCCTACTTTAATGAGATCTTTTAACTTTATTGTACAAAGTGTAAGCCGAATACTTAAGCTTAAACTTTATTTCTGATCAGATAAGAAAATGTGCATAAACACAACTAAAAAAAAAAGGTACTCAAATAGCATAGAAAAGTTGTTATATTACTAGAATAACATACATCTTTTAAAAATTACTCAAAAGTTTTTAAAGCCTAGTAAATTACAATAAACACCCTTGGTTATTTTTTTTTAATTGAAGTTATTTCTAATTAAAAAATGATTAACTAATCCACGTCACTAATCACTGTTCCACCTCACTAATAAGATTAACCGTATTAAAAAGTCGGAAAAGGAAACTCAAAGGACGGAAAAATTAAAACTTTGTGTGTTGTCGTAGAAATTTCTACTGTTTTCTCTCTAGTCGGTTTCTGAGAAACATTCACCGCCGTTGTCGTCAAAACGTCTGCTCTGCATTTTCACAGTCAGATTTTAGTCGAAGGTGAGTATTAACAGAGGAGTGGGGATTTTTCATCTTCCTTCGTTTTATTTTGAGTATAATCTGAGGAATCGAAAGTGTTTGTCGCTTGTTAACGGTATTTTGGCTGATTTATTATTCTGTGGCGGCTAGTTTATCGTTGCTAGTGGCTGTTTAAGTTATTTATTGCGGCTGATTTATTGTTATGTTGTGGCTGATTTGTGTTGTGTTGCGGCTGATTTACATGTGCAATGCTATTGTGGCTGAGTTTGTGTTATGTTTGATTTATGTGCCGTTGTGGCTGAGTTTGTGTTTGGTTGCGGCTGGTTTATTTGTTTGTTGTGGCTGAGTTTGAATTTTGTTGCGACTGATTTATCATTAATATGTTATGTCTTTTATGTTCAGATGTCTGAATATCATGCAATTCCTGAAGATCAAGCAAGGGATTACCCTCCAAGACTATGCGTTGAAGGGGCTTCTAAGCTGGAAAATAAAAAAATTAATCACAATGTCCATTTGGGAGACTTCCCTCGAGTCAGAGACGCAATAGGACATGATGTGTGGGAACACATGAAGCAGTTTCCTCTTGGAGTAGTTGCTAAGCTAGCTGATAGCCAATTGGTGTGGTCTGGGAAGACTGTACACTATCTACTATGTAGACAGCTACGAGTACATGACAAGGAGATTTGGTCTCTCGTTGTTGATCAACCTATCGGTTTAGCTTAATCGAATTTGGTGCGCTCACGGGTCTAAACACAGATCCACTGCCAACAGAAAGCTTTGAACCTGAGCAATACAAAACGTTCTGGGAGGAGTTGAAGGTGCCGCTTGGGGTAGGACCCAAGTTAGATGAACTGAGGGCAGCATTAGAGGGCTGTCGAGGCTGGAGTTTTGAAAAGAGGAAATGGTTAGGGTTGTTGCTTCTTCAAGCCATGGGACTTTATGGCTTGCATCATAATTCTAGAATACCCTTTGAAAGTGCAAAAAGAGTATTCGACGATGAAGCCTTGAGGACTTATCCGTGGGGTCGGACTGCATTCGAAGTTTTGGTTGGTTCAATTAAGATGTTGAATCCAGAAGGAAAGTCGTACACCATTAGCGGCATGGAGGACATGTTGCTGGTTTGGGCGTATGAATCTCTGACTTGCTTCGGAGAGCGTTTTGGAAGAGTAGTCAATGAGAACGAAATTCCTCTTTTGCGATGGGGTGGAACCCGTACACGTAAAAGTCTTACTACAACCATAGCTGAGGAGATCAGAGACCATGGTGAGGTAAGAAGGTTGACTTGGCTGAGTTATGGATATTTTTATTCTGTCTGACTTATGTGTTACTTGATGGCTGAGTTATGAATCATTTGATGTCTGACTTATGAGTTACTTGATGGCTGAGTTAAGAATCATTTGATGTCTGACTTATGAGTTACTTTATGGCTGAGTTATGAATCTTTTGATGTCTGACTTATGAGTTATTTGATGGCTGATTTACTATGCAGGTGCATGTGAAGAAAATGGTTATGAAGGAGGCTGTAGAAGAGCTGTTTCCGCAGTGGGCGAGTGAAGAAAATGACCCAGAAGTTGTAAATCTGGTAACAGACATACAGGCGGATAGGTTTGTTAGAGGTTTTTGGGATGTGAAGAGCGATGAGAAGAAGAAAAAAATGAAGGCTGCAGTTTCATTAGATTCCGATCAACCCCTCGCAAAAAACAGAAGAAAGCTACGAAAAAACAGGAAGTAAGCAACATTGAGATTGTGTTGCAGCATAGTAGTTACAAGGATATGAGGAAAGAGACGGATTTGACGACCATAGTCAATGTCCTGGAAAACCTTGTCAGAAGATTTGACAAGTTTGACAACTTTGGTAGTAGAATAGACAGTGTTAAGTCGCAGTTAAACACCTATAACACAAAATTTGGAGAGTTGTCAGATTTGAAGAAGATGATTGGTGATACAGTCCGAGCTGCTGTGGAAGAAAGAGTTACATCTATTGAAAATGATCATATGCAAATGAGAGAGCGTCTGAATGCTCTCGAGGCACAGAACCGTACTCAAAAGGATGATAACCAATCAAAAGTGAACAACATCCCGCAGAAATCCGTTAATAGTCCAAAGGTACGTTACAGTTGAGTTATGTTTATTTTTGACGACTGAGTTATCCTTATTAGTCTCGGCTGAGTTGTGTTTATATGTTAATACAGCCGAAGAAGGACGAGTTTAGAAGTCCTGAACCAGTCAACAGCCCCCTGCATAATGTACGTTACAGTTGATTTATGTTTATTTTTGACGGCTGAGTTATGGTTACTTTTGACGGCTGAGTTATTACCTATTTGACGACTGATTTATTACCTATTTGACGGCTGAGTTATAGTTAGATAGCGACATATTTATTCTGGCTGAGTTATGTTTATATGTTAATACAGCTTAAAAGTACTGAACCAGTTCATAAGACCAAAGTGAAATTGGCTGAGGAGTTCGGTAATGACGAAGAAGAAACAGTTGATTTCGTTAATGTTTCTCCTGCTAAGAAATTGGTTGAGGCAAAAAAGTAGCAGGCTGAGGTTAAAAAGAAGAAGGAGGCCGATGCTTTAAAGAAGAAGGAGGCTGCTGCTTCAAAGAAGGAGGCCGCTGCTTTAAAGAAGAAGGAGGCCGATGCTTTAAAGAAGGCCACTACTTTAAAGTAGAAGGAGGCCGATGCTTTAAAGAAAGAGGCCGCTTTAAAAAATGAGGGGCAAGTAAGAAGGAGGTTAACGAGGAATCATAAAGGTGATCCGAAACCAACGGAAGTGACTATCCGAATAAAGAATAAACAGATTTTAGACGACAGTGAGATTGAGTATGTCACCAGCAAAATTGTCGCAGAATATAACGAACTGTTGCCGGAGTCTGATGAGGAAGAAGAGGAAATGATTAGGTCTGACAGAATTAAGGCTTATCGGGAGTCCAGTGTGAAATTATCTCCTGATGGGTCTTCAGCGAGGCTAGCAAATGATCCTCCTCAAGCACGATTTTTTCCTTATATTGGAGACAATGGAATGACCCTCTCTCACCTGCTGATCCAGTTAAAGTGGATAAACTTTTGGATCACCTAAAGCCATTCAAGTATGACCCTTTAGAGCATGTGTTAATACGGCTATTAGCAATATTTGCCTAAACTAACTTGTGTTTAATTGTTTTAGGGACGTTCCACTTAAAAAGGCTTCTGAGGAGATCGAGTTCTTCAGAATTCTCATTACTGAGAGAAAGTATTGGCCAACTATAGATTATGGATGGCTGTATGATAATGTAAATGTACTGTTGGGGCTGAGTTAAATATACTTAATGTCTGAGTTATTTATTATATGTCTGAGTTATGTAGGCTTCAGTATGCTATATGTCTGAGTTATATATTATATGGGGCTGAGTTAAATTTACTTAATGTCTGAGTTATTTATTATATGTCTGAGTTATGTAGGCAACCGCTCTTAATCAAATCTTGACAGTCTTTTATCCTTGTGTTGATCGACCCATAGCCTAACTCTTTTGTCCAATTGATTACTAGAACCTTTATCATCATTCACTTGTTTACAATTGCTGTTTATTTTACGTTCACCACTATTTACTTAGCAAAATTTGAATTCTTTAGTCGATTGTGTGCTTAGATTCCCTGTGGATTCGACGCCTAAGTATTACTTCGATCTCTTAATTTGAGAGAGTAGCTCAAGGCAAATTTGAGCATATCAAATTTTGGCGTCGTTGTCGGGGAGTCGAAATCACCAATCGATTTTTAATACTAAAATTTTGTCTAAGTTTTTTTATTTTTATTTTATTACTTATTTGTTCTTTTCTCTTTGTCTTGTGTGTTTCAGGTTTATGCCTAATCGCATTACCAGAAGCAACTAGAACGAAGAGTTAGTTGATCTCAACCTTGAGATTGGAAAGTTAGAGCGAGCTAACCGAGCAGTGAGAAAGACGGCCAAGATGGTTAATCCGCTAGTGCTTATCAGAGGGGAAGATGGTTTTCTGTAAGACCGGGATGGAAATAGGCGCAATGCGCAAGGACAACGACTTGATGCTGAGGGCGCAGTGATTGTTGAATAAGCTGTGGCGCGCCATGAGCCAGCTGGGCGTGGGCGTACTCTGGGAGACTACAACAGGCCAGATGAGTTCTACGCTAATAGGGCTGCAATTCGTCTTCCTGCGTTCCAGAGGAGCGATTTCGAGCTTAAGCCTGCTTACTTTTCACTTGTGGCTCAGCATCCATTCCATGGTCTTCCCTCAGAGCACCGGATGGATCATATAGAGAGATTTGAGGATTTGACATCTAGCATCAAGGCTAATGGGGTGTCAAGTGATTATCTGTTTTGCAAGCTTTTCCCCTACTCTCTTAGTGGAGACGCTGCTTACTGGCTGAAGTAGTTGGAGCTAGGATCGCTTACTACCTGGCAGGATACGAAGAACACATTCCTCAACAATTTCTATGATGAGGCATGTTCAGAGGATTTGAGAGCGAAGATCTCCACCTTCAAGCAAGGAACAACTGAAGCATTCAAGGCTTCTTGGGTGAGATTCAAGGCATATCAGAGAGACTGTCCTCATCACGGTTTCAGCGATGTTCAGTTACTGGATATCTTCTTTAGAGGGATTGATTGGAGGTACCAAATGGCTCTAGATGTTGCGAGCAACGGGAACTTCAACACCAGATATCCCGAGGATGCACTTTTGCTTATCGAGAATTTGGCTTCTAGCAATAGTACCAAGAATGCAGACTTCGAGAGGAAGAAGCTTGGTGAAGACGTGGATGGAAGTCAGATTTCTGAGGTAAAGGCTAAGTTAGACTCTGTGCATAACCTTCTAGTGGGGAAGAAGTCTGTTCAGTTTGCTGCAGAAGTGGAGATTTTCAAGCCTGAAGAAAAGGATATTAACTACATCAATGAAGTTGGTTATCAGGGTCAGAGGTTTGGTAATCAACTAGGGTATCCGAAGAATGATTTCCAGAAGCCGTTTCAGAGCAACAACTAAGGAATTATGGTTCTTCTTCTTACCAGACGCCTCCTACTCAATCTTCAGATAGTGAGATGAAGTCTATGCTAGAGTAGATTCTAGAGGGTCAACAGAAGATGACAGTGAGCTTCAATGGGAAAATGGATGCCATGTACTCTGATTTGAATGGGAAAATTGAGGCTCTCAATCTCCATGTGAAGAAGCTAGACACCCAAGTTGCTCAAACCGCAGAGATTGTTATAAGGCAAAAGGGATTTCTCCCAGCCAAGACGGAAACAAACCCAAGACTACACGTCAATTCGATCACTTTTGAGTGAAACAGGGGCTAAACAAGCTTTGGAGAAGGGTTTTAATGCAGGACAACTCGTGAAGCTTCAAGAGGAGGTTGGAGGAGATGAGATAGTCATTCCAGACCTCGTGTCTATCGACACGGAAGGCTTGGGTCGATCGACACAGGTCAAAAATCGTAAAACTGGAGTTTACGCAATCGGTGATTTTTCTTCCAAGGTCGACACAGAAACCTCATGTCGATCGACACAAAGACTTTGTCGATCGACACGGGTCCCAGACAAGTCCAAACACTTTGAAACCTTCAGCCATAGTAGAGAAGAAAAGGATCTACAAGCCCAAGATTCCATACCCACGGGCTATTAGTGTCAAAACACCAGAGGAGAAAGGGAGACATGCTCAACCACCGCTGAGGAAGTTGCAAACGATAATGAATCTAGGGATGTTCATTGTTCCTTGCTCAATCAAAGATATGGAATTTAAGAATTCTCTCCGTGACACTGGAGTTAATGTGAATGTCATGTCTCAGTCTGTTGCAAAAAAGCTGGGGATTAAGGATCTGTAACCTTCAAAGATGTCTCTCGAGCTTGCTAATTCTTCTTCAACATTTTCGGAAGGGTTCATTCCTGACTTGATGCTTCAAGTAGGAGATTGTCTGGTTCCGGTGGATTTTCACATTATGGAGATGAAGAATGACAGCGAGAAACCATTGATTCTTGGGTCATCATTCCTTGCTATTGTGGGTGCGTTTGTGGATTTTCCCAATCAGAGAATCTCTTTCTTTAAGATCAACAAGGATGTCTTCTACCACGCAGTTCGTGTCAAAGAGAATTCTTGTATGACCGTTACAAATGGAGGAAAGCGGAGTTCAAACTTTGGAGATGACACGAAGAAGATCCCATGTGCCCCACCCTTGATTTCACCCTCTTTGAGATCTGATAGAGACTTGACTGCCTGCAAGGTGAAGCGCAAAAAGATTTCCAAACCTTTCTCCAAGTTCAATATCATCATCCCCTTAGAGTTGAGGGAGAAAGGAGAGATAATTGTTCAAGAGATGCTGCAAAACACCATGAAGCTCCTTCCTGGTGTTGTTCTTTGGAAGTTTGAAGTAGAGAAGCCACCACTTCCAAGCTTTTCAACGGATGAGGGAGACATAAGGCCCCTGAAAGATCCACTAAAAACCTGAGTCCTGACACAGTCAAGCTAATGACTGAAATAAAGCGCTTAGTGGGAGGCAACCCACTGGTAAGTCTACTTATTTTCGTTTTATTTTTCACTTTGTTTACTAACCTTTTGGTTTTGATTTTAAGTGTTTCAGTATTAAAAAAAAAAAAGAGACGAGACGAGGAAAAACCAGTGTGTCGATCGACACACACTACTCGTGTCGATCGACACACTCTGCAACAGGTAAGTTCTCATTTTTTTCAATTGGTGTTTTCTTTTTCTTCTGATTCTTTCGCCAATTTCAGGTTTGATAACACTGGGGACAGTGTTGTTTAAGTCTGGGGGAGGTAGTTGCTAATTTTGTGTTTGTTTTTGAGAGTCAGTCCAAAGCGTTTTATTGAGTCAAAATAATCAGTTGGAAACGATGACCCTTCCTTTGGTTTAGTGGATTATCTCTTTTAGTTGTGTGACCATTTTTCCAGGATCGATTTCAGAGTCAGACTAATAAAAAATCCTAAGGCTGACCAGTTAACTAGAGACATCTGTTACTTCTAGCATAATCCGCCAAAGTTCGAGCTAATTATGCGGTTTCCTCGGTGATTGATGTTCATAGAGCTTGACTCCTCATTCATACCTGACAAGTGCAACTTTTAGTGAAAGTAATGGTACTCCTCTCCCTTTATATATTAAAAAAAAAATGAATGATTTGGGGTGATATGATAGTTCTTGAGTATAAGATGAGGAAATGAAATTCCAGTGAATCAGTACTCAAGATGTGATCATCTGGAGCTCAAAAGCAGCAGTCTGAGTCCCTTAGAACGGATGTAGAGGACGAGCGATCTCACGACCCTGTCTCCTCACAAGGAACAATAGTAGTGAAAGCACTGTTTTTGAGTTTCTAAATCAAATAAGTCTGGGGGAGAGAAAGAGTACCAAGAGTTGTATGGTTCACTTGACATGGTATAGTATGGGAATGAGTATAGAAGGTTCTTGGCATTGAGATCTAGGACGAGACCCAACAATGAGGACTAGCAGGTTATGTTGAGAAGTCGTGGATGAATTTGGGAGGCTGCGAATGTCTATGGAGAAGTACATGGTGGTCTGGTTTTGAGTTGGTTATGCATTATGTGGCTTACTAGTTCAAAATGATCGGGCCGGTACTCCAAGGGAAGGTAAGTTTATGCATTTTCAAAGCTCTTTCACATTCTTGGTGTATGTTTTGCTTGAGGGCAAGCAAATGCTAAGTCTGGGAGAGTTGATATATCATGGTTTTTACCCGTTTTTGACCATGATATAAGTCCTTTTTATCGAGTCTTTTTGGTGTTTTCCTATTGATAAAGAGTCTTTGTAGGTCAATGATCGATTGGAGCATAATGGGAGCTTTTGGGAGATTTTGGAGCATCAAGGAAAGAAGAGCCGGAGTTATCAAGTCGGAGTCGAGTTTTCACGACTGTGTCGATCAACACGGTTCAGTGTGTCGATCAACACGGTTCAGTTTGTCGATCGACACACATGTCTGACACGAGAAGATTTCAAGTTTTGAAGAAATTCTAGTTTTGCCCAAAAAGCCCTGAAGTTGTACAATAAGCCCAATCCGAATTTTAGACTTTATATATAGTTTTTCCTTAGGTTTTTATGTTTTTATCTAGTTTTTAATTGAGACTTAAGAGAGGAGAGATTTAGGAGAGATTTTGGGACTTCCAGATCTTCAGATTTCGAACCTTTGTATCTCTTACTCTATCTTTTTAAGCAATTTTATTCATTCATAATGTTTACTGCATCTATGTCTGAGTAGTTTGCTTGTTAGGTTTAGGGTAATTTTAGGGTTTGATGAGAAATCGTTAGGATTGAAAATCTGTTAGGATTTATCTTTATGTTTTTCATCTAGATTGATTTAACTCTGATTTTAGGATTGATCAACTGAAATTGGAAAGCCTAGGTTGCTTTAATAAATGTGAAAGTATTATTAACAACCTGATATAATCTTAGATAAGCAAAATTGTCTATTCGCAAAGAAATTTGGCTTAGTAATTTTGTGAACAATTGAACCTGAACTTAATGCTTGATTCTATTCACTAAGTTTGCAATGAAATTTGGAATTTAGGGATTTAGTCATAGATAATCTCTGCAACGAAAGTTGATTGGTTTTATATTTGTGTTTGAGTTCTAGAACTATTCTTAATCAAATCCTGACAGTCTTTTATCCTTGTGTAAATCGACACATATACGTGTGTCGATCGACACGATCGATTTTTGAATCATTTCTGCGAATTACCCATAGCCTAACTCTTTTGTCCAATTGATTACTAGAACCTTTATCATCATTCACTTGTTTACAATTGCTGGTTATTTACATTCACCACTATTTACTTAGAAAAATTTGAATTCATTAGTCGATTGTGTGTTTAGATTCCCTGTGGATTCGAAACCTAAGTATTACATCGATCTCTTAATTTGAGAGAGTAGCTCAGGGCAAATTTGAGCAAAATATGGTAAGGAAGTATATAATTGATGAATAAATCTTGATGTGTTCTTAAGAGCCTCTAGTTGTAGAAGATACTCTCCTAGATGCCAAACATGCGATTAAAGTCTCCCAAATCCGAAAGGTTCCAAATAAGGCGAGTGTAGGATTCTTCGGGTTAGAAAATTAATATCTCCCAACAAAAAACTGGTATTGACTTGATTCAGAAACCTCATAAGCCTCTGACGGATCAAGAATATAGAACAAGTCGGTTGGTAACTTAAATCTTCTTGGTTTGGTCGGAAATCTCTAATTAATCTGTATATGTCCAAACCGGCCAAGTCCAGAAATATTCGATTTGCGAACTGAATATCTCCTTTGTCGAAACTTCGATTAGGTGGATTCAAATTCTTGCCATGCTGTAGTTGAGCTGAGAATGTTTCGCAAGTGGTTTCATGCTCTGAATCTTCGTGGTTAATTCGGTATGCTCCAGGAAAGGCACATGTGTCTTTGTCGACTCCTATGCGGCTTGTGTGGCATGTTTTATGGAGCTCCAATTCAGCTACTGGTCTGATGTCCTCATCACAAAATTGAGTTCAGACAGTTTCCAACAACTTCCTGATCCATCGGACACCTTATCCGTCTGATCGATGAGACACCTCATTCGTCTGATCGATTACCACCCAAGGTCTATGCATCAATTTTTCCTAAATTCGAAAAAAATCAGCCATGATTGCAAACATCAACGCATCATCTTCATCCTTACTTTTCATTTGATTATGATCCCTCTTTGAGTTGAATTCACACCGGGACAGTACGATTTAAGTCTGGGGGAGTTCCTCATTATCTGACGATGTTTGCTTTCTTTTGGTATTTTTTAGTCAATTTTAAAAAATTTCATAAGTCAAAACGTTTTTTATTGAGTCAAAATTTGTAGGGAATTATGACCTTCCTAAGAACAATGCTTGGTTTCAGAGATTTGTCACCGCTGCGATAGGTTCTTCTGGATGGACGAATTGGAAACGTCATGATCAGAATGGTCCTCTGAAGATTTCGGTTTGCCGAAATTTCAATGAATCTAACTTTGACTTTATACATTAATCTTCCATCTCACTATTTTCTCTTTGAAGGTGTAGATCGGGGAAACGAACCAATATTCATGACTTCTTATTCCTTTTTACCACTCTTCAATCTTGAATGGCCAACTCATTTTTAGTTGGTACCCACCTTTAACCCATACTTCTTTTCAAAACTTATGCATTCTTGTTCTTCATTGTCATATGTGCAGAAATGTGCAAAAACGTCGGAGAGAAAGAGGACCGACAGTTTTTCAATCATCGCAAATGCGAGGAAATTTGAGGTTAATTGGTGCGTACATAGAGATTTATTCAGAGTTTGGATGTCTCCTAGGATTTTCACAATACCATCGTAATTTTCGTGCCTTTGAGACTCCATCTTCATAAGATCAATTTCCCACTTCAAAAAGAAAAAAAAACGTGAGGATAGTAAGGGAAAGGAAATTGATCACATTTATGAGTATCTAGGTAAGCAAAAATCCCAGGGAAAGATATGGTTCAAGGAGGAGAGTTGGATACGTTTTTCAGAGATTTCTGGAGACATTTCAGAGGTTCTTGGAGATTCCATAAAAGAATCTAAATCTGGGGGAGTATCATAGGGTGATTTGAAAATTGTGGGCATCAACGGGTCCATTCTCTCTTGCGATTTTGCATAATGTTTGCCTCCTCCGAATCGTCTGGTAACCCTTAAATACTCTTAACTCTACCCCTAAAAAGTCTTTAATATCTAGCACCGTCTACCCCGAATGATATCCTTTAAAGAGAAATTCCACCATCACTTTGATCAATGTAGAAGGGTTGGATGATGTGCAGTTGAGGTTTTTTTACGTTGAGGTTCATGGACAAGACTTGTGATGGTCGTGACGGGGTTCGATGAATACGTCCTGGGGCGACTTGTTCGTATGTCGCAAGTCAATGGGGCAAGGCTAAGTTCCCAAGATAAGTGAGTTCCCATGATTTTCAAACCTCTTTTATACTTTTGCTTGCGTTTGGTTGAGGACAAACAAAGGTTTAAGTCTGGGGGAGTTGATATACATCATATTTTACCTTTTTTTACTATGTTTTTAATAGGTTTTTAATAAAGAAACAATTTGGTTTTGGCATATAATTGCTATTTTTAGTGTTTTCGTGGGTTTTAAAGCCTTTACAGGGATTTGGAGCATTTTGGGCCTTAAAAGAGTGAAATCAAGCCTTTTTAAGGAAGGACAAATCCTGACCGTAAGATGTTTCACTCTAGATGATGATTTTTCCACCGTTGGATCAAGCTCATATTATACCACGGGATAAAAGAGGATCTTAGCTTCAAATAAAATATTTGATTGTAGAAATTCAACAATTAGATCTCAAGATATATTCAATTTATGGAAGACAGATCGTGCAGTTTCGAATAAGAATCAAGCGCAGGATGCGAAGGGTGATCGACCAGGTGTTCAGCCGGTGATCAAAGGATCACTTACCCACTGTTTTTTACTGTAAGATGATTTATCAATGAAACGACCCGACCCAAAAATTTAAAATTTTTCCTTTTAGATTATTATCATCACAGATAATAATCCTCAATTGGATCAATACAACATGCGGAAAACATAAAACAATTAAACCAATTCAATAATCCCATACTTATTAAATCTAACCGGTTCAATTCAATAATCCAAACAATAGCCAATAACCAATAACCAATAAACCAACTAACTACAAATTAGAATTCACTAGCAACCTAGCAATTGTATAACAACACACCGCCATACGAGACCCTAGATCATCTCTCCTTCCTAGCCATGAGTCCACGATCACATTTTCTCTTTACCTGCAACACATGGCAAAAAGAGTTGCATGAGTATTATCACAAATACTCAGTGACGCGGTCATCCCGTCAACAGGTTATTTATATACAGACATAAACAAGA
The DNA here is from genome assembly GCA_964056655.1 of Arabis hirsuta. Taxonomy (NCBI): domain Eukaryota; kingdom Viridiplantae; phylum Streptophyta; class Magnoliopsida; order Brassicales; family Brassicaceae; genus Arabis; species Arabis hirsuta. Next base: position 19,545,624 of record OZ053301.1, read on the forward strand.
GATACAATACTAGGATGAGCATACAATTAAGCATACATGAAACAACCAATCACGAACCACTGCTGAAGCACTGTGTCGATCGACACAACCACTAGGATTCGATCGACATACAGCTCCGTGTCGATCGACAACACACCACCATGGTGTCGATCGACAGACTGCCTCGTGTCGATCGACACACCACCCTGGTGTCGATCGACACGACATCGCAAAACCCAAGAAAAACGAGCTTATCCTCTCATGGCTTGAATTCCCAAGCGAGATGTTGAGTCCCTGCACGATTCCAAGCACTAAACACACAGAAAACAGTCCAACAACACAAACAAACGCATTCCATCAAATCCTCATGTCTATATAACCCACGATCACGCACTCACCTCGACAAAGGATTGAAAAGACGAAGGACACGAAGAACGATCGCGAACAGCCTCTGATTTCCTTCTCTTAACACGGAAATCTCACTCTCAATCCTCTCACATTCCTCCAATCCAAAGAACAAGCCCCACGATCAATCCTTCACCAGAAATCCTCAATCTCTCCAAAACTCTCCCAAATCCCTAAACTTCTGATTTCTGATCAACAAAAACAGCCAGAACACTGTTTCTACCTTTTATATTGAAACCTAGGGTTTTCCTTAACCGGCCCACCAAACCGGACAATTAAATCGAACCTGCCGGTCTAATTTAACCCCGTGTCGATCGACATACACCACCCGTGTCGATCGACATAACGCCCAAAACCCGACTTCTCCTAAGTCCAAAACACACGTGTCGATCGACACACCACCCTGTGTCGATCGACACCCACCAAAAATCCACTTTTTGGTTCACGGGCGTTACAATTCTCCCCCACTAACACGGATTCGACCTCGAATCACGCAACACCGCCACACTACGGTCTCAACCACTTGACCCGCACCCAGCCAGTATCCTTCGAAATCACACTCGAATCCCACAACCCGTCCTGCTAAGGCTAACACTCTCGCCTAAAATTTGACCAAATTCACCCGGAACACCAACGATGCACGCCCCATGTTCCGGATTAGGGCTGCCCGATTGACCGTCCAACAATCAAACAAGAACATGTCCGACCAACCGTTGACCCCACATTGGACCAAATGATCGTACAACAATCAAACAAGAACATGTACGACCATCGGCGTAACATATGCTACCAGGATTGTCCGAATCAAACCAGACTCCAGTATTAACCCCACTCGACGTCCATAACACACCCATGGCCCTCAGCCAGCACCACTCGTGATCACACCTGATCCCCGAGCTCTACTAGGCTCATACTAGCCTCATTGCACCGTCTCATCACGGGTGCAATCCTGACCCCACTCGGTCAGCACCACCTGAGATCCACTCCCGATCCCCAAAGTTCATCCAATCCCATACTCACGACCACGCTCAGACGCTACTGCTCATATCTCATACTCATAACTCATATACATGTACACCACACTCACTCGCAGGATCGTCACCCCTTGAGTTACGTGTGCATGAACCCACTCGTCCCCTGGAGAGAACCACCATCCCTCAAAGTACATGTAAAGAACCCACTCGTCCCCTAGAGAGAACCACCAACTCTTGAGTATATGCAGGAACCCACTCGTCCCCTGGAGAGAACCACTATCCCTCAGTATGCAGGAAACCCACCCGTCTCTTGGAGCAATACTCTGATACATGCATCATAAGTACCTGTCGACTGAAATCACCTCTCGTGGTCATCCGAAACAACCCAATCACCAGGGTGTTTCACAGAGTCCCTGGAAAAGATAATTCTAACTCACATAAAACCTCTTTTCCAGACTCTCCCTAGGAAATAGACAAGTTCTAACACGCATAGAGTTTACATTTCCAGCCCCTCCTGGAACATGTACCACCTCATTTCCAGCCATTCCTGGAACATGAACGATCTCATTTCTAGCCACTCCTAGAACATGAACAAGCTCATTCCTAGCCACTCCTAGGACATGAACAAATCTCATTTCCAGTCACTCCTGGAACATGAGCAATCTCATTCCCAGCCACTCCTGGAACATGAGCAAGCTCTAAGCCGCATAAAACTCCTATTCCTAGCCATCCTATCCGATAGGCAAGCTCTAACTCACATAGAACTTCTATCGCTAGACCTCCACATGACTTACCAGTCATCTCAAACCATGACATCACTAGTCATCTCATAAGAACACACGTCTTAACCACACATTTAATAAGGCAAACTCATCTAATTAAATCTAAAAATATATACTCGTTACAACATCAAACGAAATACATAACATCCACATTGCAACATGCTAATACAGACTCTAAAAACCAGAAAAAGGACTCAAGCCACCGCTTGCTTCTCGAACCACTTCGAGAACTTCCTCTTCATCGACACTTTTGGTTCCCAAGTCTCCTCCTCAATACCGTTACAGTCCCACACGACTCTCACCAACGGTATATTCTTTCGGTGCAGAACCTTGACCCTCCTCTCGAGAATCCTCACAGGCCTTGCCGCCAACGTCATGTTGGGCTGAAGATCCTCCGGAATCCTAGCCAACACCTCCTCAGACTCATGTAGACACTTCCGCAGCATCGAAACATGGAAGACTTTATGAAAAGCCTTCATACTCTGAGGTAACTCCAACCGATAAGCCACCGGTCCGACCCGCTCCACAACCATGAATAGACCCATAAACCTTGGACTCAGCTTATTCTCTGAAATGGATCTATTAGGACCCCTCAACATAGCTGCCTTGAGATACACCAAATCTCCCAGCTCTTTCCGTCTCCTATCGGCGTAACTCTTCTGCCGATCCTGAGCCTCTCTCATGTTCAGCCTCAAGACACGGATCTTCTCCGTCGTCTCCTGAATGAAATCTACACCAAACATGCTCCTCTCCCCCACTTGAGTCCAGCATAGTGGTGTCCTACATGGCCTCCCATACAGAGCCTCATACGGAGCCATCCCAATACTCGCCTGGTAACTGTTGTTGTACGCAAACTCAACCAGGTTCAGATGATCCACCCAATGACCACCATAATCAAGCACACACATCCTCAAATGATCCTCCAATGTCTGAATTGTTCTCTCTGACTGCCCATCTGTCTGAGGATGGTACGCTGTACTCATATGCACCTTAGTGCCCATCTCTGCCTGAAATACCCTCCAGAACTCTGAAGTAAATCTATGATCCCTGTCTGACACAATACTCATTGGCACTCCGTGCAGCCTCAAAATCTCCTGCATATACTTCCTAGCCAAAACTGTCGCTCCATCAGTCTTCTTGATGGCCAGAAAATGTGCTGACTTGGTCAGACGATCCACAATAACCCAAATCACATCAAAAGTCCATGACACTGGCAACCCTGTCACGAAATCCATGGTAATCATATCCCACTTCCACTCCGGAATGGGCAAACTCTACAACATACCACTCGGAACTTGATGCTCGGCCTTCACTAGCTGACACACGTTGAATGCTGCAACCCAGCTAGCTACATCCCTCTTCATCCCGAGCCAGTGATAATACCGCTTCAGGTCACGATACATTTTGGTCGCTCCCAGATGAATCGACAACATGCTCGAATGAGCCTCCCTCAGGATGTCTTGCCTCAGATCCTCGTCTTTGGGTACACAAACCCGCCCGTTCACCAGTATCATCCCACTCGCTGAGACCACATACTCTGAACCGGCCGCCTGAGAAACATCAATCAAACTCTGATCCTTCTCCTGAGCAACCCGAACCCTGCTCAACAGATCTGCCTGGTTAGCTGCCTCTAACCCCAACGGCTCCTGTGAGATCACACACAACCTCAACGTGCTGATCTTGCTCACCAGAGCCTCTATATCTCGCTCTTGATATAAAGCCGCTTTCTTCCGACTCAACGCATCTGCAACGAGGTTAGCCTTACTTGGATGGTACCCAATCTCTAGGTCATAGTCTGCGACTAACTCCATCCAGCGCCTCTGTCTCTGGTTCACCTCTGGCTGAGTGAAGAAATACTTCAGACTCTTGTGGTTTGTGAATACCTGCACCTTCCCGCCATACAGATAAGACTTCCAAATCTTAAGTGCAAAAATCACCGCAGCCAACTCCAAATCATGGGTAGGGTAATTGCACTCATGCTTCCTCAACTGCCTCGAAACATACGCAATAACCTTCCCCTGCTGCATCAACACACATCCCAGACCAACTCCTGAAGCATCTGTATACACCACATACGGCTCACCCGGCTCGGGTAACGCCAAAATCAGTGTACTAGTCAGCATCTCCTTCAGCTTCCCGAAACTCTCCTCGCAAGCTGAAGACCACACAAAAGGAACATCCTTCCCTGTCAGCTTCGTCATCGACTGCGCCATACTCGCAAACCCCTTGACGAACCTCCGGTAATAACCCGCCAACGTGAGAAAACTCCTGATCTCGGTGGCAGTCCTCGGTCTAGGCCAACCTCTCATAGCCTCAATCTTAGCCGGATCTACCGAAACCCCCTCTGCTGACACAACGTGGCCAAGAAAGCGCATTTCTCGCTGCCAGAAATTGCACTTACTCAACTTCGCATACAGCTTCTGCTCCCGCAGCTTCTCCAAAACCAACCTCAAATGCACCTCGTGCTCTTCCGGGCTCCTCGAATATACCAGGATATCATCTATGAAGATGATCACGAACACGTCCAGATACTCCTGGAACACCCCGTTCATCAACCGCATGAACGCTGCTGGGGCATTCGTCAACCCAAATGGCATCACCACAAACTCATAATGCCCGTACCTCGTCCTGAATGCCATCTTCCGAACATCCGCCTCATCGATCGGAATCTGATGGTAACCCGACGCCAAGTCAATCTTGGAAAACCAAGTAGCCCCTCGCAACTGATCCAACAACGCATCAATGCGCGGCAGAGGATACCTGTTCTTCACAGTGACTCGGTTAAGTCCCCGGTAATCGATACACAACCGGAAACTCCCATCCTTCTTCTTCACGAATAACAACGGCGCTCCCCACGGTGAAACACTCGGCCGGATGAAACCCTTCCCCAACAGATCATCCAGCTGCTTCTTCAGCTCTGCCATCTCTGCTGGAGCCATACGGTAAGGCGCCTTAGATATAGGAGTCGTTCCAGGCTCCAACTCAATCGTAAATGGATCCGACCGCGATGGTGGCAATCCCAACAATGACTGAAACACATCCTGGAAATCCCGAACAACCCGAATATCTCCAACTCCAACCTCTCCAACAGTTTCTGGCATCACTATCGTCGCTTGATACGCCTCACAGCCCTTCTCAATCAACTGCTCGGCTTGTATCGCTAAAATCACGAGACTCCCGGAAGTCGGTCTCACCCCTTGATACACCAACCTTCCCGTCTCCCGCTCGGACACAACACGTCCCTGACGGCAATCCAGATGGACCCTGTACTGATCCAACCAATCCATACGCAAGATAACATCATACAGTTCTACCGGACTAATGACCAGGTCTGCTGGCATCGACTCTCCCGCCACCAGAACGTCCACACCACGATCTTGCCCGAAAGTAGCCAACGTCCTACCACCAGCAACCTTGACTACTCCCGGCTGCTCCCCAATCCCGCTACCCTCCACACACTCCAGAGTAATGAAGCTATTCGTAGCTCCCGAATCGAATAACACGTGAGACTCACATCCGCCCACAAATAAGGTCCCTGCACAATCCCATGTGCTTTAAGACCCGACACTCTAACGCAGACTCATAATTTTCCAACAGACTAAATTCAAAGAATTCCAGGATTTAAAAAATGAAAAGCAATCAAGTTTGGAATTTACCTGTGATCGGCCTGGCGCTAGAACCGCCCGCCTCTGCCGAAGTGAAGACCCGTGGCGTCGCTGCGATCTGCGCCAACGGCTGGACCGCCAACGACTGCACTACTGCCACCGCCATCTACTGTAGCTTAGGACACCTGGGCTTGATATGCCTCGGCTCCCCGCAGTGGTAATACACCTGAGTCGCCTGATCCTCTCTCCTCATCAGACAGTACGCCACCTTGTGGCCCATGCCACCGCACTCGAAGCATCCCGAACCACTCTGACCTCCCTGGCTCGGCCTTGAAGTGCTCTCCCACTTCCTCTTCTGACCCTGAGCAGGCTTGCCGCCCCTGCTCGAACCCGACTGCTGCCTCCTCTACTGCTGCACCGGTGGACTAACCACAACAGCCTGCTCCCTGATATCCTCCTCGTTCGCGGCAGCCGTCTCTACCATCTTTGCCCTCGTGGCGAACTTACTCGCCCTGCAACGAGTCCTCAGATCAGCTCGAAGTCCCCCGAGGAACCTCCTCACCTGCTCGCCCTCCATGCCCCTCCCAGCAAGTACCAATAGCCGACTGAACTCCAAATCGAACTCTCTCACAGTCTAACCTCCCTGAGTCAGATTCAGAAACCTCGACTCCATCCTATCCACCGCCTCCTGCGGAAAATACTTGGCGTTAAACTCTGCCAAGAAATCCTCTCAGACCATCTCGGCCTGCACCCTACTGGTCCCGACGCCTCTCCACCAGAGATGCGCATCACCATCCAGATAGTGAACCGCCAGGTCCACTCTGTATCCCTCAAGACACCTGATTGAGCAAAAATTACGCTCCAATCACCGCCGCCACTCATCGGCCTCCTCAGGGTTGGCACCACCCGAGAAAAACCCGGTGCCAATCCTCTGCATCTACTCCATCATCCTCAGATACGATGGAAACTCCTACGCAACCGCCACACCCGGCTGCACACCAGCCACTACCGGCTGAACCCCAGTCACCACTGGCTGCACACCAGCCACTCCTGGCCATACACCAGCCCCACCTGGCGGAGCTCCCGAGCCTGACTCGGAGCCGGTACCCCACCTGGTAACCGCTCCAGAATCAACTGCAGCAAACTCACCAAACGATCATCTCGGTCTTGGGCCACACCTACGGGAGAACCCTCACCCGGGCCCCCTGCACCAATAGCTACCTCGGGACCCACACTGGCCCCACCATCCTTCACGCTGGCACCCGTAGCAGTCACACCCACAGACCCCTCCTGAAACGCATGCGAATCTGCCGCCTGCTCCCGCGTCGTCTCCTGGGCCACACTCGCGGCATCAGACTTAACCTGCAGTCCTCGCCCGCGCCCACCACGACCACCTCGCCCTCCCGGCCCCCACGACCTCAACCTCTAGCACCTCTAGCCATAACTCTGCACTCCCAACAGATTACTAAGTACTAGAACAAAACAGAAATCATACAACACTTACCGTGGAATCTCATTGAAGGCTCGGAAGAGATGATCTATGTCCCCAAACCCACACAACAATCAATCAATTATCACACAATCAATTAATCAATCACCCGCCCTAGAACCATAAGGGCCGCCCTAGAACCGTTAGGGCTCTGATACCAAAACTGAAACGACTCGACCCAAAAATTTAAAATTTTTCCTTTCAGATTATTATCATCACAAATAATAATCGTCAATTGGAACAATACAACATGCGGAAAACATAAAAAAAATTAAACCAATTCAATCAATTCAATAATCCCATACTTATTAAATCTAACCGGTTCAATTCAACAATCCAAACAATAGCCAATAACCAATAACCAATAAACCAACTAACTACAAATCAGAATTCACTAGCAACCTAGCAATTCTACAATAGCACACCGCCATACGAGACCCTAGATCATCTCTCCTTCCTGGCCATGATTCCACGATCACATTTTCTCTTTACCTGCAACACATGGCAAAAAGAGTTGCGTGAGTATTATCACAAATACTCAGCGACGCGGTCATCCCGTCTACAGGTTATTCATTTTGTAATTTTATTCATTATTGGCATTCGACTTGGAATCCAGATTGTTGGAAGCACAAATTTGATATGAAGATCCGGAACTATCTGATAATGAGGTCATGGTGAAAAGAGATGCAGACTTTCCTATATGGATCCGCCAATATGTATGTATTTTGTTACGTGTGTACTATTAATTGCAATTGCTTATGTTAATTGACATATTTTCTATACTTTAATTTGTAGGTGAATCACATGAAAAGTCAAGATAGTTTTCCTCATTGGGTTCATGATATTGTGGAAGGTCCTGAAAATGAAGCTAGATCGTGGTCAATGTATTTTACAAGAGGATATATGTTTCACACACATGAGCATGGAACTAGGAGAAAAACTATGAATTATGGGGTATATGTTCGAGGACAAAAATATTCTGATGCATCTCAAGAGGATGATTTCTACGGGACCGTGGAAACTATCATAGAGCTCCAATATCCCGGATTTGTGAATCTAAAGATCATAGTCTTCGAGTGTGAATGGTTTGACCCTAGAATTGGAAATGACACTCGTAAAAGCGACGGAGGAATTGTTGACGTGCTCTCGTCAAAGAAATATCAAAATTACGAACCATTTATTTTAGGTATGACCATTTAATATTAATTTTATTTATTTAATTTTTTAAAATTAATTCAAATTTTATTAATGGCAGGGTCTCAGGCTGATCAAGTTTGTTATCTTCCATATCCATTTACTAAACGTCCTCGGAAATTGTGGCATACAGTGGTAAAAGTTAATCCCCGAAATCGTGAAACTTGTTGATAGTATGATGAAACTTTAACGAGAAAGAGTTGGTCATTTTGCAACAAACAGACGATGATAGTATGATGCAAATGGTTGAAGAAATTGTTGTCGATGCTTTGGTCGATGGAAAACATTCACGGGAACAAATTGATGTAGAAATTGAAGATGCCGAACCCGAAGATGAATTTCTTTGCAATTTATCATCTTCCTCCGAAGATGAGCAAATTTGAATAATATATTTTGGATGTTTTTTCAAATTTGAACCCGAAGCTAAAATCTAATAGACTCGCGCTTAATTTTTGGTTCTTCAATTGTTCTGTAATAACAGTTACATGTTGTAAAACATCATTTTAAATTAACCACGAATAATAAAATTTCATCTTAAAAAAAATAAAATAATATCACAGTAAGTTGGTCAACAAAAATTTAGGGTCACAAAAATCCCCTTATGTTTTTTTTGTCTTACCTATCTCTAAATATGTTTTAAGATAAAGTTATGATCATTCCTTGAATGTTTAAGGTATAAGATTTGGGATTTTATTTTTTGGAGCAATTAATATCAAGAGTCACAAAAGCGTCATAAAATTGCCTCTACTGTGCGACTAATTAGCGACGAAAAAACGAATATGTGACCAGTTTGTGACTCCTTACCAACTCTTATTAAAGTTTTGGAAAATTTGCAATAGATTTCATGTAAAAATATTTGATTCTACGTATGTACATCCATAAAAACAATACGAATTAAGATTTTACTTTCTATATTACATATACTAGTGAAATCTATGTAGTTTTCAATTTTCAAAACCTTACACATCTTCTTTATAAGATAAAAGTACTTGACATTCCAATATATATGTTGTGATAAGATGTTTTCACTTCAAATTTGAGTTTATAACCACAATATAATCATATCTAATCAAAAACACAATTCATAAATAAATGAAAAACTGATTGAAAATACATATTCTTCACAATTTTGGTTCAAAAATATTAGGGTTTAGGGTTTCGTGATGTGACTACTATATGAGTCACAAAATAGTTATAAATTTGCGACCAATTTGCCACTCTTTGTTGATTTGTGACTACTTAACCACTAATATTTGGGCTCTAAAATTTGGGTTTTAAAATTTTTGGTTTTGTTAACCAAAAGATTTGGGCTTTTGGGTACCCAATTTTTCCCTCTAAAACAATGTTGTGACTCTTTTGTGACTAATTAGAGACGCCTTAGTAAAATAAAATAATCAAAACCTGTTACCGATCTCATTACTTTACAAACCCTACTTAACATATTCTCGATCTGTTCTCTTCAAAAAACCAAATTCTCTTCAAAAACCAAATCGCCATACCTGTTCCCAAATCTCAATCTGTTCCCTTTCTGTTCCCTTTCTGTTTCAATCTTCTTTTCTGGAATCCAAACCCTAATTTCTTCTCAAATCCCTCTCTGTTTTGATCTTCTTTTTCTTCGTAATGGCTCACAAATCTGGTGGTAGGGGATCCGGCGGATCTCGTGGTAGAGGTCGCGGTGGTGATGCTGGTAGAGGTCGCGGTGGTGACCCTGGTAGAGGTCGCGGTGGTGATGCTGGTAGAGGTCGCGGTGGTGATGCTGGTAGAGGTCGCGGTGGTGACCCTGGTGCTGGTACATCGAGAGCCGGTGCTGCTTGAACCAATCGCCAAGGTCGCACATCTACAGCCGCCGGAGTCAATCCCAGTGGTCATGGAGCCAACGGCAGAGCTGTTAGACCTACGTTCAGTGGTCCTATAGGGAACGCTGAACCTGTTAGATCGACAGTCGGTGGTGCTGGAGCCAACGTCAGGGAGTCTACATTGTCAACCGGTGGTGTTAGAGCAAACGGCCTAGCTAATGATACCTTAGCCAGTGGAAATCGTGGAGCATCATCCCATTCTTCTAACCCATCCTCATCTCAGAACACTATTTCTGTCTCTAGAACAAGTTTTCCGGCTCAATATCCACCATCGACACAACCTCCTATAGCCCGTCACTTCCAATCTTTGGTTCAAAACCAACCTCCTCCTCTCGTGCAATCTGTTGACCCGCTGGTTGACCCAGATCATGATCTTGATTTTGGGGAAGATCAAGAAGAATATAATGGTCAGTTTCCCGACCATGATCTTGATTTCGGGGAAGAAGATGAGGTTCAAGCACCCAACCCAGAGTTACAAGACTTTGAACAGCTGTTGGATGACCAATTGCATTGTCCTGGCCGAGAACAACTCGTTAGGTTGTCTGAGCATCCAGTCCCCAACGCGAAGACGACATGGTAACTTCAATACTCTCTTTTTGTTTAATAAACTTGAACTATGAACTGACCATGATACAATGAATTGCTGAGTTGCCTTATGTTATGTGTCAAAGTATTACTGATCATGAATGAAAATGTCAAAGCTTGATTGTATCTGTTTAGGTCATTGTATGCATGTATAGAGATAAAGCATGATGTTTTGCTTTAGGTATCTGTTTATAGATAAAGCATGATATTATATCAGTTTAACCAAATATATAGAGATAAAGCATGATGTATCATTCTATCTGTTTACTGTTCTCATTATGTTTTCTTTATGTTCTCATACTGTTCTCATAAACTATCTGTTAATGTATAAGGTTTACTCGGGACGATGGTGAATTGAGTCGTGTGATTTCTAGAATATTTCGGCGTAAGTTTGATGGTCCTTAATATAGCTGGAAGGTTACGCCGATTCACGTACATGAACACTATTTTAGAACTTTTGCGGTAATGATTTAGAGTAATGCTTCTTTTATATTTCATTTATACTCCTAAAACAGATCACTACTAATACTAAAACTCCTTTTGTAGCGGAAGTACAACTGGGATATTGGGATTACACTGCTTGTAAGGAAGTATTTTATGAGGATTGCTACAAAACGGATGCGAGGCATAATTAGTCAAGCTAAGAATAGTGGTCAACGACCACTTTGGATCACACCTACGCTTTGGGCTTCAATGTGGCAGCATTGGGACACTCCTGAATCTCAGGCGAGGAGTTCTACTGCTTCACAGTGCCGCAACTCTGATCGTGGTGGTCTAGGAATCGCAAAGCATGTTTCTGGTCAGAAATCATACTTGAGAGTTCGACGTGAAATGGTAGTGAATTGGTAATTCGTCTATACTTAATTTCTACTTATAAACTGCATTTCTACACTAACATATATTTTTGTTTCATTACAGGAGGCAGAATATGGTCGTCCCGTTTCATTTGGAGAAGTGTTTTTGGAGACACATACAAAGGCAGATGGAACCTTTGTTGATTACAAAGCTCAACAAGTTGCTGAGGCGTATGAGAAGCATTTACAAGAAGTTATGTCTGAGGATGATCCGGATGGCCCTGCAAATTCTTCTGAAAATTCTACTCAACGGACCCTGACCGTCGAAGAAAAGGATGCAATATTCCTCAAGGTATTTTCCTTGATAACCATATGATTGCATATCTTTTTCTCTCTAGTATTGGTTTATGTATATGCTTATAAAATGTTATCTGAATTTTGCATTCTTCTGGTTTGGTTTCTCATCAATTGTTTTGCATTCTTCTGTTTTGGTTTATTGATATGCTTGAGTAATTCTTTTTTTTCTCATCAACAGTTTTGCATTCTTCTGTTTTGGTTTATGAATTGCATTCGTTGCCTTATCTGAATTAGGTATTTGTGTTCATTTGTGATCTTTCTTGTTGTCAAATTTCTTGTTGTTGGTTAAGAGTCATTCTCTAATAATTCATACTCATTTTAGAATGACTGTGGTTTAGAATCAATATGTCTGTTAAGACATAATAATAATAAATATGTTGGTTAAGAATCAATATGTTGGTTAAGACATAATAATAAATCAGTATGTCTGTGGTTTAGAATCAATAGGATAGATGCACTTGGTTGTTTTGCACAATTATGAACTATATAATTTTATGTCACTGCCTACATTTTCTGGACTAACTTACTCTGGTTTTTGGTTATTTAGTGTACTCACACTGATTCCAAGGAAAACCCATTCGGACTTGGGGCACTAACTGAGATGGTCTGCAAAGGGAAAAGGAAAGAGAGCTATGCAAGCTCTCCTGGGGACTCTCTTTCCGAAATCCATGAACAACTTGAAGCATCTCGGCTTAAAATTCTTGCACAGGAAGAGAGCATCGCTCGACGTGATGAGGAGATTCGCCGCGATCAAGCTCGACGTGATGAGGAGCATCAACGTGATCAAGCTCGTATCTCTGAGATGGAGAGGCTCATTACATTCTTGAAGAGCTCCGATCCCCGCATTGCAGCATTCATGGGTCAACAACCGGACAACACTCCAACCACCGAACCAGTCACTTCACCAACCACTGCACAACCTACTAGACCAGTCACCACACCCGAGCAGCATGTGGACTGATTAATGTAGTGCTTTTCAAACTCTTTTTTCTGCAAAACTCTACTTAAGTTTTTTTTGAACTCTCCTTAAGTTTAAAGTACATATATTTTCTTTTGTACTTTTGTGTTTTGATAAATATTTGAAGCAGTATATATACTTTCTTTCTTTTGTTAAACTTCTTAAACTTTTTTGTTTTCAATTCTAAAACAGTAATACAATTTATATCAATTATAAATGTATATATACAATTATAATTGTGAATACATATCAGTCACAAAAGCGTTGCACATTTGTGACCACTTTGTGACTCTTTCATTGACCAAACCAAAAATTTACATTATAATGAGTGACACTTTAAGGACCAAATTGCGACTACAAAAGTTCATTAGCCACTCCACTATCAGTCATTAAAATGTCGCAAATGTACGACCAAACTCTGCGTCTCAAATCCGTCTCAAATCAGTCTCTCTTTAGTTGTTTAATTACCACTACTGTATTTTGTCTTTAAGTGGTCGCAAATATGCGACTCCAGTATATGGTCTCAATGTAGTCGGAAATATGCGACTGTTTTGTGATGATTTTATTTTGCAACGGATTTTTAGCAACTCTTTTATTCAGTCACTAAGTAGTCGCAAAGTAGTCTTTTGTGACCGTTTTGAGACTATTTTTAGAGTCACTCACGACCTGTTTTCTTGTAGTGTTAATGCTATCTTTTTATTCTACTCTTGTTATGATCTTCACCTCTATGATTGAGTAGTTTGATTGTTGGGTTTAAAGGGTTTTCAAGGGGGTTATTCATGGATCGATAAATAAGAATTGATTAGGAACTTATATATGCTTAATACATGATTGCTTTGATTGAAAATCTTAGTGATTTGTTATACATATTTGTTTACTCTTGTTGATAACTTGATTATATTGTTATGAATTAGTATTTGGTGGCATGCTTACCTTTTCACCATCATAACCTGAATGAAATAGGTTGTTAGACATGATTGATCATTGATATGAGAATGTAATGATTGATTGCATACCTAAATGGATATATGTTCCTCGTTCGTTTGTGCTTAGGAATTTAGTGAAGTCTTCATCTATGCTTTTATCTTCTGCATATTGCTAGTTTAACCAACTTGTGATTAAATCTATATCGATCTTTACGGGCTTGAACCTTATCATTGCGAGAGTCGTGTTAGCGAGTCATGATTGATTGATTAGAACTAGTATAGATGAGCTTGAACCTTATCATTGCGAGAGTCATGTTAACATATCAAATCTTATTCCCTTTTATGCATATCTATCTATCTAATTGTTTTGCGAGAGTCGAGTATTTAGGTTTATTTGATATATTAATATTCACTGCGAGATTTTATTGATTATATTATTAAGTGAATTCGAGTTAGGAATCCCACCTTGCTAGATTTACTCGCATGATTACACGAATAAATTGCTCCTATAAATCATGAGATTTCCCTACTGCCCAACGTTTGTTCCCATTGAATCTTTATTGACATTTATTTAATTACATCATCACAACCCCAATACTTTATCATAGCTTAATTCTCTTTTGAAAACTTATAGTGTCCTACCAGTCTTTAGTGGATTCGACCCGTAAGTATTACTTTGATCGCTATGTACTTGCGGCTGGTCTTCGTCTAGTTTGAGATAAAACTAAACACATGGCATCCTCCAACCATGAGAAGCTAAGAGTGGGCATACACGCTTCAGGAATCCTCCCTTTGAACAATACTTGCCAAAGAGAGTTCTGGCAAGCAAGTAGTTTGGGTGATGTAATAATCTCCAGCTTAGTTTGGCAAGTAGGAAATCATTAAAATAGGGGATGTCACGAAATCCAAGACCTCCCATCTTATTCTGCTGAGTAAGCTTTTCCCATGATGTCCAACATATTTTCCTTTTATCAGTGTTTGCATCCCATCGGAAGCGAGTCAGGACCGATTGGATTCTCTTACATAGGGATCTTGGCAACTTGTAGTAGGTCATAGCATATGTCGGCATTGAGGCAAGAACACTCTTCAGCATGATCATTTTCCCAGCTCCTCATAAGAACATTGATGATCAGCTTATAGCTTTTTGGCATATTCTGTCAACAATACTAGTAAATATATCCTTTTTTCTACGCCCAAAGTGTTCAAGCAGCCCAAGGTACTTGACAACACCTCCATCTTTATTGATTTTGAGTTCCCTTTTTACTCTTTCTTTTATCTCAACCGGTGTCTTCTTTGAGAAGCTCATAAAGGATTTCTCTAAATTGATTGAATGCCTAACAAAACTTCATTTTTTTAGCAATTTCAGAAGGACAACTATATTTTCCAAGCTAGTGTTGCAGAAGAACATTGTGTCATCTGCAAACAGTACGTGGTTGATTCCGAGACTACCTTTAGCAACACTTAATCCCTATAGACTTCCATCTATTTGAGCTTGTGAGTATAGCTCTGACAGAACCTCACTACAGAGGATAAAGATGTGTAGGGAAAGAGGATCCCCCTGCTGGATTCCTCTTGACGGTTTCACTAGTCTTACTGGTACAGTGGTGATGGTTTAATGCATAGATGATATGTTGATGGCACGACTCGCATCAAATTTATCTAGGGAGTCCCCATGTTTATATTGTAAATCGTTGGGTGGTCCACCACAAAAAACTCGATGATCTTGGTCAGGTCGCCGGCTTGAACAGGCAGTTTAATAGTTCCCATAGTCATCGTGGTTTCGCCAGAGAAAATTGTTATTGGTTTAGGTGAGGATCGGATCCTGGAGAGGTCGATGCACATCCTTTGAAGGGTATCGCAAAAAATTACTTCTACTAAACTGCCCGTATTCATAGTTATCCACGAATAGCCTGATTACGAGAAGATCGCTATGTGGTCGATCGGTGCCATCAGTTTCTCGTTCCTCGAAGGTAATCGTGTCATTTGGGAACTTAGATGGTTAAAACCAGTTGACGCTAACGTCGGTACATCTCTGATCCGCCTTAATCGTGGATACCATATCGACACAGTAACGAGAGCATCCCATGTCAATGTTAATTCGTTGGGAGGGGTCTCTTTGCTCTGGATCGTCGTTCCTTCTTCCTTTTTTTGGAGGGTCATTGTTTGCGCATTGGGGTGATCAGCGTTCTTGTCCATTTCGAAATCCTTGAGGTTGATATCGCCTTTAAGAGTGTCAACTGCAAGTTTCTCGCCGTATGCCATTTCATCGAAGTTGCTTTGGCTCCTAGTCTAAGTGTTGTTCCAAGGATCTCTTACACGGCCTCGTCCTTGACTCCGAACGTAGTCTGGTGAGTCGACTTGGTAGTTGTGAGCTCTTTTTAATCTTTCTTCATATTGGATGCAACCGGAACTTTGGTTTACTTTTTTCGTAGTAGATGGGTTTCCGGCTTGGGATGGATTGTTGGTTTGCTTTGACTTGCCATGCTTTTGAGGAAGTATAAAAACCTAATCTTTGTTCTTTGCAAAATCTGTTGCTCGACGTAGAGCATCCTGGATTGTGGACGGCTCGTTGACAGATATCTCCTTTCAAAATTCTGATTCGAACCACATGGCCTTTTTCAAGGCTTCTAGTGCGGATTTGTCACTCAGTCCTTCTACCTTGGACAGTACACTTTTGAAGCGATTGATAAAGCTTTGAAGTGTTTCATGTTATCCCTATACCATTGTTTATAGGTCGGCATCGAAGGTTTGTCGCTCCATAAATGTACTATAGTGTTTCAGGAACGCGGAAGAGAGTTGGTCAAAGTTATCGATTAAATTCCTCTCAAGTCTTGAGAATCATTTGAGAGCTGGTCCTTTGAGGCTCTCAATGAACAAGAGACATTGGCCGGCGTTCTTCTCGCCATCATTGAAGTTAGCTCGTCCCATCGCGATTGCGAATGCAAGGGTATGCTCTTTTGGTTCGGTTTTTCCTTTGTAAAGAGGAATCTTCACTCTCCCCAGATCGTAGATGTTTACCTGCGTTATTTGAGTTGTGAAAGGGGTAGTCCAGGCTTTCTCGAGTATTCGGTCGATCTCGGGCACCTTGCTGGTTACACTATGTATGTGGGATTATACATCACTCATCTCGGCGGCGTTTCGCTCCATCTCTGCCCGCATCTTGGCCATCTCTTCTTGCTAAGCTTGGACTAAAGCTTTGCGCTCCTCATCGATTTGCGATCTCTCCACCCAGAGGATGTTTTCATCTTCTTTATCAGTGAAATGTTGATTGCGATCGAGGTAGGCATTTTTTCGTTGAGTTTAGGCTCGTCCATCATCTTTAAAGTTCATGGTGGTTCTCCAAATTGTGCTCACTCGAATCTCTTCCAGGTTTATCACTGAAGAGGATTTGTCAGCTGTAGGCACGCTTATCGCCGTGTTTGGCTCGGTAGTGCCGAGGACTGGGTAGATCGATGGTAATTTGTGAACCAATGCGCCAGTTGGTGTTGAGAAGTTTAACGTAGTTCGATTGAGGCATCCCGTGGATCTCCGTACTAGGCCTGTTCCTTTTGCTTGAGCTCGGCTTGCCGTGGCTAAGGTCCTTAGCTCGTTGTTCACCACTGCGTTTTGCACTTCCTGCTCCGTCAACTTCTGGAGCAGTGTCTCCAACATCGTCTTCACCTGGCTGAGGAACTCAAGAGCCAGCGTCGCGATTCAGGCAGTCTGGATCGCCGTGGTATTCATCAAATTGACTCCAAAGTTATCGTTGGTTCTGGTATTGTTGGTGCTAGTCTTGTCGGCACCATTGTCATCGGCTCTGGTTTTGTCGGCACTAGTGTTATCGGCTCTGGTGTTATCGGCCCTAGTCTTGTCGGTGCTTGTCTCCTTTTCTCTGGGTAGATCTCCTATGGGGTCGTGAACTCATCGTCGATGGTCATCTTCGTCAGATCGATTGTCGAGTGGTTCTTTTTGTGTAAGAAAATTTCAAGATCCCCTTAGATGGCGCCAAATGGTGGAGGCCAAAACCAACACAATTGAATTTGTCAAGGGTTTTAGAGGAAATACAAGATCGCTGAGTTATAACAACAAGAATCAAGAACAAAGATATGAATTGTTTGCGAATAAAGTTGCGGATCCCCTTTTAAAGGGGAATAAAAGTAGAGAAAATTACTTAAATAGCATAGAAAAGTTGTTATATTACTAGAATAACATACATCTTTTGGAAATTACTCAAAAGTTTTTAAAGCCTAGTAAATTACAATAAACACCCTTGGTTATTTTATTTTTAATTGAGGTTATTTATAATTAAAAAATTATTAACTAATCTACGTCACTAATCACTGTTCCACGTCACTAATAAGATTAACTGTGTTAACAAGTCGGAAAAAAAAAACTCAAAGGACGGAAAAATAAAAACTTCATGTGTTAACGTCGAAACTTTAAGTGTTTTCTCTCTAGTCGATTTCTGAGAAACATTTACCGCAGTTGTCGTCGAAACGTCTACTCTGCATTTTCACAGTCGAAGGTGAGTATAAACAGAGGAGTGGGGATACTTTTGAGTATAATCTGAGGAATCGATGGTGTTTGTCGCTTATTAACGGTATTGTGGCTGATTTATTATTCTGTGGCGGCTTGTTTATCGTTGCTAGTGGCTGTTTAAGTTATTTATTGCGGCTGATTTATTGTTATGCTATGGCTGATTTATATGTGCAATTGTGGCTTAGTTTGTGTTACATTGCGGCTGATTTATATGTTCAATTGTGGCGAGTTTGTGTTGTGTTGCGGCTGATTTATATGTGCAATTGCAATTGTGGCTATTGTGGCTGAGTTAGTGTTATGTTGCGGCTGATTTATGTGCCGTTGTGGCTGAGTTTGTGTTTGGTTGTAGCTGGTTTTATTTGTTTGTTGTGACTGAGTTTGAATTTTGTTGCGGCTGATTTATCATTAATATGTTATGTCTTTTATGTTCAGATGGCTATTTCTGAAGATCAAGCAAGGGATTACCCTCCAAGACTATACGCTAAAAGGGCTTCTAATCTGGAAAATAAAAAAATTAATCACAATGTCCATTTAGGAGACTTCCCTCAAGTCAGAGACGCAATAGGACATGATGTGTGGGAACACATGAAGCAGTTTTCTCTTGGAGTAGTTGCTAAGCTACCTGATAGCCAATTCGTGTGGTCTGGGAAGACTATACACTATCTACTATGTAGACAGCTACGAGTACAAAAGAAGGAGATTTGGTCTCTCGTTGTTGATCAACCTCTTAGGTTTAGCTTAATCGAATTTGGTGTGCTCATGGGTCTAAACACATGTCCACTGCCAACAGAAAGTTTTGAACCTGAGCAATACAAAACGTTTTGGGAGGAGTTGAATGTGCCGCTTGGGGTAGGACCCAAGTTAGATGAACTGAGGCCAGTATTAGAGGTCTGTCGAGGCTGGAGTTTTGAAAAGCGGAAATGGTTAGGGCTATTGCTTCTTCAAGCCATGGGACTTTATGGCTTGCATCATAATTCTAGAATACCCTTTGAGAGTGGAAAAAGTGTATTCGACAATGAAGCCTTGAGGACTTATCCATGGGGTCGGACTGCATTCGAAATTCTGGTTGGTTAAATGAAGATGTTGAATCCACAAGGAAAGTCGTACACCGTTAGCGGCATGAAGGACGTGTTGCTGGTTTGGGCGTATAAAGCTGTGACTTGCTTCAGAGAGCGTTTTGGAAGAGTAGTCAATGAGAACGAAATTCCTCTTTTGCGATGGGGTGGAACCCGTACACGTAAAAGTCTTACTACAACCATTGAGGAGATCAGAGATCATGGTGAGGTAAGAAGGTTGACTTGGCTGAGTTATGAATCATTTAATATCTGACTTATGAGTTACTTGATGGCTGAGTTATGAATCATTTAATGTCTGACTTATGAGTTATTTGATGGCTGAGTTATGAATCATTTGATGTCTGACTTATGAGTTACTTGATGGCTGATTTACTATGCAGGTGCGTGTGAAGAAAATAGTTAATAGAAGAGCTGTTTCCGCAGTGGTCGAGTGAAGAAAATGACCCACAACTTGTAAATCTGATAACAGACATACATGCGGATAGGTTTGTTAGAGGTTTTTGGGATGTGAAGAGCAATGAGAACAAGAAAAAAATGAAGGCTGCAGTTTCGTTAGATTCCGAGCAACCCCCCGCAAAAAAGCAGAAGAAAGCTAAGAAAAACCAAGAAGTAAGCAACAGTGAGATTGTGTTGCAGCATGGTAGTGAGGAGGATATGGGGAAAGAGACGAATTTGACGACCGTAGTGAATATCCTGGGAAATCTTGTCAGAAAATTTGATAACTTTGACAACTTTGCTAGTAGAATAGAGAGTGTTGAGTCGCAGTTAACCGCCTATAACACAAAATTTGGAGAGATATCAAATTTGAAGAAGATGATTGGTGATAGAGTCCGAGCTGTTGTGGAAGATAGAGTTGCATCTATTGAGAATGATCAGATGCAAATGAGAGAGCGTCTGAAGGCTCTCGAGGCACGGAACAGTTCTCAAGAGGATGATAACGTCTCAAAAGTCAACAACATCCCGCAGAAATCCGTTAATAGTCCAAAGGTACGTTATAGTTAAGTTATGTTTATTTTTTACGACTGAGTTATGGTTACATCACGACTGATTTATTCTTATTAGTCCCGGCTGAGTTGTGTTTATATGTTAATACAGCCAAAGAAGGAGCGTTTAAAAGTCCTGAACCAGTCAACAGCCTCCTGCATAAATCCGTTTCTAGTCCAACAGCCTCAAAGGTACGTTACAGCTGATTTATGTTTATTTTTGACGGCTGAGTTATGGTTACTTTTGACGGCTGAGTTATAGTTACATAACGACAGATTTATTCTTATTATTCTGGCTGAGTTATGTTTATATGTTAATACAATTTAAAAGTCCTGAACTAGTTAATAAGACCAAAGTGAAATTGAATATCAAAAATCCTAAGGCCACTGATTTGCAAAAGAAATTGGCTGAGGAGTTTGGTAATGACGAAGAAACAGTTGATTTCAATACTATTTCTCCTGCTAAGAAAAATAAATTGGCTAAGGCAAAAAACCAAGAGCCTGAGGTTAAAAATCAGAAGGAGACCGCTGCTTTAAAGAAGAAGGAGGCCGCTACTTTAAAAAAACAGGGGCCAGTAAGAAGGACAACGAGGAATCGTAAAGGCAACGACGATCGGAAACCTACAGAAGTGACTATCCCAGCATCGAACAATACAATAAGAATACCTTTTACAAAGAAGAAATAGATTGGAACCAACAGTGAGATTGAGGATGTCACCGACAAAATTGTCGCGCAAAATAACGAACAGTTGCCGGAGTCTGATGAGGAAGAAGAGGAAAATATTAGGTCTGAGAGAATTAAGGCTTATCGGGAGTCAAGTTTTCAATTATCTCCTGATGGGTTTTCAGCGAGGCTAGAAAATGATCCTCAAGCACGAGTTTTTTCCTTATATTGGAGACAATGGAACGACGTGCATGGGAAAAAATTATGAACCTTCACTGGCAATCTATGATCCTCTCTCACCTACTGATCCGGTTAAAGTGGATAAACTTTTGGATCACCTAAAGCCATTCAAGTATGACCCTTTAGAGCATGTGTTAATACAACTATTAGCAATATTTGCCTAAACTAACTTGTGTTTAATTTTTTTAGGGACGCTCCACTTACAGAGGCTGCTGAGAATATCGAGTTCTACAGAATTCTCATAACTGAGAGAAAGTATTGGCCAAATCCAAATTATGGATGGCTGTTTGATAATGTAAGTATACTGTTGGGGCTGAGTTAAATATACTTAATGTCTGAGTTATTTATTATATGTCTGAGTTATGTAGGCTTAAGTATGTTTTATGTCTGAGTTATATATTATATGGGGCTCAGTTAAGTTTAATTTTGGGCTGACCTGATTCTCTTTGTACTGCATATTGCTGCGTATATGAGACTCCTCATAAAAAAATCCAAGTTAGATCCCTCCCCATTCTACTCCAAGCGAATTGGATTTTTGGACGCTTGGTTTACTTCAGGATGCTGTATTGATTATCCACAGTTCAAGATCAAACCAAAGATGTTAAGTTCGAAGGTGTTGGATATAAGGCGTTAGTAAACGACAATATTCCCGCAGCCATGCCAACAAACAAGAAGTGGTTAGAAGATGTCGATCACTAGTACGAAGTTCTACAAACTGGAGGAGAGGATTGGGTGGCATTTCACGTGGACCTTCTTAAGGAGAAGATCGATGCTTACGATCCCATCATTGGACAGGTAACACCCGAAAGTGAACAGAAAATCCTAGATGCATTTAGGCCGTTTACGCAAATGTTCCCTGCAATAATGAATAAATTAGTTCCTGCCAATCACCAAAAACCTAGATTCAAGCAATTTTCGTTCCGAAGGAGGAAAGGCAAATACATCCCACAAAATGACCAAGTTGGCGACTGTAACGCCCGTGAACCAAAAAATGGATTTTTGGTGGGTGTCGAGCGACACAGGGTGTGTGTGTCGATCGACACTGAGTTTTTGGACTTGTGAGAAGTCGGGTTGGACATTGTGTCGATCGACACAGGGGTTGTGTGTCGATCGACACGAGTTAAAATCAGATCTACGGTTTCGGTGTCTGATTGCCGGTTTGGTGGGCCGGTTTAGGGAACCCTAGGGTTCAGATAAAAAGCGGAAACAGGGGAGTTTGGCCGCATTACAGAGAAGAATCAGAGAGAGGAAGAGGTTTGAGAGTGAGAGGCTTTGTTCTTGAGAGGATTGTGAGTACGAACAGCTCCTGTTCGGAAGTTTGAGAGGGCAAACGGCTGTTCTATTCGAGGCGGACTGGGGTGAAACTTGGTGGGTAAGTTCTCCGATCTCTGCTCTTGATATAGGCGAAAACGTTTCGTCTTTTCGTTGATTATTCATCGAGTTATGGCTGCTTGAACTCGATGGGTCTGTGCAGATTAGTTGTCTGCAATCAGTCGGACTCGGGGTTGATTTCCGATCGAACCAGAAGGATTCTGGAGGCGATCCGCATACCGACGCGTAGCTGTGTCTGTATAGTATCCAGAACAGTCATCCGTTTTGGTTTTAGACCAGTGGTTCGTCGTGTACGAGTCTTTTTGTAACCGTTGGTCCCATTCTCATTTCGATTCTTAGAGGTGAGTGCGTGATCGTGGGTTGTGTGGGCATAGGAATTGATGGAATGCGGTTGTTTGTTGTTTTCGTGTGTTTTGTGGTTGGAATGGTGCAGGTGACTCGATGAATCGCGACAGATTCGAGCCACCAGAGGATAGGCTCGATTCTGGGTGGTCGTGTCGATCGACACCATGGTTGTGTGTCGATCGACACAGGACAGAGTCATGTCGATCGACACCTAGAGGTTGTGTCGATCGACACAGAGTCCCTGTACCTGTTCGTGTTGGTTGTTCTTGTTGTTTTGCTCGTGTGCTCATTCTGGTATTTTTATTGATTGTTATGTCTATACTTAAATAACCCGTAGACGGGATGACCGCGTCGCTGAGTATTTGTGATAATACTCACGCAACTCTTTTTGCCATGTGTTGCAGGTAAAGAGAAAATATGATCGTGGAATCATGGCCAGGAAGGAGAGATGATCTAGGGTCTCGTATGGCTGTGTGCTGTTGTAGAATTGCTAGGTTGCTAGTGAATTCTGAGTAGTAGTTAATTGGTTTATTGGTTATTGGTTATTGTTTGGATGGTTGGATTGAACCGGGTAGATGTAATAAGTATGGGATTATTGAATTGATTGAATTGGTTTAATTGTTTTACGTTTTCCGCATGTTGTATTGGCGCAATTGAGGATTATTATCTCTGATGACAATAATCTGAAGGGAAAAATTTTAAATTTGGGGTCGGGTCGTTTCAGCGACTGTGGGGTGTATGCATTGAAGTTTGTCGAGTGTCTAGTGCTTGGTCTAACTTTCGATGGGATAAATGATGTGAATATTTAGGGTATACAGGTAAAGATAGCACCAGAGATCCTCCATGAAAGAACTTTTAATATGTTTGGGCAGTTCGAAACATGAACTCGTTTATTGTATTGTATTTGACTTATGCATGATAAGCTTTCATTAAAAGTGTAAATTAAATAGAGTCCCAATTAAGACTATTTAAATCAGCCCTAACTAAGACATACATCATCCCTGTCGTGTATATAACCAAGCCAAACCTCAAACATACCCTAAAATCGAGATAAATAATGTTGAGGTATAGGTTCTCTTACAACTATCTAAACATACACTAACATCGTGTGTATATAACTCACTACTTTAAACCTATACAATATGAATGGTATCTAATTGGTGAGATAAATAATGTTGAGGTATAGGTTCTCTTACAACTATCTAAACATACCCTAACATATCCTAACAACTATCTAAACATACAATATGAATGGTATCTAATTGTTGAGATAAATAATGTTGAGGTATAGGTTCTCTTACAACTATCTAAACATACCCTAACATCGTGTGTATATAACTCAGTACTTTAAACCTAGACAATATGAATGGTATCTAATTGGTGAGATAAATAATGTTGAGGTATAGGTTCTCTTACAACTATCTAAACATACCCTAACATCGTGTGTATATAACTCAGTACTTTAAACGTATACAATATGAATGATATCTAATTGGTGAGATAAATAATGTTGAGGTATAGGTTCTCTTATAACTATCTAAACATACCCTAACATCGTGTGTATATAACTTAGTACTTTATAAACTTACGTTGAAGCTCTTATAACCTAAACCTAGACTATCTGAATGGTATCTAATTGTTAAGATATATGTTCTTTTTGAATTTACGAGTGGTCACTCTAAAGAACTCGATACATCAACCCTAAACCCAAATTTATGACACTCCCAAACCATGCCATAAGTCAGCCATTAGGTTCATATAAGTCAGCCAAAACGTGTAATTTATTCAATTTTATCTCGCGATGTTAAGTGCATATAAGTCAGCCGCAACGTGTAATTTATCTCGCGACGTTTCGTATTTTTCATAAAAAAAACATAATTTATTCAATTTTATCTCGCGATGTTTTGTATTTCTATATATCTGTATATATCTACCTTCTCGTAAACCTTGTCTCTCCCATCACATTCTATCCAACACTGTTTTCTCCCTTCTCATAAATCTATCTGTTTCATATTCCGTTTTGACATGTCGGTTGTCCCACACTGTAGTTTCAAGTTAATCAGCAGTGTCGATGCCATATTATACTCTACTGATCGTGATCACCTCCCCGTTCTAAACCATGGTATTGGTATTATTGATAAAACAACCATCACGTTGTTCAAATTTTTACACGAGCTCTCGAAGGCGATCCCAGAGATTCTTCGAGAAGGCTGGGTTCATGAGTGGCCGACTTACCGCTTCATTCCCGATTATTTTAAGGAACGATGGTTTCTTAAACTCGTTGTAAGCCAACACTAATATCTTTCTTTCCTGATCATTTTATCAACAACAATAATATTTCTCTTTTTTTTGTAGCGGAAATACAGATGGGAATCGAGACTCACTTTGACGATTTGGACACATTTTAATCTGGTGGCTAGAACGCTATTTCGAACTCAAATGCGCACGTTAAGGAGGATATGGGCGCATGGTGGCGAGAAGCCAGATTGGATAAACACTATAGTTTAGACGAATCTGGTCGATATGTTTGAAGAGTTTGGCCCTGATAATTTTGGTTTTTGAATGTAATTTAGTTATAAGACTCTTTAGTTATTTGTTTTTTTAATGTTTAAACTAGCCGTATCTTTTGTGTTTTGAATGTTTAAACCAGCCGTATCTTTTGTGTTTTGAATGTATAAATCAGCCGTATCTTTTGTGGTTTGAATGTATAAATCAGCCGTATAAATAAGCTAAACTGACGAGTTATTTGTGTTTTGAATATTTAAACCAATAAGTCAGCCGCTTCTTTTGCACAAAGCTGTCATAACTCAGCCGAAACACGAATTCGTCACTCTTAAGTCAGCCGCTCCTTTGCACAATCAGTCTAAATTAATTGATTTACAAGTCTGAATTTACTATGGCTTCATTTATTATGCATGTGTAGATGTACATAATCAGACATACTTTGTTAATATCGAGACGCTAAACTAACGGTAAAGAACGCATCAAAATTTACTTTTTTAGTTGATCAGTCATAAGTCAGCCTTTACTCAAAATATACGAACAATTGTTTTTCTACTCAGTTATCGAACAGTTGCTTTTCGTAACTACTCATTAACCGAAGAGTCGGTATTTAATTTTTTTGAATCTATTAATACCATTTAAACACTCATTAACCAGTTATAAATCCTAGTTGTTTTTCTACTGAGTTACTGAACAGTTGTTTTTCGTGACTATTAATGAGAGTAAAGGCTGACTAACACATAAGTCAGCCTTTACTCAGTAACCGAAGAGTTGC
Organism: Arabis hirsuta; assembly: GCA_964056655.1. Taxonomy (NCBI): domain Eukaryota; kingdom Viridiplantae; phylum Streptophyta; class Magnoliopsida; order Brassicales; family Brassicaceae; genus Arabis; species Arabis hirsuta. The sequence continues at coordinate 19,571,963 of OZ053301.1, forward strand.
TATTAAATTGTTTTAAATCTATAAATACTATCTCTTTAGTGTTTCATTAACTTTATATCTCTAGAGAAATTTACTCAAATTTGCAGTGAAATCATAACTCAGCCGTACTATATCCACTTTGCAATGGAAGTATTCCCTCTTACCGCCCTACTTGAAGAAATCCAAGCCTTAGTGGCCGAACGTGTGGCCGCTAACTCCATTGCAGATCTATATAGATTGAGAGCACATGCAAGTCTATGAAGGAACTAACAGACCGACCCGGAGTGTACGCATCTATAGATGTGTTTACCTTCCCTTCATACATACATCTATCTAACTTGGTGATGCAAGTTTGCTACGCTAATGGAAACCCGAGTACACTGTTCTTAGAGGGTGTACAGATGTTCTTCATGTTCGAACTCCAAGATGAAGGAATTGCTTTGATTAAGAGAGCAGCAGATGCATGATTCGAGCGTGCTTTGTACACATATGCAATGACACGCAAGGTATTTTGGAATATTGAGGAGTATTTCTCTTTTTTCACAAGGGAATCTGTTCAGAGAATAGGCAAGATTGTTAGATCTCTAGACTGGGGTTGGGGAACGTCTCACACTGATGCGTTTCTAACGAAGAAGTATGAGTTCATGTCAAAGGAAATAACCTTGTTCTATAATTGCACATGTACTCCATTGATGGATCAAGATTGGGATCTTTGGTACATTGAAGACCGTAAGGAGAACAATTTGTATGACCGCTGCTTTTAGATAAAAGAATTAGGTCTTTTTTACCGTGATTTTAAGCCAATTATATATTGGCCAGACACTAGGCTTAGGGTGTTGTAATATAAACTACTGTTTCCTCCTTTGTAATGTAATTCAGATTAGTTATGTATTTTTAGTACTCTAATGCTTTGTTTCTTCGTTTATGACTTCACTTTTGACACGCATGAGATAAGTCAGCCTTCTGTTAAATATAATTCAGCCGTGTAGTAAATATAAGTCAGCCGTGTATTAAATATAAGTCAGCTTTTTCCTTCCAATAACTCCAACTTTCCACGATTTCGTCACTGGTAAGTCAGACAATTTACGCACGCGATAATTTGAATTTACTATAAGTCAGCCGTGTAGTACCTATAGGTCAGCCGTGAAATTAAACTCAAATTACACTTTTTTAAATTTACAATTTAATTGAATAAATATGGCGTGTGAATGTACGTAATCATATTACGCACGCATTTGGTACTCTCGAGACGCTAAACTGACTAGTTATATGGATTTTTATAGTATTTTTGGCAAATACTCAGTAGCCGAACAGTTTAAGTAACGGAACAGTTTTGTTTTTTTCTATAAATACCAAGTGAACACTGAGTAACCGAACATTCGTTTTTATTAACTTTGAACTTGTTTTATCCTTTTGCAATCTCAAATACAAGTTAGTTTTTCCTTGTTCTCCACGTATATGTAATTCATGTTTTTGCAACTTGATTTGTTTATATGTTTAAATTATATATTAACATCCTATTTTCTATATACATGCAACATCAATGGCAGAATCGAAGAAGATGATGAAGCGTCCAATGGAGGATGACCATGGACCAAATGCTGTTAAAAAGGCCATAAGGGAAACCGAGGACCATTACAAGACGTTGATCCTCTCGCTCAAGGAACAGATGAAATCAAAAGCTGAATTGCATGATGCTTTGGTCGAAGTGAAATCTATTTCTGCGAAAATAGATTTGCTTGAAGAATTTATCGGGAAGGAAAAGGTTGACTTCTTTGCTGAGTTGGACAAACTTGCAGCAGAACTCGTTAAAGCGTAAGAAAAGATGGCCAACGCCAGCGTTCAAGAACTTGATTGGATGAAGTTTCATGCAAAATAGGGATATATGTTTATCTAATGCTTATGTTTTAGTTGTCTTATGTTTATGTATTTTTAGTACTCTAATGCTTATCAATTAAAGCTATCTTCGTTTGAATATAAATTCTTCGTAATAACTTAGCCTAACATTTGATATAACTTAGCCGAAACTTCGTTCATGACTTCACTTTTGACATGCATTAGATAAGTCAGCCGTGTATTAAATATATTATAAGTCCGCCGTGTAGCACCTATAGGTCAGCCGTGAAGTTAACCTTAAATTACACATTTTTAAATTTAAATAATAGAGAATATATGATTTATTATGGCGTCTGAATATATGTACGTATCATATTGAAATTAATACTCTCGAGACGCTAAACGGACGAGTTATATGACTTCCTATATTAGGTGTAATGATTAATCTTTTGGGAACTAGGAGTTATGATTGAACTTTTAGGAACTCTAATATTTTGGTCAGCCTTAACACGTTTATGTCACTTATAACTCAGTCATAACTCAGCCTGAACTAAACACTCACTAACCGAACAGTTTTTAATTGTTTTTTTGGTAACTACTTAGTAACCGAACAGTTTTTAATTGTATTTTTGGTAACTACTCAGTAACCGAACAGTTTCTAACAGATATTTTTGTTTTTTCTATAAATACCAAGTGAACACTCAGTAACCGAACATTCGTTTTTATTAACTTTGAACTTGTTTTATCCTTTTGCAATCTCAAATACAAGTTAGTTTTTCCTTGTTCTCCAAGTATATGTAATTCACGTTTTTGCAACGTGATTTGTTTATATGTTTACATTATATATTAACATCCTATTTTCGATATACATGCAGCATCAATGGCAGAATCGTAGAAGATGATGAAGCGTCCAATGGAGGATGACCATGGACCAAATGATGTTAAAAAGGCCAGAAGGAAAACCGAGGAGCATTACAAGTCGTTGCTCCTCTCGCTCAAGGAACAGATGAAACCAAAAGCTGAATTGCATGATGCTTTGGTGGAAGTGAAATCTATTTCTGAGAAAATGGATTTGCTTGAAGAATTTATCGGGAAGGAAAAGGTTAACTTCTTTGCTGAGTTAGACAAACTTGCAGCAGAACTCGTTGAAGCCGAAGAAAAGATGCCAAAGTCGAAGTTCCAGAAATTGATTGGCTGAAGCTTGATGCAAAATATATGGCTGACTAAATGTTTATCTAATGTTTATGTTTATGTAATGCTTATGTTTTAGTACTCTAATGTTTATGTATTTTTAGTACTCTAATGCAGAATTTGTTTCTTTTATCATAACTCAGCCTGAACTTCGTTTATGACTCAGCCTAACCTTTGACATAACTCAGCCTAAACTTCGTTTATGACTCAGCCTAACCTTTAACATAACTCAGCCTAAACTTCGTTTATAACTCAGCCTAAACGCTGTTTATGACTTCACTTTTGACACGCATGAGATAAGTCAGCCGTGTTTAAAATATAAATCAGGCGTGTAGTTTCTATAAGTTTAGCCGTGTATTTAAAATAAGTCAGCCGTGTAGTATGTACGCAATCGTATTACGCACGCGTTTGGTACTCTCGAGACGCTATACTGACAGTTATATGGCTCCCTATACTAGGAGTAATGATTAATCTTTTGGGAACTCTAATCTTTTTTAAATATTATTTGTTTTAAAATATTATGATTTGTTTTTAAAAGGCAAAGTTACAAAAAATGACCCATAAAATCTGAACATATAAAATCTCCACCTTTGGCTTTTGTCTCTAAACCCTAGGTTGTGAAACAACACGGCTCCTCTCTTTCTCCTCTCTTGCGAAACCAAACTTCTGATCTCTATCCATCACCTATCACGACCTCTTCGTCACGATCCCCAAATCATTCACCGGATTCTTCCTCTGCTGACTTCACGAAAGAAGATCCATGTAAGTTTCTTCGACTTCCTCTGTTCAAGATTTTTCACCGTATTTTCTCTTTCCCTTTTTGTATAAATCATGTACAGAGTATACTCCATAAATAAGAGAAGGATTATGAACAACACTCATAAACTTAGGGTTTTTCTTATCTTCGAAGCTCCATTTCCAACTTCGACAATGGCGGATCAAGTATGTAAATCTCCTACAAACCCACATTTCTTTCAACCTCTTCTTCCCGGCTTCCACTCCCACCTCGTATGTAATCTCCCTTCTTCCCTCCCTTTCTCTCTCTCTCTATATATATATCTCAATGTCTTTCTTCTTCTTTACGATTTGTGTTTGTTGTAGAGCATTCCGGTGAAGTTCTTCTCGAAATACATAGAAGGAAGAAACGAAAGAAATATGATTGAGCTTAAGTCGGACGCGTGTGAGAAAACATGGAAGGTTAAGATGGAAGGTCGGAGATTCACCTTTGGATGAAAAGAGTTCGCAGTTGCTCATGATTTCCGAGTCGGAGACTTCATCATTTTCAGACACGAAGGAGATTGTTTGTTCCACGTCACTGGTCTTGGACCTAGTTGCTGTGAGATTTAATATGTACAGTCTAGCAAAAACGTCGATGATGATGATGATGTGTAGGGGGGGGGGAGGAGGAGGAGGAGGAGGACAACATCTCCACAAAACATAGCAGCAAAGAGAAGAAGAGAAAAACCGGTGAGAGTATTCAAAGTAAAGTTTCATCTACACTAAGTGAAAACCGATTTGTGACACTAACTGTCACACCAGCTAGTCTCAAAGATTTTAGACTTGTAAGTTTAAGTAAACTCTCTTGAAGGAGTTTTGTTCCCTTATTTTTTTCGTTATTGATGCTTTGTCAAGAGCTTATTGTCTCTTTCTTATGCAGCATATTCCAGTGAGCTTCACTAGGGCTCACCAGATGGAAAAAGCAGGAGGGAAGGAGATTACTCTTTTGGACAAGCATGGAGTAGAGTGGCCAGTGTATCTATGCGTGGCAGACATACATATGAAGTTGCGCTTTGGTTCAAGGGTTAGAGAATTCTTCAAGGCTATTGGCGTTAAGGCGTACGAATCTTTTGTGCTGGAGTTGGTTTGGGAAGACAAAGCATCTCCTCCTATGCTAAAGTTCTGCTCTAAGATCAAGGCATGATGCCTCTAGTTTCCACCCAAGTTGTTTAATAACTATGGCTTGTTTTAGTGAACTCATAATCTATGTAGTATGAATCCGATGACTAGCTAGTTTTCTGTCTCTAGCTCTATAATAACTATGGGTTGTTTTAATGAACTTATATCTTGTTTGTAGCAAATCATCCTGAAATTGAAATACAATTTGCCAAATCATCTTTACCAATCTCAAGTTTCACAACAAATAATCTTATAACCTTATAGATTAAGCACCACAATTTGCCAAATTTAAATATTAAAAGTGCCATAGACTACTCGAGAAGTCTACATAACTCAGCCGTAATATAATCATAACTCAGTCGTTTATTGACAATCAGCTGTATTGTAATAATAAGTCAGTCGTTTATTGACAATAATTCAATCTTACTTTACGGCTGATTTATCGCTGTAACAAAAACACAAATCAGCCCTAACTAAGACATACCGCAGCCCTGTCGTGTATATAACTCAGCCAAACCTCAAACATACCCTAAAATCGAGATAAATAATGTTGAGGTATAGGTTCTTTTACAACTATCTAAACATACCCTAACATCGTGTGTATATAACTCAGTAATTTAAACCTATACAATATGAATGGTATCTAATTGGTGAGATAAATAATGTTGAGGTATATGTTCTCTTTCAACTATCTAAACATACCCTAACATCGTGTGTATATAACTCCGTACTTTCTAAAGTTACGTTGAAGCTCTTATAACCTAAACCTAGACTATCTGAATGGTATCTAATTGTTAAGATATATATTCTTTTTGAATTTGCGAGTGGTCACTCTAAAGAACTCGATACATAAACCCTAAACCCAAATTTATGACATTCCCAAACCATGCCATAAGTCAGCCATTAGGTGCATATAAGTCAGCCGAAACGTGTAATTTATCTCTCGACATTTCGTATTTGGGCGGGAAAAAAAACATAATTTATTCAATTTTATCTCGCGACGTTAAGTGCATATAAGTCAGCCACAACATGTAATTTATCTCGCGACGCTTCGTATTTCAGCGGAAAAAAAACATTATTTATTCAATTTTATCTCGCGATGTTTCGTACTCTCGAGACACTATACTGACAGTTATATGGCTCCCTATAATAGGAGTAATGATTAATCTTTTGGGAACTCTAATCTTTTTTAAATATTATTTGTTTTAAAATATTATGATTTGTTTTTAAAATATTACACGTTTGGACGAGTTACCATCTTCTTCTTCTAAAGTTTCGAAAGAAAATGTCATCCTCATCTAACCCAATCTTATTTTCGTTTATTGACAATCAGCCCTATTGTAATCATAACTCAGTCGTTTATTGACAATCAGCTGTATTGTAATCATAAGTCGGTCGTTTATTGACAATAATTCAATCTTTACGGCTGATTTATCGCATTAACGAAAACACAAATCCATACATATCCAAACAACACTTTTAAATCGGACAAGTTTTTACATTATGCCCAGACTGTTTACAACGAGAACATGTGTGTCGTTTCCTAGGACGTTTGTTCTCAAGGGCAACTTCTAAAGCAGATTTCATCCTACTTTTCTTAGGCCTTCCTAGTTGTTGACGAACAAGCACGGTTGGTTAGCAACGTTATTTGGAACTTGGAGCACTGAATCTATCGGCATGATCGACTCAGCGTATGCGTTTACCAAATAACTGTTGTTATAGTAAGGACTGCACAAGGATATACGACAAATTTTCCTGTCCTCGGCAGCTGCGATTGCATGCACGCATGGTAATTTCTCGTGTTCGAAACGCCGACATGTGCATTTCTCGTTTCTAAATTCAAAATATGCAAAGACGATCCATATGTAACTTCCGTGTGATAAGGATCAATCCTTTGTACCGTCATAAGTCTGGCAGCAATGACATGGCCCTATTTATAATACATAAAAAATTAAAAAATTACGGCTGGCTTATCATAAAGGCTGGGTTATGGAACAATAACGACTGACTTATGAACTACAATGGCTGACTTACATGTAGTAGTTTCTCGACACCATGCGAAAGCGTGGTTAGCTGCGATTTCGCTTCCTTTCTCCGTTCTTCAAACCATCTGGTTATCATAACCCGTATCGATTCTAATAGTCGAACAATGTGAAGACTTTTAGCATTTGACAGTGCTCTGTTCATTGATTCCGCTATGTTCGTAGTCATCAAATTGTACCTTTGGCCCGGGAAATGAACACACGCCCATAGTCGGACATCAGCTCTTTGGAGGTAGCCATGAAGTTCAGGATTAATCGTTTCAATCTCCTCGAACATCGTCGTAAGTCAGAAACCCTAAAATATTTTGCCGCTTTTTTCACCAGACGAAAGACATCTTTTCCTTTGTACTGTTGCAAAATGTTCTTATATAAATCGTAAGTGCAAATTCCACGAGAAGCCAACGGAAACACATTTCCAATAGCTTTTCCTATCGAATTATGCCTGTCCGAGATAATGCAAGAGCCTCATCGTCAGGAATCAAAATTTTTAGTTGCGTAGAAAACCAGTGTCATGAATCATCATTTTCAGTGTCAACCATACCGAAGGCTATTGGGAAAATCTGAAAGTTACCATCCTGAGCTAAGTGTCCCTTTGTATTTACCATTAAGAAACATACCGTCGACAATGACAACTTTGCGCATGAAAATAAACCCATTTATGCTCGCACCAAACGCAAGGAACACATACATGAATCTTCCAAACTCATCAATTTGAAGACGCGTAACCGTACCCGGATTTGCCCTTCTTATCATATATAGGTAAGGAGGCAAGTCTTCAAACCCACTCTCAGGAGTTCCCATATCGATTTCCCTTGCAAATTTTAGCATCCTATGTGATTTCCAATAATCCATCTGTCCACACTGAAAACGTAAAGTACAAGTAAATCAGCTGTAATAAACAAATAAGTTAGCCGCAACGTACCAATAAATCAGCTGAAATAGAAATCAGTCGCAACATACTAATAAATCTGCTGTAATATACAAATAAGTCAGCCAAAACGCACTAAAAAATCAGTTGTACTATACAAATAAGTCAGCTGCACATACTAGTAATTACTTTTACACCAAAATGCTTATTGATAGTTATTCCGACACTCTTAGGTCGAACTGACGGACCAACGTCACCGAGATAATCCCTGTACAACTGGCCTAAAATAACTAGTGTTGCTTGTCGAGATCGATTAGAACGCTCAGTTACAAAACATGTATGCTCCGAATCGTAAATACGAACATAAAATGCTGGTAATTCCCCTTGTGTAGAAGCACGAACTCTCCACAGACATCCATTAAACCAACACTTAACAATGAGTGTGTCCGAATTGGATACGTCTACATCAAAATCAAATTGATCTCTCACTGTAAGAAGTTTCAGTCGTTTCTCCAAATTGGCTTTTCTCCAAATCGTCTTGTGTTGGAGACTCACCGTATGAACTGAAGTTATCATCTTCAGATGAAGCACCATCCGAGTCGTCGAACATATCAAATCGGCTTTCAAATTCATCATCATCTTCGTCTTGTTCGCCTACTTCGTCTTCTCCGCCTACTTCGTATTCTTCACCTTCCATTTTACTTGCGCAATGCATGTCTTCATCATCGCGTTTATCTTCGTATTTTGTTTCAACACCAGGACAATTATCATTACTGAAACCACCGTAATCTTCATATGTAGATTCTACTTTTGAGCCATAACTGAATAACCTTTTCTTCTTCTCTCTCACTTCGTCATTCCGACTAATTTCGCTCTCCTTTTTCTCCGTAATCTCCACACAGAGATGTAGCTGTTCGAATTTCCTTAGGCTTAGAAAACCTATCAACTGTCGAGTATTGGAGACGTAAACTGGTGGAGTATCGTGCGCCATTGTTTTCAAAGTTTTATTTGAGAACATGTAGGTCAGCTAAATTTGATGGCTCGACTCGTTCAATCCGTAATCATCGAGTACCGACTTCGCAAGTTCGTCGTGTGTTGTTTCATCATTTAAATACAGAACTCTATACCCTCTACCGTCGGCGTCGAATACGTATTTGTTTTTCTTGACCTAATTACCAGAAACAATAATTACCGGATCCATAAGATCTCGAACAAAGATCAATGAAAAAAAAATAATGAGGAAGGAAAATAGATGAAGAGGGTGACTATTAAGTTTCTGGGTATCAGATGATAAAGAAGGTAAATAGATGAAGAAGAAGAAGACACGGCGTCACAACATAAAACTCTAACAATGACATGGAAAATGACATGGAAAATAAGAGCTGATGACATGAAAAATCGGATTTGATGTCATTAATTTTTTGCTTATATGGCAAGTGAGCCACAAAACAAAAACATAAATTAGCCTAACTAAATCAGTCATCAAATGTATATGTAAGTCAATTGCAACATGAATACTATTTCAGTAATAAAAACAACAAAAATCGGGTTCGAAAAAAGGCCATAAAAGGGCGTAAATCAGTTGGAAAATATTATGTCAGCTGTATCGTCAAATAAATCAGCCGTCAAATGAATGCTATTGTAGTATTAATCTTTCGCTAATAAATCAGACGTAATAAGACCGAGTTTACTATTAATCAAGCTAAACACGGCTGATTTACGCTAATTATACTTAAATCAGGCGTAACTACCTTTCATAGGTAAGCCATCCGTTTAGTAACACAGCCAGTCGATGATCATTCCATCATCGTGAGAAACATATCTCAACTAGCCGATGTACAAATCAGCCGTCATATATGTACGTAAGTCAGCCATTAGCTCATAAATATGGCAGATTTTTGTAAATTCAGCCGTCATATAAATCTTAAGTCAGCCAGAAGATCTTAAATCAGCCACGTTTTGTAACTCAGCCATATCGTTTGACTTATTTGTATATGTAAATCAGCCAATTTTTTTTAAGTCAGCCACATCTTATATATAACTCAGCCGTCAATACCGACGTAATGCTTTACGACTGAGTTCATTAATACACGTCAGCAATTTCCTATGTGGCGCTGAATTTTATCTAACGTGGCACTTAAAAGTAATGACATTCTTGTAATTACGTTCTGACAAAAAACCTAATTACAAGGGCACGCTGGGCATTTAAAATAAATAAGTAATAAAAAAAAGTTTTATATCTTTCTAGTAATATTACCTAATTTATGTGCCGTTTAAGTTAAGTTCCCTAAAAAGTATATATAAAAGTCCTAGTCGGCTAGGTCAAACAATTAAATCAATAAGGAAGATTTCCTTATTTTTCGAGATTTCCTTTTATCGAAGTCGGCGTTCGCCATGGATTTGGTCTTGCCATCTCGCCATTTCGCCATCTTGGGCTCATAGACTTCGGCCCAACTTATTGTGGTAAACCAAATGGGCTAGCTTGATTCGACAAAGCAATCTCGGTAGTCTTCACTTCGGCGGTGAAGGAGTCCTCAGCGAGTTGCCGAGCTCTCTGAGATGGCGTAGTCGACAGTCGCCGAGCTCTCCGAGATGGCGTAGTTGGGGAAAGTTGCCAAACTCTCTGAGAAGGCGTAGTCATCAGTCACCAAGCTCTGCGAGATGGCGTAGTCGGCAGAGTTATTGAGCTCTCCGAGATGGCGTAGTCGACAGAATGCACTGGTAGTAGTCGGCAGAATGGATTGTTTAGGCGAGTTATCCAAGTCTGTATAGTGAACTCGCCTAGATCCTTTCGGCCCATTTTGATACTTAGCCATTTTATAAAAAATTACTGTCCGAGGAAGTTTTGACCCCAACATTGGTAGACTGGGAGATAAAACTATTCACCACAACGATTTGACCTGCCAACCTTTGTACTTCACGCTTTTTCTTGGGCGATGGTACATTGATTAATGCAGTGATCTGCTTTGGGATCGCCTCTATATCGCATTGCATGATAATATACCCCAAGAATTCTCTCGACGTGACCCCGAAAGTACACTTGGTCCAATTTAACTTCATTCCGTATTTGTTGAGGATATTGAAGTAGTCGTGCAGATGGCCGATATGGTCGGTGGCCCTTTAAGATTTTACCAACATGTCATCAATGTAGACTGATGCGAGTCGAGTTTTACCTCTCAACTAACTACCTGCAAGTGCACAGCAATCACGGTTAGTATAGATAAAGGGATCGTATCCACAAGGACTTCTTAACCACACTTCAAATTGTAATGAATAAAACTAAGCTAGAATGTGAATTGTTAATAAAGTAAGCAACCAACGAATGTGAATTGTAATTAAAATCAATAAAAGAAAAGCGTTAGGACTTAGGTATTTCACAGAGAATCATGCAACAAAAAAGATTGATTGATTTTACGGATTTAGGAATTATGAACCGTCTAGAACACAAAGCACTGATTTAAGGTCATCCCATTATCGTGACGTAACTAACCATCTACGTTTGAACACCCTAATAGACTCAACTGTCGCAGGTTATTACAAGGTGAAAACATGCATTAAAAGTTCAAGTTTGATAAAGTTCACTGCACTCCTTAACTAACCTTTCGAATTGTTAAGGCTTTTGGCTCATCAAATACTAGTTCAGGCAATATAACAAGCTTTTGGAGAGTATATCCACCTAAGATCAGATCACTAAATGCGCGGTAAAGCGATCATGCATTGAGTATAAGTAAAGATGAAGACTCTAATGTATTCCCTAAACAATCATCAATCAATTATCGAATTATGAAACTCATTGAAAACCTAAAACCTAACAAATAAAACTACTCAGACATGATGCACGAAAAACCAGAGATAGATGATGAATTCATGATAAATAAACTTGAATTAAAGAGTAAGGGGAAGAGGATTCTTCTCTATATCGAGATACAAAGCGAGATCATCCACCGGATTGCTCTAGAATCCAAATCAAAAGAAGAACACCAAGAGAACTCGTGGTGGCTGCTACTGTATGATAAAATACTCTATTGTTTTGGCATTCTTCCTAACAAAAGGCTAAAAACAAGTATATATAGGCTTAGGGTCTTCTAGGGCTTCATTTAGGTCAAATCCGTCTTTTTACGTCAAAACTGCTTCAACGTCGGTCGGGATTTCGGTCATGGATCACGACCAGAATTGGGCCAAAAGTGCCTTGATATGTGCTGGCATCAGCCCAGAATATCGGTCCATGAGGCGGCCCGGTATTTGGATCGATTCTGCACTTGATTCATTTCTGAGGCAGCTTGACGTATCTTTACCAAATCCAATGTAACTTCCTGTTCACATCTCCAATTGAGATGATTCAAACTTCATTGTGAAGCTGACTCAAATATCTATCTACAAACAAAGTTTCATCCAATTCCAAATCGATTTGATCCTCCGTTTACTGCTGAAAATCTGGCATATACGTTCTGTCCAATTTTGTAGAATGTTTATTCTTGTGAATTCTTGGTTCTTGATGGTGTCTTTGGCTTAAGAAAGTTACTGTAGCTTGGTTTACACCTATTTTGGTTCTTTTTGCTCATGTTTCCTTGATTTCTCTGTTAAGACTCTAAAACTACAAATACGAGAAAAACTACCTTTAAAGGTATAAAACCGTAGATAAATGCATAGGAAACGTAGTAAAATATATAGTAAAATAGGTAAAATATAGGATATATCAACTCCCCCAGACTCAAACCTTGCTTGTCCTCAAGCAAAATCCAAGTATAGAAAAGAGGTTTGAAAATAATTTGAACTTAGAAAAACCATTTGAAAATAACGTTGATACTAATACCGTATGTGACATGATCGATCCAAGGGTATCTTCATCATATGCCATTCATAACCTTCGCAGCCTACTCCATGTTTTAATTACAATCCTGCAAAAATTTCAACTGCACTTCATTTGACTCTCTACATTCATTAAGGTATAGGTGAATTTCTCATCAAGAGAATCATTCGGGGTAGACGGCGTTAGGATTTTGAAAAAAGCTGATATATGTGGTGAGGTTAAAAGTGTTTAGGGTTAACATAGACTCTGGGTGCGAGATATTATGCAAAATCGCAAGAGAGAATGAACTTGTTGATATCCACAATTTCCCAACCACTTTCTTCGCGTCTTACTCCCCCAAACTTAGATCTTTCTCCGAGAATCCCTTGAAATCTCTTTTACTCATCTTTTCTTTTGTATCATGGCATTCCTTGGGTATCTTTAAAACTCTTAGACAACCATTTTCCTTTCCCTTCTTTTATTATTTTTTTTCTTTTTGTTGTTTTTGTTTTTTTGTTTTTATTCTTATTAAAGGGGGAAAACAGTATCTCTTTGATACGAGTCAAGTATAGGCACGAAATATTACCATGTATTAGTCATCCAAAGAAACGGCCAAGCTGTTTGAAATTTATTCTTTGTACTCTACCCTTCTTTACCAAATCGTCGCATCTCTAGTGATTGGAAAATTGCGTCGATACTTTTCTCTCCGACGTTTTTGCACATATCTGCAAGTATGAAACTAAAAAGAGAAGGCATGAGGTCTGAAAAGAGGTAAAGGGTTTTAGGTAGGGTACCAACTAAAGATGAGCTGGCCATTCGTGACAACAAAGAGTGGTAAAAGAGGATAAGATGTCATGAATGTGTGATTCGTTTCTCCGATCTAACTCCTTAATGAGAAATAATTAAAAACAGGTTAGTGGTCAAATAAAATAGAGTCAAAATCGGATTCATCAAAACTTATGCGAGACGAATTATATGGGGCGAGTTCCAGTCATGAAGGTTTCTGAATCGTATATCCTGGACAAACCCTCTAACAATGGTCATTAGATCATAAAATACGCATAAATTCCTGAAAATATCATAGTTCGAAACATATGATTTTCGACTCAATAAAAGACTCTAAGAAAATCATTAAAATGACTCAAAACATAAGAAAATAGAAAAAAGACGTTAGTACGATAAATCCCCTAGACTTAACTTACATCGTCCCCGGTGTAAAAAGTTACACAAGGGTGAGATGACTCAAGAAAATAAAAATGAAAATAATAAAAGGATAGATAAAAGTCGATACACCTGGCTCAAAACACGGGTGACATAGACTCTGGTGAATCCGGAACTATCACGTGAAAGTGATCTCCATCGGACTTGTAGTTGACGATCTCTGTCTTGTCTGAAGCGGTTGCCTGGACTAATGAGTGATGTCCTTACTGGGCAGTGGTGGTCTCATCAAGGGCACATGTGTTGGGATGACTAGAAAAATCATCATCGACATCCTCATCATGCTCAAATGTAGAGACGAGCGAAAGACTACCAAATTCGTTGTTGCTTGTTGTGGCGGTTGTGCTTCTAGAGGAGTGCCTAAAGAGATGTGGAATTGATTTCTTGACTGCTTTTACAAGCTTATAAATCATCTTTCCTTGCCTAGAAACCGTAGCTTCAAGAGCAATTCTCTTCTCCTTTTCTTCTTCAAAGCTAGTGCGAAGCCATTCATCAAAACCGGCTTGTGTAGCGGCTGGAAATTGGGGCTCTTAGGGTGGCATATGAGATGTGGAAGGCTGGAAAATACCTCCTCCTTGTGGTCCTCTAGACCTCTCCTTTCATGCCATCTTTTCCTTGGATTGATAATAGAGCGAAACTCCAACAAGAGGACATCCGGGACAACGGTAAAACCATGTGGAACGAGTGGGGTGAAAGTACGACTTACCCTCACTCAAGGCTGGGATTTCCGCATGTGGGAGTAGAACACACTTGTTCTCTTCTTCGTAAGGTGGAGTGAAAAGGTACACAAAGTTTGTAGATTGCTCGTACCATCCACAAAGATAATGCTTCCTTTGAAGGGCATGTAGATCAAGCTTACTCTCAACCATCAAAGGGACTTCGAGGTGAAAATCAACACCACACGCAAGTAGTATGGTCGTGATTGTTCCACCAAAATCACTCGATGCTCCCTTTGGTATTTTTCTCCTTAATGGCATCATGCTTGATTTGTACCATTCTACGAGCTAAAAGTGAAGCGAGGTTCACCTTCTCGGGATTCTCCACAAACGGTGATATTAGCATGTAAAAATCTTCTTGTTTCACCATTCCATACTCATTCCTACTGAAAATGAGTTGAGATAGTAGATAGTAAACATAACGAATCACCGGATGTGTAATCTTCGATGCCTTAGAACTTCCGGGCTTAAGTCTATCACTTCCAATCTTTGACCATTCATCATAATGAGCTTCACTACCACTGAACTTGATCCTCTCATGACACTCAAGTCCCAAAATATCACAAAGTTCTTCAATACTCAAAGTATACGATTTCTCATTAACCGTAAAAGCTAGAATTCCTTCCTTTGCTATGGTCGTCTTTTTCTTGGGGTAAGACAATGTTACCAAGGCTAGAAATTCACGTGCAAGCCTTCCATAGGTAGGGTGAGAGATAGTCACAAACTTCGATAGGCCCAATGCTTCAAGATACCATATAACATCCTTTCGAAAACCGAGTAAATCGAGTGTCTCGAAATCAATACCAAGAGTTGGAAGCATAGCAAACTGTTGTAGACCAGCCATGCAGTCCACGTTAGCATTCATTTCGGGTCCAACATGCTTCAGAATAACACTCGGTGCTTGAGTTACAACCATAGTTGATTTAGCTCGCGATTTTCTCTTCTTCTTCTTAGAAGGCGATACGTGAGGTATTGTTTGTGTGACCTCCACAAACTGCATTGGTATGTAATTAATCCATCAATAATGTGTATATCAATTCTAATCAAGTATTCCTATATAGATTCTCTAACAACCTAGCCAATTTAAGCTAAATCAATGAAAATTTTAAAATATGCATAAACTTGGAATTAGACAAAAAGAGGATCTTAGAGAGAAATTACCTTGGGTTTAGTGAAATATGAGATTAGGAATTGAATTCCTAGTGAAAAACTAAACACATTTTAGTGAATTGAGATAAAACCCCAAAATTAGATTTTTAGGGTTATTGAGCTCAAGAACACATTTGAGAGAGAAAAGATGAAGTTGTGTTTGAAAATGACAAAAAGAAGTTTGGAAAACCCTTTAAAAATCAGATTTTGTGATGTTTTTGGTTTAAGCTCGGTTAAAATCGGTTTAGAACCGGTTAAAATCGGTTTGGAAATGGTTTAGAAAACTTACCCGGGTCGGACCGGTCGGTTGGACCGACCGAAATCGTGACCGAAACTTACCTCATGTCGCGGTAAGGTCTGGGCTGTGTCGTGGTAAGACTGGCTCGTGTTGCGGGACGGTACGCGGAACTGTGGGTCGTGTCGCGGTACGGGTGGGACTCGAATACCGGTTACGTGGGACGACCGAGATGCATGTCCGGTATCAAGCATCGTGTCGCGAAAAAATGTCATCGTGTTGCGGGACGGTCCGCCTCGTGTCGCGGTAAGGATCTTCATCGTGTCGCGGGACGAACGTTCGTCGTGTCGTGGGTCGAACTCGTGTCGCGGTAAATCTTGTGTCGTGGGTCGAGGCATCGTGTCGCGAGTATCGGTCGTGATTCTTGACCGGTACGCGGGACCGATTATGGGCCGTCGTGTCGTGGGTCGGATGTGTCGCGATAACGGTCGCGTGCGTCATCCGGTACCTCGTTCGGTACTGATGTCGTGTCGCGGTAAGGTCGATATCGGTCAGGTCGCGGTCCGGTATCGTGACCGGTACCGGCCGGCGACCTATATTTTTTTTTTTTTTTTTTTTAAATCCTGAAAAATCAAAATAAAATGGATTAGTGTAAAATAAACTTATGAAAACCAAAATTAAAATTTTAAAAACTAATTAAAGCATAAATAAAAATAAAAAATGTGGGTTGCCTCCCACAAAGCGCTTGTTTAAAGTCAATTAGCTCGACTCCTTTGAAGATTTAGACTTCCGGCGGGTCCACTAAAGGAATGGTTGTTCCTTTAGCTTCAGTAGGCTTTGATCTTTCGGCTTCTATGATGACTCTGAGTGAATCACCATTGTCATACTTGACAACTAATGCTTCCGGGAAAAGCTTCAAAGTATTTTCAAGCTTACGCTTGATAGTTTCCCTGTTGATCTCGTCTTCTCTTGGGACGAGGATCTTTATCACCATGTTCTCAAAGATAAACTTCTCCTTTGCTTTGTTCCCATTCTTAGCATCATCCATAGTTGTCAAAGTTGTCTTGACATCTTCGGAAATATCCTTATGCTTCTCTTTGGACAGTTTTGCAACTATCTTCATTTTAGCTTTAGGATCTACTTCTTTGACTCCTTTCTTGGCATCTTCGGGGTCTATACTAAGCTTCATATCCTTTACTCCAATTGAGCTTGGTATACGCTGAACATCTACTTCATCATAGAAGAAATTCTTGTTGATATTGGCGAAAGAGATTCTTCGGTTTGGAAAATCAACGATTGCTCCGGCTGTCGCTAAGAATTGTAATCCAAGTATCAATGGATTCAAATTTCCGGTCTTCATTTCCAACACTTGAAAATCAGTAGGAACAATCCCCTCTCCTACTTTGACCATGACGTTTTCAAGCATTCCATAAGGTGTAGAGGATGACAAATCGGCATACTCTATATAGACTTTGGATGGTTTGAAATCAACCACTCCAAGTTCCTTTGCCATAGCTAGTGACATGGCATTGACGTTTGCTCCAGTATCACACAAGCAGTCGTGGATCTCCTTTCCATTAATAGAGCATGGAAAAACAAATTTTCCTGGATTATCAACTTTTTCCAAAGATATCCTCTTTAGTCTTCTCTTGTAAGCTCTCTTAGATTCGCCAGGAAGGCGTTCCTCTTTTGGTTCTTGGACCAAGATAACCTCTTCTTCAAGTGGTTTAGGAGTGACCACGGCCTCCTCTTCTTTAGTAGAAGCAACATTGCAAAACTTCTTTGCTTTCTCTTCGTCTTGTCTTCTAACAGCTTTCGAGGTTTGAACGAGTTGTGTATCCATCTAAGAGAGATGAGTAGCAATAGACTCAATCTTAGTGTTAAGTTCCGAATACCTACTGTCCACCATTTGGTTTACGTCTTTCTTGTGTTGGCCGAAAGCTTCTAGCATTTGATTCTTCATATCTTCGAGTTTAACATCAAAAGAAACCGGTCCAGTTGGTTGGGATGGATTGAATGGTGGTTTCACTTGATACATTCCCTTAGAAAAGAATGGTTGCTTGGACTGGTATTGGCCTCCTTGGTTGACGTTTTGTCGAGGATAGAATTGATCTTGAGGGTTCTCGACATTGTTGCTCCGATAGGACAAATTTGGGTGAGATCGAAAGTTGTTGTTGAAATTTCGATTCCCATAGTTTCCTCCTATATAGTTCACTTCCTCTTGATTCTCCTCCATTCCATCTCCAATACGTTCCATATTAGGATCATAACTTGTATCATTAATGTCTTCAACAACATGAACTCCTCTTTGACTCTTAAGTAGTTGCGAAACCATGTTCTTGAGCTCCGCAATTTGAGTTGAATCGGTTGATGATCTAGTGGTGTTGATGCTCTTATTGTAGTCTTGAGAACACTTAGCATCACTACCAGCAAGGTTCTCAATCAAAAGCTTTGCCTCCGGTACAAGCTTGGTCATGAAATTCCCATTACTCGCAGCATTCAAAGATGTTTGGTGCTTGTAATCGATTCCATTGTAGAAGATATTCCATAAGTTTCCTTCAGAGAAACCATGATTAGGGCAGTCCCTAGTGTACTCCTTGAAACGTTCCAAGGCTTCAAAGAAGGATTCGGTTGGTCCTTGCTTGAAACTTGAGATCTTGTTCCTTATAGAATTCGATCTTTGTTTAGTGTAGAACTGGTTCAAGAAAGCTCCTTTGTATTCGTCCCAAGTAGTGATGGACCATGGAGGTAGAGAATTCATCCATCTAAGTGCCTTATCATTTAGAGAAAACAAAAAGAGCTTGCACTTAAAGTAGTCGGCAGGAACTCCATTAGCACGAGTCGTACTACAAATTTCTTCGAAAGTATCGATGTGGTCAAGAGGATGCTCCGTGGACAGCCCATGGAATTGGTTTTGTTTCACCAATGCAATGATTTGAGGTTTGATCTCGAAATCATTCCTTTGAGGTAGAGGTGGGCGGATGGGGTTTCTATCAAAGAAGAAAGCATTGGAAGAATCGACATCTCCGATAGTTTGATGTTGTACTTGTCTTTGACGCAAGGGTTGTTGGAAATTTTGGTTCCCTTGAGGTTGGAGATGTGGAACTTGTTGTTGCATTCTCATATTCCTAGGTGGAATGAGATGTTGATCGTTTCCACCAACTGGATTCCTAACAATGTTCTCCGGAGGATTGTGGATTGCATCATTACGGATTGGTGGGGTTAGGTGGGCACCCAGTGGTTGCTCCACGGGTTGGTTCTCTCTATCAAGAGCAGCAGCAGCAGCAGCAATAGCGAGGGTTCGGTCCTCCTCATTTATGACGTGCTCGTCAGTTTGATCGGCCATCCTTAGTTGCCTTTGTCTCCTAAGTGCTCGTTCAAGCTTATCGATTTCATGCTCAGGTACAACTAAATTTTTCTCGTTAGAATTTCTAGTACTAGGCATAAACACCTGAAACACACGAAAAAGGATAAAAGAAAACGAGTAATCAAAGTCGAAAAAGAAAGAAATAAAATCAAAATAAAAAGAAAAACTGAAATTAAAGCGTTCTAGACTGAGTTTTAGTCAAAAATTTGAAGGTGATGTTCTTCGAAGTCCCCGGCAACGGTGCTAAAAACTTGATGCGAGTCGAGTTCTACCTCTCAACTAACTACCTGCAAGTGCACAACAATCACGGTTAGTATAGATAAAGGGATCGTATCCACAAGGATTTCTTAACCACACTTCAAATTGTAATGAATAAAACTAAGCTAGAACAAGATATTTTTGTCGTTTTTGTGATTAAAAATAAAGTAAGCAAGTAACGAATGTGAATTGTAATAAAAATCAATAAAAGAATAGCGTTAGGACTTAGGTATTTCGCAGAGAATCATGCAACAATAAAGATTGATTGATTTTTGGGATTTAGGAATTATGAACCGTCTAGAACACAAAGCACTGATTTAAGGTCATCCCACTATCGTGACGTAACTAACCATCTACGTTTGAACACCCTAATAGACTCAACTGTCGCAGGTTATTACAAGGTGAAAACATGCATTAAAAGTTCAAGTTTGATAAAGTTCACTGCACTCCTTAACTAACCTTTCGAATTGTTAAGGCTTTTGGCTCATCAAATACTAGTTCAGGCAATATAACAAGCTTTTGGAGAGTATATCCACCTAAGATCAGATCACTAAATGCGCGGTAAAGCGATCATGCATTGAGTATAAGTAAAGATGAAGACTCTAATGTATTCCCTAAACAATCATCAATCAATTATCGAATTATGAAACTCATTGAAAACCTAAAACCTAACAAATAAAACTACTCAGACATGATGCACGAAAAACCAGAGATAGATGATGAATTCATGATAAATAAACTTGAATTAAAGAGTAAGGGGAAGAGGATTCTTCTCTATATCGAGATACAAAGCGAGATCATCCACCGGATTGCTCTAGAATCCAAATCAAAAGAAGAACACCAAGAGAACTCGTGGTGGCTGCTACTGTATGATAAAATACTCTATTGTTTTGGCATTCTTCCTAACAAAAGGCTAAAAACAAGTATATATAGGCTTAGGGTCTTCTAGGGCTTCATTTAGGTCAAATCCGTCTTTTTACGTCAAAACTGCTTCAACGTCGGTCGGGATTTCGGTCATGGATCACGACCAGAATTGGGCCAAAAGTGCCTTGATATGTGCTGGCATCAGCCCAGAATATCGGTCCATGAGGCGGCCCGGTATTTGGATCGATTCTGCACTTGATTCATTTCTGAGGCAGCTTGACGTATCTTTACCAAATCCAATGTAACTTCCTGTTCACATCTCCAATTGAGATGATTCAAACTTCATTGTGAAGCTGACTCAAATATCTATCTACAAACAAAGTTTCATCCAATTCCAAATCGATTTGATCCTCCGTTCACTGCTGAACTTCTGGCGTATATGTTCGGTCCAATTTGGTAGAATGTTGATTCTTGTGAATTCTTGGTTCTTGATGGTGTCTTTGGCTTATGAAAGTTTCTGTAGCTTGGTTTATACCTATTTTGGCTCCTTTTGCTCATTTTTCCTTGATTTCCCTGTTAAGACTCTAAAACTACAAATACGAGAAAAACTACCTTTAAAGGTATAAAACCGTAGATAAATGCATAGAAAACGTAGTAAAATATATAGTAAAATAGGTAAAATATGGGATATATCATAGACCTCCATGGTATCGCATTGCTGGTCGGCGAACATCTTGATGAGTAATCTTTGGAGGTTTGATGCGCGCTATTTTACCTTTGCTAAAGATCAAAGATCCAATAGGCAATCAAAGCTTTAGTGTTTATAAAACCTCAAATAAAACCACAAGTGCATGGTACACAGAGGTAGTATTTAAGGATCGATCCCACAAGGACTAAAGATCGCGACACTAGAGATGCGAGAAACAAACTAAGCTATAGCGAGTATTTTTGGGTTTTTGGTTTGGTTTAAAAAACTAAGAAATGCAAGAAACTAAAATGCAAGAAAGAAAACAAGTACGATTTCAAGAGATATGGATCATGGGCAAAAGGCATTTGATTGGTATGATTAACAAATAACTAGTGATGCTAAGACAAGCAATCAAGTTCAATTCCAAGGCATGAATCCGGTAAACTAGATTAACCCACTCTCATGACGTTAATCACTTCCTTAATCTCTCTAATAAGCTACAACTCTCGCTTAACAAACTCGAAAAAGAAAGAAGAATACATTAAACAAGTTCATTTCGCCTACCTATCACTCTAAACATCAACTCTCGTTGGCTAGAAGTGAAAAAGCATGTTTAAAGTCTTCTAGACATTTTCACAAACACCTCTCGGGCGTGAAAAGACCATAATCTAAAATTCGAGTGATAAAGTCAAATCTAGTTGTGGGTTCTATTTAAAACAATGGAAATCACAAGATTATAATCCCCAACATCATTAATCAATCATCAAACAACCTTAATCTAACCATACTCATAATCCACAAGAAGACTAGAGGAACTACTCACACATGGGAATATTAAACATCAAAGATAAGAATAACAAAGAGATAAACATGATTAGAGATATGAAATGATTCAGAAACTTCAATAAACCATAAAAAGATTCAAGCTTTAAACAAAAGACACAAGTAAATCAAAATAAGATAAAGAGAAAATCCAAGACAAAACTTAGTACATAAACATAAAAATAAAAGATAAAGTTTTGAAGAATCCTTCTCAAAAGTGGCATGAGATGATGAAGATCATGTCCAAACCATCAAAGGAGAAAGTTTGGATCTAATCAACCTCTAGAGGAGAGGAAACTTAGGGTTTTTCATGTGCTTAAAACTATTTATAGGGAAAAATAAGTGTACCTGGGTCAACCCGAGACAAACCGGGTCAAACCCGGATTTGTGCTAGAAATAGTGTTTTGGCTGACCAATTTGGCTTACCGATTTAGGCATGTGGGTCGGCCCAGAGCATGTCCGTATCTCTTGTTTTCCTCTGGACCGAGTAGTTTGGCCGACCGATTTAGAGCAACTGGTTGGACTAGACGTGTCCTACGTCTTGCTGCCTTCATCCACACCGAGTCATTTGGCCGACTGATTTAAGCAGGTAGGTCGGCCCAGTCTTCATTGGTTCTCAACTTGGTTCTTTTCATCTCTTTTCAGTTGGTCTTCAATCCCTTTGGTTCATCCGTCAAGCTACCATCCAAGGGTACCTATTTGACACAGAATATGCAATGCAAATGCAAGAAATGGAAGTTAAGACTCTAAGACATAACCTATATGAAATGAAGTCTAAAATGTATAAAAACATGTTAATGCAAGTATAATACCTAAAATTGCTAGGTAAAACATGTGCTAAATATGGTTAAATACGAGTACATCAACTCCCCCGGACTTGCTTTTTGCTCGCCCTCAAGCAAACAAAGAGAACAAAGGGATGAAGAGGTTTGAAGAGAACTCATAGCCAACAGATTCATTTCCAAAGATCACATTGGTAATGAAAGATAATACAACTCAATGCTAAAGATAAACCTTCTACTCAATCAAGCTTTCCATTCTCATCGCAAGTCTAATGTTTTGCCTCTAAATTCAATGTCAAGTGATCAAATGCATCTTATCTACCAACTCCTTATATTTATTAAGATTCAAAACCGTGTAGTTTTGCAAATGCGAATTCGACCTAATCCAATCGGCTTGGTAAAAGAGATAGTTCAATGTGAAGTGAAAAGGGGTTTAAAAAATTTAAGTGACTTCTCTCAAACTTATGGCACAAGTCAACACACAAAAGCTATGGAGAAGAGAAACAATTTATGCATAAAAGATTTTCCTTCCATTCTACCCACCCATACTCTTTGTGTTTCACTCAAAGTCACTCTTGTTCTCAACACCAACCATTTCAACTTCTCGTTCATTTAAGGATTGAACCTATCTTTTACTTGAACAAATACTCTTCCTTTCTTATTATACTCCTTTTGATTTTATCTTTTTTTTTTCTTTTTCTTTACTTGGAGCTTATCAATTTATATACTTAGCTTAAGAATAGTGTTTTCTTTTTATTTTCTATCCCAAGACATCCAGTTTTCTTTCACTAAACCGTTTTGGTTCAATTTTTTCTCTCCCTTTTCCCCAACCTCTCAAAAATATCTCACGCCCTTACTCACCTTTACCAATTCCCTAAATCGTAATATAAACTGATAAAACAAATGAAAGCGTCAATTCATAAAAAGCATTTTTCCTCTACTATGAATTTCAAACCTCAGAAACTCGATGTAAAATAGTGAGGTTTGAACCAAGGGACCAGCAATGCACTCTAATATTTTGAGATACAAATTCAACTAAGCGATCAAGTTGGTTTTAAGTGTCAGTTGTCACAAATAGCAAGCAAATTAAGTAAAATCGGTTTAAACAAATATTAATAAAAATGTTAGGATAATGGATAATATCTTAGGGAATATATCATCTAAAACCAAGCAATTATTCAGGATAACAATTCAGAACCAATCTAGAACTCAACCGTAGAAATAGGAGGATCCACTGTCGTGATATCAACCAATTTATCAATAAATCTAACACCCTAAACTGTTGTTTGAGTTTACAAAGAATGATAAGCATTATAGAGGATGGGATCGATTTGTTCACAACTTGCCTTAGCATTAACTGTCGTTGGCTAAGGACAAATCGCCCATATATGTTCTTTCAAGCAATTGACAACACTTGTGATGAGTAAAATTAAACCTAAAATCAAAGGCTAGGTCATCAAGCTATTCTAGGCATTTAGAACAACAATAGATGAAGATATCAATATATATAGAACCTATTTATGCTTAGTTCATGAATCCCTAATCCCTTCGAACCCTTTAACCTAACTAGAAGAACTACTCGGACATGACAAATCGAACAACATCAAGAGAGATAAGAGAATACATGGATAAAATAAAAAAAGAGGTAAATAGTTTAGAAATCTTCTCCAAAGGGTGGAAGACAATCTTCAAATCTTACAAAAACTCAAAACAATGTATCTCAAATTCTCTCTCGAGTTCTCTCTGTCACTCTTAGAAAAAGAGTTCGATAATCATCTATATAAGAGGTCTGGGGAAGCTATGATTAATTAGGAAAAACCCTAGGTGGCAAAAATTAGGTTTAATGAAAGTTTTCAAATATTGATCTTCCGCGGAACATGTTTCGGGAGCAAGAGCAGGTGCTCCTTTCTTCAAAACTTTCCAAAAAGTTCCACTTTCCCTCTATTTTCTGCAAGTCTCTTCATGAGCTCCAATCCTCCATTTCAGCTACCTTTAGACCTAAAATGACTCAAAATAAAATAAAAGACTCGATAAAGACCTACAAAACAAAGGTTTGAATACGCCAAAAATGCATTATATCAATTCTCCCAGAATTAGATTTTTGTTTGTCCTCAAACAAATTCAATACCAAGTGAAAGAGAAAAATTTGAAAATGCGGGAACTCTCTCATCCTCAGTGAACCGAGTAAACAACCCTCAACCTACAGACCACATAATCCAGAATATGAATAGCAAAGCTTTACCAAAACCCCTCAATACATTCTCAACCCAGTTTTTTTTCCAAACATAAAGTCTTGACATTCATTAAAGGTTGCGTGAGCTTCCCGCTACAAGCACTATTGAGCGTAGATGACGCTAAGGGATTTAAGGCCATTTAGAGGTGGATTTTAGAGTGTACCACTCTTTCCTTCTTTCAATCTCTCTAACTTCTCATCTAGCCATCATCCTCCTTGGGTATCTCACTGTGCAGAGAGACACTTTTTCTATTTTACAAACTTACCACTCTTCATCATCGATTTTTTTATTATTATATATTTTTTTAAAGAGTTTAAGATGATGATGAAGAGGGTTTCAATTACAAGCATGTGTCTCTTAGGCACGAAGATAATCAGAGTTGTTGTACATACCCAAGTGGAGCTCGTCATTGCCATTCCTTTCTTGTGGATTTTTGTTCCACCTCTTTGTAAACCATCTTCTAAAAATAGGAGCGGGTGTTCTGTATCGGAGCAGGTGCTCTGTTCTTCATGAAGAGTGATTTAGAGGCTACGTTAACTCATGTCTCTCCGACCCTTTTGCACATATCTGCACATATGACAATGAAGTAACAAGAGTGCAAGATATCTGAAAAGTGGTACCACTACAAGAAAAATAAGTTATTGTGACAAAATTTTGTAACAAAAAAAAAATGTCACAATTTTGTGACTGTTTTGATACGATATTATGACCAATTATTTTGCGTCACAATATCGTAGTTGATTCATCACAATATTGTTACGAGATAAAACGTAACCAAAATTTGTCATATTTAGTAACGGATTTATGACTAAAACAGTAGTTACAACCATTATTACGATATTGTTACAAAAATGTCATCTCAACTTGGTTACGAAATTGGGACGGAGTCACGCGTCTCACATTAGTTACAATATTGTGACGATTTTTAAATAAAACTGTAGCAATATTGAAAAAGAAATTCCACTTACTAAATAAAGGATGATACGGTTATATTACCAGTTTTTTTATATAGTTAGTAGTTAGTTATCATTATTAACATTTTTTAATTAGATAAACATTAAGTCTCTTAATAGATAATTAAGTAATATCTTATTTTTTTTCTTTTTCCATTATCAATCAAAGTGGGATCTTATCATTCTTTATATATATGTATTAACAATACTGCAAAAGATATGAGATGGCACGCAGAACACTCTGCAAGTGGTGGAGAAATGTCTCATCCATCAGATGGAGAAGCATGGAAACATTTTCATTAGGTATTCCCTACTTTTGCAACTGAGCCAAGAAATGTTTACCTTGGGTTATGCACAGACGGATTTAATCCATTTGGTATGTCAGGACATAACTACTCCGTATAATTTGCCACCTGAGATGTGCATGAAACAAGAATTTATGCTTCTAACAGCTCTAGTTCCTGGTCCAAATCATCCTAAGAGAAGTCTTGTTATTTTTCTTCAACCATTAGTAGACGAGTTAAAAGATTTGTGGTCTAACGGCGTTGATGCGTATGATATTTCTCCCAAGCAGAATTTTCGTTTACGAGCTGCATTAATGTGGACAATAAGTGATTTTCCAGCCTATGGTATGCTTTCGGGATGGACAACTCATGGTCGGTTGTCATGCCGTTATTGTTTGGAGGAAACTAGTGCGTTTCAGCTGAAAAATGGGAGGAAAGCTAGTTGGTTTGACTGTCATCGATGTTTTCTACCAATTGATCATACTTATCGGCAAAACAAGAATAATTTTAAAAAAGGAATGACTGTGGTCCACCTGAATTTCTAACAGGTCAACAACTATGGAATAGAGTGAAATATTTGCCAAAAACAATTGATTGTGGAGGAAACCATGGGCGACTAAAAGAATACGGTGTGACTCACAACTGGCATAAACAGAGCATTTTTTGGGAGTTACCTTATTGGAAGGATCATAAACTTCGACACAATCTTGACGTGATGCAAATCGAAAAGAATTTTTTTGATAATATCATTAATACTCTATTGAATGTGCAAGGCAGGACGAAAGATAATATCAAATCACGACTTGATTTGAAAGAATATTGTAATCGAAAAGAGATACACTTAACAGCTGATGGAAATGCATCAGTCCCAGTTTTTAGACTAAAGCCCGATGCAAAAACAAAGTTTCTACAATGGCTCGAAAAAGATGTTAAATTTTTTGATGGGTATTCGTCAAGTCTATCCAAGTGTGTCGATTTTTCTGCAGGAAAACTAACAGGAATGAAAAGTCATAATTGTCATGTTTTAATGCAACGACTACTTCCAATTGCATTTGCTGAGCTTATGGAAAAATCGGTACACAAAGCACTCTCTGGTAAGCATATATTCTGGAATTAGTTTTAGTTTTAATTTTTTTTTCTCGTGGACTAGTCTTAAAATGAGATCTGTAAGCATTTAGTTAAGTCTACGTATTTAGTTAAGCATTTAGTTAAGTCTACGTAAGATGAGATCTGTAAGCATTTAGTTAAGTCTACGTATTTAGTTAAGTCTACAGAAGATGAGATTTGTAAGAATTTAGTTAACTCTACGTATTTAGTTAAGTCTACGTAAGATGAGATCTGTAAGCATTTAGTTATTTTTAATGATGACTCTTGAATTACACTTTTTAAATTAGAAACATTTAGTTAAGTCTACGTATTAAAACACACTGTTTATATGACTATATGGTATTCTTTACAGGTGTAAGTTTATTTTTCCGGGATATATGTGCAAGAAGTCTGCATAAAGATGGTATTGCGATGTTGGATAAGAACATTTGTACAGTCCTTTGCAATATGGAGAAAATTTTTCCACCATCTTTTTTTGATGTTATGGAGCATTTGTCAATTCATCTACCACACGAAGCTAGACTTGGAGGACCTGTACAGTTTAGATGGATGTGTCCTTTCGAACGTTACATGGGGCATCTGAAGAAAAAAGTAAAAAATAAGGCAAAAGTAGAAGGCTCGATTGTTGAAAAATACATCAACGAAGAAATTTCTTCTTTTTGTACTTATTATTTTGAGCCATACATCAAAACAAAAAGTCGAACAGGAGATCGGCATTATGATGGAGGTGATCAAGGAGAGATACCTTAGTTTGATGAAATTCCACAAATTTTTTCTCAACAAGGAAGGGGCAGTGGTAAAGAAAAGGAAATGTGGTTGAATTATAAAGAATATCATGTTGCACATACATATATTCTTCTAAACTGTGAAAAATTAAGACCATTTGAAAGGTACATGAGAAACTTATAACTTCAATAGTTAGAGTAAATTATAATATATTGTTATGATTCATATTGAGATTTTATATAGGTTGTTTGATGAGAAAATGACTAATGATTTTCCTGGGATAAGTGGAGGTCAACTAATCTTGCTAAAAGAAAAAGATTTTGCAAGCTTGTTAATGAGATATGTAAGATTTTATTTACTAATTTAAGCTATTTTCAAATTTTAATGAACTTCGTTTTATAACACTTTATATATATATGCATCAATAAAAATTCAGGTGGAATATACTTCAAGTGATAATTCATATCCAAATTGGTTGTTGTCTCTTGTCCATGGTCCAAATCTAAAAGCTACTTGTTGGCCGATGTACTTTTGTCGTGGATACATATTTCACACATACGACCATGGGAAAGACAAAAAGATTGCCAATTATGGAGTTTGTGTGAAAGGTACAACATCTTGTGGCTCGAGTGAAGAACCTGATTTCTATGGTGTATTGAAAGATATCTTAGAGCTCTATTATCTTGGACCAATTAATCTTAAAATTGTGATCTTCAAATGTGATTGGTATGATTCAACCATTGGAAAAGGAGTACGACTGAACAAGTCAGGGATTATCGATGTTAATGCCGCAAAGAAATATGGTAAATATGACCCTTTCATTTTGGCTTCACAGGCAGATCAAGTATGTTATGTGCCATACCCACGTTTGACTCCAATAAAAGATCAACAATGGAAAGCAGCAATCATGATACCATCAAGAGGAAAAGTACTTCTCAGTTCAAACTTCGATTTCACTGCAATGCAAAGTGATAATGAGAATCCAGTTATCCATGTTGATTCATTACAAGTTGAGACGCTAACTTATATGGATGGTCAAACAGAAGGTCTTGATGATATAGAAGAAGACATAGAGTTTGGATCGGATGCTGAAGATGAAAATTCTGACATTGAACAATTAGATGAAGAGTCTGAATAATAACTTGGATGGATGTCTTTCTGCTTTTGTTATTTATAAAATTTTAGAGCATACTCTGTTTTTGTTTTGTTTTGGTCACCAAGAAGGTACTCTTTCTTATGTGAAACCGAAGTTGATTAGTTGTGTAAAAAGGATGATAATGTGAAGATTTCAATTTCTTGAAAATTTCTGTGTATCCCTCTGATTCCTTCTGCCCCATTCACTACCGTCTTAGCAATTTACTTTTGCTGGGTTTTCATGTTTTAGCAAGATGATTGAGCATGGGTTATGTTCTGGGATTTCTTGTTTAAAAAGGTTAATGAGGTTGATCTCAGATGGAGTAAGCTGTTGGTGGATTGATCATAGGTTGAATCAAAGAGCGTCAAAAATCCTAGAAGCTTACAAGAGAATCAAGGTTTTGTAGAGGTTTATTGGTTAAAGTAACTTGACTATGGTTAGATGTTGCTTTTGGGACTACAAGAAGGAGCCTCTCACCTTTGTCTTCTTGTGAATTAGGTTTGAGGCGAGAGTTAGCGAGCCGCACACAGTAACTTGATTTATTGTTTTTTTTTTTTGAATAGAAGATTTATTGTTTTTTTCAAAGAGAAACGTTTTTTGAGCCTTTGAATCTCAACAAGTACTAACTGGAGGAGGCGCGTGTTTGCCAGGACTAGCAGGTACCAGTCATTTTACCTCTTATTTACTCGGGATCATCTTCTTTCTTGAACAATTAACTGAATTCGGGATCTGAAATTGTGAGCAGTCAGACACAGATGAAGAATCTCAATAGTTTATGGTACCCAGAGCGAAAGCGTCGAGTATTTCAGGTTAAGTGATTTTTGGGATTGTTACGACGAGTGAAACAAGAAACATATACACATCTTGAATCTAAGATGTTGCCGCAATGATGATTATTGAGGGAGGAGGAGACGGAATCTGTGGATTCAGGGAGCGAGTCGTGTAGTGAAGAATGGAGATTTGAAGGTTGTTCTTCATCAGAGGAAGGATTGGATCTATATGATTATATAAAAGTTCGGCACTTTCTTTTGTAAGTTTAAAGATGCTATATGATTATATAAATCTCTGTCTTCTTTTCAGATAAAAGGATTATGGGTTATTGTTTTGTGAGCTGTATCCAGAAAGGCTAGAGAGAGAACTCCAAGACCACATTTCTTCATCTATTTCCAATGGAGTCAGAGTAGTCCCTCCTCCTTGTGGCGTGCACATAGCATGGCATGGGGCGAAGCTTATTAGTAACGTAAGTTAATGTTATTTTGATATTCATTAGTCATGAACCTATTAAGTCATTGAACCTTCTCTTCTAACTTCCATAGCAGTTCAATACCAACAGATGAATTCTATTGTGCTAACTATCTGAAATCTACCACCTTTGAGCTTTGATAGTGTACACATTTGGTAAAATAAAAGTGTGTTGAGATTAGTTTCAATTATGCCCGATGTACTAGATCCTTTTGCAAGACAGAGACAGGGTAGATTAGTTTCATGACTCATAACTAAACAAAATTTAAGAGAACATTGAGAAGCAGTAAAAATCTAAAATTTAGTGGATGCCGCCTAAATATTTGCTGAAATATTTCAATTAAGTATTTTAGAATTTTGGATTGTGACTAAATCTGTTTGCTAAAACGTTGTAAGCCCTAATATTTAACCTTCTTATATAAAAAGTTTTGTATCATGTCATCATAATATAACCCAAAAACTTATAACTCCTTCATTGCTAAGCCTTTCTCTGTAATTCTACTCTCGTCGAATCTGTCCCGGTTTCAAGGTTTGTATGTCATCGTTCTTAATTCCTTACATTTATGGGTTTCTTATCTGCAATAAATCATTAAACCTGTTGAGATATAAAATTTTGTGTGAATCTCTGTGTTCTGATTTCTTATCGTCCTGAATCATGTCCTAAGATTTTTCTCTGTATCATTATACGCTATTATTTGCTTTTCATACTTGATAAATACAAAAGTGGGAAATGATACACACAAAGATGCTTATCATTCGACATCTTCTCTCTGTACATAACAATTGAGAAACTATTTTGCTTTTCTGTACATAACAATTGAGAAACTAATTTACTTTTCGCGTTTGTATAGCACCTTCTCTCTTGCTAAGTGCTTTATATCTTATTTAATTTGTTTTGTC
This sequence comes from Arabis hirsuta, assembly GCA_964056655.1. Classification (NCBI taxonomy): domain Eukaryota; kingdom Viridiplantae; phylum Streptophyta; class Magnoliopsida; order Brassicales; family Brassicaceae; genus Arabis; species Arabis hirsuta. The sequence continues at coordinate 19,603,244 of OZ053301.1, forward strand.
TGTTACTATGAAGCTAGTCTATGTTTATTGAATTTTATCAATCCCATAGATTTGATCAGTTTTTGTATATTTTCTTATTTTTTGTGTTTCTTTTGGATTAATAGATGACTCGACCCCCAACAGTAGGTGGACGCTCAAATGGGAGAAGACCACTTCCCACCTCTGGTTCCCAGCCTGCTGCTTCCCAGCCTGCTCCTGTACTCTCGGATCAACGTGTTCTAAACCCCGAACCAAGTGATGATAGAGAAGAAATTGCAATTGTATGACGTGATTTTCGAACTCTCCACCCATCTCGAAGGAATGGAGCCAAATGGTATTTTTCCTTTTTGAATACTATATAATGTAACCAAATGTAGTTGTAAATAATTAGTTTTTTATACAACAGGTTCAAACACAATACTGAAGTATCCACCGGTGTTCGAAAGACCATTGAAGGTTGTTTTAAAGGACCATGGTACAGCTGAAAAAAAGTGCCATTGTTCTATAAAGATGCATGGTTTTTAGCCTTTAAGGTGTGTTTTAATGTGATATATAAATACCTTTTTAAGAACTGATTTAATACTTATACATGCGTGGTATGATATTTATTGTAGACAAAGTTTGAGTGGGATGATTCAATTGAAAATTTGGTGAAAGCAAACTTTGAGACACTTGCTGTTGCCCGTCTCAGAGGAATGATTAGCCTTGCAAAGTCTAAGAATAAAAAACCTGAATGGATTCTCTCTGAACATTGGAAAGTAATGTCAGAGTATTGGAGAACAGAGCGAGCCAAAGATAAAAGTGTGAAAGCTCGTGCTTCTCGACTATCACCACGTGATGGTTTAGGTACACATTGCCACAGAGCAGGCTCGCGCTCTTATCTCAAATATCAAGATATTATGGTAATGTTCATAAATCTTTACTTTTAGTAGTGCTTATGTTTCCCTTAAAAATATTTGTTTTTTACTTTGTTTAATGTTGTGTATAGGAAGCAAACAATGAAGATTCTTCTTTCATTGTTATGTTGAGAAAAACACATCAAAAATCTGATGGATCATTTGTCGATGAAAGAGCTCGACTAATTGCTGAAAAGTACGATGAATGTGTTCAACAGCGCTTGTCATGGAGAGAGTCTTCTAATGGAGAGAGTTTGACAGTAGATGATCTTACCCTCGAAGAGAAAAATGAAATCTATAAAGAGGTAAATTTTCTATCTTTAACTTTTATTATTATTATTGATTCATTAAGATTAAGATGACTTGTACATGCTAATCTAACTACAACCAGATTCGTATTAACTTTATTTTTGTGGACCATTTTTTTGTTCTAACTTGATTTATCCGATCATGTGCTTGTATTTTTTTTGTAGATTGTTGGAACATCAAAACAAGGTCGTATATTTGGCCTTGGATCACTTCATAGTGGCGTGTTAACCTCCGTAGATTGTTCGGTCTCCACACAAGCTAATGAAGAAGTAGGAACGTTAACTCGTCAAGTGGAAGGTCTTGAAACTGAACTACAAAACAGTCGTGAAGAAACTGCAGTCTTCAAGAAACGGCTTGAAGCTTTGGAAGACTTCTGTTTCAACCCAAACTCCAGTTGATTTCTATTTGCATGTGCTACTTAGTTATTGTTTTCTATTTTTGTTTGATTGGTTTTTTGTTATCTATTTCCGTTATTTTGGTTTTATTTTTATTTTATTTTTGTCGTTTAATTTTAGATCATATTTATTTATGAGAATATTTTATTAAAATAATTGTAGTTTTTGTTAGTTTATTACCAAATGATTATTGAATTTAAGTTTTAATTAAAGTAATAAAATAATTATGAATTAATACGTCATACAAAGTAACAATGGTGGTGATTAAATCGTGAGAGTAGTTTAGTAGAGAATTGTGACTAGTTTTAATTGAAAAATTAGTAACTAACTAAGACATATTTGTGACATATTATAGACAATTGATAAGTCACAAATTAAGATGGTTTAGCGACATTTTTTTAGTAATTAATTGTGACGTTTACTGACTATAACACCGTCGTAATGACTAACAAAATTGAGACGATCTAAGAGTCCCATTATATTACGGTTGTGTAACATTTCTTTCGTCACTAGTTGTGACAGATTTGTTACTTTTTTTGCGTCGTAACTATTCGTGACAGAATGGTTACTAAATAATTTAGTCACAACACTGTGATGTTTTTGTTACAAACATTTTTTTGCGATGAGTGTATTGTAACTATTTAAAATTTGTCACAAATCCATCACAATAGCTTTATTGCTACGAAGGGTACTAGCTAAAACTAAACCCTTTTTCTTGTAGTGTACGGTTTAAGGAGGGTACTAGCTAAAACTAAGCTAGCTATTCAGGAACAACAAGAGTGATGCAAGAAATAAGGAGTCCTGAATATGATTCGTTTTCCTAATCTAGTGCCAATAGCGAGAAGAATTTTAGTCAATATTAGGTTCATGTATAATGAGAGTTTATGTTCTTCTGATGAAACCTGGAAGATAGGGTATTGAGGTGTTCCAGCTATTCCATGCACCAAATATTTTGTAAAAATGGTCACTAGAGAGAAGGTTAAGCGCAAGTGGTTCAATAATCATCCTAGAATGAGGTCCTAATTCCCAACAAAGTCTTGACTCAATAAAACAAAAGAAAAACTGACTCAACAATACTCAATAAAACAAAGAAAACAACCAAAATAAACGGAATTAGTAGCAACTCCCCCCAGACTTCACACCGTCTCGGTATGAGAATAACCCAAGGGAGAAAGAAACAAAGAAACAAAAACAGAAGCAAAAGCATAATATAAATAGTTCATGGTGAATACTTAGTTGGGATAGAGATGCAAAGGCTAGTCGCTAGAGGTGGCATCGGAGTCCTTGTCGTCCTTCTTGGAGCGCTCCTTGCACTTAGCAGAGCGCGTGGATGGCCAGCAGTAGTCGGAGCGCGAGCAGGAGGTGGCGGAGCAGGTGCAGTGGACGGCATTTTCTGAGTGGAGTGCAACCCTCTGGAGCCCTTGTGTAGCATTTGCAGCATCCGGCGGAGCCGGCAAGTTGTTCTTCTTCCTTGCATCTACCATCCAGCGATGGTACTCGGCGTCCTCGGGGTCGGCTGTGATGTTGCTGAGCAGGTACTTGCTTTTATAGGGTCTACGGATGTTAGCCTTTGACCTCTGGGTATCCACAGTCTCTGCCTCGAGGTCCTCGATCTCATTTGCACTCAGGTGAGATTTGTGAACAGGAGCAGGTGCAGGAGCAGGTCTAGAAGCAAGTCTAGAAGCAGGAGTAGGTGAGGTGCTCTTTCTGCGCAGTGGGGTGATCCTGGTGGTCACTCCTGTGATAGAGCAAAGACACTCTATTCCTGGCGTGAATCCCACGTTAGCTGCATATCCTAACTCCGTGAGAGCTGGCTAAGGCAACATGCAAAATAGAGCACCCAATATTTTGTAAAAATGGTCACTAGAGAGAAGGTTAAGCGCAAGTGGTTCAATAATCATCCTAGAATAAGGTACTAATTCCTAACAAAGTCTTGACTCAATAGAACAAAAGAAAAACTGACTAAAAAACTGACTCAACAATACTCAATAAAACAAAGAAAACAACCAAAATAAACGGAATTAGTAGCAACTCCCCCCAGACTTCACACCGTCTCGGTATGAGAATAACCCAAGGGAGAGAGAAACAAAGAAACAAAAACAGAAGCAAAAGCATAATATAAATAGTTCATGGTGAATACTTAGTTGGGATAGAGATGCAAAGGCTAGTCGCTAGAGGTGGCATCGGAGTCCTTGTCGTCCTTCTTGGAGCGCTCCTTGCACTTAGCAGAGCGCGTGGATGGACCAGCAGTAGTCGGAGCGCGAGCAGGAGGTGGCGGAGCAGGTGCAGTGGACGGCATTTTCTGAGTGGAGTGCAACCCTCTGGGGCCCTTGTGTAGCATGTGCAGCATCCGGCGGATCCGGCAAGTTGTTCTTCTTCCTTGCATCTACCATCCAGCGACGGTACTCGGCGTCCTCGGGGTCGGCTGTGATGTTGCTGAGCAGGTACTTGCTTTTATAGGGTCTACGGATGTTAGCCTTTGACCTCTGGGTATCCACAGTCTCTGCCTCGAGGTCCTCGATCTCATTTGCACTCAGGTGAGATTTGTGAACAGGAGCAGGTCTAGAAGCAAGTCTAGAAGCAGGAGTAGGTGAGGTGCTCTTTCTGCGCAGTGGGGTGATCCTGGTGGTCACTCCTATGATAGAGCAAAGACACTCTATTCCTGGCGTGAATCCCACGTTAGCTGCATATCCTAACTCCGTGAGAGCTGGCTAAGGCAACATGCAAAATAGAGCACCCAATATTTTGTAAAAATGGTCACTAGAGAGAAGGTTAAGCGCAAGTGGTTCAATAATCATCCTAGAATGAGGTCCTAATTCCCAACAAAGTCTTGACTCAATAAAACAAAAGAAAAGCTGACTCAACAATACTCAATAAAACAAAGAAAACAACCAAAATAAACGGAATTAGTAGCAACTCCCCCCAGACTTCACACCGTCTCGGTATGAGAATAACCCAAGGGAGAGAGAAACAAAGAAACAAAAACAGAAGCAAAAGCATAATATAAATAGTTCATGGTGAATACTTAGTTGGGATAGAGATGCAAAGGCTAGTCGCTAGAGGTGGCATCGGAGTCCTTGTCGTCCTTCTTGGAGCGCTCCTTGCACTTAGCAGAGCGCGTGGATGGACCAGCAGTAGTCGGAGCGCGAGCAGGAGGTGGCGGAGCAGGTGCAGTGGACGGCATTTTCTGAGTGGAGTGCAACCCTCTGGAGCCCTTGTGTAGCATTTACAGCATCCGGCGGAGCCGGCAAGTTGTTCTTCTTCCTTGCATCTACCATCCAGCGACGGTACTCGGCGTCCTCGGGGTCGGCTGTGATGTTGCTGAGCAGGTACTTGCTTTTATAGGGTCTACGGATGTTAGCCTTTGACCTCTGGGTATCCACAGTCTCTGCCTCGAGGTCCTCGATCTCATTTGCACTCAGGTGAGATTTGTGAACAGGAGCAGGTGCAGGAGCAGGTCTAGAAGCAAGTCTAGAAGCAGGAGTAGGTGAGGTGCTCTTTCTGCGCAGTGGGGTGATCCTGGTGGTCACTCCTATGATAGAGCAAAGACACTCTATTCCTGGCGTGAATCCCACGTTAGCTGCATATCCTAACTCCGTGAGAGCTGGCTAAGGCAACATGCAAAATAGAGCACCCAATATTTTGTAAAAATGGTCACTAGAGAGAAGGTTAAGCGCAAGTGGTTCAATAATCATTCTAGAATAAGGTACTAATTCCTAACAAAGTCTTGACTCAATAAAACAAAAGAAAAACTGACTCAACAATACTCAATAAAACAAAGAAAACAACCAAAATAAACGGAATTAGTAGCAACTCCCCCCAGACTTCACACCGTCTCGGTATGAGAATAACCCAAGGGAGAGAGAAACAAAGAAACAAAAACAGAAGCAAAAGCATAATATAAATAGTTCATGGTGAATACTTAGTTGGGATAGAGATGCAAAGGCTAGTCGCTAGAGTTGGCATCGGAGTCCTTGTCGTCCTTCTTGGAGCGCTCCTTGCACTTAGCAGAGCGCGTGGATGGACCAGCAGTAGTCGGAGCGCGAGCAGGAGGTGGCGGAGCAGGTGCAGTGGACGGTATTTTCTGAGTGGAGTGCAACCCTCTGGAGCCCTTGTGTAGCATGTGCAGCATCCGGCGGAGCTGGCAAGTTGTTCTTCTTCCTTGCATCTACCATCCAGCGACGGTACTCGGCGTCCTCGGGGTCGGCTGTGATGTTGCTGAGCAGGTACTTGCTTCTATAGGGTCTACGGATGTTAGCCTTTGACCTCCAGGTGTCCATAGTCTCTGCCTCGAGGTCCTCGATCTCATTAGCACTCAGGTGAGATTTGTGAATAGGAGCAGGTGCAGGAGCAGGTCTAGAAGCAGGTCAAGAAGCAGGAGTAGGTGAGGTGCTCTTTCTGTGCAGTGGGGTGGTCCTGGTGGTCGCTCCTGTGATAGAGCAAATATACTCTGTTCCTGGCGTGAATCCCACGTTAGCTGCATATTCTAACTCCGTGAGAGCCGGCTAAGGCAACCTGCAAAATAGAGGACGCTTGTCCTTTGAAGTGAACCGATAGGTGTTCTCGTCATGGATGATCTCACAGGTGATAAGGAAGTTGGTGTCGAGGAACTCGTTCTCCTCGTTGCACGTGGAGGTGCTGAGATCAACTCATAAATGGATGAACAGTTGGGTAATGAGACTACCAATCCTCTCCGTTCCGTGAACACTTTTCCCCTTCGCTACCTTGGTTCTCTTGTCAACAATCATCTCGGTAAACACGGCCCCAAAGTTGACACTCGTGTCAACCTCACAGCTTATACCTCTCTCGCCTCCAATGGTGTCTCTCACCTCCAATGGTGGCTCTCACTGCGTTGTACAGCAGAATAAGCTCATCGGTCCTGACCTTGCTCGCATCATCCTTCGAAAAGAAGATAGTGCTGATCGCCTTGGCAGCAATGCATAGTGCTGGGTTCCTGATTGTGGGCTGAGCGGCTGAGCGGGAGAAGTAATGGCCATAGGCGATGAAGTTTCAGAATGCGTTGGCAATGGTGAACCAGTTGGGAAGAGCCACATTTGCCTCCCCTGACTCAAAACCGTAGAGATCGCAAAGCTCAGGGATGGAGATCGCATACTTCTTTCCTCCAGCAAAGAAAGGGAAAACACCCTCTAAAGCGATCGGGTTAGTTGGGTTCGCATAGATCAACTTGGCCGAGGCTAGGCATTGTCGGACCAGGTCTGGGTAGAGCACATCTAGCTGAAAAGAAATGTCAGTCAACTGCATAGCCGAGAGGACGCTGCTCACATCGCGAAACAAACCCAACTGCTTCAGAGTGGTCCCACACAAGAATCAGGTTGGCGCAATAGCAATCTCCAACCAGTTGTTGTAGAAGTAGGCGTTGGACTGGTCCGAGACTTCCTCGGAACTCATGGGTAAGCGAGCATCAAGACGAGCAAACCGTTGGCCTTCATCACGCGGCCATGGGTTGTACTCGGCTCCCGAGGAAGAAGATTCTCTCTTCGCTTTTGCGGATCTGGGTGGCTTGCCAAAAGAGGTTTTAGGACTTGTCATCCTTTTTACTCAAAATGGTGCAAGTTAAAAAGGGGGTTTTCGAAGTGTTACCTTGCTCGCCGTAAAGAACGAAGTGAATATTCGGAAAGAGGATGAAAAATCTTTCGATTTCAAGCCAAAAATCTCTCAAATCGGTTAAGATTTCGAGAAGTTGTGCTTTGAAGAAAAGCATGAAAACCGTTTCAATGGAGAGTAGGAAAAAGGAAGAAGATGAAGATGAAAGGAAAGAGAGAGATTTTTCCTAGGAAATTGGAAAAGTCCCTTTTTGCCTTATTTCGCGGGCTCACTCGCGTCTCTCTATTGGACTAACCTCTTGATGGGCCTTAATTCAAAATTCGAATTTTCGCCCGAGGGAGCAGGTGCTTTGTTTTAGAGTAGGTGCTCCTATTTTTGTAAGAGGTGCTCCCTTACTTTGGAACTTCTGATTTATGTCTCCTTTGAGTTCACCTATTTTTTTTTTTTTTAAACAAAAACAACTAAAACCAAAAGATAGAAATAAAAAAAAATCAAAATCAAAGAGTTAGTACACTTACCAGTGGGATGCCTCCCACCAAACGCTTGGTTAAACTCACTAGCTTGACTTCTTTAGCCATTTTAGGCTTGAGATGTATCGCCTAAGGGGATAAATCCACCTTCGGCTTGGTATGTGTCGGCAAGATATGGCTTGAGTCACTGGCCATTGACCACAAATTCATTGCCTTTGGTGTCCAGCAACACCACGACTCCATAGGAGCGGACCTCTTTAATGATAAAGGGTCCGGACCACCTTGATATTAACTTTCCTGGGAAAAGTTTAAGTCTATAATTGAAAAGGAGTACATGGTCGTTTGGCTGAAAGTTTTTGGTAAATATCCTTTTGTCATGATACACCTTAGTCCTTTCTTTGTAGATTTTAGAACTCTCATAGGCCAGGTGCCTAATTTCCTCCAACTCGTTGAGGTGCATAGATTCCCTCTCAAAGGCTGATTTGACATCATAGTTCATCATCTTGACAGCCTATAATGCCTTGTATTCAAGCTCCACAGGGAGATGACAAGACTTCCCATCCACCAAGTGGAAAGGCGTTGTCCCCGTCTTATACGCAGTTCGATAGGCCCAAAGAGCGTCATCTAACTTGGTAGCCCAATCCTTTTTAGTGGTTCCCACGGTCTTTTGCAAAATACTCTTGATTTCCCTGTTGGAAACCTCAACCTGAACACTAGTTTGTGGATGATATGGTGTTGCTACCTTGTGCTTCATACCATTCTTTCTCAATAGGCCCTCAAAGACCTTGTTGATGAAGTGAGTGCCTCCATCGCTTATGACAACTCGTGGCACTCCAAACCTGGGGAATATCAAGGACTTAAACATCTTCACCACTACCTTGGCATCATTCGTTGGTGAAGCAATGGCTTCCACCCACTAAGACACATAATCAACAGCCACCAAGATGTATTGGTTTCCATAAGAAGATGAAAAAGGTCCCAAGAAATCGATTCCCCACACATCAAACACTTCAACTTCCAGAATGAAGTGTTGAGGCATCTCATTTCTCCGAGAGATGTTTACTTGCCTTTGGCATGTACCGCACTTTGAAATGAAAGCATGTGCATCCTTAAACATTGTCGGCCACCAAAACCCAGCTTGCAGCACTTTAGACACTGTCTTGAATGTTGCAAAGTGACCAGCATAGTTCGAACTATGGCAATGGAACAGAATCCCAGGAATCTCTTCATCAGGCACACATCGCCTAAAGATACCATCTGAGCATTGCTTGTAGAGGTATGGCTCATCCCAAAATTACCTTCTTATGTCTCTTACGAACTTGCTCTTCTTATCACCCACAAAATCAGATGGTTCCGGTTCAGCAGCTAAGTAGTTTGCTATCTCCCTAAACCACAGAAAATTCAGAACAGTTGTCTTAGAGGTAACACCACAAAACTTCTAGGGAGCAGGTGCTCTGAATTTTAGAGCAGGTTCTCTTGTCTGGACTGGGTGCTCCAGCACACATGTAACCGCATCGACGTGTTCATCAGGAAGTGTGTCATCAAGAGGTACCTCATCATCAATTTTCATACGAGATAGATGATCAGGAACCCCATTATCGCTCCCCTTCTTGTCAACAATCTGCAAATCAATCTCCTAGAATAAAAGGATCCACCTCAACAGCCTCGGTTTTGCATCCTTTTTATTGAGCAGGTACTTTAGAGCAGCGTTGTCGGTGTGTACAATCACCTTGGAACCAACAAGGTATAATATGAACTTCTCAAAAGCGAATACCACTGCCAGCAGCTCTTTCTTGGTTGTAGCATATTTTTACTGAGCCTCATCCAAGGTACGGTTGGTGTAGTAAATCACATGGAGCTTTTTGTCCTTCCTCTGACCCAAAACTCTACCTAGAACATAGTCACTCGCATCTATCATCACTTCAAATGGCAGGTCCCAATCAGGTGGTTGAACGATGGGCGCGCTTATCAAGGCTCCTTTTATGGTGTGAAAAGCCTCTAGACAAGCCCCATTGAAGTCATACTTAATCTCCTTGCACAATAGCTGAGTTAGCGGTCTTGCTATTTGGAGTAGTCCTTGATGAACCTCTTCTAGAAACCAGCATGACCCAAAAAACTCCTTATGCCCTTGACTGAATCTGGTGGCTGAAGACTCATCATGACCTCCACCTTTGCTTTGTCAACCTCAATACCATTCTTTGATATCCGATGACCCAATACAATGCCATCTCGAACCATGAAGTGGCATTTTTCCCAGTTCAGCACGAGATGCTTCTCCTGACATCACTGTAACTCCCTGCACAAATTCGACAAACACATAGAGAAAAAGCTTCCATAGACAGAGAAATCGTCCTTGAAAACTTCCATTATATCCTCAATAGGGTCAGTAAAAATTGACATCATACACCTTTGGAATGTCGTTGGGGCGTTACACAAACAAAATGGCATTCTGCGATATGCAAAAGTACCATAAGGACATGTAAATGTCGTCTTGATCGTCTGGATGGATAGGAATCTGGAAAAAACCTGAGTAACCATCTAAGAAACAGTAGTATGGATGGTTAGCCAATCTCTCAAGCATTTGATCAATAAAGGGCAAAGGAAAGTGATCCTTTTGGCAGCATTCAATTTTCTGTAATCAATACACATCCTATGACCAGTTACTGTTCTAGTTGGTATCAACTCATTCTTTTCATTTGTTATCACAGTAATTCCACCTTTCTTAGGTACCACATGAACTGGACTAACCCAATTACTATCTGAGATTGCATTGATCCACCAGCTTCTAGAAGTTTCATTATCTCCTTTTTACAACATCTTTTAGATTAGGGTTCAACCTCTTTTGATGTTCTATAGAATTCCTTGATTCATTTTCTAGATGTATTCTATGCATGCAAAGATCATGTGAAATTCCAGGAATATCATCTAGTGAATATCCTCCTTTTTATCCTTCCTAAGTTCACATAAAAGCAAGGCGGTTTCTACATTGTTCAAATCAGCATTTATGATCACAGGGTAAATATAATTAGGACCTAGAAATGCGTACCTTAGCCCAGCTGGTAGGATTTTGAGTTCGAGCTTAGGAGCTCTTAATTCGCTCCAAGTACCATCAACAGAGTTTTGAGGAGCAGGTTCTTTTTCTGGAGAAGGTGCTCCATCAGCATCTTCTGTTTCGAGGTTCAAGAACCCAGTTGATTTTTCCATCGCTTGGCTCGAATCCAGCATCATTGCAAACCCAACTGTGTCCTCACTCAAGTACCCATGCTCACCCTCAGCCTTTGTCTAAGCTACATCCAACGCATCATCAGCCAAAATCTCCTCAATCTCTCCCTTAGAAACTTCCAGATTATCTTCTATGGCGAAAGTTTGCCCATCAATGGTTGGCTTTTTGAGCATTCTATCCATCTCAAATTCCATGATAATGTCCCCCAGGTGGAGACCGATTGTACCATTCCTCACATTAATAATCGCACCAGCTGTGCGCAAGAACGGACATCCCAAAATCAAGGGATCCTTAGGAATTAAATCAAGTTCCATCACGACAAAATCAGCTGGAATTAAAGTATTGCCAATTCTAACATGCAAATCCTCAAGAATCCCCACGGGTAACTTTACTGACCTGTCAGCAAACACCAATGAAATTCTTGTCTGCTTGAACTTTGTGTACCCAAGTTTCCTAGCAATCTAATACGGCATGAGGTTCACACTTGAACCCAAATCGCATAGAGAACAAGCGAATCGCTTAGGACCAATCTGCACGGATTGAACAAACTTTTCTGGGTCCTCTTGCTTCTTAGGCATCTTATTTTGTAGCACAGCACTATAGTTCTTAGATACCATCATAACACTCTAATCTGAAGAAACATTTCCTATAACCAGACCCTTAACATACTTTTTCATAGCTGGCATCATCTGAATTGCATCTGCCAAAGGGAGCTTAACAGTCAAATCCTTCAACATCTCTTTACACTTTGCCTCTTCCAAATTCTTTTGAGATTTCCTTGGAGGGATTGGGTAAGAAACTGGCGGTTTATAGACACGAGAATAAATCTTATCAGTAAGCTCATTCGGTTGAAGTACCTTAGAAGTCGGTTCAACAACTTCTTCATTTTTTTCCTCGTCTGGAGCAGGTGCTCTGTTTTTTTAAAGGTGGTGCTCCATTTAAGAGCGCGTACTCTGCAGAACTTCCTGGGCAACTTTCAGCGTTTGCCCTGAAAACCTATGGTAAAACCCTTCCACTCCTTAGCTCAACTGCATTCACAAACTCTCTGGAGTTTGCATCTGGTTTACCTGGCAGTACTCCTTGTGGCCTCTTGTTTGCCTTAGCAGTTTCAGCAACCTAAGTATCAAGCTTCTTCACATGATTGCAAACAGCTTCAAGTCTACCATTGAGATCCGAGTACATGGCGTCTACCTTTGTGTTGATTTCAGTGGCAGATTTCTGTTGATTAGCCATCAGCTCCTGCATCATACCCTTCAGTTCATCCTGAGAAGTACTTCTAGAGCTCGCTGGAGCCTGAAAGTTAGTAAACTGTGGTTTCTATTAAACTCCCCCTTGAAACTGATTCTGACTTTGGTAAGGTAGGAACGTTTTGCCTTGGAAACCCTGAGGAAAACTCTTCAGAAAACCTTGATCTTGAGGTTTTTGGTTTTGGAGACTAGTTTGTTGCGGATAGACCTGGTCCTGCGGGTTCTCAACGTTTGTACTCCTATAGAAGAAGTTTGGGTGACTCCTATAGTTCTGGTTGAACCCACGGTTTCGCACAAACCCTTGAGCATTCACATAGCTGACCTCTTGTTGATCACAATCTCCTTCTTCACCCATCTCCTCAGAAAGTGGTTCACCATTCTCATCAACAAAATGAACAGTCCTTTGGTTCTTTTTGAGCAACAAGTTAACCTGAGCTGTAAGGTCATCGATCTTTTGAGAATCCATACCACTAGTTTTCTTGGTTATATCATACTTTTGAGACTTGCTGTTAGAACTTGCAGCCAAGTTTTCAATAAGCTTGTAAAGCACCTTCTTTGGTCTTAGTCATAAAATCACCATCACTCGCAGCATTCAAAGCATTCCTGTAATCCCAATCAACACCATCATAGAAGATACCCAACAAGTTCTCATCGGTAAACCCATGGTGTGGACACTCTCTCCTGTATTCTTAGAATCGTTCCCATGCCTCACAAAAGGACTCTCCTGAATGTTGTTGAAACGTGGAGATCTTGTTCTTTAAGCTCGCGGTCTTGGTTTTGGTGTAGAAGTGGTCCAAGAACGCTGCTCTACATTGTGTCTAATTCGTGATGGATCCAGCGGGTAGAGACTTGAGCCATTGAGAAGCTTTTTCCGCAAGTGAGAAAGGGAAAAGCTTACACTTTAAGAAGTCTGGGTTCATCCCACTAAAACTCGTTGTGGAGCAGATCTCCTCAAAGTTCTCTATATGGTCCATTGGAATCTCTGCGGGAAGTCCATGGAACAAGTGCTGCTTGACCAGCGATATCATCTGAGGCTTTATCTCATAGTCTTGCCTCTCAAAAGCAGGTGAAACAATAGCAGCTCTATTCCTATAGAAGGCATGAGGAGTGTCTATATCCCCAATAGCACGATGATGTTCACGTGCACGTTGTTGTTGTTGTTCGCGCGCATGTTGCTGCTGCATCTAAGCCATCTGCTCTTGCAACCTTTGCAGCTCAACCGCCATATCATTATTGCCCTATTCGCCCATGTCGACAAGATTAGACCTGGTTCGTCTGTTGACTTGTTCAAGTCTTGCAAGTTCCGTGTTACTCAAGGTTACAAGGGTATTTGACGATTTCTCCTTGTTGACCTTGAGTTCATGCACCTCAAACTCATGCAAGAGAAGAAAAAGAACAAGTCAGTACTTAGTCTGAAAACGTATATTAAAACTAGAGGTATCGAGTTGGTCCCCGTCGCAACGGTGCCAATTGATAAAACAATGGAAAGCGTCAATTAATAAAAAGCGTTTTTCCTCTACTATGAATTTTAAACCTCAGAAACTCGATGTAGAATAGTGAGGTTCGATCCAAGGGAGTAGCAATACACTCTAATTTTTTGAGATACAAATTCAGCTAAGCGATCAAGTTGGTTTTAAGTGTCAGTTGTCACAAATAGCAAGAAAATTAAGTAAAATTGTTTAAACTAATATTAATAAAAATGTTAGGCTAAGGGAGAATATCTAGGGATTAGATCATCTAGAACCAAGCAATTATTCAGGACAACAATTCAGAACCAATTTAGAACTCAACCATAGAAATAAGAGGATGTACTGTCGTGGCATCAACCACTTTATCAATCAATCTAACACCCTAAACTGTCGTTTGAGTTTACAAAGAATGATAAGCATTATAGAGGATGAGATCAATTTGTTCACAACTTTCCTTAGCATAAACTGTCGTTGGCTAAGGACAAATCGCCCATCTATGTTCTTTCAAGCAATTCACAACACTTTTGATGAGTAAATTAAACCTAAAATTAGAGGCTAGGTGATCAAGCTAGTGTAGGCATTTAGAACAACAATAGATGAAGATATCAATATATATAGAATCATATTTATGCTTAGTTCATGAATCCCTAATCCCTTCGAACCCCTTAACCTAACTAGAAAAACAACTCAGACATGACAGATCGAACAACAGCAAGAGAGATAAGATAATTCATAGATAAAATAATGAAAGAGATAAAGAGTTTAGAAATCTTCTCCAAAGGGTGGAAGACAATCTTCAAATCTTACAAAAACTCAAAACAATGTATCTCAAATTCTCTCTTGAATTCTCTTTGTCACTCTTAGAAAAAGAGTTCGATGATCATCTATATAAGAGGTCTGGGGCGGCTAGGATTAATTAGGGAAAACTAAAACACCCCAACCCAGATTTCCTTTCCGCGGTGAGGTTTCAGATCGGTTTGTCTCAGCCAGACTTTGCCATTTACCAAATTAACCTCGTGGATTTTTCAACATTTTCCTTTACTTAGCCATTTTAACATATATTCGATCTAGACAATACTTTCAAGCATAAATATCCATACTTAGATTAAATCGTGAGGTTCAATTACAATGATCAGTTTGCTACATAAGCTATTACATCATAATTGACCTATCTACCCGATTCAATCCACCATCCTTCCTTTTCCAGCCTTAGTCTCCGCGGATCCCACATTCGTATTCCAATCACGGGAAATCTCTTTACCTGCATCCACAAGGGAGGCGTAAGCAACAAAATTGCTTAGTGGAGCGGTCGTCCCGTCCACTTAGCCACATAATAGATATCACAATCAAACATTCAATATTATCAGTCAATCATGCTCATCGCATCAGTCACTTGTCAGCCCGATTAGCCCAAGTCACACAAAGCAGTCGCCTCGCAACCAGACAAGCCTTAGCGAGCATCGCTGCCCCTAAGCGTGTTGTCTGATCTAGACTCTTGATGAAGGGGATCAATCGTCACGATTAAGCCAGAAACAGATAAACAAAGAGTCGGGAATCACCCTAACAAACAAGACTCAATGAATCTATGCAGGAAATGACTCTAGACTTAGGCTCACAGTCACGCACTCACCTTAGTCTCTTTGGTTCGATGATTGCTTGTCCCATTCCAGTTCTGACACCTCTTGTCGCGATGATCTCATGAACACGAAGTCCTACCGATCACACAGTTTCATGAGACACGATCGCCGTCACACCTAGTCGCGATCAAAGTAACCCACACTCGAGTCTTTCACAAATTCTCTCGAGTAATCTCTCTTTTCTCTCAATGAAACTCTCTGAAAATCGATCTAAGTTTTCTCTTTTCTTTCTCCGCGTAAAATCAAAGGCAATGGGTAAGTTAGCCTTGATAAACCGCCTGAGAAACTACCCAGTAACCGTTCCCGCATAATTCCGTGTCAAACTGCCCAGAAATAATCGTTTCCGCGTGTTTCATTAAAACTCACGTGTCACGACACGCGATACAAGCCTGTAACCATTTTGTCTGAAACAGACCGCGGTAACCGTCCTGTCCGAATCTGACCACGGTAACCATCCTGTCTGAAATCAGACCGCGACTCCAAAAAATTCGCTCAGCTCGGATTCAACTGCCCAACTCAGTTTAACCTTGACTTTTCATCCCTCGTTGACCCAATTGCCCCTCTTGTCTCAGATACAACTCGATCACTTCGAGCATTTCATTCTGCGGTGGTCAATCCGCAGAACACGGGTGTTACAATTCTCCCCCACTAGCTTGAGATTCGTCCTCGAATCTCCTTTTCTTTACCCGCGTCTTCCTTAAGTTTATCAAACCACTTACGGAACTCAGCTTTCATTCTTTCTTCTGGTTCCCAAGTTATCTCTTCATCCCCATCATAATCCCAAACGACTTGGATCATTTGTACTTTCTTTCTTTCCACCGACTTCACTTTCCTATCCAAGATCCGAACGGTTCTTGCTTCGATAGTTAAGTTTTCACGTAGATCCGAAGGTGGTTCAGTCATCACGTTTTCACCATTCTTTATACATTTCGTTAGCAAGGAAACGTGATACACTTTGTGAAAGGCTTTCATCTTCGGTGGCAATTCCAACTCGTAGGCAACCGGACCAAATCGTTCCACAATTCTAAACGGTCCCATATACCTTGGGCTCAACTTAGCATTCTTCGTTGCTCGTTTTTTACCCTTATACCCTTACCCTTCACCAACTTCAAATTCCAACACTTTGCGACGCTTATCTGCATCACTTTTCTATCTATCTTGAGCTTCTTTCATCTTAAGCTTTAGGAACCTAATCCTTACCGTGGTTTCTTCCACAAAATCTCGGCCAAAGACACTCTGCTCCCCCACTTGAGTCTAACACAACGGAGTCTTACACGGTTGTTCGTAAAAAGCCTCATAAGGCGACATTCCAATACTAGCGTGATAGCTATTATTGTATGAGAATTCCACCAAGTGCAGATACTGCTGCCATTCTTCACCCCAATCCAGAACACACGCTCGCAACAAGTCCTCAAGTGTTCGGATTGTCCTCTTCGACTGTCCATCAGTTTGCGGATGGTTGGCAGTACTAATATGGACCTTAGTCACCATCGATTTCTGCATCGTCCTCCAAAAGACTGAGTTAAATCTCGATTCCCGGTCGGACACAATATTCACCGTCACTCCATGTAACTTCACGATTTCTTTAACATAAAGTTTAGCCAACACTGCCGCATTGTCCTTCTTGTTGATCGGCACAATGTGTGCAGACTTAGTCAACCTGTCCACGATCACCCAGACCACGTCCTTGTGATCCACACACGGCAACCCTGTCACGAAATCCATCGTGATCATGTCCCATTTCTATTCTGGAATTGGCAGACTCTGTACAGCCCACTCGGAAATTGATGTTCCGCCTTAACCATCTGACATATAGGGTATTCAGCTACCCACTTAGCTACATCTCGCTTCACTCCAACCCAATGATATTACCGCTTCAAGTCTCGGTACATCTTAGTGGATCCGGGATGAATTGAGAGCTTGGACTGATGTCCTTCCCTGAGAATTTCTTCCCGCAGTTCCTTGTCATTCGAAACGCACACACGCCCATTCACTACGATTGTTCCGTTCCTCGAAATCTTATATTCGGCCTGATCATTCTCTGCCGCTTTCTTCAGATTCTCATCCGACCCTTGAGCCAACCGAAACCTTGTCAGCAAGCCGGCCTGATTCGCAGCTCCGAGACCCAACGGTTACACTCCGTCGCTCAAAGCATTCAATCGCAAAGTTCCAATCATATGGACCAGCCCTTCCATGTCTTTCTCAGAATCCACCGCAACCCTCTTACGGCTTAAGGCATCCGCCACCAAGTTAGCCTTTCCCGGATGGTAAGCTATATCTAAATCATAGCCGGCAACCATTTCCTTCCATCTTCTTTGTCTTTTATTCAATTCCAGTTGGGTGAAGAGGTACTTCAAACTCTTATGATCCGTGAATACTTTGACCTTTGCTCCGTAAAGATAGGATCTCCAGATCTTAAGCGCGAAAACCACCGCACCCATCTCCAGGTCATGAGTCGGATAGTTTCCTTCATGCTTCCTTAACTGCCGTGAAGCATATGCGATCACTTTTCCCTCTTGCATCAAAACGCACCCAAGTCCCACTCGCGATGCATCAGTATAGACCACATAAGGCACGTTGGCCTTAGGCAGTGCCAACACCGAAGTACTCGTAAGCATTGCCTTTAGCTAACAGAAACTCGTCTCATAGTCTGTTGACCAAACAAACTGAACATCCTTTCCCGTCCGAGACCACATGGCCTAAAAATTCGATTTCCCTTTGCCAGAAGCTACACTTGCTAAGCTTGGCAAACAACTGATATTCCGTTAGCCGATTCATCACGGTCCTCAAATGAGCTTCATGCTCTTCCTTATTCCTCAAGTAAACCAGGATGTCATCTATGAAGATGATCACGAATTCATCCAAGCAATCTTTGAACACGTTGTTCATCAGTTTCATTAATGCCGCTGGCGCATTCTACAAACTCATAGTGCCCATATGTAGTTCGGAAAGCGGTCTTCCGAACATCCGACTCGTCTATCGGGATCTGATGATAACCCGACGCCAAGTCGATCTTTGAGAACCAAGTAGCACCTCAGAGTTGATCCAGCAACTCATCAATCCTTGGAAGAGGGTACTTGTTCTTTACCGTCACTCTGTTCAATCCGCAGTAATCGATACACAATCAAAAACTACCGTTCTTCTTCTTAACAAACAGTACCAGCGCACCCCACGGTGAACTGTTTGGTCTCACAAAACCCTTTTCCATCAAATCACTTAACTGTTTCTTCAGCTCGGCCATCTCTGCCGGAGCCATTTGGTAGGGAGCCTTAGATATCGGAGCCGTTCTAGGCTCGAGCTCGATCGTAAATGGATCAGAACGAGCTGGTGGTAAGCTAGTTAACGCTTGGAACACATCTTCAAAGTCCTTCACCACCGGGATATCTTTAAGGTCTGCGTTTGGCCTAACATCCACCGTACTGATCGCGGCCAGGTATGCTTCACAATCCTTCTCTAACATCTGTTCTGCTTGGATTGCCGATACAATCAAGCTACCATGCGTCAGTCTCACACCTTGATACTCTAGTTTTCCCTTATCAGTCTCGAATCAGACTCATCCCCGGTGACAGTCCAGATGTGCCTTGTATTTCCCGAGCCAATCCATGCCCATTATCACATCATAATATTTCACTTGACAAATCCTCAAGTCAGCTGGCATGTTCACCTCACCAATCATCACATAGATGTTTCGGACCATTCCAAGGGTAAATATGACTTGGCCCACAGCTGCTGGGACTAACCCAAAGTTATCACCTGGTTCCCTTAGGAACTCACCATTCCCAATCATTGCCGGTTTCAAAAAACAGTGAGAAGCACCGGAATCAAACAGAACATGGGTTGCCACACCACCCATGATCAAGGTCCCTACAACATTCATTCCGAATGCTAAGAACCCTAAGCTAGCACACAACAAGCAATTCATTTCACCAAGGAAAATAATTAACAAGGTAAGTTTTAAGGCTTACCAGTGATCGAACGAGATGTACTTGGGTCCATGGTCTCGTTAGCTATAGTGAACACTCACGACATAATGGCTTGCCTTTTCGCAGGCTGAAACGGTCCATCACTTGCCCGCTTCCCCGCTTGCTGCGCAAGTTTCGGACACTAATTCTTGAAGTGCCGAGCTTCACCGCAGTTTTAGCACAACCGTTCCCCAACACCCTTGTCTGGATTCTTGGCCCTCTGGTTTTCCTCAGGGCAATCATGGACCTTGTGATTCAGGCTACCGCAATGGTGACACGCACCAGAAGCAGATCGACACGCTCCAACATGCATTTTTCCTCAAGTCGAACATACATTGCGACTCACAGATGACTTGTCCGAAGGGGCGTTTTTGACCCACTTCTTGTTTTTCCCAGCAACATTTCTGGACTGGACTTGTAGTCCATCACCCATCAAGTTAGCTTCCTCAAGCATTCCAGCTTCCTGTTGAGCTGCTTTCTCAACCACCTTAGTGACAGTAGTGATATATCATGGTTTTTACCCATTTTCGACCATGATGTAAGTCATTTTTGTAGAGTCTTTTTGGTATTTTCGAGTCCTTTTAGAGTCTTTGCAGGACAATGGATGATTGGAGCTTAATGGAAGCTTTTCTAAATTTTGGAGCATTGGGGAAAGAAGAGCTGAAATGATGAAGTCGAAGTCGATTTTATACGACCATGTCGATCGACATGGACCTGTATGTCGATCGACATGGACCTGTATGTCGATCGACATGGTCATATGTGACGAGAAGAGAAGTATTTTCCTTTTAAGCCCACGAAGCCCAATCCGAATTCTGAACAATATTTATAGTTTGTACTTAGAGTTTTAAGATTTTGATCCAGTTTTTAACTTTAGAACGGAAGAGAGGAGATTTGAGGAGCTGAGGAGATTTCATACGTCCAGACTCTGTCAATTTGAACTCTCTGTATCTTTTATCTTATCTCTTTTATGCAAACTATTTATTCATTGATTATGTTTACATCGTCCATGTCTGAGTAGTCTGTTTGTTAGGTTTAGGGTAGTTCTAGGGTTTGATGAGAAATTGAATGGATTAAAACCCTGTTAGGATTTATCTCTAAGTTCTTCATCTAGATTGGTATAACTCTGATTTTAGGATTGATCAACTAAAATTAGATATCATAGGTTGTTTAATAGATGCGAAAGTATTATTGATAACCTGAAATAATCTTAGATGAGCAAAATTACTTATTCGCAAAGAAATTTGGTTTAGGAATTTTGTGAGCAATTAAACTTGAACTATAAAGCTTGATTTAATTCTCTAGGTTCGCAAAGAAATTTGGGATTTAGGAATCTAATCATAGATAGTCTCTGTAACGAAAGTTGATTGATTTTACATTCGTGTTTATGTTCTAGAACCATTCTTAATAAAATCCTAACCGTTTTCGTCTCTGTGTCGATCGACACATACATTTGTGTCGATCTACACGACCATATTTCAAGTCATCCCTGCGTATTACCCTTGGCCTAACTCTTTGTCTAATTGATTTCAAGAACTTTATCATCATTCACTGTTTACTTTGCTGTCTATTTTACATTAATGCATTTTTGCTTAGCATAATTTGAACTCACGAATTGGTTGTGTTATTCGATTCCCTGTGGATTCGATCCCTAAGTACTACATCGATCTCTTAATTTGAGAGAGTAGCTCAGGGTAAATTTGAGCATATCAAATTTTGGCGCCGTTGCCGGGGAACTCGATCTAACCAATCGATTTGTGTTATTAGAACTTTGTCTAAGTTTTTATTTTTGTTTACTTTACTTACTTTTTCTTTTCTTTTTGTTTTGTGTGTTTCAGGTTTATGCATCAGCGCGTTACCAGAAGCAACCAGAACAAAGAGCTACTTGATCTCAATCCTGAGATTTTGAGGTTAGAACGAGCCAACAGAGCAGCGACAAGGACAGCCAATATGAATCCAATGATCCTTATCAGAGGTGACGATGGTTTTCTTCAGGACTCTGAGGGTCGTAGACGTAATGCTCAGGGTCAGAGGTTGGATGAGAATGGGGCTGTAATTTTGGAGGAGCAGCATGCTGTACAGCGTCATGAGCCAGCTGGGCGTGGGCGCACTCTAGGAGAGTACAACAGGCCAGACGAATTCTATGCCAACAGGGTAGCGATTCGTCCTCCAGCTTTCCAGAGGAACGACTTCGAGCTTAAACCCGCCTATTTCTCTCTTGTGGCTCAACACCCATTCCATGGCTTATCTTCTGAACACCCCATGGATCACCTTGAGAGGTTTGAGGATTTGGCGTCTAGCATCAAGGCCAATGGAGTATCCAGTGATTACCTCTACTGCAAGCTCTTCCCTTACTCTCTTGGTGGAGAAGCTGCTTACTGGCTGAAGCAGCTAGAGCCTGGATCGCTAACTACTTGGGAGGACACCAAGAACGCCTTCCACAACAATTTCTTTGATGAGGCTAGGTCCGAGGACCTGAGGACTAAGATTTCCACCTTCAAGCAAGGTCCTACTGAAGCATTCAAGGCTTCCTGGGGGAGGTTCAAGAACTACCAGAGAGTCTGCCCTCACCATGGTTTCAGTGATGTTCAACTGTTGGACATTTTCTTCAAAGGGATTGACTGGAGGAATCAGATGGCCCTCGATTCAGCTAGCAACGGGAACTTCAATACCCGATATCCGGAAGATGCTCTGATTCTCATCGACAATTTGGCTTCCAGCAACAGTTCCAAAAATGCAGATTTTGAAAGGAAGAAGCTAGGTGGAAACATGGATGGAAGCCAAATCGTAGAGGTTAAGGCTAAGCTGGATACTGTACACAACCTTCTGGTAGGAAAGAAGACGATTCAGTTTGCTCAGGAGGTAGAAACCTTCATACCCGAGTCCGTGTCGATCGACACGGGAGGCATGTGTCGATCGACACAGGATGAAGAGGAAGATGTCAACTATGTCAGCGGAACTGGGTTTCAGAATCAGAGGTTTGGCAATCAGCAGGGTAACAGAAACTTCAGTGGGAATAACCAAAGGACTGCATTCACTTGGAATCCAAGCTCACCCACCTATTCTCCTAAGCCGCAGTTTCAGAAGACTGAGTATCAGAAGCCTTTTCAGAACACTTACACTAGGAATTACGGTTCCTCTTCCTATCAGGCACCTCCTCCTCAGACAGCAGAGAGCAGTGAGATGAAATCCATGCTAGAGCAGATCTTGGAAGGGCAACAGAAGATGACTGTGAACTTCAACGGGAAAATGGATGCAATGTATCAGGATCTGAATGGGAAATTCGAGGCTCTGAATACCCATGTCAAGAAGTTGGATACTCAGTTTTCTGAGACTGCAGAGAACTCGAGGAGGCAAGAGGGGTTTCTTCCATCTAGGACGGATGCGAATCCAAAGCATAGTGTTGCTGCTATCACCACAAGGAGTGGTAAGATGCTTGGAGAACCAGCAGTGAAGAAGGGACTCCAGCCAGAGCAACTAGGCGAGCTCATTGAGATTTACGAGGAAGAGACTTCCGCTGGAAACCCTGTGTCGATCGACAAGGAAGGTTCATATCGATCGACATGGATTGAAAAATCGGATTCTGGGAAACACGCTACAGGTAATGTCGATCGACAAGAACCCCATGTCGATCGACATGATGCTCAGACGATCCCAAGTTTGTCGAAACGTGCTGCTAAAGCTGAGGAGAGAGTATATGTGCCTAAGATACCTTATCCTCGAAGCCAAAAGAGATCTAAACAGGAGCTAGAGGATGCTCGATGCAAGGCTGTAATGGATAAGCTGGTTGTGGAGCTTCCTCTAATTGATGCCATCCGGACTAGTCCAGTAATCCGACGCTACGTGAAGAGGATGGTCACAAAGAACCTAGGTCTTGAGGAAGAGGTGACTATGATTTCTGAGCAGGTCAGTGCAGTGATTCAGAACAGAGTTCCAGAAAAACTGACAGATCCGGGAAGTTTTGTGTTGGACTGTTTGATCTTCAAGGATAGATTTCCGCGAACTCTTTGTGATTTAGGCTCTGGTGTCAACCTGATGCCACGCTCTGTTGCTATTGGTCTAGGAATGACCGATTTCCAGCCTACTAGGATATCTCTTATCCTAGCTGATCGATCTGTTAGAATTCCAGAGGGTGTTCTAGAGGATGTCCCAATCAGGGTTGGAGACTGTTTGATTCCTACAGACTTTGTTGTTCTACAATACAACGAGGAGCCCAAAGACCCCCTTATTTTGGGTAGACCATTTTTAGCTACAGCGGGTGCAATGATCGATTGCAAAGGAGGTAGCATTACCTTGAGTGTGGGAGATTTGGAGATGAAATTCGAGATGGATAGGCTGATGAAGAGACCCACCATAGATGGCCAAACATTCTATGTCGACACGCTCACAGACATTTCCCAGGAAGTCTTCAATGAGACGCATCCCATTGATCCCTTTGAAAGGACTTTGGTTAACTCTGTGACCGTGGAGAGCCAGATTGATGAAGTTGCTAAAGGGTATGCTAAGCTGATGGATGTTGGGAGAAAAGTGAGGCAGTTGGCTAGTAATGTCGAGTTGGTCGGATCCCTGAAAACCCATGTCGATCGACATGAGGTCTGTGTCGATCGACACGGGTCCGCAGACAGTGATTGGAGTGAACAAAAAGCTCCAACAATCGAACTCAAACCACTTTCAGCCTGGCTAAGGTATGCTTTTCTTGGTCCTAATTCAACATACCCAGTCATTGTTAATGCTTCCTTAAACAATGCAGAGCTCACCCTTTTGCTAAGCAAGCTGCGCAAGTTTCGCAAAGCTCTTGGCTATTCACTTGATGATATTTCAGGGATTTCTCCAGACTTGTGTATGCACAGGATCCACTTAGAGGATGACACCAAGTCGTCAATTGAGCATCAGAGGAGGCTAAATCCGAATTTACAAGAAGTCGTCAAGAAAGAGATTCTGAAACTTCTAGAGGCTGGAATCATCTATCCCATTTCAGACAGTGTCTGGATCAGCCCAGTTCACGTGGTACCAAAGAAGGGAGGTGTCACAGTGGTAAAGAACGAGAGGAATGAGCTGATTCCTACGAGGACGGTGACTGGACACAGGATGTGTATGGACTACCGGAAGCTAAACGCGGCTACCAGGAAAGATCACTTCCCCTTGCCTTTCATTGACCAGATGTTGGAGCGACTGGCGAATCACCCCTATTACTGCTTTCTCGATGGCTACTCCGGTTTCTTCCAGATCCCCATTCATCCAGAGGACCAGGAGAAGACCACATTTACTTGTCCTTATGGCACTTTTGCATACCGCAGAATGCCCTTTGGACTATGTAATGCCCCAGCGACCTTCCAGAGATGCATGATGTCGATCTTCACAGACATGATTGAGGATTACATGGAGGTCTTCATGGATGACTTCTCGGTCCACGGTTCTTCATTCAAGGACTGTCTCGACAACCTAGAGAAGGTGCTGGCCAGATGTGTGGAGAATCATTTGGTTTTGAATTGGGAGAAATGCCACTTTATGGTGAAAGATGGCATCGTGCTTGGTCATAGGGTTTCAGCTGATGGGATTGAAGTGGACCGTGCTAAGATCGAGGTCATGACAAGTCTGCAACCGCCCATTTCAGTCAAGGAAGTTCGTAGCTTCCTAGGACACGCTGGATTTTACCGGAGATTTATCAAGGATTTCTCCAAAATCGCCCGCCCACTCACCAATTTGCTCTGTAAGGATGTAAAATTTCTTTTTAATACTAACTGTTTAGCTGTTTTTGAACAGATCAAACAGGCTTTGGTGAGTGCTCCAATAGTGCAACCTCCGGACTGGGATTTGCCTTTCGAGGTGATGTGTGATGCCAGTGATTATGCAGTTGGGGCTGTTTTGGGTCAGAAGAAAGACAAGAAGCTACATGGCATCTATTATGCTAGTAGGACACTAGACGAGGCTCAAAAGAACTATGCAACTACGGAAAAGGAACTGCTAGCAGTGATTTTTGCTTTTGAGAAGTTTCGCCCCTACTTGATTGGAGCCAAGGTGATAGTGCACACAGATCATTCAGCACTCAAATACCTGATGCAGAAGAAGGATGCTAAGCCTAGACTGTTGAGATGGATTCTACTTCTCCAGGAGTTCGACATAGAGGTGAAAGACAAGAAAGGAGTTGAGAATGGTGTCGCGGATCATCTTTCGCGAATTCGGATAGAAGACCACGTCCCCATCGATGACTACTTCCCAGAGGAGAGTGTGCATTACATTGAGACTGGTTTGCAAGCAGACACGGTGCTAGATCAAAATGTTTCCGAACTGTCAGATGTCGTATCGATCGACATAAACGAACCATATCGATCGACACGGGACTTAACCGTCACGCCTCAGATTTCAGCAACGGATATGTCGATTGACACGGACATGTGTGTCGACCGACATGACCTCGTATGTTCCGTTTCTGGATCTAGCCGACCGTGGTACGCTGACATTGCAAACTTCCTAGCTGCAGAGGACGTACCTACTGATCTTAAGGGATACGAAAGGAAGAAATTCATGAGGGAACTGAGGAGGTATTATTGGGATGAGCCTTATCTCTACAAGCATTGTTCAGATGAAATCTACAGAAGGTGTATTGCGGGGAGTGAGATACGGGATGTGCTTTACCACTGCCATGGTTCAGAGTATGCTGGGCATTTTGCTACTTTCAAAACGGTCTCAAAGGTTTTACAAGCTGGGTTTTGGTGGCCTACTATGTTCAAGGATGCGCATGTCTTCATTGCGCAGTGCGATACTTGTCAAAGGCGGGGTAAGATTAGCAAGAGGAATGAGATGCCACAAAACTTCATCCTTGAGGTTGAGGTTTTTGATTGCTGGGGCATTGATTTCATGGGCCCGTTCCCGTCATCCTATGGGAACAAGTACATCTTGGTAGCTGTGGATTATGTCTCCAAATGGGTGGAGGCGATTGCTAGTCCTAAGAATGACGCTGCGGTGGTGGTTAAGCTGTTTAAAACCATCATTTTCCCTCGATTTGGAGTTCCCAGAGTTGTCATTAGTGATGGTGGGACACATTTTATTAACAGAGTTTTTGTTAAGCTTTTGCAGAAATACAGAGTGCACCATCGCGTGGCCAGTCCTTATCATCCTCAGACGAGTGGACAAGTGGAGGTGTCCAACAGACAAATCAAGGAAATCTTGGAGAAGACGGTAAATTCCACAAGGAAGGATTGGTCAGCCAAACTGGATGATGCACTTTGGGCTTACAGGACTGCCTACAAGACACCTCTGGGGACTACTCCATTTCATCTGCTTTATGGGAAAGCGTGTCATCTTCCAGTTGAATTGGAACACAGAGCAGCATGGGCAGTTAAGCATTTCAACTTCAACATCAAGCCTGCTGCAGAGAGGCGTCTGATAGAGCTGAATGAACTGGATGAAATAAGACATCATGCTTATGAAAGCTCTAAGTTATACAAGGAGTGCACTAAAGCATGTCATGACAAGAGGATCATCTCCAGGACATTCGAACCAAATGACCAGGTATTGCTTTACAACTCTCGTTTACAGCTTTTTCCTGGTAAATTGCGTTCTCGTTGGTCAGGTCCTTTCACCATCAAGGAAGTCAGACCACATGGAGCTATTGTCCTCGTTAGCAAGGATGGAAAAGAGTTCACTGTTAATGGGCAAAGGGTGAAACACTATTGGGCAGAAGCCGAGATTCCGGAAGGACACATTGTGCCTCTGGATGATGCACCTGTTGCCTGAGTCCTGACACAGTCAAGCTAATGACTGAAAACAAGCGCTTAGTGGGAGGCAACCCACTGGTAAGTGTATATTATTCTAATTTTTAGTTTTCACTAACTTTAGTCTAGAGAAATTATGGATTTTGTGAAGGAATTTTTCGGCAAAACGAAAAGAAGAATGACCATGTCGATCAACACGGACCTGTGTGTCGATCGACACGGACCACAGACAAGCCAGCCCAGCACACGATAACAGGTAAGTTTTCTTCTCCTTCCTCCTCATAAACCCTTCGACGGAATCATATCGCTCGACATCGCTCCTCAAAACATCTATATCTTTTTCAAGTCTTCATCAAATTAAGCGATTTTTGGCTCTAATCTACTCGGTTTTTCATCCTCTTTGTGATTCTACACTCCATTTACTCGATCTACAAAGGTATGACACCCTATTTCTACTTTTTTAGTTCGACATTCATAAGGAAAAAGGGTGATTTCGGGTTGTTTTGGTCCAAATTGGATGATTCGATTGCTTCGGATACACTTTTAGAGTGATTTTGGACCTGCTTCATGCGTTAACTACGTTAATTTTGGTAGGATATGTTCGAATTTGGGAATATTTGAGGTTTTAGGTTGTTAAAGAGGTGAAAACGAAATTGGTTTGTTTTGGGGTTCCTATTGTGTCACATTGGACTCCTATGCCTGCTAGATATTGTGTAGAGGTGTTGTGTTGAATATGGCGAATGGAGACGTTGATTTGCAGCCATCGGAATTGTTTCGTTCTGTGTCAATCGACACAGACGTCCAGAACACCCAACGTGTACTGATTTCAGATTTTTGGTTGTCTGTTTTTGTCTTTGGTTGCTCGCAGATGGCCACACAAGTTACCAAGCGTCAGCGAAAAGACAAGGCTGCTGCATCTGGTTCTAGTGCACAAGCAGAGTCCGTTGCCTCGCGTCATCCATGGCCACGAGCTCAGGGGGAGAAGATCGCCATTCAGAGGCGATGGAGTGAGGTTCCTGCAAAAGTTCTGGTACGCGATGATGTGGTTAACAGAGAAATAACGGAGGACTGGGACGATTATGACTCGCTCCTGTATAACGAGTGGCTCAAGGTGAAACTCTCTCCGACCAGAGTTGCAGATCCAAGAACAGTCAGTGGTTTAGGTCTCAAGGCAGAGCTGTTGCGACTACTGCGGAATGCGGGACTGGGGACCATTGCCTCTCGCAATTACGATATGTACCCTGATTTGGTCCGTCAGTTTTTCGCCTCAGTGCGACTTTGTTCTGTAGACAGCGGTGATGAGGACACTGATGAGGAGTGGCAGCGGTGTTTGAGCTTTAAGATCCGAGGAGTCCGTTACTCGCTCACTCTCGGGGATCTTTGCAGGGTATACGGCTTTGACGAGGATCGAGATTATTATGGACTCCCGGAGAACATCCCGGATATACAGGCCTTTTGGGCGCGATTTGGGACTGGAATATATGCTCCCGCTTCCTCTACGCACACTGATGTGCGGCATCCTGTCATCCACTACCTGCTCCGCCTATTTTCCACCACGATCCTGTATAAGGTGGAGCCCGGGAAGATGCGACTTCAGGAGCTGGTCCTTTTATCATATGCTCTCCGGAAGGATATTCCAGACACGGCTTGGGAAGAGTCACAACCCTTAACCTGAATGGAGCCTCACCCTAACATGGGGGTCGTCTTCGCATATCATTTGATCTCCCTGAAGAACACGCCACTTACTTTGAAGAAGAGCAACAAACCCTTTGCAGCTGGTAGCCTTCTCACTCCTTTATTCACATTTTGTCAAGTTGATACATCCGTTTGCACTGTGGAGACGACGTGGTGTACTGTTGATATCGATTACCTGACGAGAGCCACCTGGCTTAAGCCAGACGAGCACTGGGTCTTCCGTCCCGTTCCTGGAGAGCAACGGATGGTGAAGCTGCCCATTCCTGAGCTGATGAGGATCTCTAAGGACCCCACTTTGCTGGTTTTCGAGCCAGACCCGAGACTTGTACTCCCAGTTGGAGCTGGGCGCAAGCAGATTACTCGGGACACTACTGCAGCTGGTCCCTCAGACACAGGCACCTCCAGTGTTCCATATCGGATTCCTCCACTACCACCATTGCCTGATCGCCCTATGGAGCAGCACGAGTTTCAGAGTTGGGTCGTTCAGAGTTTCCAGACGCTATTGACCGCCATGTCTACCTGGCCTCGCTGTGGATGCATCCGTCCTCGCCAACCTACTCCACGACCTTCATCATCATCTGAGGAGGATGATTAGATCACTTATCCTTTTTCCTGTTTCTCTTTATTTTATTTTATTATCTAACTTTGAGTCTATTTTTCTGTTTTTCTTTGAGTCAGTTTGTTTTATGTTTCTTTAGGATTTCAGAACTGATGAACTAATGCGATTCGCCTATGTTTTCCTCTTAATCACGTCTTTTGAGTTGAGTTTTGCAGAATGATTAGCTTGAAATTTATTTCAACGATGGAAGATGCTGACCAAACTTGCGGAAATATCCAGAGAGACCGTGTCGATCGACATGGACCTGTATGTCGATCGACACGGTTCGACATTTTGTCTCCAATTCCGCACAACTCATGATCCGATTCGAATACCTATATCGATCGACACGGTTTTCCATGTCGATCGACATGGGGAAAACACTTGGTAACATTTCGTCTTCTCTTCTCAAGTTCGTTATCCTTTTGATTCTTTATGCCGAACTCAGCTTGATAACACTGGGGACAGTGTTGTTTAAGTCTGGGGGAGGTAGTTGCTAACTTTGTGTTCGTTTTTGAGAGTCAGTCCAAAACGTTTTTATTGAGTCAAAATAGTCAGTTGGAAACAATGATCCTTCTTTTGGTTTAGTGGATTGTTCTTTTCAGTTGTGTGACCATTTTTCCAGGATTGATTTCAGAATCAGACTAATGGGAAATCCTAAGGCTGACCAGTTAACTAGAGACGTCCGTTACTTCCAACATAATCCGCCAGGTTAGAGCTAATTATACGGTCTCCTCGGTAATTGATTTTCATAAAGCTTGATTCCTCATTCATACCTGAATAGTGCAAATTCTTGTTGAAACTAATGGTACCCCTCTCCCTAATTTATAAAAAAAAATGAAAATGATGAAGAATGGGGTGATATGATAGTTCTTGAGTATCAGATGAGGAAATACAATTCCAGTGAATCAGTACTCAAGAGGTGATCACCCAGAGCTCAAAAGCAGCAGTCTGAGTCCCTTAGAACGGATGTAGAGGACGAGCGATCTCACGACCCTGTCTCCTCACAAGGAACAACAGTAGTGAAAGCACTGCTTTCGAGTTACACCATATTTATTCATTGAAAAAAAAAAATATTTTGAATTAAATAAGTCTGGGGGAGAAAGGGTACCGAAAGTTAAATGGATTCACTAGTCATGGTATAGAATGGGAATGAGTCTAGAAGGCTTTTGGCGTCAAGAACTGGGACGAGACCTTGCAATGATAACTGACGGGTTATGTTGAGTAGTCGTGGATGAATTTAGAAGGCTGCGAATGTCTATGGAGAAGTACATAGTGGTCTGATTTTGAGTTCGTTATGCATTATGTGGATTACTAGTTGGAAGGGTCGGTCTGGTACTCCAAGGGAAGGTGAGTTCCCGTATTTTCAAACCTCTTTTCTATTCTTGAATTTTGCTTGAGGACAAGCAAGGTTTAAGTCTGGGGGAGTTGATATGTCCCATATTTTACCACATTTACCATATATTTTACTATATTTTCTGTTCACTTTAATAAGCTTTTTAGCCAAAAGAGCTAGTTTTCCTCATATTTGTAGTTTTAGAGTCTTAATAGGGAAATCAAGCAAAACGGAGCAAAAAATATCAAAAGAGGTGTAAAACAAGCTACATTACAAAAAGACCAAAAAGGACAAAAAAAGACCAAAATAGGTTGTTTAATAGATGAGAAAGTATTATTGATAACCTGAAATAATCTTAGATGAGCAAAATTACTTATTCGCAAAGAAATTTGGTTTAGGAATTTTGTGAGCAATTAAACTTGAACTATAAAGCTTGATTTAATTCTCTAGGTTCGCAAAGAAATTTGGGATTTAGGAATCTAATCATAGATAGTCTCTGCATTGAAAGTTGATTGATTTTACATTCGTGTTTATGTTCTAGAACCGTTCTTAATAAAATCATTGATAGTCCCTTGGTCGGCAGCCCCACTAGCACCAGAGTTCTCAATAGTTTCCCTCGCATTCTTTCTCGTGCTATGATTTCCTCTAGCCATATACAACGACCAGAACTGGGTAAGTTAGTCCAACACTAACTTAACGTTTCACACAGAACTTGTTTCATAAAGAAACACAGAAACTTGTTTCAGAAAGAAACACAGACTTACCGCGAGACTTCAGGCTTGGAAGGATGGATCTATCCACCAACCCGTTTATGCTAAAGACTGCCCTAGAATCGACTACGCTCTAATACCAATTTGAAACGCCCCAAACCAGATTTCTTTACCGCGGTGAGGTTCCGGATCTGTTTGTCTCGGCCAGACTTGGCCATTTACCAAATTAACCTCGTGGATTTTCCAACATTTTCTTTTCCTTAGCCATTTTAACATATCTTCGTTCTAGACAAGACTTTCAAGCATAAATATCCACACTTAGATCAAATCGTGAGGTTCAATTACAATGACCAGTTTGCTACATAAGCTATTACATCATAATTGACCTATCTACGCGATCAATCCACCATCCTTCCTTTTCCAGCCTTAGTCTCCGCGGATCACACATTCGGATTCCCATCACGGGAAATCTCTTTACCTACATCCACAAGGGAGGCGTAAGTGACAAAATTGGTTAGTAGAGCGGTCGTCCCGTTCACTTAGCCACAGAATAGATATCACAATCAAAGAATCAATATCATCACTCAATCATGCTCATCGCATCACTCACTTGTCGGCCCGATTATCCCAAGTCACACAAAGCAGTCGTCCCGCAACCAGACAAGCCTTAGCGAGCATCGCTGCCCCTAAGCGTGTTGCCTGATCTAGACTCTTGATGAAGGGATCAATCGTCACGATCAAGCCAGAAACAGATAAACAAACAGTCGGGAATCACCCCAACAGACAAGAATCGATGAATTTATGCAAGAAACGACTCTAGACTTAGGCTCAACGTCACACACTCACCTTAGTCTCTTTGGTTCGATGATTGCTTGTCCCGTTCAAGTTCTGACACCTCTTGTCGTGATGATCTCACGAACACGAAGTCCTACCGATCACCCAGTTTCCCGAGACACAATCGCCGTCACACCTAGTCGCGATCAAAGTAACCCACACTCGAGTCTTTCATGAATTCTCTCGAGTAATCTCTCTTTTCTCTCGATGAAACTCTCTGAAAATCGTTCTAAGTTTTCTCTTTTCTTTCTTCACGTAAAATCAAAGGCAATGGGTAAGTTAGCCTTGATAAACCGCCTCAAAAACTACCTAGTAACCATTCTCGCATAATTACGTGTCAAACTGCCCAGAAATAACCGTTCCCGCGTGTTTCATTAAAACTCACGTGTCACGACACGCGATACAAGCCAGTAACCATTCTGTCTGAAACAGACCGCGGTAACCGTCCTATCCGAATCTGACCACGGTAACCGTCCTGTCTAAAATCAGACCGCGACTCCCAAAAAACCGCCCAGCTCGGATTCAACTGCCCAGCTCAGTTTAACCTTGACTTTTCATCCCTCGTTGACCCAATTGCCCCTCTTGTCTCACATACAACTCGATCACTTTGAGCATTTCATTATGCGGTGGTCAATCCAAAGAACACGGGTGCTACAATTCTCCCCCACTAGCTTAAGATTTGTCCTCGAATCTCCTTTCCTTTCCCCGCATCTTCCTTAAGTTTATCAAACCACTTAGGGAACTCAGCTTTCATTCTTTCTTCTGGTTCCCAAGTTATCTCTTCATCCCCATCACAATCCCAAACGACTTGGATCATTTGTACTTTCTTTCTTCCCACCGACTTCACTTTCCTATCCAAGATCCGAACTGGTCTTCCTTCGATAGTGAAGTTCTCACGCAGATCCGAAGGTGGTTCAGTCATCACGTTTTCACCATTCTTTATACATTTCGTTAGCAAGGAAACGTGATACACTTTGTGAAAGGCTTTCATCTTCGGTGGCAATTCCAACTCGTAGGCCACCAGACCGAATCGTTCCACAATTCTAAACGGTCCCATATACCTTGGGCTCAACTTAGCATTCTTTGTTGCTCATTTTTTACCCTTATACCCTTACCCTTCACCAACTTCAAATTCCAACACTTTGCGACGCTTATCTGCATCACTTTTCTATCTATCTTGAGCTTCTTTCATCTTAAGCTTTAGGAACCTAATCCTTTCCGTGGTTTCTTCCACAAAATCTCGGCCAAAGACACTCCACTCCCCCACTTGGGTCTAACACAACGGAGTCTTACACGGTTGTTCGTACAAAGCCTCATAAGGCGATATTCCAATACTAGCGTGATAGCTATTATTGTATGAGAATTCCACCAAGTGTAGATATTGCTGCCATTCTTCACCCCAATCCAGAACACACGCTCGCAACAAGTCCTCAAGTGTTCGGATTGTCCTCTTCGACTGTCCATCAGTTTGCGGATGGTAGGCAGTACTCATATGGACCTTGTCCCCATCGATTTCTGCATCGTCTTCCAAAAGACTGAGTTAAATCTTGAGTCCCAGTCGGACATAATATTCACCGGCACTCCATGTAACTTCACGATTTCCTTAACATAAAGTTTAGCCAACACTGCTGCATTGTCCTTCTTGTTGATCGGCACAAATGTGCAGACTTGGTCAACATGTCCACGATCACCCAGACCGCGTCCTTGTGATCCACACACGACAACCCTGCATGAAATCCATCGTGATCATGTCCCATTTCCATTCTAGAATCGACATACTCTGTAACAGCCCACTCAGAACTTGATGTTCCGCCTTAACCATCTTACAGATAGGGCATTCAACTACCCACTTAGCTACATCTCGCTTCACTCCGACCCAATGATAGTACCGCTTCAAGTCTCGGTACATCTAAGTGGATCCGGGATGAATTAAGAGCTTGGACTGGTGTGCTTCCCTGAGAATTTCTTCCTGCAGTTCCTTGTCATTCGGAGCGCACACACGCCCATTCACTACGATTGTTTCGTTCCTCGAAATCTTATATTCGATCATTCTCTGCCGCTTTCTTCAGATTCTCATCCGACCCTTGAGCCAACCAAACCCTTGTCAGCAAGTCGGCCTGATCTGCAGCTCCGAGTCCCAACGGTTCCAGTCCGTCGCTCAAAGCATTCTATCACAAAGTCCCAATCATATGGACCAGCTCTTCCATATCTTTCTCAGAATCCACCGCAACCCCCTTACGGCGTAAGGCATCCGCCACCAAGTTAGCCTTTCCCGGATGGTAAGCTATATCTAAATCATAGTCGGCAACCATTTCCATCCATGTTCTTTGTCTTTGATTCAATTCCGGTTGGGTGAAGAGGTACTTGAAACTCTTATGATCCGTGAATACTTGGTCCTTTGCTCCGTAAAGATAGGATCTCTAGATCTTAAGCGCGAAAACCACCGCACCTATCTCCAGGTCATGCGTCGGATAGTTTCCTTCATGCTTCCTTAACTCCCGCGAAGCATACGCGATGACTTTTCCATCTTGCATCAAAACGCACCCAAGTCCCACTCGCGATGCATCAGTATAGACCACATAAGGCACGTTGGCCTTAGGCAGTGCCAACACCGGAGTACTCGTAAGCATTTCCTTTAGCTTAGAGAAACTCGTCTCACAGTCTGTTGACCAAATAAGCAATCTCTGAACACGTTGTTCATCAGTTTCATGAATGCCGCTGGCACATTCGTCAATCTGAAAGGCATTACTACAAACTCGTAGCGCCCATACCTAGTTCAGAAAGCGGTCTTCCGAACATCCGGCTCATCTATCGGGATCTGATGATAACCCAACGCCAAGTCAATCTTAGAGAACCAAGTAGCACCTCGGAGTTGATCTAGTAACTCGTCAATCCTTGGAAGAGGGTACTTGTTCTTTACCGTCACTCTATTCAATCCGCGATAATCGATACACAATCAAAAACTACCGTCCTTCTTCTTAACAAACAGTACCGGTGCGCCCCACGGTGAACTTCTTGGTCTCACAAAACCTTTTTCCATCAAATCACTTAACTGTTTTTTCAGCTCGACCATCTCTGCCGGAGCCATTCGGTAGGGAGCCTTAGATATCGGAGCCGTTCTAGGATCGAGCTCGATCGTAAATGGGTCAGAACGAGCTGGTGGTAAGCCAATTAACGCTTGGAACACATCTCCAAAGTCCTTCACCACCGAGATATCTTTAAGGTCTGCGTCTGGCCCAACTTCCACAGTACTGATCGCAGCCAGGTACGCTTCACAATCCTTCTCTAACATCCATTATGCTTGGATTGCCTAGATAATCAAGCTACCATACGTCGGTCTCACACCTTGATACTACAGTTTTCCCTTATCAGTCTCGAATCAGACTCGTCCCCGGTGACAGTCCAGATGTGCCTTGTATTTCTCGAGCCAATCCATGCCCATTATCACATCATATGATTTCACTTGACAAGTCCTCAAGTCAGCTGGCATGTTCACCTCACCGATCATCGTAGAGATGTTTCGGACCATTCCAAGGGTAAACATGACTTGGCCCCCAGCTGCTTGGACTAACCCAAAGTTATCGCCTAAGCATTTCCGGTTTCACAAAACAGTGCGAAGCACCGGAATCAAACAGAACATGGGTTGCTATACCACCCATGATCACAGTCCCTACAACATTCATTCCGAATGCTAAGAACCCTAAGCTACTACAAAGCAAGCAATTCATTTCACCAAGGAAAATAATTAACAAGGTAAGTTTTAAGGCTTACCAATGATCGGACGAGATGTACTTGGGTTCATGGTCTCGTTAGCAATAGTGAACATTCACGGCATAATGGCTTGCCTTTTTCCACGCTGAAACGATCCATCACTTGCCCGCTTCCCTGCTTGCTGCGCAAGTTTTGGACATTGATTCTTGAAGTGCCCAGCTTCACCGCAGTTGTAGCACAACCGTTCCCCAACACCCTTGTCCGGATTCTTGGCCCTCTGGTCTTCCTCAGGGTAATCACAGACCTTGGGATTCAGGCTACCGCAACGGTGACACGCACCAGAAGCAGATCGGTACGCTCCAACATGCATTTTTCCGCAAGTCAAACACACACTGCGACTCGCAGATGACTTGGCCGAAGGGGCGTTCTTGACCCACTTCTTGTTTTTCCCTGCAATATTTCCAGACTGGACTAGTAGTCTATCACCCATCAACTTAGCTTCCTCAAGCATTCCAGCTTCTTGTTGAGCTGCTTTCTCAACCAACTCAGTGACAGTAGCATAGCTATGAATCTGACAGCGATTGTGGAGCTCAACTCATAACCCACGCATGAACCTGCGGACTTGGACTCTCTCCTCATCTAGCTCACGCCCAGCATACTTCTTAAGGTTGTTAAACTCGGCCTCATACTCCCAAACCATCATGGTTCCTTGATGTAAGTTCAGGAAGGCACCCTCAAGCTTGTCAAAAGCTTTTAGTGGAAAGTACTTGGACATGAACTCCTCGCAAAACAGACCCCCAGTGCAATTCCGCATCCCAAACCTTCCCGCGACACCTTACCACCACATATGCGCGTCCCCTTCCAAGTAGTGGACCACAATGTCTCTCTTGTAGGCATCTGGACAATGGATTGAGTCAAAATTCCATGTGATCCTACTACTATCCACTGATCTGGCTCAATAGGCTTCGATTCTCCAGCAAAGAAGTTAGTTCCCAACTTCTGCATGTGATCCATCACCTTCAAGTAAGATGGGATCCTCGGACCATGCACCATGTCCGCATCTTCCACCACTTGCTCAATGTTCACAACAGGCGGTGGTACAGCTTGAGTAGCAGCCGGCAGTCTTGCTAAGACTGGAGCCAACATGCCCAACACTGCTTCTAATCCAACAGGAGCCGCAACAGCCCCAGCCGCAGCACCAGCAGCAGCTGCCGCATTTACATTCGCAGCATTCTCAACATTATGGGCTTCCCCATGGTCGGAAGCCCCACCAGCACCAGAGTTCTCACCAGTTTTCCTCGCATTCCTTCTCGTGCTACGATTTCCTCTAGCCATCTACAATGACCAGAACCGGGTAAGTTAGTCCAGCACTAACTTAACGTTTCACACAGAAACTTGTTTCATAAAGAAACACATAAACCTTTTTCACAAATAAACACAGACTTACCGCGAGACTTCAGGCTTGGAAGGATGGATTTACGCACTAACCCGTTTATGCTAAAGACTGCCCTAGAATCAAGCACGCTCTGATACCAAATTAAAACGCCCCAACTCGGATTTCCGTACCGCGGTGAGGTTCCAGATCGGTTTGTCTCGGTCAGAATTGGCCAAATTCCATTTACCAAATTAACCTCGTGGATTTTTTACATTTTCCTTTACTTAGCCATTTTAACATATATTCGATCTAGACAAAACTTTCAAGAATAAATATCCATACTTAGATTAAATCATTAGGTTCAATTACAAAGATCAGTTTGCTACATAAGCTATTTGATATGTCCCATATTTTACCACTTTTACTATCTAGTTTACTATATTTTCTACGCACTTTAATAAGCTTTTCAGCTAAAAGAGGTAGTTTTCCTCGTATTTGTAGTTTTAGAGTCTTAATAGGGAAATCAAGCAAAACGGAGCAAAAAGGACCAAATGAAGTGTAAACGAAGCTAGAGCAACTTTCATAAGCCAAAGACATCATCAAGACCAAATAATTCACAAGGTACCACAATCTACCAAGTTAGACAGAACATATACGGAGGAACGAATCAATTTTTAATTGGATGAAACTTGGTCAGAAGATAGATCTTTGAGTTAGCTTCACCACAGAATTTGAATCATATCATTTGGAGCTGTGAGCAGAAAGATACGCTCGGTTTACTGAAGACTTGTCAAACTGCCTCTGAAGTGAAACAAGTGCAGAATCGAGTCAAGCACCGGGCCAGTCCATGGACCGATGTTTCAGACCATTTCCAGCACTCATTAAGGCCCAAAGAAGACTCCAACACTGGCCTAGAAGCCCGTCCTTTACTTGGCCCAACGTTGGAGCAGTTTTGAAGTAAAAGACTTTTTTGCCCTAAACTAAGCCCTAGAAGATCCTACACCTATATATACTTGTTTTTAGCCTCTTTAGGAGAAAAAGCATCAATAAGCAGCCAAGAGGGCACGACTAGGGAGCCCTAGGCAGCCGCCTATCTCTTCTCTAAACACTAAACAAGTTTTCATCTTTGTTCTTCATTGAATTTGGACTCTAGGAGGAGATCTCCCTTTGTACTTCGATATAGAGAAGATTTCTTATCTCTTACTATTTAAATTCAGTTTATCTATGATGATTCGTGCCTATCCTTGTTGCTTTGTTGTTACTTCAATCATGTCTGAGTAAATTACTTGTTAGATTTTAGGCATTCAAAGATTCCATGTTTATGCATAATTGAATATCGAACTTTGTTAGGGTTTATCTAGTGGATTCTTCACCTCTATTCGATCGTAATGCTGTTTGCTTTTTTGGCCATCTTGCGAACTGATCTTAGGTTGATATACTCTCCAAAAACTTGTTATATTGCCTGAACTAATATTTGGTGAGTATTGCGTCATAACAATTCGAAAGGTTAGTTATGCAGTATTATGAACAATTGAATCTTACACTTAAAGCATATTTTCACCTTATAATAACCTACGATAGTTGAGTCTATTAGGGTAGAAAACGTAGATGGTTAGTTACGTCACGACAGTGGGATGACCTTAAATTAGTTATTTGAGTTCTAGAACTAATGTTGTTATATTACTAGAATAGCATACATCTTTTGGAAATTACTCAAAAGTTTTTAAAGCCTAGTAAATTACAATAAACACCCTTGGTTATTTTTTTTTAATTGAGGTTATTTATAATTAAAAAATGATTAACTAATCCACGTCACTAATCACTGTTCCATGTCACTAATTAGGTTAACCGTCTTAACAAGTCAGAGAAGGAAACTCAAAGGACGGAAAATTAAAAACTTCGTGTGTTGTCGTCGAAACTTGTACTGTTTTCTCTCTTGTCGATTTCTGAGAAACATTCACCGCCGTTGTCGTCGAAACGTCTGCTCTGAATTTTCATAGTCGGATTTTAGTCGAAGGTGAGTATAAACAGAGGAGTGGGGATTCTTCATCTTCCTTCTTTTTATTTTGAGTTTTCAGATTTATTTTGAGTATAATCTGAGGAATCGAAGGTGTTTGTCACTTGTTAACGGTATTGTGGCTGATTTATTATTCTGTGGCGGCTTGTTTATCGTTGCTAGTGGCTGTTTAAGTTATTTATTGCTGCTGATTTATTGTTATGCTATGGCTGATTTGTGTTGTGTTGCGGCTGATTTACATGTGCAATGCTATTGTGGCTGAGTTTGTGTTATGTTAAATCAAACATAACACAAACTCGTTTATTTGTTTGTTGTGGCTGAGTTTGTGTTTGGTTGCGGCTGGTTTATTTGTTAGTTGTGGCTGAGTGTGATTTTTGTTGCGGCTGATTTATCATTAATATGTTATGTCTTTTATGTTCAGATGTCTGAATATCATGCAATTCCTGAAGATCAAGCAATTCCTAAAGATCAAGCAAGGGATTACCCTCCAAGACTATGCGCTGAAGGGGCTTCTAAGCTGGAAAATAAAAAAATTAATCACAATGTCCATTTGGGAGAGTTCCCTAGAGTCAGAGACGCAATAGGACATGATGTGTGGGAACACATGAAGCAGTTTCCTGTTGTAGTAGTTGCTAAGCTAGCTGATAGCCAATTGGTGTGGTCTGGGAAGACTGTACACTATCTACTATGTAGACAGCTACGAGTACATGACAAGGAGATTTGGTCTCTCGTTGTTGATTAACCTATCAGGTTTAGCTTAATCGAATTTGGTGCGCTCAAGGGTCTAAACACAGATCCACTGCCAATAGAAAGTTTTGAACCTGGGCAATACAAAACTTTCTGGGAAGAGTTGAAGGTCCCGCTTGGGGTAGGACCCAAGTTAGATGAACTGAGGGTAGCATTAGAGGGCTGTCGAGGCTGGAGTTTGAAAAGAGGAAATGGTTAGGGCTGTTGCTTCTTCAAGCCATGGGACTTTATGGCTTGCATCATAATTCTAGAATACCCTTTGAAAGTGCAAAAAGAGTATTCGACGATGAAGCCTTGAGGACTTATCCGTGGGGTCGGACTGCATTCGAAGTTCTGGTTGGTTCAGTTAAGATGTTGAATCCAGAAGGAAAGTCATACACCATTAGCGGCATGAAGGACGTGTTGTTGGTTTGGGCGTATGAATCTGTGACCTGCTTCGGAGAGCAGTTTGGAAGAGTAGTCAATGAGAACGAAATTCCTCTTTTGCGATGGGGTGGAACCCGTACACGTAAAAGTCTTACTACAACCATAGCTGAGGAGATCAGAGACCATGGTGAGGTAAGAAGGTTGACTTGGCTGAGTTATGGATCTTTTTATTCTGTCTGACTTTTGTGTTACTTGATGGCTGAGTTATGAATCATTTGATGTCTGACTTATTATTCATTTGATGTCTGACTTATAAGTTACTTGATGGCTGAGTTATGAATCTTTTGATGTCTGACTTATGAGTTTATGGCTGATTTACTATGCAGGTGCGTGTGAAGAAAATGGTCATGAAGGAGGCTGTAGAAGAGTTGTTTCCGCAGTGGGCGAGTGAAGAAAATGACCCAGAAGTTGTAAATCTGGTAACAGACATACATGCGGGTAGGTTTGTTAGAGGTTTTTGGGATGTGAAGAGCGATGGGAAGAAGAAAAAAATGAAGGCTGCAGTTTCGTTAGATTCCGATCAACCCCCCGCCAAAAAACAGAAGAAAGCTATGAAAAAACAGGAAGTAAGCAACAGTGAGATTGTGTTGCAGCATAGTAGCTACAAGGATATGGGGAAAGAGACGGATTTGACGACCGTAGTCAATGTCCTGGAAAACCTTGTCAGAAGATTTGACAAGTTTGACAACTTTGGTAGTAGAATAGACAGTGTTGAGGCGCAGTTAAACGCCTATAACACAAAATTTGGAGAGTTGTCAGATTTGAAGAAGATGATTGGTGATACAGTCCGAGATGCTGTGGAAGAAAGAGTTGCATCTATTGAGAATGATCGGATGCAAATGAGAGAGCGTCTGAATGCTCTCGAGGCACGGAACAGTACTCAAAAGGATGATAACCAATCAAAAGTGAACAACTTCCCGCATAAATCCGTTAATAGTCCAAAGGTACGTTACAGTTGAGTTATGTTTATTTTTGACGACTGAGTTATCCTTATTATTCGACGACTGAGTTGTGTTTATATGTTAATACAGCCGCAGAAGGACGAGTTTAAAAGTCCTGAACCGGATAAAAGTCCTGAACCAGTCAACAGCCCCCTGCATAATGTACGTTATAGTTGATTTATGTTTATTTTTGACGCCTGAGTTATGGTTACTTTTGACGGCTGAGTTATTACCTATATTTGACGACTGATTTATTACCTATTTGACGGCTGAGTTATAGTTACATAACGATAGATTTATTCTTTTTATTATGGCTGAGTTATGTTTATATGTTAATACAGCTTAAAAGTACTGAACCAGTTCATAAGACCAAATTGAAATTGGCTGAGGAGTTTGGTAATGACGAAGAAGAAACAGTTGATTTCGTTACTGTTTCTCCTGCTAAGAAATTGGTTGAGGCAAAAAAGCAGGAGGCTGAGGTTAAAAAGCAGAAGGAGGCCAATGCTTTAAAGAAGAAGGAGGCCACTGCTTCAAAGAAGAAGGCCGCTGCTTTAAAGAAGAAGGATGCCGATGCTTTAAAGAAGGTCGCTACTTTAAAGAAGAAGGGCGCTGGTTTAAAGAAGAAGGATGCCGATGCTTTAAAGAAGGCCGCTACTTTAAAGAAGAAGGAGGCCGATGCTTTAAAGAAAGAGGCCGCTTTAAAAAATGAGGGGCAAGTAAGAAGGAGGTTAACGAGGAATCGTAAAGGCGATCCGAAACCAACGGAAGTAACTATCCGAGCAAAGAATAAACAGATTTTAGACGACAGTGAGATTGAGGCTGTCTGATGATGTAAGTATACTGTTGGGGCTGAGTTATATATACGTAATGTCTGAGTTATTAATTATATGTCTGTGTTATGTATGCTTAAGTATGCTTTATGTCTGAGTTATAGACTATATGGGGCTGAGTTAAATATACGTAATGTCTGAGTTATTTATTATATGTCTGAGTTATGTAGGCTTAAGTATGCTTTATGTCTGAGTTATAGATTATATGGGGCTGAGTTAAATATACGTAATGTCTGAGTTATTTATTATATGTCTGAGTTATGTAGGCTTAAGTATGCTTTATGTCTGAGTTATATATTATATGGGACTGAGTTAAGTATAATTTTTCTTTGTACAGCATATTTCCTCGTATATGAGAATCCTCATCAAAAAATCCATGTTAGATCCCTCCCCATTCTACTCCAAGCGAATTGGATTTATGGACATTTGGTTTACTGCAGTATGGTCTATGGATTACATACAGTTCAAGATCAAACCAAAGACGGTTAAGTTCACAGCTGGGTATGAGGATTTAGTAAACGGCAAAACTCCTAATGACTTGCAAACAAACAAGAAGTGGTTAGAAGATGTGGATCACTTGTACGGAGTTCTACAAACTGGAG
Source organism: Arabis hirsuta (assembly GCA_964056655.1). Taxonomy (NCBI): domain Eukaryota; kingdom Viridiplantae; phylum Streptophyta; class Magnoliopsida; order Brassicales; family Brassicaceae; genus Arabis; species Arabis hirsuta. The sequence goes on from OZ053301.1 coordinate 19,645,933, forward strand.
GAGATCATTGGGTGGCATATCACGTGGACCTTGTTAATGAGAAGATCGACGTTTACGATCCCATCATTGGACAGGTGACACCCGAAAGTGAAAAGAAAATCCGTGATTCCTTTAGGCCGTTTTCGCACATGATCCCATTTATGATTAACGAATTAGTTCCTGCCAATCTCCGAAAACCTAGATTGAAGCAGTTTTCGTTCCGAAGGAGGAGCGGTAAATACATCCCACAAAATGTCCAAATTGGCGACTGTGGGGTGTATGCATTGAAGTTTGTCGAGTGTCTAGCGCTTGGCACTACTTTCCATGGGATAAATGATGCGAATAATCAGGGTTTACGGGTGAAGATGGCATCAGAGATCTTAGATGAAGGAACTTATAATGTGTTAGGGCAGTTCACATAGGGTTTTGTGAAACACTAAAACACTAAAGAGATTGTATTGTATTTTATTGATTTAAAAAAAATTAATAGCAACTCTTCGGTTACTGAGTAAAGGCTGGCTGACTTATGTGTTAGTCAGCTTTTACTCTCCTTAATAGCGACTGACTAAAGCGGCTGACTTAAGAGTGACGAATTCATGTTTCGGCTGAGTTATATAATGCTTTGTGCAAAATAACCGGCTGACTTAAGAGTGACGAATTCATGTTTCGGCTGAGTTATGACTTAAGAGTGACGAATTCACGTTTCGGCTGATAATATAGGAAGCGTCTCGAGAGTATTAATTAATTTCAATATAATTACGTATTCAGAAAACTCTAGGTTAGCAACCAATGGGGCTCCTCACTTTCTCTTCTCTTGCGAAATAAAAACTTAAAATCTCAATCAATCACCTATAATGGCCTCTCCGTCACGATCCCCAAATCTGCAACCGGATTCTTCCTCTGCTACCTCTGAAACTCTGTTCCCTAGACTCGAGAGGGTTGGATATATCATTAACTTCGACGTAGATCCATGTAAGTCTCCTCGACTTCCCCTGTTCAAGATCTTCATGGTTCTGACTTACTTCTCTTTCCCTTTCTGTACGAACCAACAACAACCACTGAAGCCCCTCAGGAGATCACTGAGTACACGATAATGGGAGGAAATCTCTTGTAAGTTCCATGAACCAACCCTGTTTCTCGCCATTACAAACTTACATACTTCTAACTGCATACATGTCAATTCAAATACCAATCTCAAATTTTGCAGCACTAATCTGAAATCTGTTTCTCTATTGCGAGATGACCAATCGATAGGGCCATCGACAACTATGCCCGAAAGATGTCACGAAACGGAGAAAACTTTTTGTCGTATGAGGCAATTCTCGAAAGAGTTTTCAGGTAAACTCTTAGTCAACATGTGTATTGTATTGAATGTCGAATTCTGTCATTATGTGTATTCAGCATCTATGAAATGTCGAATTCTTTGCAAGTTAAATTTTCGTTGTTTTCAACCTGGTGAAATTAATACTGTCAAACTGTGATGTTCCTTGTATTTTGTTTGTTTCTCGTTGTGCAGGTACTACCAGAACTTTCTCGCTCAAAGGAACAGAGATCGGTTCGAAGAGGAGACACCGAAAGTTGGAGATGAAGGCGAATCATCTCGCCGGAGTCTAAGTCAACCACCAAATCCGAAGAAACACAGAGCCGATACCTCGCCGTAGCAAATCGGCACGCCAATTCGACTTCTATCTCAAGCTTTCTGTAAAAGATTGAACTTTTTTAGTTTTGTATGAGAAGTCTGCTACTATATCTTATGTTTTGTATGATAACTCTACTACTATATCTCCAAACTAAAGACTTCCCTATCTCGTCTACGAAATTATACACATACACTTTGTTCTTAAACCCTAAACCCTAAACCATAATTATTAGAGGTATAGCAAAAGATACACATTGTTCCTACAAAACCTTAAACCCTAAACCCTAAACCATAATTACTAGATGTATAGCAAAACATACACATTGTTCTCACAAAACTCTAAACGAAACCCTAAACCTTAATTCCTAGAGGTATAGCAAAACATACACATTGTTCTTAGAAAACCCTAAACCCTAAAGCCTAAACCCTAAACCCTAAACCATAATTCCTATAGGTATAGCAAAACATACACATTGTTCTTACAAAACCTTAAACCATAAACCTTAAACCTTAATTCGTAGAGGTATAGCAAAACATACACATTGTCTTACAAAACCTTAAACCCTAAACCCTAAACCTTAATTCATAGAGGTATAGCAAAACATACACATTGTTCTCACAAAACTCTAAACGAAACCCTAAACCTTAATTCCTAGAGGTATAGCAAAACATACACATTGTTCTCACAAAACCCTAAACCCTAAACCCTAAACTCTAAACGAAACCCTAAACCTTAATTCCTAGAGGTATAGCAAAACATACACATTGTTCTCACAAAACCCTAAACCCTAAACCCTAAACCCTAAACGAAACCATAAACCCTAAACCCTAAACCATAATTCCTATAGGTATAGCAAAACATACACATTGTTCTTACAAAACCTTAAACCCTAAACCCTAAACCTTAATTCGTAGAGGTATAGCAAAACATACACATTGTTCTCACAAAAACCTAAACCCTAAACCCTAAACCTTAATTCCTAGAGGTATAGCAAAACATATACATTGTTCTCACAAAACCCTAAACCCTAAACCCTAAATAATCATATAATCATATAAATAATAAATCATCTATTCTCTATTATATAAATATGGCGTGTGAATATATGTACATAATCATTACGCACGCGTTTGGTACTATCGATACGCTAAGCATATTAACCTTTTCTATGCTATTTGAGTAATTTTCTCTAATTTTTATAATATTTTTGGCAACTACGCAGTAACCCAACAGTTTTCGGTATTTTCTATAAATACCAAGTGAACACTTAATGTTTGGGGTTTAGGGTTTTGTGAAACACTAAAGAGATTGTATTTTATTGATATAAAAAAAATGTAATAGCAACTCTTCGGTTACTGAGTAAAGGCTGACTTATGTGTCAGTCAGCTTTTACTCTCCTTAATAGCGACTGACTGATTGTGTAAAGAAGCGGCTGACTTAAAAGTGACGAATTCGGGATTCGGTTGAGTTATGACTGACTGATTCTCACAAAACCCTAAACGAAACCCTAAACCATAATTCGTAGATGTATAGCAAAATATACACATTGTTATTACAAAACCTTAAACCCTAAACCCTAAACCTTAATTTCTAGATGTATAGCAAAACATACACATTGTTCTCACAAAACCCTAAACCCTAAACCCTAAATAATCATATAATCATATAAATAATAAATCAGCTATTCTCTATTATATAAATATGGCGTGTGAATATATGTACGTAATCATTACGCACGCGTTTGGTACTCTTGATACGCTAAGCATATTAACCTTTTCTATGCTATTTGAGTAATTTTCTCTATTTTTTATAATATTTTTGGCAACTACGCAGTAACCCAACAATTTTTGGTATTTTCTATAAATACCAAGTGAACACTCAGTAACCGAACATTCGTTTATTAACTTTGAACTTGTTTTCTCCTTTTGCAATCTCAAATACATGTTAGTTTTTCCTTGTTCTCCTAGTATATGTAATTCACGTTTTTGCAACTTGATTTGTTTATATGTTTAGAAGATATATTAACATCCTATTTTCGATATACATGCAGCATCAATGGCAGAATCGAAGAAGATGATGAAGCGTCCAATGGAGGATGACCATCGACGAAATGCTATTAGAAAGGCCAAAAGGGAAAATGAGGACTATTACAAGACGTTGATCCTCTCGCTCAAGGAACAGATTAATATAAAAGTTGAATTACATGATGCTTTTGTGGAACTTATATTTATTTCTGCGAAAATGGATTTGCTTGAAGAATTTATCGGGAAGGAAAAGGTTGACTTCCTTGCTGAGTTGGACAAACTTGCAGCAGAACTCGTTGACGCCAAAGAAAAGATGTATAACGCCAGCGTTGAAGAACTCGTTAATGCTTATGCTTTAGTAGTCTTATGTTTATGTTTATGTTTATCTAACTTTATCAAATGCTTATGTTTTAGTAGTCATCGTAATAACTCAGCCTAACATTTGATATAACTCAGCCGAAACTCAGCCTATAACTCAGCCTAATATTTGATATAACTCAGCCTAACAATTGATATAACTCAGCCGAAACTCAGCCTATAACCCAGCCTAACATTTGATATAACTCAGCCTAACCCTAATCCCAAATTTATGACATTCCCAAACCATGCCATAAGTCAACTGTTGGGGTCGAATCTCCCCCTGGAGAGCAACAGTTACAAAATGGCTAAGTGTGGGAACCATGTCGGCTCGCGAACGATGTCGTGCACATCGGGACACGAGGATCGTGTACCACGACACGAGGATCACGTGCCGCGCGATGCAAGTGGAACCGATGTCGCGAGGTGAGCCGATGTCGCGGTACCGATGTCGCGGTCCGATGTCGCAGGACCTATGTCGCGGTACCGATGTCGCAGGACCGATGTCGCGGTACCGATGTCGCAGGACCGATGTCAATGTACCGATGTCGCAGTACCGATGTCGCGGTACCGATGTCGCGAGGTGCGTGGTGCCGATGTCATGCTTCCGAAGCATCCACCATCACAGTCGATTGGTGGAACGATGTCGATCGGTACCGTGTCGGAGGCAAAATGGACCGAAGTGGCGTCAGACCGAGGTGGGCTGCAAAGAAGCCCAACAAAGAACCGACATAATCAATTCCGGGAGGAATGGAAATCTCGAGAAAGAAGGAGAAGATTTCCATTATCAGTTAGGAATAGATGGGCCGACTTAGATTACTATATATATTCGTGTACATCCTTTGAGAAGGGGATCGAAAAATCAATTCACAAAGACTTGTACTCTAAAGCTTTCTGAACAGCAATAAAACAAGTTTTGAATTTTCTTTACGGTTGTTTGCGTTGGTTTAAATCATAGAAATTCAGTTCCCTACGAAAGTCTCTACAAATTTTGATTGTGCGGGTTCCGACTCCCACAATTTGGCGCCGTCTAAGGGGATTCTTGAAATTTCTGACACGAAAAACCACCGCCAATCTAATACAAAGGAAGATGTCTAGTGAAGAAACGAACTCTGCGGGTACTATGGGGGGAGGAGAGAAGCAGCAGTCACCACCAGTAACCATGGACACAATGCCCGAAGCCATGACCCAGATCAAGGCGATGCTTGAAACGTTGGTGAAGAGGATCGAAGATCACGATAAGCAACACGCAACCGCCAACGCCCGACTAGAAACCCTAGCGGCTGCCAACCGGAACCAAGCTGGGGGGTCTGGCCAAGATCGACCGAGGAGACCGGTACGACACCGCAGAGAACACAAACGGGGATACCTCCGACACGCCCTACAACTATGACCGGTGAGCAAAACCCTGAGGTTCAAAGAGCTGGTACCCGGAACGAAACCGAATCAGAACCTGTGATAGATCTGGATGCGGAAAATCTAGCGCAGGGTCGTAACGCCGACAATACTACCCCGACCCGCAACGAGCTACAACAATTTTAGGACGAGATCGAGGAAGAAGAGGGTCGTTTTCTGGCGCAACAAACTCGATTCGAAAGTGAACGAAGAGTCGCGATCCAGGCCCAGAAAGATGAGATGATCGCACTTCGGGCAGAGATGGATCGGACAGTTGCCAACTTGAAGGTTGTTCAGTCACAGATGCACAGGGCCACTAGCAAGGCGCCGAAAATCGACCGCGTTTTGGAAGAAGCGCAAACTACTCCGTTCACATCCCGTATCACCGAAGTGAAAATTACAGATCCCGGAAAGATTAAGATCCCGATCTACGAAGGGAATAGTGATCCAAAAGACCACATCACATCGTTCGCAATTGCAATGGGTCGCGCTAATTTCCGGGAAGGCGAGAGAGACGTCGGAAAATGCCTGTTATTCGTTGAACACTTGAAGGGACCTGCCCTTCAGTGGTTTTCTAGACTCGATCGGAATTCCATTGACAACTTTGGTCAGCTAACCGCAGCATTCCTGAAACACTACTCCATATTCATAGATCCTGGGGTTTCCGATGCGGATTTATGGACTATGTCGCAAGGACAGAACGAGACTCTTCGGAGTTTCATCGGAAGATTCAAGACCGTTATGTCTAAAGTAGAGCACGTTAGCGACAAGGCCGCCATACTCGCCCTGAAAAAGGCACTCTGGTACACCTCGGATTTCAAGAAGGAGATGACCGTGAACACTCCGTCGACAATAGAAGATGCCCTGCACCGGGCTTCCGGGTTCATCAATCAAGAGGAGGAGACCACGTTGTGCGCCGAAAGACACGGAAAACCGAAGCAAACAAATCAGCAACTACAAGCTCAACAGCATCAGAGTACCAAAAAAGGCAATCACACGCCCGGTTTTATCCAGCACGAAGGAGGATTCAAAGGAGCACATAGTTTTCAGGTAGAATCCGCTGGACGAGGTCAAGGACAGGGTAACTCACGAGGAAGAGGTCAGGTGCGTGGTCGTGGCCGTGGCCGAGATCCTTAGAACACCTGGGTAAGGAAGGAGAGTACTTACGACGAAGCTGCGTATTGTGAACACCATCGCGTCGTTGGGCACTCAACCGCGAATTGCCGGGTTCTAGGTTTAAAACTCGCTGCAAAACTAGCAGCGGGAGAGCTTGGAGGAAACGTTAGCATTGACGATTTTGCCATGGATGTCAACAATGATGGAACCGACCCAGCTGACAAAGAAGGTCAGAAGCGTCAGAGGCAAGAGCGAAGCCCCACCACCAGAACCGCGAAGGCGCATTAACATGATAATGGGTGGATCACGTTACTGCGCAGACACTGTTTCCTCCATCAAAGCCTTCCAAAGGCGAGCTGATGTTAGTATGAACCTCCAGATCCCGTCTACTGTTAAAAACGATGTCATTACCTTCGAAGAAAAGGAGACGGTTGGGATTGATAAACCTCATGACGATCCTCTCGTGGTCGAAATAGTCGTGGCCAACTGTGACATAGCTCGGGTGTTGATTGACACTGGAAGTACGATGGACATAATATTCAAGGAAACACTCAAGCGAATGGACATCGACTTAGCCGCGGTCAAACCATTCCCAAAACCGGTAACAAATTTTTCTGGAGAAACGACAATGACAATGGGATTGATCACACTACCAGTTCAAGCCGGAGGAGTAACGAAGAACGTTGAGTTCTCTGTCTCAGATCACCCTGCTATCTACAATATGATATTGGGGACTCCTTGGCTGAATTCGATGAGGGCAGTTGCATCAACCTATCATCTTTGCGTCAAGTTCCCAACACCAGGTGGAGTGAAAACCATTCGGGGAAGTCAGAAGGAATCCCGAATGTGCTTTCTGACAGAGCATAAACTCAGGAAACCAGTAACGGATCAAGTATCAAAGCAAAAGAAGATGAAGACGGATAGAGAGCCGGTGAAAGGGCTCAGCAAACTATTATAGCAATTATAGATAACGGAGGGTTGCACAAAAGAAAGCAGACCACTCTGTGACCCCGTTATCACGGTCTACATAGACGATGAACACCCGGAGCGGTGCGTGGAGATCGGTTCCACACTAAGCGAAGAGATCAAAAAGGAACTTGTCTCGTGTCTTAAGGAGAACGTCAGTACTTTCGCGTGGGCTGCCGAAGATATGCCGGGTATGGATATCAGTGTGACAAGCCAGGAGTTAAACATTGATCCAAGCTTCAAACCAGTCAAGCAGAAGAGAAGAAAACTCGGACCTGAAAGGGCGAAAGCGGTTAACGACGAAGTAGACAGGCTTCTCAGGGTTGGCTCAATCAGAGAAGTCAAGTATCCGGATTGGTTAGCGAATCCCGTCGTAGTGAAGAAAAAGAACGGAAAATGGCGCGTTTGCGTGGATTTCACGGATCTGAACAAGGCATGCCCAAAGGATAGCTTTCCTTTGCCTCATATTGATCGTCTGGTCGAAGCAACAGCCGGCAATGAGCTACTGTCATTCATGGACGCCTTTTCGGGATACAACCAAATTCTTATGAACCCCGAAGATCAAGACAAGACAGCTTTCATCACGGACCGAGGAATCTACTGCTACAAAGTGATGCCATTCGGGCTAAAAAACGTGGGAGCCACATATCAGCGACTGGTCAACAGAATGTTCGCTAACCAGCTGGGAAAAACAATGGAGGTGTATATTGATGATATGTTAGTAAATTCGTTGAGCAAAGAGGATCACGTCAAGCATCTGCGGGAATGCTTTGAGCGGCTGAACTTGCACAACATGAAACTGAATCCGACAAAGTGTAGGTTTGCGGTAACATCTGGAGAATTCCTTGGTTACTTAGTCACTCGCCGTGGCATTGAGGCGAATCCGAAGCAAATAGACGCACTAAAGAATATGGCTTCTCCGAAAACTAAACGAGAGGTGCAATGGTTGACCGGAAGATTTGCAGCGCTTAACCGTTTCATTTCACGCTCAACCGATAGGTGTTTGCCGTTCTATGATACTTTGCGGGGGAAGAAGGACTTCAATTGGAACGAGAAGTGTGAGTCAGCACTCAAAGAATTAAAGGAATACTTGGCAAGTCCACCGATACTTGCAAAACCAGTAGATGGCGAGCCACTTTTTCTGTACATTGCGGTCTCTTCAGTGGCCGTTAGCGGAGTGATTGTTCGGGAAGAAATGGGAGAGCAGAAGCCAATTTTTTACGTCAGCAAGAGTCTAGTCGCTGCGGAAATAAGGTACCCGCTAATGGAGAAGTTAGCACTAGCTGTGGTCATGTGCGCAAGGAAATTAAGACCTTACTTCCAGTCACACCCAATCGTGATTCTCAGCACTTTTTCCTTGAGGTCAGTCCTTCATAGTCCGAGCCAATCAGGAAGATTGGCGAAGTGGGCCGTCGAACTTAGTGAATATGACATCGAATACCAAGGCCGGACTTGTAAAAAGTCTCAAGTTCTAGCGGACTTCCTTATTGAGACCTCGGACGAGGGTCCCGAAGAAGACAAACCTAAATCGATTTGGAAGCTACACGTCGATGGATCATCATCAAAAAACGGTTCAGGAGTGGGAATAAGAATGGCGTCACCGACTGGAGAGCTTCTGGAGCAGTCTTTTCGATTAGGTTTTCATGCATCGAATAACGAAGCAGAATATGAAGCTCTCATTGCTGGAATGAGGTTAGCCTTGGGATTGAAGATCGAAAACATACATGCTTTTTGCGATTCCCAGCTTGTCGTAAATCAGTTCAGCGGCGAGTATGCGGTAAAGGAAGATCGCATGGGATTATATTTACAGATTGTGAAGGATTTGGTTGGACAGTTTAAAGAATTCACCCTGACAAGAATCCCTCGGGGCGAAAACACTTCGGCTGATGCGTTAGCAGTTCTTGCTTCGACATCGGATCCGGATCTGAGACGGATCATACCAGTCGAGTTCATTGAACATCCCAGCATCAAGATAACCGAAACCGTGAACGTAATAACTCGGTCCCAGGTAACCAGGCACACGAAGGGTAGCACAAAGAGGGTTCTGGCAAAGAGGACATCGACTTTGGTTCCATCGGCCACGTCGACTTCGGTTCCATTGGCCACATCGACTTCGGTTCCATCGGCCACGTCGACTTCGGTTCCATCGGCCACGACAACTTCGGTTCCATCGGCCACATCGACTTCGGTTCCATTGGCCACGTCGACTTTGGTTCCATTGGCCACGTCGACTTCGGCTCCTTCAGTCACGACTTCGGCTCCATCAGTCACGACTTCGGTTCCATTAGTTAAAGACGACATCGGCTCCGGACCTGAAGCTGACGACATCGGAACCTCAGGACATACAGGATCCGATGTCGGCAAAACCAATGTCCCCAACAGTTGCCCGCCCACTTCGGCACCAGAATGCCCTTCCACTTCGGAACCCGGAACGAGTCGTGGTTGTCACGGATCCGAAGTCACCGTCTGCAATGATCCTGGTCCGGAACTAGAAGATGCAGATATGACGGAAGCTGACGAGTATCCCGATCCAACCGATGACGAAACGGAGATTATGGAGGGCCACGACGATGTGATCAGTCCAGAATACGGCTGCGACAAGCCATGGCTTGGCGACATTCGCAGTTACATCTATGATGGAGAACGACCTTCTGGCAAATGGGTAGCCCGTAAGCTCAAGGCTCAGGCCGCACGATATGTCCTGTTAGATGGAGAAGTTTTCAAGTGGTGTTTCTCCAGACCGTTGCTAAAATGTGTTGAAGGCAAGGCAGCTCGGAAGATAATGGAAGAGGTTCATGGCGGGTCTTGCGGAAACCATTCCGAAGGACGAGCATTAGCAATGAGGATCAAACGACACGGGTATTATTGGCCAACAATGATAAGGGATTGCGAAGTGTTTTCAGCTAAATGCGAGCAATGCCAACGTCACGCCTCGAAGATTTATCAGCCTACAGAGATGCTCTCATCGATCACCTCACCTTATCCGTTTATGCGTTGGTCAATGGACATCGTTGGTCCGCTCCACCCGTCCCGACAAAAACGTTTCATGCTGGTCTTAACCGATTACTTTTCTAAATGGGTGGAAGCAGAGGCATACGCGTCCATTAAGGATGCCCAGGTAGAAAGTTTCGTATGGCGGAATATCATATGTCGTCATGGCGTGCCTTATGAAATCGTCACTGACAACGGATCGCAATTCATCTCTGTTCGGTTTGAATGCTCTCGAGGCACGGAACAGTACTCAAAAGGATGATAACCAATCAAAAGTGAACAACTTCCCGCAGAAATCCGTTAATAGTCCAAAGGTACGTTACAGTTGAGTTATGTTTATTTTTGACGACTGAGTTATCCTTATTATTCGACGACTGAGTTGTGTTTATATGTTAATACAGCCGCAGAAGGACGAGTTTAAAAGTCCTGAACCGGGTAAAAGTCCTGAACCAGTCAACAGCCCCCTGCATAATGTACGTTACAGTTGATTTATGTTTATTTTTGACGGCTGAGTTATGGTTACTTTTGACGGCTGAGTTATTACCTATATTTGACGACTGAGTTATAGTTACATAACGACAGATTTATTCTTTTTATTATGGCTAAGTTATGTTTATATGTTAATACAACTTAAAAGTACTGAACCAGTTCATAAGACCACATTGAAATTGGCTGAGGAGTTTGGTAATGACGAAGAAGAAACAGTTGATTTCGTTACTGTTTCTCCTGCTAAGAAATTGGTTGAGGCAAAAAAGCAGGAGGCTGAGGTTAAAAAGCAGAAGGAGGCCGATGCTTTAAAGAAGAAAGAGGCCGCTGCTTTAAAGAGGAAGGAGGCCGCTATTTTAAAGAAGGCGGCCGCTGCTTTAAAGAAGAAGGAGGCCGATGCTTTAAAGAAGGAGGCCGATGCTTTAAAAAAGGAGGGGCAAGTAAGAAGGAGGACAGCGAGGAATCGTAAAGGCAATGACGATCCAAAACCTCCGGAAGTGACTATCCCAGCAAAGAAGAAACAGATTTTAAACGACGACAGTGAGATTGTGGATGTCACCAGCCAAGTTGTCGCAGAATATAACGAAGTGCTGCCGGAGTCTGATGAGGAGGAAAAGGACAGGATTAGGTCGGAGAGAATTAAGGCTTATCGGGAGTCAAGGGTGAAATTATCTCCTGATGGGTCTTCAGGGAGGCTAGAAAATGATCCTCAAGCACGAGTTTTTCCTTATATTGGAGACAATGGAATGACGTGCATGAGGAAAAATTATGAACCTTCACCGGCAATCTATGATCCTATCGCACCTGCTGATCCAGTTAAAGTGGCTAAACTTTTGGATCACCTAAAGCCATTCGAGTGTGACCCTTTAGAGCATATGTTAATACGGCTATTAGCAATATTTGCCTAAACTAACTTGTGTTTAATTGTTTTAGGGATGTTCCATTTACAAAGAGTACAGACGAGATCGAGTTCTACAGAGTTCTCATGTCTGAGAGAAAGTATTGGCCAAGGATAGATTATGGATGGCTGTCTGATGATGTAAGTATAGTGTTGGGGCTGAGTTATATATACGTAATGTCTGAGTTATTAATTATATGTCTGTGTTATGTAGGCTTAAGTATGCTTTATGTCTGAGTTATAGATTATATGGGGCTGAGTTAAATATACGTAATGTCTGAGTTATTTATTATATGTCTGAGTTATGTAGGCTTAACTATGCTTTATGTCTGAGTTATAGATTATATGGGGCTGAGTTTAATATACGTAATGTCTGAGTTATTTATTATATGTCTGAGTTATGTAGGCTTAAGTATGCTTTATGTCTGAGTTATATATTATATGGGACTGAGTTAAGTATAATTTTTCTTTGTACAGCATATTTCCGCGTATATGAGAATTCTCATAAAAAAATCCATGCTAGATCCCTCCCCATTCTACTCCAAGCGAATTGGATTTATGGACATTTGGTTTACTGCAGTATGGTCTATGGATTACATACAGTTCAAGATCAAACCAAAGACGTTTAAGTTCACAGCTGGGTATGAGGATTTAGTAAACAGCAAAACTCCTAATGACTTGCAAACAAACAAGAAGTGGTTAGAAGATGTGGATCACTTGTACGGAGTTCTACAAACTGGAGGAGATCATTGGGTGGCATATCACGTGGACCTTGTTAATGACAAGATCGACGTTTACGATCCCATCATTGGACAGGTGACACCCGAAAGTGAAAAGAAAATCCGTGATTCCTTTAGGCCGTTTTCGCACATGATCCCATTTATGATTAACAAATTAGTTCCTGCCAATCTCCGAAAACCTAGAGTGAAGCAGTTTTCGTTCCGAAGGAGGAGCGGCAAATACATCCCACAAAATGTCCAAATTGGCGACTGTGGGGTGTATGCATTGAAGTTTGTCGAGTGTCTAGCGCTTGGCACTACTTTCCATGGGATAAATGATGCGAATATTCAGGGTTTACGGGTGAAGATGGCATCAGAGATCTTAGATGAAGGAACTTATAATGTGTTAGGGCAGTTCAAATAGGGTTTTGTGAAACACTAAAACACTAAAGAGATTGTATTGTATTTTATTGATTTAAAAAAAAATTAATAGCAACTCTTCGGTTACTGAGGAAAGGCTGGCTGACTTATGTGTTAGTCAGCGTTTACTCTCATTAATAGCCACTGAAGCGGCTGACTTAAGAGTGACGAATTCATGTTTCGGTTGAGTTATATAATCCTTTGTGCAAAATAAGTGGCTGACTTAAGAGTGACGAATTCATGTTTCGGCTGAGTTATGACTTAAGAGCGACGAATTCACGTTTTGGCTGATAATATAGGAAGCATCTCGAGAGTATTAATTAATTTCAATATAATTACGTATTCAGAAAACCCTAGGTTAGCAACCAATGGGGCTCCTCACTTTCTCTTCTCTTGCGAAGTAAAAACTTAAAATCTCAATCAATCACCTATAATGGCCTCTCCGTCACGATCCCCAAATCTGCAACCGGATTCTTCCTCTGCTACCTCTGAAACTCGGTTCCCTAGACTCGAGAGGTTTGGATATATCATTAACTTCGACGTAGATCTATGTAAGTCTCCTCGACTTCCCCTGTTCAAGATCTTCATGGTTCTGACTTATTTCTCAATGTCTGACCCCTTTTCTCTTTCCATTTATGTACGAACCAACAACAACCACTGAAGCCCCTCAGGAGATCGCTGAGTACACGATAATGGGAGGAAATCTCTTGTAAGTTCCATGAACCAACCCTGTTTCTCGCCATTACAAACTTACATACTTCTAACTGCATACATGTCAATTGAAATACCAATCTCAAATTTTGCAGCACTAATCTGAAATCTGTTTCTCTATTGCGAGATGACCAATCGACAGGGCCATCGACAATTATGCCCGAAAGATGTCACGAAACGGAGAAAACTTTTTTTCGTATGAGGCAATTCTCGAAAAAGTTTTCAGGTAAACTCTTAGTCAACATGTGTATTGTATTGAATGTCGAATTCTGTCATTGTGTGTATTCAGCATCTATGAAATGTCGAATTCTTTGCAAGTAAAATTTTCGTTTTTTTCAACCTGGTGAAATTAATACTGTCAAACTGTGATGTTCCTTGTATTTTGTTTTTTTCTCGTTGTGCAGGTACTACCAGAACTTTCTCGCTCAAAGGAACAGAGATCGGTTCAAAGAGGAGACACCGAAAGTTGAAGATGAAGGCGAATCATCTCGCCGGAGTCCAAGTCAACCACCAAATCCGAAGAAACACAGAGCCGATACCTCGCTGTAGCAAATCGGCACGCCAATTCGACTTCTATCTCAAGCTTTCTGTAAAAGATTGAAATTTTTTAGTTTTGTATGAGAAGTCTGCTACTATATCTTATGTTTTGTATGATAAGTCTGCTACTATATCTCCAAACTGAAGACTTCCCTATCTCGTCTACGAAATTATACACATACACTTTGTTCTTAAACCCTAAACCCTAAACCATAATTACTAGAGGTATAGCAAAAGATACACATTGTTCTTACAAAACCTTAAACCCTAAACCCTAAACCATAATTCCTAGATGTATAGCAAAACATACACATTGTTCTCACAAAACCGTAAACCCTAAACCTTAAACCTTAATTCGTAGAGGTATAGCAAAACATACACATTGTTCTCACAAAACCCTAAACCCTAAACCCTAAACTCTAAACGAAACCCTAAACCTTAATTCCTAGAGGTATAGCAAAACATACATTGTTCTCACAAAACCTTAAACCCTAAACCCTAAACCCTAAACCTTAATTCCTAGAGGTATAGCAAAACATACACATTGTTCTCACAAAACCCTAAACCCTAAACTCTAAACGAAACCCTAAACCTTATTTCCTAGAGGTATAGCAAAACATACACATTGTTCTCACAAAACCCTAAACTCTAAACCCTAAACGAAACCCTAAACCCTAAACCATAATTCCTATAGGTATAGCAAAACATACACATTGTTCTTACAAAAGCATAAACCCTAAACCCTAAACCTTAATTCGTAGAGGTATAGCAAAACATACACATTCTAAACTCTAAACTCTAAACCCTAAACGAAACCCTAAACCCTAAACCATAATTCCTATAGGTATAGCAAAACATACACATTGTTCTCACAAAACCCTAAACCCTAAACCCTAAACTCTAAACGAAACCCTAAACCTTAATTCCTAGAGGTATAGCAAAACATACATTGTTCTCACAAAACCTTAAACCCTAAACCCTAAACTCTAAACGAAACCCTAAACCTTAATTCCTAGAGGTATAGCAAAACATACACATTGTTCTCACAAAACCCTAAACCCTAAACTCTAAACGAAACCCTAAACCTTAATTCCTAGAGGTATAGCAAAACATACACATTGTTCTCACAAAACCCTAAACTCTAAACCCTAAACCCTAAACGAAACCCTAAACCCTAAACCATAATTCCTATAGGTATAGCAAAACATACACATTGTTCTTACAAAACCATAAACCCTAAACCCTAAACCTTAATTCGTAGAGGTATAGCAAAACATACACATTGTTCTCACAAAACCCTAAACCCTAAACCCTAAACTCTTAACGAAACCCTAAACCTTAATTCCTAGAGGTATAGCAAAACATACACATTGTTCTCACAAAACCCTAAACTCTAAACCCTAAACGAAACCCTAAACCCTAAACCATAATTCCTATAGGTATAGCAAAACATACACATTGTTCTTACAAAACCATAAACCCTAAACCCTAAACCTTAATTCGTAGAGGTATAGCAAAACATACACATTGTTCTCACAAAATCCTAAACCCTAAACCCTAAACTCTAAACGAAACCCTAAACCTTAATTCCTAGAGGTATAGCAAAACATACACATTCTAAACTCTAAACTCTAAACCCTAAACGAAACCCTAAACCCTAAACCATAATTCCTATAGGTATAGCAAAACATACACATTGTTCTTACAAAACTGTAAACGAAACCCTAAACCATAATTCGTAGATGTATAGCAAAATATACACATTGTTATTACAAAACCTTAAACCCTAAACCCTAAACCTTAATTCCTAGATGTATAGCAAAACATACACATTGTTCTCACAAAACCCTAAACCCTAAACCCTAAATAATCATATAATCATATAAATAATAAATCAGCTATTCTCTATTATATAAATATGGCGTGTGAATATATGTACGTAATCATTACGCACGCGTTTGGTACTATCGATACGCTAAGCATATTAACCTTTTCTATGCTATTTGAGTAATTTTCTCTATTTTTTTATAATATTTTTGGCAACTTCGCAGTAACCCAACAGTTTTTGGTATTTTCTATAAATACCAAGTGAACACTCAGTAACCGAACATTCGTTTATTAACTTTGAACTTGTTTTCTCCTTTTGCAATCTCAAATACAAGTTAGTTTATTCCTTGTTCTCCTAGTATATGTAATTCACGTTATTGCAACTTGATTTGTTTATATTTTTAGAAGATATATTAACATCCTATTTTCGATATACATGCAGCATCAATGGCAGAATCGAAGAAGATGATGAAGCGTCCAATGGAGGATGGCCATCGACGAAATGCTATTAAAAAGGCCAAAAGGGAAAATGAGGACTATTACAAGACGTTGATCCTCTCGCTCAAGGAACAGATTAATATAAAAGTTGAATTGCATGATGCTTTTGTGGAAGTTATGTTTATTTCTGCGAAAATGGATTTGCTTGAAGAATTTTTCGGGAAGGAAAAGGTTTACTTCCTTGCTGAGTTGGACAAACTTGCAGCAGAACTCGTTGACGCCAAAGAAAAGATGTATAACGTCAGCATTGAAGAACTTGATTGGATCAAGATTCATGAAAAATAGGGATATATGTTTATCTAATGCTTATGCTTTAGTAGTCTTATGTTTATGTTTATTTTTATCTAACTTTATCAAATGCTTATGTTTTAGTAGTCATCGTAATAACTCAGCCTAACATTTGATATAACTCAGCCGAAACTCAGCCTATAACTCAGCCTAACATTTGATATAACTCAGCTCAGCCTAACATTTGATATAACTCAGCCTAACATTTGATATAACTCAGCCGAAACTCAGCCTATAACTCAGACTAACATTTGATATAACTCAGCCTAACATTGATATAACTCAGCCTAACATTGATATAGCTCAGCCTATAACTCAGCCTAACATTTGATATAACTCAGCCTAACCCTAATATCGTGTGTACATAACTCAATACTTTATAAAGTTACGTTGAAGCTTTTATAACCTAAACCTAGACTATCTGAATGGAAACTAATTGTTAAGATTTATGTTATTTTTGAATTTCTGAGTGGTCACTCCAAAGAACTCGATACGTAAACCCTAAACCCAAATTTATGACATTCCCAAACCATGCCATAAGTCAGCCATTAGGTGCATATAAGTCAGCCGAAACGTACTAAAAAAATCTCACGACGTTTCGTATTTTCGGCGGGGAAAAAAAAAATAACCAAAATTTATTCAATTTTATCTCCCGACGTTTCATATTTCTATATATCTGTATATGTATATATATACCTTCTCATAAAGCTTGCCTCCCCCCATCACATTCTATCCTACACTGTTTTCTCTCTTCTCTGTAATCTATCTGTTTCATATTCATTTTCGACATGTCGGTTGTCTCACACTGTAGTTCCAAGTTATTCAGCAGTGTCGATGCCATATTATACTCTGCTGATCGGGATCACCTCCCCGTTCTAAACTCTGGTTTTGGTATTATTGATAAAACAACCATCACGTGGTTCAAATTTTTACACGAGCTCTCGAAGGCGATCCGGGAGATTCTTTGAGAAGGATGGGTTCATGAGTGGCCGACTTACAGGTTCATTCCAGATTATTTTAAGGAACAATGGTTTCTTAAACTCGCTGTAAGCCAACACTAATATCTTTCTTTCCCGATCATTTTATCAACAACAATAATATTTCTCTTTTTTTTTTTGGGTAGCGAAAATACAGATGGGAACCAAGACACACTTTGCCGATTTGGACATATTTTAATCTGCTGGCTAGAACGTTATTTCGAACTCAAATGCGCACGTTAAAGAGGATATGGGCGCAGGGTGGCGAGAAGCCAGATTGGATAAACACTATAGTTTGGACGAATCTGGTCGATATATTTGAAGAGTTTGGCCCTGATAATTTTGGTTTTCGAATGTAATTTAGTTATGATAGCTTTAGTTATTTGTGTTTCATCTCTTTAAACCAGCCGTATCTTTTGTGTGTTTGCATGAATAAATCAGCCGCTTTTTGTCCACAAAGCAGTCATAACTCAGCCGAAACACGAATTCGTCAATATTAAGTCAGCCGCTTCTCTCGTAGACAGAAGGCTGAATTAATTGATTTACAAGTCCGAAATTACTATGGCTTCATTTATTATGCGATGGTAAAAAACCTATGAAAATTTACTTTTTTGGTTGATCAGTCAAGTTAGCATTTACTAAAAATATACGAACAATTGTTTATCTACTCAGTTACCGAAGAGTCGCTTTTGATATAACTCAGCCGCTTCTCTTGTAGATAGAAGACTGAATTAATTGATTTACAAGGCCGAAATTACTAGGGCTTCATTTATTATGCGATGGTCAAAAACGTATGAAAATTTACTTTTTTGGTTGATCAGTCAAGTCAGCATTTACTCAAAATATAAGAAAAAACGTTTATCTACTCAGTTACCGAAGAGTCGCTTTTGATATAACTCAGTCGAAACTCAGCCTATAACTCAGACTAACGTTTGATATAACTCAGCTGAAACTCAGCCTATAACTCTGCTAACATTAGATACGTCAGCCGTGAAGTTAACCTTAAGTTACACATTTTTAAATTTAAATAATATAGAATATATGATTTATTGTGGCGTCTGAATACGTAATCATAACCAAAATTAATACTCTCGAGACGCTAATCTGACGAGCTATATGGCGCTTCCTATATTATAGGTGTAATGATTAATCTTCTGGGAACTAGGAGTTAGACCATGTACAACGGATAGAGACTTGATGAATCTCTAAAAAATAGTATTATAATGTATTCATTTTCATAATTTGTTTAAATTTTAAATTAATAAAAAAAGTGGATCCAATAGAAAATGAACATATGTTCGTGGAGGGTATGGCTAATACTGTTTCTCAAATGAGAAACTTAAGAATCTCAATTCCCTTCTCTCTCCAGCTTTTTATTATTTTATACTTTTTTATTTGATGAGAAACTGATGCTAGAGACTCCGTTGTACCTGCTATTATGATTGAACTTTTAGGAACTCTAATAAATAAGTCAGCCTTAACACGTTTACGTCACTAATAACTCAGTCATAACTATTCAATAACCGAACAATTTCAGTAACCCAACAGTTTTCGTTTTTTCTCTATAAACACTCAGTAACCGAACATTCGTTTTTATTAACTTTGAACTTGTTTTCTCCTTTTGCAATCTCAAATACAAGTTAGTTTTTCCTTGTTCTCCTAGTAAATGTAATTCACGTTTTTGCAACTTGATTTGTTTATATGTTTACATTATATATTAACATCCTATTTTCGATATACATGCAACATCAATGGCAGAATCGAAGAAGATGATGAAGCGTCCAATGGAGGATGACCATGGAGCAAACGATGTTAAAAAGGCCAGAAGGGAAACCGAGGAGCATTACAAGTCGTTGCTCCTCTTGGTCAAGGAACAGATGAAAGCTAAATCTGAATTGCAAGATGCTATGATGGAAGTGAAATCTATTAATGCGAAAATTGATTTGCTTGAAGAAATTATGGGGAAGAAAAAGGTTGACAAGGTTGACTTATTTGCTGAGTTGGATGAACTTGCTCATAAACTCGTTGAAGCCGAAGAAAAGATGGCCAAAGTCGAAGTTCCAGTAATTGATTGGATGAAGCTTGGTGCAAAATATATGGCTGACTAAATGTTTATCTGATGCTAATGCTTATGTTTATGTAATGCTTATTACTCAAATTTTTATGTATTTTTAGAACTATGATGTTTATGTATTTTTCGAACTCTAATATATAATTTGTTTATTTTATCATAACTCAGCCTAAACTTCATTTATAAGTCAGCCTAACCTTTGACATAACTCAGCCTAAAATTCGTTTATGACTCAGCCGTCTGAGACCCTTTAGTTTGTATTTTGAAAATTTAAACCAATAAGTCAGCCGCTTATTTTGCTAAGCTGTCATAACTCAGCCGTCTGAGACCCTTTAGTTTGTATTTTGAAAATTTAAACCAATAAGTCAGCCGCTTATTTTGCTAAGCTGTCATAACTCAAAATATACGAACAATTGTTTTTTCTACTCAGTTACCGAACAGTTGCTTTTCGTAACTACTCAGTAACCGAAGAGTCGCTTTTTTCTTTTTTTTTAATATATAAATACCATTTAAACACTCATAAACCAGTCATAAACCCTACTTGTTTTTCTACTCTGTTACCGACCAATTGTTTAGATTAAAGGCTGCGTAACACATAAGTCAGCCTTTACCATCTGTTTAGATTTTCATTAACTTTATATCTCTAGAGAAATCCACTTTGTAATGGAAGTATTCCCTCTTACAGCCCTACCTGAAGAAATCCAAGCCTTAGTGGCCGAACCTGTGGCCGCTAACTCTGTTGCAGATCTATATAGATTAAGAGCAACATGCAAGTATATGAAGGAACTAACAGATCGGCCCGGAGTGTACGCATCTATAGATGTGTTTACCTTCCCTTCGTACACACATCTATCTAGCTTGATGATGCAAGTTTGCTACGCTAATGGAAACCCGAGTACACTGTTATTAGAGGGTGTACAGAAGTTCTTCACGTTCGACCTCCAAGATGAAGGAATTGCTTTGATTAAGAGAGCAGCAGATGCAGGATTCGAGCGTGCTTTGTACACATATGCAATGACGCGCAAGGTATTTTGGAATACTGAGGAGTATTTATCTCTTTTCACAAGGGAATCTATTCAGAGGATAGGCAAGATTGTTAGATCTTTAGACTGGAGTTGGGGAACGTCTCACACTGACGCGTTTCTAACGAAGAAGTATGAGTTCATGTCAACGGAAAAAACCTTGTTCTATAATTGCACATGTACTCCATTGATGGACCGAGATTGGGATCTTTGGTTCATTGAAGACAGTAAGGATAACAATTTGTGTGACCGATGCTTTTGGATCAAAGAGTTAGGTCTTTTTTACCGTGATTTTAAGCCGATTATATATTGGCCGGACAATAGGCTTTGGATGTTGTAATATAAACTATTGTTTCCTCCTTTGTTTCTTTGTTTATGACTTCATGTTAAATATAATATAAGTCAGTCGTGTTGTATATATAAGTCAGCCGTATTTTAAATATAATTCAGCCACTTATGTTTATGTAATAAGTTAGCCTAAACTTCGTTTATGACTAAGGCTAACCTTTAACATAACTCAGCCTAACCTTTAACATAACTCAGCCTAAACTTCGTTTTTAACTCAGCCTAACCTTTAACATAACTCAGCCTAACCTTTGACACGCAGGAGATAACTCAGCCTAAAATTCGTTTTAAACTCAGCCTAACCTTTAACATAACTCAGCCTAACCTTTGACACGCATGAGATAAGTCAGCCGTTTTAAAATATAAGTCAGACGTTTAGTTTCTATAAGTTTAGCCGTGTATTTAAAATAAGTTTGCCGTGTAGTTAGTACGTAATCGTATTACGCACGCGTTTAGTATTCTCGAGACGCTATACTGACAGTTATATGGCTCCCTATACTAGGAGTAATGATTAATCTTTTGAGAACTCTAATCTTTTTTAAATATTCCACTAAAAACTTAAATTCCTTGTCGTTAGTTTTCAATGTTTTTGAACACAACTTACAATGTTTAGTCAACTAACATTTATTAGTGTAATCTTTCTGTATGAACCATGTAAGTAAGAGGAGGATTACGAACAGCACTCATAAACTTTGGGTTTTCTTATCTTTGAAACTCCTTTTCCAACTTCCATAATGGCGGATCAAGTATGTAAATCTCCTACAAACTCACATTTTTTTCAACCTCTTCTTCCCGGCTTCTACTCCCACCTCGTATGTAATCTCCCTTCTTCCCTCAATCTCTCTCTCTCTCTATATATATATATATATATATATATCTCAATGTCTTGGTTGCAGAGCATTCCGGAAAAGTTCTTCTCGAAATACATAGAAGGAAGAAACGAAAGAAATATGATGGAGCTTAAGTCGGACGCGTCTGAGAAAACATGGAAGGTGAAGATGGAAGGTAGGAGACTCACCTTTGGATGGAAAGAGTTCGCATTTGCTCATGATTTCCGAGTCGGAGACTTCGTCATTTTCAGACACGAAGGAGAATTTTTGTTCCACGTCACTGGTCTTGGACCTAATTGCTGTGAGATTCAATATGTACAGTCTAGCAACAACGTCGATGATGATGATGATGTGGAGGGGGAGAAGGAGGAGGAGGAGGAGGACAAAGAGAAGAAGAGAGAAACCGGTGAGACTAGTCAAAGTGAAAACCGATTTGTGACAATAACTATCACACCAGCTAGTCTCAAAGATTCTAGACTTGTAAGTTTAAGTAAACTCTCTTGAAGGAATTTTGTTATTCAATTTTTGTCGTTATTGATGCTTTGGTTCAAAGATTTTGTCTCTTTCTTATGCAGGATATTCCACTGAGCTTCACTAGGGCTCACCAGATGGAAAAAGCAGGAGGGAAGGAGATTACTATTTTGGACCAGCATGGAGTAGAGTGGCCAGTGTATCTATGCGTGCCAAACATACGGATGAGGTTGCGCTTTGGTTCAGGGATTAGAGAATTCTTCAAGGCTATTGGTGTTAAGGCGTACGAATCTTTTGTGCTGGAGTTTTTTTGGGATGACAAAGCATCTCCTCCTATGCTCAAGTTTTGCTCCAAGATCGAGGCATGATGCTCAAGTTATGGAACTTTGTGTGTGTGTGTGTTTTTTTTTTTTTGATGAAACTATATTGCTTGTTTTTTTTTCTTTTGGATGAAACTAAAGCTTTTTTTTCTTCAGCCGTATAAAGTATTAAAAATGCCATACCCTAAACTCGAGATAAATAATTTTAAGGTATAGGTTCTCTTTCAATATATAAGTCATATTGAACGTGCCTTAAGTCGGCCATTAGGTGCATATAAGTCAGCCGCGCAACGTGTAATTTATCTCGCGATGATTTGTATTTCGGCGGGAAAAGAAAAAAATATTTATTTATTCAATTTTATCTTGCGACGTGTAAGTCAGCCGAAACGTGTAATTTATCTCGAGTAGATTCGTATTTCGGCGGAAAAAAAAAACATTACTTATTCAATTTTAACATGCGATGTTTCGTATTCTCGAGATGTTATACTGACATATATATGGCTCCATATACTAGGAGTAATGATTAATCTCTTGGGAACTCTAATTTCTTTTGGGAACTCTAATTTTTTTAAATTTCGAAAGAAAATGTCTTCCTCATCTAACCCAATCTCATTGTCGTTTATTAACAATCAGCTGTATTGTAATCATTAGTCAGTCATTTATTGACAATAATTCAATCTTTACGGCTGATTTATCGAATTAACAAAAACACAAATCCATACATATCCAAACAACATTTTCAAATCGGACAAGTTTTTGCATTATGCCCAGGCTGTTTACAACGAGAACATGCGTGTCGTTTCCTATGACGTTTGTTCTCAAGGGCAACTTCTAAAGCAAATTTCATCCTACTTTTCTTAGGCCTTCCTGGTTGTTGACGAACAAGCGGGGGCAAGCACGGTTGGTTAGCAACGTTATTTGGAACTTGAAGCGCTGAATCTATGGGCATGATCGACTCAGCGTATGCGTTTACCAAATAACTGTTGTAGTAGTAAGGACTGCACAAGGATATATGACAAATTTTCCTGTCCTCGGCAGCTGCGATTGCATGCACGCATGGTAATTTCTCGTGTTCAAAACGCCGACATGTGCATTTTCTTGTTTCCAAATTCACAATATGCAAAGACGATCCATATGTAACTTCCGTGTGATAAGGATCAATCCTTTGTACCGTCATAAGTCTGGCGGCAATGACACGGCCCTATTTATAATACATACAAAATTATTAAAACATTGCGCCTG
The DNA here is from genome assembly GCA_964056655.1 of Arabis hirsuta. Classification (NCBI taxonomy): domain Eukaryota; kingdom Viridiplantae; phylum Streptophyta; class Magnoliopsida; order Brassicales; family Brassicaceae; genus Arabis; species Arabis hirsuta. The sequence continues at coordinate 19,670,063 of OZ053301.1, forward strand.
GGTTAGGGACCAATAACGACTGACTTATGAACTGCAATGGCTGACTTATCATAAAGGCTGGATTATGGAACAATAACGACTGACTTATGAAGAACTGCAATGGCTGACTTACATGTAGTAGTTTCTCGACACCACGCGAAAGCGTGGTTGGCTGCGATTTCGCATTGTCTCTCCGTTCTTCAAACCATCTGGTCATCATAACCCGTATCGATTCTAATAGTCGAACAATGTGAAGACTTCTAGCATTTGACAGTGCTCTGTTCATTGATTCTGCTATGTTCGTAGTCATTAAATTGTTCCTTTGGCCCGGGAAATGAACACGCGCCCACAGTCGGACATCAGCTCTTTGGAGGTAGTCATGAAGTTCAGGATTAATCGCTTCAATCTCCTCGAACCTTGTATTAAAGTCAGAAACCCTAAAACATTTTGCCGTTTTCTTCACCAGACGAAAGACATCTTTTCCCTTGTACTGTTGCAAAATGTTCTTATATAAATGGTAAGTGCAAATTCCACGAGAAGCCAACGGAAACACATTTCCAATTGCTTTTCCTATCGAATTATGCATGTCCGAGATAATCGCAAGAGCCTCATCATCAGGAATCAAAATTTTTAGTTGCGTAAAAAACCAGTGTCATGAATCATCATTTTCAGTGTCAACCACACCGAAGGTTATTGGGAAAATCTGAAAGTTACCATCCTGAGCTAGTGCTGTGAGAAGTGTCCCTTTGTATTTACCGTTAAGAAACGTACCGTCGACAATGACAATTTTGCGCATGAAAGGAAACCCATTTATGCTCGCACCAAACGCAAGGAACACATACATGAATCTTCCAAATTCATCAATTTGAAGACGCGTAACCGTACCTGGATTTGCCCTTCTTATCATATATAGGTAAGGAGGCAAGTCTTCAAACCCACTCTCAGGAGTTCCCATATCGATTTCCCTTGCAAATTTTAGCGTCCTATGTGATTTCCAATAATCCATCTGTCCACACGGAAAACGTAAAGTACAAGTAAGTAAATCAGGTGTAATAAACAAATAAGTCAGCCGCAACTTACCAATAAATCAGCTGAAATAGAAGTCAGTCGCAACGTACAAATAAATCAGCTGTAATATACAAATAAGTCATCCAAAACGTACTAAAAATCAGCTGAAATACAAGTCAGTCGCAACGTACTAATAAATCAGCTGTAATATACAAATAAGTCAGCCAAAACGTACTAAAAATCAGCTGTACTATACAAATAAGTCAGCTGCAACGTACTAGTAATTACCTTTACACCAAAATGCTTATTGATAGTTATTCCAACACTCTTAGGTCGAATAGACGGACCAACGTCGCCGAGATACTTCCTGTACAACTGGCCTAAAATATCTGGTGTTGCTTGTCGAGATCGATTAGAACGCTCAGTTACAGAACATGTATGCTCTGAATCGTAAATACGAACATAAAATGCCGGTAATTCCCCTTGTGTAGAAGCACGAACTCTCCAGAGACATCCATCAACCCAACACTTAACAATGAGTGTGTCCGAATTGGATACGTCTACATCAAAATCAAATTGATCTCTCACCGTAAGAAGTTTCAGTCGTTTCTCCAAATCGGCTTTACTCTCGTATCGTTGCCCTACCGCGAGGTTTAGTGAAGACATCTCCAACCTTAGAACCTCTGGATTCCTTTCCGATCCGCTCACCGACATGTTGTGAGCTCTCTTCTTAGGCGGTAGGGTCGGTGAATCTTCGTCTTGTGTTGGAGACTCACCGTATGAACTGAAGTTATCATCTTCAGATGAAGCACCATCCGAGTGGTCGAACATATCAAATCGGCTTTCAAATTCATTATCTTCTTCGTCTTGTTCGCCTACTTCGGATTCTCCGCCTACTTCGTATTCTTCACCTTCCATTTTACTTGCGCAATCCATGTCTTCATCGTCGCGTTTTTCCTCGTATTTTGTTTCACCACCAGGACAATTATCATTACTGAAACCACCGTAACTGAATAACCTTTTCTTCTGCTCTCTCATTTCGTCATTCTGACTAATTTGGCTCTCCTTTTTCTCCATAATCTCTACACAGAGACGTATCTGTTCGAATTTCCTTAGGCTTAGAAAACCTATCATCTGTCGAGTATTGGAGACGTAAACTGGTGGAGTATCGTGCGCCATTGTTTTCAAAGTTTTATTCGAGAACATGTAGCTCAGCTAAATCTGATGGCTCGACTCGTTCAATCCGTAATCATCGAGTACAGACTTCACAAGTTCGTCGTGTGTTGTTTCATCATTTAAATACAAAACTCTACACCCTCTACCGTCGGCGTTGAATACGTATCTGTTTTTCTTGACCCATTTACCGGAAACAATAATTACCGGATCCATAAGATCTCGAACAAAGATCAATGAAAAAAAAAATGTGGAAGAAGACGATTAAGTTTCTGGGTATCAGATGATAAAGAAGATAAATAGATGAAGAAGAAGAAGAAGACACATCGTCACAACATAAAACTCTAACAATGACATGGAAAATGACATGGAAAATAGGAGTTGATGACATGGAAAATCGGATTTGATGTCATTAATTTTTTGCTTATATGGCAAGTGAGCCACAAAATGAAAACGTAAATCAGCCTAACTAAATCAGTCATCAAATGCATATGTAAGTCAGTTGCTACGTGAATACTATTTCAGTAATAAAAACAACAAAAATCGGGTTCGTAAAGAGGCCATAAAAGGGCGTAGATCAGCTGAAAAATATTATGTCAGCTGTATCGTCCAATAAATCAGCCGTCAAATGAATGCTATTGTAGTAATTAATCTTTCGCTAATAAATCAGACGTAATATGGCCGAGTTTACTATTAATCAAGCTAAACACGGCTGATTTACACTAATTATACTTAAATCAGCCGTAACAATCTTTCATAGGTCAGCCGTCCGTTTAGTAACACAGCCAGTCGATGATCATTCTGTCATCGTGAGAAACATATCTCAACCAGCCGATGTACAAATCAACCGTCATATATGTACGTAAGCCAGCCATTAGCTCATAAATCAGGCAGATTTTTTTAAACTCAGCCCTCACATAAATCTTAAGTCAGCCAGAAGATCTTAAATCAGCTACGTTTTGTAAGTCAGCCGTATCGTTTGGCTTATTTGTATATGTAAATCAGTCAATTTTTTTAAGTCAGCCACATCGTATATATAACTCAGCCGTCAATACCGCCGTAATGCTTTACGGCTGAGTTCATTAATACACGTCAGCGATTTCCTATGTGGCGCCGGATTTTATCTGACGTGGCACGCAAAAGTAATGGCATTCTTGTAATTAGGTTTTTTCTCATAACGTAATTACAAGGGCACGCTGGGCATTTAAAATAAATCAGTAATAAAAAAAAGTTTTGTATACTTCTAGTAATATTACCTAATTTATGTGCTGTTTAAGTTAAGTTCCCTTTTTATTATTCACAACATTTATGAACCAAATTTGTTTTTAATTTTGAATAATCATGAACTAGTGTTTTTAAAATTATCTATTCTTAATAAATCATTATTAAGAATATTATTTGATTCATGAACTTTAACATTAAAAATTTTCAAAATTTTGGTTAGATTAAATTGGTTTTTGAATGATTTATACATCTTGACATATTCATTCATTAATTTCACTTACACTGGCAATAGTTAACACTTTGGATTCAATCTTGGATTTATTTTGTTCAATATATGCTATCTTACTCACCCTTGGACTTAGAATTCAATACATACGTATTGAGGACTTAGCTCCAAGAAGTATTTAACAAGTGATTTCAAGTGTTTTTGCAAGGATATGTCACTCTTTAACAGGACTTGTAACAAGACTTTTTGTTGTGATGCGCACACTTCCAATCGTCTTAAGCATTATCCGCCATTCAAAGGAGATGTGTGAGAAAAGAGAAGTAACTGGAGACACCTAGCCTAGTTTGATTCGTGCGGAATACCATATGCTCAGAATCAAAGAAGATCTCATATTTCTTGCAACAATCCTCAGATTTTCTCGATCTCAGCTTACAAACGGACCACATGGAGCATTTTTATGGGACATTTACCTATCCACTGGAGCAAAAGCCTTTAAATTTCACCACGTGAACTTAAAAGGTATGTTTTATGATAGATTTCAATTTGGCTCGAGAAATTCTCTACTGTTTTGCAGATGGTTTGATACTACCCTTCCTGCGAGTCGAATCACCCTATTCAAGGACCATACGCAAAACCGTACGAGAAAAAGTGTTGGAACTTCACCATGAGCTTTAAAACACCCTATAACTTGGTGAATTTTCAATATGGCTCGAGGAAAACTTCAAGGTTTGAAAGATGGCCCATGAGCTTCTTCCGGTGACCAAAATCACTATACCGTGAGCCAATTTTCAAACGATGAGGAACCAGCCAATGAAACCTTGAGATGAACAGTTTCTACGGACACAAGGAATCTTTTAGGAGTGTTCATTCACCCCTGGAGATAGCCGAGTCCAAAGATGCTTCATAACAACCAAAAATGGGATATTTTTCGATTTTCAAGACTTTTTGTCTATAACCGGTAACTTCGTTCTATTCTCTAACCTTTCTAATTTCAATTTTAATTTTCCAACATTACTCCCTTAATTTGATTTCTTTTACACCGGGGACGGTGTAATTTAAGTCTGGGGGGATTGTTATTTACTAACACGTTTGTTCGTGATTGGTTTTTATGTTTTTAAAAAGAGTTTTTCAAAAATTATTTTCTGAAAACGTTTTATTGAGTCAAAATAGTCAGTTAGAAATGATGACCCTTCTTTTGGTTTAGTGGATTGTCTTTTTCAGATTAGTGACCATTTTTCCAGGATCGATTTCAGAGTCAGACTAATGAAAAATCCTAAGGCTGACCAGTTAACTACAGACATTTGTTACTTCCAGCATAATCCGCCAAGTTCGAGCTAATTATGCGGTCTTCTCGGTGATTGATGTTCATAGAGCTTGACTCCTCATTCATACCTGACAAGTGCAATCTCTATTGAAAGTAATAGTACTCCTCTCCCTTGTTCAAAACAAAAAAAAATATGATTGGGGTGATATGATAGTTCTTGAGTATAAGATGAGGAAATAAAATTCTAGTGAGTCAATAGTCAAGAGATGATCACCCGGAGCACAAAAGCCAGCGGTCTGAGTCCCTTAGAACGGATGTAGAGGACGAGCGATCTCACGACCCTGTCTCCTCACAAGGAACAACAGTAGTGAAAGCACTGATTTTGAGTCTCAGCATTCTAAAAAAAAAAAGAGTAGAAAATCAAATAAGTCTGGGGGGAGAGAAAGAGTACCAAGAGTTGTATGGTTCATTAGTCATGATATAGTATGGGAATGAGTCTAGAAGGTTCTTGGCATTGAGATCTGGGACGAGACCCAGCAATGAGGACTAGCGAGTTGTGTTGAAAAGTCGTGGATGAATTTGGGAGGCTGCGAATGTCTATGGAGAAGTACATGGTGGTCCGAATTTGAGTTGGTTATGCATTATGTGGCTTACTAGTTGAAAGGGTCGGTCTGGTACTCCAACAGAAGGTAAGTTTCTGCGTTTTCAAACCTCTTTTCTATTCTTGAATTTTGCTTGAGCACAAGCAAGGTTTAAGTCTGGGGGAGTTGATATGTCCCATATTTTACCACTTTTACTATCTATTTTACTATATTTTCTACGCACTTTAATAAGATTTTCAGCCAAAAGAGGTAGTTTTCCTCGTATTTGTAGTTTTAGAGTCTTAATAGGAAAATCAAGCAAAACGGAGAAAAAAGGACCAAAAGAGGTGTAAACCAAGCTACAACAACTTTCATAAGCCAAAGACATCATCAAGACCAAATAATTCACAAGGTACCACAATCTACCAAGTTGGACAGAACATATATGCCAGAAGTTTAGTAGTAAACGGAGGAACGAATCAATTTTGGAATTGGACGAAACTTGGTCAGAAGATAGATCTTTGAGTTAGCTTCACAACGGAATTTGAATCATATCATTTGGATCTGTGAGCAGAAAGATATGCTCCGTTTGCTGAACACACGTCAAACTGCCTCTGAAGTGAAACAAGTGCAGAATCGAGTCAAGCACCGGACCAGTCCGTGGACCGATGTGTCAGACCGTTTCCAGCACTCATGAAGGCCCAAAGAAGACTCCAACACCGGCCTAGAAGCCTGCATGTTACTTGGCCCAACGTTGTAACAGTTTTGACGTAAAAGACCCTTTTGCCCTAAACTAAGTCCTAGAAGATCCTACACCTATATATACTTGTTTTTAGCCTCTTTAGGAGAAAAAGCATCAATAAGCAGCCAAGAGGGCACGACTAGGGAGCCCTAGGCAGCCGCCTATCTCTTTTCTAAACACTAAACACGTTTTCATCTGTGTTCTTCGTTGGATTTGGATTCTAGGAGGAAATCTCCCTTTGTACTTCGACATATAGAAGATTTCTTATCTCTTACTCTTTAAATTCAGTTTATCTATGATGATTCGTCCCTATCCTTGTTGATTTGTTGTTACTTCAATCATGTCTGAGTAAATTACTTGTTAGGTTTTAGGTATTCAAAGATTCCATGTTTATGCATGATTGAATATCGAACTTTGTTAGGGTTTATCTAGTGGATTCTTCACCTCTATTCGATCGTAATGCTTTTTGATTTTTTGGCCATCTTGCGAACTGATCTTAGGTTGATATACTCTCCAAAAACTTGTTATATTGCATGAACTAGTATTTGGTGAGTATTGTGTCATAACAATTCGAAAGGTTAGTTATGGAGTAGTATGAACAATCGAATCTTACACTTAAAGCATGTTTTCACCTTATAATAACCTGCGATAGTTGAGTCTATTAGGATAGAAAACATAGATACTCGATGTAGAATAGTGAGGTTCGATCCAAGGGACCAGCAATACACTCTAATCTTTTGATCAAGTTGGTTTTAAGTGTCAGTTGTCACAAATAGCAAGCAAATAAGTAAAATTGTTTAAACTAATATTAATAAAAATGTTAGGCTAAGGGAGAATATCTCAGGGATTAGATCATCTAGAACCAAGCAATTATTCATGACAACAATTTAGAACCAATTAAAACTCAACCATAGAAATAGGAGGATGTACTATCGTGGCATCAACCACTTTATCAATCAATCTAACACCCTAAACTGTCGTTTGAGTTTACAAAGAATGATAAGCATTATAGAGGATGAGATCGATTTGTTCACAACTAGCCTTAGCATAAACTGTCGTTGGCTAAGGACAAATCGCCCATCTATGTTCTTTCAAGCAATTCACAACACTTTTGATGAGTAAATTAAACCTAAAATTAGAGGCTAGGTGATCAAGCTAGTGTAGGCATTTAGAACAACAATAGATGAAGATATCAATATATATAGAATCATATTTATGCTTAGTTCATGAATCCCTAATCCCTTCGAACCCCTTAACCCAACTAGAAAAACAACTCAGACATGACAGATCGGACAACAGCAAGAGAGATAAGATAATTCATGGATAAAATAATGAAAAAGATATAGAGTTTAGAAATCTTCTCCAAAGGGTAGAAGACAATCTTCAAATCTTACAAAAACTCAAAACAATGTATCTCAAATTCTCTCTCGAATTCTCTTTGCCACTCTTAGAAAAAGAGTTCGATAATCATCTATATAAGAGGTCTGGGGCGGCTAGGATTAATTAGGGAAAACTAAAACGCCCCAACCCGGATTTCCTTACCGTGGTGAGGTTCCGGATCGGTTTGTCTCGGCCAGACTTGGCCATTTACCCAATTAACCTCGTGGATTTTTCAACGTTTTCCTTTACTTAGCCATTTTAACATATATTCGATCTAGACAAGACCTTCAAGCATAAATATCCATACTTGAATTAAATCGTGAGGTTCAATTACAATGATCAGTTTGCTACATAAGCTATTACATCATAATTGACCTATCTACCCGATTCAATCCACCATCCTTCCTTTTCCAACCTTAGTCTCCGCGGATCACACATTCGGATTCCCATCACGGGAAATCTCTTTACCTGCATCCACAAGGGAGGCGTAAGCAACAAAATTGCATAGTGGAGCGGTCGTCCCGTCCACTTAGCCACAGAATAGATATGCAATCAAACAGTCAATATCATCAGTCAATCATGCTCATCGCATTAGTTACTTATCGGCCCGATTATCCCAAGTCACACAAAGCAGTCGTCCCGCAACCAGACAAGCCTTAGCGTCCATCGGTGCCCCTAAGCGTGTTGCCTGATCTAGACTCTTGATGAAGGGGATCAATCGTCACGATCAAGCCAGAAACAGATAAACAAACAGTCGGGAATCACCCCAACAGATAAGACTCGATGAATCTATGCAAGAAACGACTCTAGACTTAGGCTCATAGTCACGCACTCACCTTAGTCTCTTTGGTTCGATGATTGCTTGTCCCGTTCCAGTTCTGACACCTCTTGTCGCGATGATCTCACGAACACGAAGTCCTACCGATCACCCAGTTTCCCAAGACACGATCGCCGTCACCCCTAGTCGCGATCAAAGTAACCCACACTCGAGTATTTCCTAAATTCTCTCGAGTAATCTCTCTTTATTCTCGATGAAACTCTCTGAAAATTGTTCTAAGTTTTCTCTTTTCTTTCTCCGCATAAAATCAAAGGCAATGGGTAAGTTAGCCTTGATAAACCGCCTCAGAAACTATCCAGTAACCGTTCCCGCATAATTCTGTGTCAAACTGTCCAGAAATAACCGTTCCCGCGTGTTTCATTAAAACTCACGTGTCACGACACGCGATACAAGCCAGTAACCATTATGTCCGAAACAGACCGCGGTAACCGTCTTGTCCGAATCTGACCATGGTAACCGTCCTGTCTAAAATCCGACCGCGACTCCGAAAAATCTGCCCAGCTCGGATTCAACTGCCCAGCTCAGTTTAACCTTGACTTTTCATCCCTCGTTGACCCAATTTCCCCTCTTGTCTCAGATACAACTCGATCACTTCGAGTATTTCATTCTGCGGTGGTCAATTCGCAGAACACGGGTGCTACAATTCTCCCCCACTAGCTTGAGATTTGTCCTCGAATCTCTTTTCCTTTACCCGCGTCTTCCTTAAGTTTATCAAACCACTTAGGGAACTCAGCTTGCGGATGGTAGGAACTCTCCGACTGTCCATCAGTTTGCGGATGGTAGGCAGTACTCGTATGAACCTTAGTCTCCATCGATTTCTGCATCATCTTCCAGAAGACTGAGTTAAATCTCGAGTCCTGGTCGGATACAATATTCATCGGCACTCCATGTAACTTCACGATTTCCTTAACATAAAGTTTAGCCAACACTGCCGCATTGTCCTTCTTTTTGATCGACACAAAGTGTGCAGACTTGGTCAACCTGTCCACGATCACCCAGACCGCGTCCTTGTGATCCACACACGGCAACCCTGTCACGAAATCCATCGTGATCATGTCCCATTTCCATTCTGGAATCGGCAGACTTTGTAACACCCCTCTCGGAAATTAATGTTTCGCCTTAATCATCTGACAGATAGGGCATTCAGCTACCCAATTAGCTATATCTTGCTTCACTCCGACCCAATGATAGTACCGTTTCAAGTCTCGGTACATCTTAGTGGATCCGGAATGAATTGAGAGCTTGGAACTGATGTGCTTCCCTGAGAATTTCTTCTCGTAGTTCCTTGTCATTCGGAACCCACACACGCCCATTCACTACAATTGTTCTGTTCCTCAAAATCCTATATTCGGCCTGATCATTCTCTGCCGCTTTCTTCAGATTCTCATCCGACCCTTTAGCCAACCGAACCCTAGTCAGCAAGTCGGCCTTATCCGCAGCTCCAAGTCCCAACGGTTCCAGTCTGTCGCTCAAAGCATTCAATCACAAAGTCCCAATCATATGGACCAGCCCTTCCATATCTTTCTCAAAATCCACCGCAACCCTCTTACAGCTTAAGGCATCCGCCACCAAGTTAGCCTTTCCCGGATGGTAAGCAATATCTAAATCATAGTCGGCAACCATTTCCATCCATCTTCTTTGTCTTTGATTTAATTCCGGTTGGGTGAAGAGGTACTTCAAACTTTTATGATCCGTGAATACTTGGACCTTTGCTCCGTAAAGATAGGATCTTCATATCTTAAGCGCAAAAACCACCGCACCCATCTCCAGGTCATGAGTCGGATAGTTTCCTTCATGCTTCCTTAACTGTCGCGAAGCATACGCGATCACTTTTCTATCTTGCATCAAAACGCACCCAAGTCCCACTCGCGATGCATTAGTATAGACCACATAAGGCACGTTGGCCTTAGGCTGTGCCAACACCGGAGTACTCGTAAGCATTTCCTTTAGCTTAGAGAAACTCGTCTCACAGTCCGCTGACCAAACAAACTGAACATCCTTTCCCGTTAGTCGCTTCATAGGTTGAGCCATGCTCGCAAAACCCTTAACAAACTTGCGGTAGTAACCTGCCAAACCCAAAAAATTTCTTATCTTCGAGGCATTCCTAGGCCGCGGCCAATCTGCAATTGCCTTGATCTTTTCCGGATCCACGGACACTCCCTTGTCCGAGACCACATGGTCTAAAAATCCGATTTCCCTTTGCCAGAAGCTACACTTGCTAAGCTTGGCGAACAACTGATATTCCCTTAGGCGATTCATCACGGTCCTCAAATGAGCTTCATGCTCTTCCTTATTCCTTGAGTAAACCAAGATGTCATCTTGAAGATGATCACGAATTCATCCAAGCAATCTCTGAACACGTTGTTCATCAGTTTCATGAATGCCGCTGGCGCATTCGTCAATCCGAAAGGCATTACTACAAACTCGCAGTGCCCATACCTAGCTCGAAAAGCGGTCTTCCAAACATCCGGCTCATCTATCGGGATCTGATGATAACATGATGCCAAGTCGATCTTAGAGAACCAAGTAGCACCTCGAAGTTGATCCAGCAACTCGTCAATCCTTGGAAGAGGGTACTTGTTCTTTACCGTCACTCTGTTCAATCCACGATAATCGATACACAATCGAAAACTACCCTCCTTCTTCTTAACAAACAGTACCGAAGGGGCGTTCTTGACCCACTTCTTTTTTTTCCCAGCAACATTTCCGGACTGGACTTGTAGTCCATCACCCATCAACTTAGCTTCCTCAAGCATTCCAGCTTCCTATTGAGCTGCTTTCTCAACCACCTTAGTGACAGTAGCATAGCTACGAATCTGACAGCATTTGCGGAGCTCAACTCGTAACCCATGCATGAACCTGCGGACTTGGACTCTCTCCTCATCTAGCTCACGCCCAGCATAGTTTTTAAGGCTGTTACACTCGGCCTCATACTCCCAAACCGTCATGGTTCCTTGACGCAAGTCCAGGAAGGCACCCTCAAGCTTGTCAAAAGCTTCTGGTGGAAAGTACTTGGACCTGAACTCCTCGCAAAACAGACCCCAAGTGCAATTCCGCATCCTAAACCTTCCCGCGACACCTTGCCACCATCTGGACGGTGGATCCCACACAGTTGAATTTGTCAAGGGTTGAAAGGAGAACTGAGTCTTCTGAGTATAAATCACAAAGCAAAAGTCAAAGATATGTTTTATCGCTGTTTCTGTTAAGCTCTGGTTACAAAAATGAATCCTTTTTTTGGGTGAGTACAATAAACTATATATAGTATTTCTAAGTAAAATGGGTCAACTAATAAATGGGCATGATCCATTAAGCAATATACAAAAATTAGGCCCATTAATCTATTAAGCCCATTTTGTTAATGGGTTAATGTCATTTTGGGCCTAGATTCAGACTGGGCCCTTGCAGAGTTGATCCGATTTTGTCAGGACGCTGCAAAGTTGATCTCATCGTTATATCGATCTCATAAGGGGAGAAATCCGACCCCTACAGTTAGCCCCCCATCTTGGCAGTATCGAGTCACAGTGGTGCCAAGGTGAAAATGGTCGTAGTCGGAGATCGATATGCTCGACTGCGAAGTCGCCAGGCATGAACGTCTTATCGTCGAACTCGAGAAGTTTTCTGCTATTCCATATTGAGCTGACGTCTCCATGTTATCCTGTATTTCTCGTTGTTGTCCTTTCTTTTACTTTGATAGCCTTGTTGTGTTATTGGGCCTTGAAGCCCGTTGAAATTTTTTTTGGAATTTTTCCTGGAACAAAGTGATTTTCAGGAAATTCTCCAGGAATAAATAAGCCTGCTTCCAGGACATTAGTTTCTACCAAATCACTTTCCCTCGGTAAAAGGTAAAAAAAAAAATCATATCTCCTTCCGTCTTTTTATTTTATTGTTTTTTTTTAGGTTTTTTTTGTTTTCTTTTTTGTTTTTTTTTTGTTTTTTTCTTGCTCCATCTCTCGCCTTCTCCACTCTACAACGCCGCCGGCAAGGCACCTCTCGCCGTCGTCGGACTCGCCACCTTCTGGTTCATGGTTCGCGGTCGTGGTTCATTGAATCTCCATCAATTCGGCGAGGTGAAGATCAAGACTTCTTCGATCGGGATCTCGTGGCGGTGCTACGGGAAGAAGAAAGGCATCCGGCGTGATGTCTTCGGGCTTATCGGTGAGTCGTCGGCGCGGCACGGCGAGATCAGGAAGAAAAGAGCTTTGGTTAGAGATCTAGCCGAGTTGACTCAGTGAGTCGACTCACGAGTTGACTAGGTGATTGAGTCAACTCGGTCAACGTTTTTTTTTTTTGGGCGACTCAGTGACTCGACGGCCTGACAACTTGGTGACAATGCTAGCTTCGTGGAGTGATACTGATTCAGATCGTTACCCTTTGGTACAGCGGAGAGGTGGATGGTTTCTGATTCTGTGGACTCGCAGCTCGATAGTTCGCGCGACTTAGATGATTCTGGAGATATGGCTGCTGATCCTTTGCTTCTCGGACAGAAAATGGTTCTCTCTCCAGAGTCTGATACTCGCAGTTCGACGAGATCGGCCTCCTCCAATGCTCTAGTTGTGGTTGAAGAGGTTAGCGACGAGATCGTGGTTTTGCCGGCTACTCAGAGGCGGAGGTCAAGGCGAAGAGAACCTAACCCGCCAGGATCTACAATGTCAACTCCAGAATCTTTGGAATCTCTTATCGGTTGCTTCGGCATTCCCACAGGGTTCGAGCTAGTTGTTCCGTGCTCAGATGAGCGAGCTAATCATCCACCGGAAGGCCACTTCACCTTATATGGAGCTTACTTTCATGCATATTTCATGTGGTTTCCGATCCCTCGTGTGATTCTTGACTTCTTGTGGAGGACCAATCTGGCTATTGCTCAGCTCACGACTCGCGGGATGCGTCATTTGATTAGGATTATGGTGTGCGGCTATGAATGTGACAGCGAGGTCGAGGTTGATCATCTGTTGAATTTCTTAAAGGCCAGCAAGACTGGTTCCAAGGGAAAACCTTGTTATTTTCTCAAGGGAAAGCCTGATTTCCAAGTTATAGTAGATCTTCCTAGCAGAGATCTCTTTTGGACGGAGAAGTTTTTCTTTGTGAAAATTAACGAAGCTTCAGTTGGCGGCGATCACCTTGATAGAATTCGAGAGAGATGGGGGACTCGCGGTAGCCGACCCTGCTGTGCTACTACTTTTTGACTTAGATATATCTTTTGTGCGCGCAGTCTCGCTTGTCTACTCCTTTTGATTTGTTATTTTAACTCTTCCTTTTGTTTGTTGTTTTGCAGTTTTGAGCCGCATTGCGAAGTCGCCGATTGACCTATTTGTTCTTCGCGACAAACTTGCTGCTGAGAAGTGTAGCAGGAAAGAGGACTTTTCTTTAGGCAGAGTCAGGGAAGCTTGTGAGCGTCGCTTCGGTGTTACTTTGCTGGATTCTTCACCAGAGAAGTCAAACAACGCGAGAAAACCGTCTGCTTGTGAAAGGAGAGCTATCGAGGCAAAGTCCAATGCGAGAGTTTTCCAACAATCTGGACCGCCGACGTCAGCCCCCAGAGTTGGTACTACAGGAACCCTTGCGCCCAAACCGCATCACCCTATGTTAGAGCGAAATCCTACCGTCGAAAGTGATCGTCGTCCTGAGTTGTCGCAGAAGCGTCATGATTGGGGGAGGTCGCAAGCGTTCCCGAGAAGACATGGACAAAAAAAACATTGGGGGAGACGACTTGAACAAATCGAGGCATGCTTCATCTCCTCAACGTGATCGCGTGGCGATGACTTCGACTGTTCCCTCTAGTACGAAGGAATCTTTAGGTGACGCTGCACGGGCGGCGTTGCGTTTGTCCAAGATCGTCTTTCCAGGCACTGAATTCCCGCCTTTAGAAGGGATGTCAAAGAGGAGCTCTAACTCAGACACGGCTCTCCATTGCATGACTGTACAGCTTCTTGACAATATCCATAGGATCGTGATCTGCTTTTTCGTTCTTTCTGATCCTTTAGCTCATTTTTTCATCTCGTAGTTCCTGTCCTCACTTAACGAGCTTGCTATCGATTATGAGGTATCTGCCCGATCGCATACTCGTCAGCTTGCTAACACTCAGACGGCTTGTGACAACTTTAAGAAGCAAAAAAAGTTTACGGAAGACCGCGTTGTTGAGCTCGAGGCTGCTCTAAAAGAAAACGAGGATAGGCATCTTGAGATAAATGGAACAGTTACAGAGTCGGAAGCTGAGAAGACGTGCCTGAAGAAAGAAATCGCCAACCTCACCAACCACTTAAATGTTGCTGCTAAGCTTCAGGATGCGGCTGTGCAGAAAGCGGTGGAAGTGGCGCAGCGTGAACTGTGAGTGAAGTACGAAGCGAAGATCAATCGTGCTAGAAAGAAGGTTGGAGAAATCGATGGCCAGCCAAGGAAAGACATAATTGATCTTGCCGAAGTACGGAGTAACATTGAGTTTGTCGAGTTGCTTCAGAGTGACCAGACACCTGATCTTGGCAATTAGCTCACTGCTCTTATGGAGCAGGAGGCGGGCCTGGCACTTGCTGACAAGGTGTTTGCCAATCATGTTCGCGAACTTGAGGAGATCCTTAAGCCTTCTTCCATTAGTACCATCGACAGTCAAACTAATGAGTTGGACGCTGCTTCGGGTTCGAGTTCTTCTGATTCTTCGAGTGATGATGACTCGTCAGATTCTGCGGCCGAAGGTCATTCTGAGCAGGCCTTTGAGATTGTTGATGATGCTGAGGAGATCCCGTCTTAGTTTTTTTTTGTTTTTGGCTATTTATCGCATTTTGATTTCAGATTTAGTATTTGATTCAGCTTGGATGGTGTTTATCCTTTTGTTTTGATTTACGTCCTCTTTGAGATAAAATTTATGGAAGCAGCTTTTATGATTCTTGTTCTTGTCTTTTGGATGAATTGTTTCGCTGCTAAGTCTTTAGCTCTTGACATCGTTGCGTTGATATTTACCGTCTTTGATGCAAGTATGGTTTACCGGCGAGTTGTCATTGACAAGCCTTCTCCAACTATGGTGCCTTTATAAGACTAGTGATTTACGTTCAGACGATGGTTTGCCCCGGTTTACATGCGGGTTGTCGTTGATTTGTCCGCTCTTCAAGATTGATTATAAAAATGTTGCGACCAGTGATAAGTTAACTGGATTTTCTGATGATCATCTTGGTTTACGAGTGAGTCTTTACTGAAACGCCCGCTCCAAAAATGAACATGTTATCGCGCGATGACCAATGATACAGTTGTTGGATTTTTAGTGATCATTTTGGTTTACGGTCGTGTTTTTCATTAACATAGTCGTTCCTATAACGAAAACTTTGCGATGATACCAACGATTTGTTTGCTGGGTTTAGTGATGGACATTCCGGTTTACAGAGTTGTTTCCATGAACACCTCCGCTTCGGTAATGAACATAATCATTTGTATAGCGTGCTTTAAACCCGCAGAGGGTGTGGTAGTCAACAACAACAATGAAAGACGTATGCAAGATATTGTAAAAAACTTGTGGTTTTTATTCATCATAGAATTTCTTACAAGATTGTGGGAGTATACGAGTATACGCACCCACTCCCCCCCCCCCCCCCTTTTTAGGAGTGGGGACAGCTGAACCCATCCAAAGACGAGCTGCCTACGTATCCTTTGCAGGGATCAAGCCGCCACGAAATTCAGGTAGTATATCTCAATGGTAGTACTTTTTCAAGTGCCTAGCATTCCACGAGCGTGGTACCGGAATGTCTGCCATGTTGGCTAGCTCATAGACTCCTGGTCTGACCGCCTTAGTGACTTTGTAGGGGCCTTCCCAGTTAGCGTCGAGCTTGCCTGCGTTCCGCTCAGCTGTGTTCTTAAAAACTTTGTGCAGTACTAAGTCTCCTTCCTAGAACCGTTGTTCCTTGACGTGAGAGTTGTAGTACCTTGGAGCAGCTTGCTGATAATTTGTTATCTGGATCAACGCCTTGTCTCGGGTTTCGTCAGTTATGTCTTGTCGGTCGAGTAGTATGACGTTGTTGAGTGCTTCATTATCTGGCAAGAGCTAGCGTCGGATGGTGGGGAACTGGAATTTATTTGGGATGACGCATTCTGTACCGTAAACGAGGGCGAAGGGTGTCTCGCCAGCTGCTCGTCTTGGAGTTGTTCTATGCGACCATAACACGCCTTCTAGTTCGTCGGCCCAGCGGCCTTTCTTCTCATCCAGGCGCTTCCTGAGGCCAAGGATAATTGACTTGTTGATTGATTCGGCCTGGTCATTCCCTTGTGGACATCGTGGAGTAGACTTGTTGAGTCGTAATTTTCACTTCGCACAGAAGGCTTCAAATATTACAGAGATAAATTGAGAACCGTTGTCCGTGATATTCTCGTATGGGATATCATGTCTACATATGATATTTTTCACACAAAATTTTCAACCTGGGTGTCCCGAATGTAAGCGTAGGCTTCTGCTTCTACCCATTTGGTGAGGTAGTCGGTCAAGACTAGCAAGAAACGCTTCTGTCGTGACGGGTGAAGAGGACCAACGATGTCCATGGACCACCTCATGAACGGGTATGGCGAGGTTACCGAGGAGAATATTTCGGTAGGTTGGTTAATTTTTGGGGCATGGCGCTGACATTTCTCACACTTAGCCGAAAACTTCTCGCAATCGCTAATCATCGTCGGCCAGTAGTAGCCATGTAGCTTGATCTTGATAGCTAACGCTCGTCCGCCAGAATTATTCCCGCAGGAACCACCATGTATCTCCTGAATGATTTTCCGAGCGGTCTGACCTTCAACACAGAGCAGCAGTGGTCCCGATAAATGCCACTTGTAGACTTCTCCGCGTAGTAGAGTGTAGCGATCGGCTTGGGCCTTAAGTTTGCAAGCAGCCCACTTGTCAGGAGGGACTTCGCCTTTGTCAATGTAGTCTCGAATGACGCCGAGCCAGCTTGTATCAGACCCATATTCTGCGACGTGAGAGTCCACTTCTATGGGAGTAGCTTTGGCCACCGGTGTGGGCTTGTCGTTGATTGCTATCGAGTCATGGGCTGGTGCAAAATTTTTGTCAATGTTTCCCTTGGAAGGAATGGAAGGAACGTCGAGGCTCTCTACCGGGTGAGTATCCATTGCTGGAAACTCATACTGCTTGGCAGGGTCTGTTGCCACCACTACAAGAAAACAGTCAATCTGTGACCATCTTTTGTGACTGTTATTTTAGTCACAAAAATGTGCGACACGTTTGTGACGTTTTCTTGACAGATTTGTGACTACTCGTAGCACAGACGTCACATATTTTTGACGATATTATATCGTCGTAAAAACGTCGCTAATTAGTGATAGAACTAAGACCAATAATTGATTAATATAAGTGGTCACAATTTAGCGACGCTTTTACAACTACATTATTACTGGCTATTTCCTCAATTACGAGTATTTGGAAGGGGTCGAGCAATTCATCAATTTTGCAAGCCACCAGGACTTAGCTCTAAGCAGTGGAGGTAAGATATACTGCCCTTGTGTTAAATGCAAAAACTGTAAGGGTTTACAGCCTGTTAGAACCGTGTCGAACCATTTGCATAGTAGAGGATTTATGCCCGAATATCATGTATGGTATGCACATGGGGAAGATTATGATGTAGTTGGGGCAGGATCTAGTAGCCAGTACGGAAATGCTGGTCAACAAATTGATGATGATGGCGGAATGTTTATGTTGGGATGGTTAACGATGCATTCCATGGTTCTACGCCATTTAATGATTATCATCATCATGATGAACATGGTCATAGTGGAAATGATCATGTTTATGAAGAACCTACCCATGAGGCACAACAATTCTACGACATGTTAGATGCTGCAAATACGCCACTGTATGATGGTTGTCACGAAGGTCATTCACAGTTATCGTTAGCTTCCCGGATGATGAACATTAAGGCAGACCATAATTTGGCTGAATCTTGCATGGATTCATGGGCGGAATCATTGACAGAGTATCTACCTGAACGTAATCATGCCACTGGTTCATACTACGAGACAGAAACGTTGATGCGAAAGCTTGGTTTGCTGTATCATACATTTGATGTATGTGTAGATAATTGTATGCTCTTTTGGAAAGAAGATGAGGAATTGGAGTATTGTAGGTTTTGTGGGAAATCAAGATATAAGGATAGCCGAGGACGAACAAAAATACCGGTCAGTCGTATGTGGTATTTACCTATCACTGACAGATTGAAGAGGATGTACCAATCAGAAAAGACTGCAGCTTTGATGAGATGGCATGCTGAACACGAATCAGAAGACGGAGTTATGTGTCATCCATCTGATGCGGCGGAGTGGAAAAATTTCAATGAGACGTATCCATGTTTTGCAGAGGAAATGCGAAACATTTATCTAGGATTGTGTACAGATGGGTTTAATCCTTTCGGTATGTCAAAAAACCATTCGTTAAGGCCTGTGATCATGACACCCTACACCTTACCCCCTGAGATGTGCATGAACAGTGAGTATCTGTTTCTCATGGTTTTGAATTCGGGACCAAATCATCCACGAGCTAGTCTTGATGTGTTCCTCCAACCACTGATCGAGGAACTAAAGGATTTATGGAATAACGGAGTTGAGGCGTATGATGTGTCTTTACATCAAAACTTCAATCTTAAAGCGGTTCTCTTGTGGACGATTAGCGATTTCCCGGCATATGGTATGTTATCAGGCTGGACAACACATGGAAGATTATCGTGTCCAATTTGTAAGGGTGATACAAATGCTTTCCAATTATCGGCTGGTCGGAAGACATGTTGGTTTTACTGTCACAGAAGATTTTTGCCGACCGAGCATCCCTTAAGGAAAAATAAAGTGAATTTCTTAAAAGGAAAGAACGTTGTGGACGACTACCCACCAGCATCATTGACTGGAAAACAAGTTTTTGCAGCATATACGAAATGCCGGGGCACCAAAAACATCTGATTGTGGTGGAAATGGACATCTTAGAAAACCTGATGGGTATGGGAATTGGCATAGTTGGCATAAAGAAAGCATTTTTTGGGAGCTGCCATATTGGTCCGATTTGAATTTACGACACAATCTTGATTTAATGCATATCGAGAAAAACTTTTTCGATAACATCATGTACACTGTTATGAACGTTAAAGACAGATCAAAAGACACAGTGAAGGCAAGATTAGATATCGCAAGATTTTGTGGGTGGAAAGAATTGCATGTCAATGGTCGTGGAAACGCTCCATTTCCTATCTGGCGATTGACTTCAAAAGCTAAAGATTCCTTAGTACAATGGGTTAAGAATGATGTTAAATTTCCATACGGCTATGTAGCGGACTTAGCAAGCTGTGTAGACATAAATGGTGGCAAGTTTTCGGGGATGAAAAGTCACGACTGCCACGTATTTATGGAAAGATTGCTTCCGTTTATTTTTGCAGAACTTCTCCCTCGTAATGTGCACCAAGCATTATCAGGTATATATATTAAAAATTTCTATATGTTGATTTCATTAAATCTTGGTGCTTGTACATATAATGAAGTTGTTTATGTAGGGATTGGAGGATTTTTTCGTGACCTCTGCAGTAGATCATTGGAGCAAAGTCGCGTCCACCAGTTAAAGGATAACATTGTGATGGTCCTGTGTAATTTGGAAAAAATATTCCCACCTTCTTTCTTTGACGTGATGGAGCACTTACCTATCCACCTACCATACGAAGCAGATCTTGGTGGTCCTGTGCAATATAGGTGGATGTATCCGTTCGAAAGGTTCTTCAAACATCTCATAGGCAAAGCGAAGAACAAAAGATACCCAGCAGGATCAATTGTTCAATCGTACATGAATGATGAGATATCTTATTTCTCACAACACTACTTTGCGTCACACATGTCTACTGCTATCAGAAGAAGGTAAATTTATTTAATATTAATTTTAATATTAAATAATATTTAATTTGGTTTTAATGGTTTACGCTAAAATTTGCAGAGTAAGTCGATATGATGAAGGTGAAGTACCGGTATATCCAATACCAGTACTAGATATATTTACTACTGCTGGTCGGCCAAGTGGGAAATGTAGTGTAGAACGGTTATCCGAGGAAGATTACAAGTGTGCACATGCATACGTTCTACGAAATTGTGACTACTTCAGACCCCTAGAAAGGTAATGATCTTTCTTTTGCATAGTAATTTATAAAATTCAAATAAAAACTTAGCACATATATTCTGCTTGAAACACAGGTTGTTGGAAGCGCAAATTCGTTATGAAAACCCGGAACTATCTGATAATGAGGTCATGGCAAAGAGAGATGGAGACTTTCCTTCATGGATCCAACAATATGTATGTATTTAAATCAATGTGAATTATTTCGATCAAAGAATAATATATATTTTATAGTATTGGCTTATACTTTTACATTGTAGGTCACCGCCAAGAAAAATCAACAAAGTTTTCCGCTTTGGGTAATTGATATTGTGGAAGGTCCTATATTTAAAGCGCTCACGTGGCCCATGTATTTTACAAGAGGGTATTTGTTTCACACACGTACCCATGGAAATGGGAGAAAAACTATGAACTATGGGGTCTGGGTCAAAGGTCAAAGTTATTCTGATGTAACCGAGGAGGATGATTTTTATGGGACAATTGAGAAGATCATGGAGGTCCAATATCCGGGATTTTTGAATTTAAAGATCGTACTATTGAAGTGCGTATGGTTTGACCCAACAATCAGAAAAGGAACCCGGAGAAGCGAGGGTGGCACTATTGATGTGCTCGCGACAGGGAGATTTAAAAATTACGAACCATTTATTTTAGGTAGGATCATATTATTTATTATATTTATATATAGTGTCTATATATAGGATTCTAATCTAATCAAGTTTTACCTTTGCCAGGATCTCAAGCTGATCAAGTTTGTTATCTTCCATATCCTTATACTAAACGTCCTCGAAAATCCTGGCTTGCAGTCCTAAAAGTTAATCCGAGGAATTGTGTCCAAGGAAAGTCTTCAGACAAAGAGTTGGTCATCTTGCAACAGACGCACGATTATAGTGCAACGGAAAATGTTGAAGAAGTTCATGTTGATAGACTAGTTGACGACTCTCGTCCGGTGGAACCAATTGATTTCGAAATTGAAGATGGTGAACCTGAAGACGAATTTCTTTGTAATTTATCATCTTCTGAGGAAGATGATAATTATGAAGAATGTTAAATTATGTACGTATTGATTTTGTAAAATATTTGTTATCGTATTGGATAATTTTAAAGTTTAAATTTCCTTTTTCCATCTATTAATATATTAAATACAATTAAAGTTTAACTTCCCTTTTTCCATCTATTAATATATTAAATAAATTTACAGTTTAAATTCATGGGAGATGAAGTACATGTACATGCATAAATTTAAAGTTTAAAGTTTAAATGGGTTTATATACGAATGTTACGAAATAAATGACAGGAAATACAACTTAGCAAGATGGTACAGACCTCGCCATAAGAGAAATAGGTCCTGGGTTCGAATAATGGACCCGTCATTTTACACTTTTTGTGTTAGTAACATATGGGTCGCAATTTTGTGACGCATTACGAGGAGTCACAGATTTCCTACATATTTGTAACTATATTCCCACAGTTTAGCAACCCCTTATATGAATTTATAGAAAATTACAAAGTTTGCGTATTAAAAAGTCAATTTTTAACAATTTAAATTAAAAATAAAGTAGGAACATTACATTTACCATTACGACATTTGAAAATTTTATATTTTGAAATTTACAAAGACCTCACAATGCTTACACTAATTTGATCATAAACATCTCACAATGTTTCATTAACTTTCAATCTTACATTTTCAAATCACTAGGTTTTGATAAAAATGTACTTTCAAAGGTTAAATATCACTCAATATACTGTCTAATAAGATCACAAGTATATGAAAAAGAGATTGGGAAGGGATTTGGCACACAATTATGAGTTTAAATGTTTAGGGTTTAGGGTTTCTAGTTGTGACCAATACAAGGGTAAGTAAATAGTCAGAAATTTGCGACGCAAGAGCAACGTTATTGTGACAACTTACTTGTTGTGACCCTTTTGTGACTCTTTTTCAGTTTGGGTTTCGAAAAATTTGGCCCATTTAGGGTTTAGGGTTTGGCCCTTTGGGCGGCTAAATTTCCCTCCAACACTTAATTTGTGATGTTTTTGCGACGGATTTGCGACGCCTACGATTTTAATATAGTCAAACGCTGCAACATCTTCTCCTTTTAGTCAAACCCTAAAAAACATTTTCTCTCGACGAGACGGCGACAAAATCGCCTGTCGGTGATTTCTCCTTGCTTTTCCGATCAAATCTCCTCCTCCTTCTCTATTCTCTTCCTTTTTTGTTAATTGGTTTGATTTCTCTTCTTCTTCTCCACCCCTAATTTCCCTTCTTCATCGCGATTCTTCATTCCTCTTAATCGCGATGTGTAAACACATATATATTCGCAAAGGTAAAACAGGCGGTACTGATACTGGTGGACCTACAGAAAGATTTGGGTCTGGTCGTGGAAGAGGAGTCGTCGGGGCTACAACCGCCGGAAATGGAAGAGGAACCACCGGAAGACAAAGCGGTGGGTCTGGTTTGGGAAAAGGAGCCGTCGGGGCTACAACCACCGGAAATGGAAGAGGAACCACCGGAAGACAAAGCGGTGGGTCTGGTTTGGGAAGAGGAGCCGTCGGGGCTACAACCGCCGGAAATGGAACCGGGGGAAATGGAAGAGGAACCACCGGAACTGGAGTCGACGTAAATGGTGGAAGAGGAGGCGGTGCAACTCATGTAAGAGGAGGGGTCACAACTCGTGGAAGAGGACCCGTCAGTTCTCCAAACTCCACTTGTTCTCCAAGCAGTGTTGGCTCCAAACGCCCTGCCGCTTTACATGTCGACAGGGGAGGTGGTGGTCGCTCCAAACGCAAAGCCATCCTTTCTGAAGGCGGTGGTCGCAATGGAGCCGACGGCGAAGCTTCTACATCAAACGGCAGTGAACGGACAACATCCGCCTCACTGTCTCGGACAAGCATTCCGGCTCAGTATCCTCCCCGTACCCTACCGTTGGAGCTTCGCGCTCCTACTTCTCAAGACACTACCTAGGAGGTTCCAGAAGAAGAAGAGGATTACGAGATGCCCCAATACGAAGAGGAAGAAGTAAAAGAAGATGATGAAGAAGAAGATAGCGAGGAAGATGAAGATGCTCCGGTTCTAGAAGATCAAGACTTTGACCAGCTCTTGGATAATCTGCTGCAGCTTCCTGGCCGAGAACAGTTAGTGCGTTTGTCTGTGGATCCAATCCCCAACGTCAAGTCTATTTGGTAAGTGTTTCATTCAATATAGTATTGTATAATTTGATCAAACATATGTTTCTATAAGGTTCAATGAGGATATTAATTTTATCAATATATGTTTTGTATGAGGTTCGATCGTGATAATGGTGAATTGGGTCGTGTGATCCCTGGAATTCTACGTGATAAGTTTGATGGACCTTACTACAGTTGGAAGGTTACTCCTAGACACGTTCAAGAACGGATTTTCAGAACCTTTGCGGTATGTTTTGAGTTTTTGTTATCTTCTATTTAATTCTGTACTTTCTTTGACATATCACCTCTAACACATTCCATGTCTTCTGTAGCGGATGTACCACTAGGAGGTTGGACTCACTCCAACTGTTAGGAAGCATTTCTTGATCATTGCTAAGAAGAGACTGAGAGGCATTGTTAGTCAGGCTAGGCATGGCCCTAAAAGGCCATATTGGATTGCTCCAAATATTTGGAAAAGGATGAACCGCTTTTGGAAGACTCCTGAGGCCAAAGAGAAGAGTGCTACTGCCTCACATTGTCGCAACTCAGACCGTGGAGGGCTAGGCATCGCGAAGCACGTTTCTGGTCAGAAGTCGTACTTGAGAGTGCAACAAGAAATGGTAAAACCTCTATACTTCCTCTCTGCTCTTAATCTTCATATGTACACTAACACTGTACATATGACTACTACAGGAGGAGTTTGGCCGTCCTGTATCGTGGGGAGAAGTGTTTCAAAGGACTCACACAAAGCCAGATGGCACATTTGTTGATTTCAAAGCTCAACAAGTTCATGAGGCTTATGAGAAGCACTTAAATGAAGCTATGTGTGAGGAAGATCATCAAGGGCCTGACATTTCAGGGAATTCTTCTCAACACTCTACTCAGCGGACACTAACCATCGAGGAAAAGAATGAGATATTCCGCAAGGTATTCTCCTATCTCTTTTGCTCTCTGCTGGTTTTGCAGTTTTAGAAAAATTGCTTCAATCTTTGATTTTAGGATCAATTGCTCCTGCCTTTGATTTTAGTTTGATTCCTCCTATATTTAGTTAACTGGTTTTAGAGTTTGAGCTTCATTCCTCTTGTCTTTGGTTTTGAATTATTGTAGAATTGCTTGATTGGTTTACCGCTTGCTTATAGTTTCATTCCTCTTGTCTTTATATTTGAATAATTGCTGCTTCTGGTTTTATAGTTTGACTTCGTTAATTGCTAGTTTTGGTTTGAGTTTAATTGCTTAACTGCTTGCTTATAGATGTTGTGTTTTGGTTTCCTTTTCAGTGTACATAAACTGATCCGAAAGGAGTCATCTTTGGACTTGGGGAACTACCTCTGATGGTTAAGAGCGGAAAGAGGAAAGAGAGCTTTGCAAGCTCCACTGCTCCAGAACTCTCACATATCCAAGAGCAACTTGAGGAAGCGCAGCGTAAGATTGATGCTCAAGAGGCAGAAAATGCTAGACGTGATGAGGAGCACCGCATAACTCAGGAAAAGATCTCCGAAATGTCAAAGCTTCTAAGGTACTTGAAGAACTTCGATCCCCTCATTGCAGAATACATGTCTAACCAAGATGACCAGGAGAACAATCCCACTGAGGCACAAGGAACCGCAGCAGAAGAAGACCCAAGCATCACACCACTCGACCCACAACCCACTGCCTAAGTTGTTACTCTTTCTCTTTTGAACATTACATTTTCTTTTGGTTATGTAGGTTTTGAACATACAATTTTTTTTTGATGTAACATATTTCTATGTTCTTGTTTAATATATTAATCTATGGCTTTTATTGTTTTAATTTTGTTCAAAACACAAAACAATTGTCTAAATTGTGACCAAATATGAAATAAAATTTGTGACCAAATCTGTTAGATAATGTTTCCATCACAAATCGTTGATACAAGGGTCGCCAATTTGTGACGGAATTGTGTCATTATAATTAACGATATCAAAATATAATCCTATTTAAGTTGCACATTCGTCACCCTTTATCGACTAATTTCCCACCCCCATAGTAGTCACTAATCTATGACTACCTCATATTATCGCAAATAGGACATAACTGTGACGAATTTAAGACTACCAATTACAAGTATATGAATACCTAAAACCGTCGCATATCGGTCCCTTGTATGACGAACGTTAGCGTCATAATTTGGTCGTTTATGTATGACTAATACCTTTTATCGCATATACGTCGCGATATTACGACCAAACATATTCGTCTTTGTTTCGTCACACATATATGACGAATTATAATGGTCACACATTCGTCGCATATAAGCGACGAAATTACGACGACATTATTTTGCGACGAAAAATTAGCGACGCTTTATTATCGTCTCAAAACTGTCGCAAAATGCATTTTCGCGACAGATGTGTGATTGTTTTGGGCGTCGCAAATGCACAGTTTTCTTGTAGTGCACTTCGGTTGTAGTGGCTGTCCTATCAGACTTAAGTAAATATGTGGGAGGGGTGGCTTTGGCTGTTTGATTCGCCTCGGCTGGCGGGAGATCGGAGTCGATGTCGAGAGGTGTTGGTGCTTGCCGCATGGTTAGTTCCTTCCCATGCTGGGCCGCATCGTCGTCGTCAGAAGAATCAACTAAGTTCTACGGCCGTTTCCTCCGCCGAACCGGCGGTGGTGCGATGATTGGCTCTTCTATCTCGATGTCTTCTCCATTCGCGATTCTCTCTGCTAACTCCTTCGCTTTTTTGGCTGCTTGGGACCGGGTAAGGATGTTAACTAGTTGCGGCAGAGTGATGCTCGAGTGCTCGATGAATTCCACTGGAATGATTTGTTTCAAGCCCTTGTCAGACGTAGACGCGAGGGCTGCCAATGCGTCGGCGTTAGTTTCAATGACACATTTTGGGTCAGTGAAAAATGTGTGAATTGCGAAGCCAATTCTTTAGTCACCTTTAAGTAAGCTTCCATATGGTCGTCCTTTGTTGCGTATTCCCCATTGAACTGGTTGACGACTAACTGTGAATCGCAGAATATGTCTACTCGTTCAATTCGAAGTCCTTGGGCGAGTTTTATGCCAACAATGAGGGCCTCATACTCGGCTTCATTGTTAGATGCGGGAAAGTTTAGCCGAAGCGACTGCTCAATTATCTCGTCGGATGGTGATGTCAGACGGATGCCTACCCCGGCGCCACTCTTGGAGGATGAGCCATCAACGTGGAGTCCCCAAGGCGAGTCTTGGTTGTCGCTGTGACTGTGTTCCTCTGGAAGTTCAGTTACAAAATCAGCTAACACTTGACACTTTGCACAGGATCGGCCCCGATACTCTATGTCGTACTCACTTAACTCGACAGTGCACTTGGTAAGCCTGCCGGATTGACTTGGAGTGTGAAGGATGGATCATAGCGGGAGCGTGCTTAGAACAACAATTGAGTGGGACTGAAAGTATGGTCGTAGCTTTCGAGCAGACATGATGACGGACAGTGCTAGTTTCTCCATTTGTGGGTACCGTCTTTCTGCATCAATAAGGGTTTTACTGACATAAAAAATCGGTCTGTTCGCCGCGTTCTTCTCAAACTAGTACGCTGCTTATCGCTGTAGGGTATACCGCCGTGTACAGAAACAATGGCTCTCCTTCGACTGGTTTTGCAAGAACAGGAGGTGTGGCTAGGTACTTCTTCAGTTGCTGGAATGCTTCCTCACACTTCTCGGTCCACTCAAAATGTTTTATTCCGCATAGAGCATCGTAAAATGGTAGACACCTGTCAGTAGAGCGGGAAATGAATCTGTTAAGGGCAGCTACCCTTCCTGCCAGTCATTGTACCTCTCGCTTATTCTTTGGTGAGGCCATCTCGATGAGGGCGTCAATCTGCTTTGGGTTTGCCTCGATACCGCGGTGGGTGACTAAGTAGCCAATGAACTCCTTAGATGTAACTGCGAATCGGCACTTGGTAGGATTTAGCTTCATATTGGGCAGGTTTAGCCGTTCAAAGTATTCCGCCAAGTCTGAGATGTGGTCTTTTTCCTCTAGGGATTTCACCAACATGTCGTCTATGTAAACTTCCATTGTTCTGCCGAGTTGAGTGGCGAACATCTTGTTTACCAGACATTGGTATGTTGCTCCAGCGTTCTTGAGGTCGAAAGGCATCACCTTTTAGTAGTAAATTCCGCGATCCGTGATGAAGGCGGTCTTATCGCAGTCATCTGGGTTCATCGTAATTTGGTTGTACCTCGAGAAGGCATCCATAAATGATAAAAGCATGTTCCTTGTTGTTGCTTCGACCAGTCGGTCAATGTGCGGAAGTGGGAAGCTATCTTTTGGACACGTCTTGTTAAGATCGGTAAAGTCAACACAAACTCGCCACTTTCCATTTTTCTTCTTGACGACCACCGGATTGGCGAGCCAATCTAGATACTTGACTTCTGTGATCGATCCAACTTTTAAGAGTCGTTCGACCTCATCGTTGACGGCCCATGCCCGTTCAAGTCCTAGTTTTCGGCGCTTCTGCTTCACCGGTTTAAAAGTCGGATCGACGTTCAGCTCGTGACTCGTTATCTTGATGTCGATTCCAAGCATGTCGTCAGCCAACCATGCAAAAGTGTTGATATTTTTCTTCAAAAAAGAGACGAGTTCTTCCTTGATTGTAGGGTCAAGTCCCGCCCCGATTTCGACACACCGCTCGGGTTTAGCATCGTCAATGCAGATTGATATGACGAGATCACATGTCAGTCGAACTTGCTCTTTGCTGTCCTCGTTAATCTGTAGTTGCTATAAGAGCTCAAAGAGCTCCTTCACTGGTTCTCGATCCATCTTCATTTTTTTATGTTTCTCCTTTGAAGTTGTTTTAGTGACGTGGTGTCGGTGCTTGTGTTCCACCATGATGCACACGCGGGACTCCTTTTGACTGCCTAGGATGGTCTTTATTCCTCGCGGGGTAGGGAACTTCAGACAGAGGTGGTAGGTTGATGCCATAGCGTGCATGGAGTTCAGCCATGGTGTTCCCATGATCACGTTGTAAATCGGTGGTTGGTCAGCTACCGAAAAATCGACAATTTTTATGACTTCGCCAGCCTGGACGGGTAACTTGATTGTGCCCATTGTCATCGTTGTATCTCCAGAAAAACCTGTTAGAGGCTTTGGAAATGGCTTGATTCTAGATAGGTCGATCTTCATCTTGTTAAGAGTATCTCGGAAGATTACGTCTACCGTACTGCCAGTGTCCACCAAGACCCGTGCGACATCGCGATTGTCAATGATGAGTTTGATAACGAATGGGTGGTCATGTGGTCTATCTATACCCGTTGTTTCCTTCTCTTCGAACGCGATAACATCGTTTGGGAAGGAAGAAGGGGCCGAGAAGTTAACGCTAACGTCGGCACGTCTTTAGAATGCCTTGATAGCTGAGACCGTGTCTGAACAGTAGCGAGATCCACCCATTATCATGTTGAACCGCTGCCTTGGCTTGTACGGCGGCTGCTCGTCATCTCTTCCTCCTCGCTTTGGGTTATCCCCATTTGTACGATCAGGGTTGTCAGTGTTGACATCCATCTCGAAGTCTTAGACGCTGATTTTGTCGTCGAGCTTTCCTTGTACCAGTTTTGCTGCGAGTTTTAGACCCAGAACGCGACAATTCGCAGTGGAGTGTGCAGCGAAGTTGTGAAATTCGCAGTACGCCGTCTCATCATAGGAGCTTTGACCTCTCACCCAGGTGTTGCTCATTCCTTGGCCTCGACCGTATCCAGACGACTCTATCTGGTAGTTGTGTGCTCCTTTAAAGCCTCCCTCATGTTGCACGAAGCCAGGTGTTTGATTTGCCTTCTTGTTACCGGGCTGATGTTGTGGCTGCGTCAGGCCAGGTTGGCTGGGTGGTTTCGATTTTCCATGTTTGGCTGCCAAAATTTTCACGTCTTCTTCGTTTGCTGCGAATTCTGTGGCGCGGTGCATGGCGTCTTGGATAGTTGAAGGGGCGTTCAATGCCAACTTCTTGCGAAAGTCCGAGTCGTACCACAACGAATTTTTCAAAGCTTGGATCGCTGCCGAGTCGCTTAGCCCTCTAACCTTTGATAGGATGCTTTGAAATAGTCAATAAAATTCTGCAACGTTTCATTTTGTCCTTGGTTCATGGTCCATAGATCAGCATCCTCAGTCTGGCGCTCCATGAATATGGCGTATTGCTTCATGAATTCCTTTGTTAATTGCTTGAAGTTGTCTATGGAATTCCGCTCTAGCCGGGAGAACCATTATAGAGCCGGTCCCTTCAGGTGCTCGACCAATAAAAGGCATTTTCCTGCGTCCTTCTCATCTTCCTTAAAATTAGCTCGGCCCATTGCGTTTATGAAGGCTGTAATGTGTTCTGTCGGGTCAGTTTTGCCTTCGTATCTTGGTAGCCTTATCTTTCCTGGATCGGACACGTGGGCCCTGGTGATTGTGGTAGTGAACGGGGTGTTCTGCGCCTCTTCCAACACCAAGTCTAGCTGTGGAGCCTTACTAATAGCTTTATGCATCTAGGACTGAACCGCCTTCATGTCTTCGGCTGCTTGTTCCTTTCTTATGCGCATCTCGGCTATCTCGGCCTTCTGGGCGAACAGCGCCTCGTCACGTCGGTCATCAAGCTGCCGAATCTAGACGAGATCTTCATCACTGATGTTGTCGTCCCCGGTCTCCTCGTTATCGCGGGACGTCCTGACTCGGTGCGCTTCAGCGCGTCCTGTATCTACATGTCTTGGTGTGTTGACCTCGGTTGGCACGTCCTCGTCGAGGTTGATGACCTGTCGTCCACCGTATGCTGTCTGTGCTTCTGCTGCGTCGTTCTCCAGAGGTTTGGTGGTCCGCCTTGCTTGGCTTCCTTCTAGCGTCTCCGAGGTGGTATGCAGCGGCTGGAAAGTTCGCAATTTAGGTGCGTTGTCTGGCGTAGAGTAAAAAACAGTCGGTGTGAGTCGCCCTCCTGGTCGCCTAAGCAGGCTTTGGCCTTGACCTCGGCTTGCCGTGGTGAGGATGTCGAGTCTCTCAGTTATTGCAGAGTTCACCTTGTCCTGATTCTCTTGCCTCTTGAGCATCGCGTCCATCGCTATCTTGATCTGGTTCAACACTTCCAGTGCAGGCGTCGCATCTGTTGCAGCTTGGTTGATGTTCTGCGTAGTGTTTGCAGTAAGATTGGTTTTGACCTCCTTGTCGCCGTGATTGTCACCGGTGTAGTCGACGTGGTTGTCGTTATTGTTCATGATGCGTCTGCTGTCGGTGTTGTCGATGCGTTCGTCAGTCATCTTCGGTGTCGCTTGTGCAGTGATTCCTTCTAGTAAGAAGATTTGTCGGTTCCCCTTAGAAGGCGCCAAACTGTGGATGACGGATCCTATACAGTTGAATTTGTCAAGAGTTGAAAGGAGAACTGAGTCTTCTGAGTATGAATCACAAAGCAAAAGTCAAAGATATGTTTTATCGCTATTTCTGTTAAGCTCTGGTTACAAAAATGAATCCCTTTTTTGGGTGAGTACAATGAACTATATATAATACTTCTAAGTAAAATGAGACAGTTAATAAATGGGCATGACCCATTAAGCAATATTCAAATATTAGGCCCATTAATCTATTAAGCCCATTTTGTTAATGGGTTAATGTCATTTTGGGCCTAAATTCAGACTGGGCCCTTGCAGATTTGTCAGGACGCTGCAAAGTTGATCTGTCGTTATATCGATCTCATAAGGAGAGAAATCCGACCCCCACACACCACATATGCGCGTCCCCTTCCAAGTAGTGGACCGCAATGTCTCTCTTGTAGGCATCAGGACAACGGATCGAGTCAAAGTTCCGTGTCATCCTACTTATCCACCGATCCGCCTCAATAGGCTTCGATCCTCCAGCAAAGAACTTAGTTCCCAACTTCTGCATGTGATCCATCACCGTTAGGTAAGATGGGATCCTCGGACCATGCACCATGTCTGCATCTTCCACCACTTGCTCAATGTTCACAAGAGGCGGTGGTACAACTTGAGCAGCAGACGGCAGTCTTGCCAAGACTTGAGCCAACATGCCCAACACTGCTTCTAATCCAACAGGAGCTGCAGCAGCCCCAACCGCAGCTGCCGCGTTCACATTCGCAGCATCCTCAACAATTATAGGCTTCCCCATGGTCGGCAGCCCCACCAGCACCAGAGTTCTCACCAGTTTCCCTCGCATTCTTTCTCGTGCTACGATTTCCTCTAGCCATCTACAATGACCAGAACTGGGTAAGTTAGTCCATCACTAACTTAACGTTTCACACAGAAACTTGTTTCATAAAGAAACACAGAAACTTGTTTCACAAAGAAACACAGACTTACCACGAGACTTCAGGCTTGGAAGGATAGATTTACCCACTAACCCGTTTATACTAAAGACTGCCCTAGAATCGACTACGCTCTGATACTAATTTAAAACGCCCCAAACCGGATTTCTTTACCGCGGTGAGGTTCCGTATCTCTTTGTCTCGGCCAGACTTGGCCATTTACCAAATTAACCTCGTGGATTTTTCAACATTTTCCTTTACTTAGCCATTTTAACATATATTCGATCTAGACAAGACTTTCAAACATAAATATCCATACTTAGATTAAATTGTGAGGTTCAATTACAATGATCAGTTTGCTACATAAGCTATTACATCATAATTGACCTATCTACCCGATTCAATCCACCATCCTTCCTTTTCCAGCCTTAGTCTACGCGGATCACACATTCGGATTCCCATCACGGGAAATCTCTTTACCTACATCCACAAGGGAGGCGTAAGCAACAAAATTTCTTAGTGGAGCGGTCGTCCCATCCACTTAGCCACAGAATAGATATCGCAATCAAACAGTCAATATCATTAGTCAATCATGCTCATCGCATCAGGCATTTGTCGGCCCGATTATCCCAAGTCACACAAAGCAGTCGTCTCGCAACCAGACAAGCCTTAGCGTGCATCGCTGCCCCTAAGCGTGTTGCTTGATCTAGACTCTTGATGAAGGGGATCAATCGTCACGATCAAGCCAGAAACGATAAACAAACAGTCGGGAATCACCCCAACAGACAAGACTCGATGAATCTATGCAAGAAACGACTCTAGACTTAGGCTCACAGTCACGCACTCACCTTAGTCTCTTTGGTTCGATGATTGCTTGTCCCATTCCAGTTCCGACACCTCTTGTCGCGATGATCTCACGAACACGAAGTCCTACCGATCACCCAGTTTCCCAAGACACGATCGCCGTCACCCCTAGTCGCGATCAATGTAACCCACACTCGAGTCTTTCACGAATTCTCTCGAGTAATCTCTCTTTTCTCTTGATGAAACTCTCTGAAAATCGTTCTAAGTTTTCTCTTTTCTTTCTCCGCGTAAAATCAAAGGCAATGGGTAAGTTAGCCTTGATAAACCGCCTCATAAACTATCCAGTAACCGTTCCCGCATAATTCCGTGTCAAACTGCCCAGAAATAACCGTTCCTGCGTGTTTCATTAAAACTCACGTGTCACGACACGCGATACAAGCCAGTAACCATTCTGTCTGAAACAGACCGCGGTAACCATCCTGTCCGAATCTGACCACGGTAACCGTCATGTCTGAAATCTGCCCGCGACTCCGAAAAATCTGCCCAGCTCGGATTCAACTGCCCAGCTCAGTTTAACCTTGACTTTTCATCCTTCGTTGACCCAATTGCCCCTCTTGTCTCAGATACAACTCGATCACTACGAGCATTTCATTCTGTGGTGGTCAATCCGCAGAACACGGGTGCTACAATTCTCCCCCACTAGCTTGAGATTCGTCCTCGAATCTCCTTTCATTTACTCGCGTCTTCCTTAAGTTTATCAAACCACTTAGGGAACTCAGCTTTCATTTTTTCTTCTGGTTCTCAAGTTATCTCTTCATCCCCATCACAATCCCAAACGACTTGGATCATTTGTACTTTCTTTCTTCCCACCGACTTCAGTTTCCAATCCAAGATCCGAACTGGTCTTCCTTCGATAGTTAAGTTCTCACGCAGATCCGAAGGTGGTTCAGTCATCACGTTTTCACCATTCTTTATACATTTCCTTAGCAAGGAAACGTGATACACTTTGTCAAAGGCTTTCATCTTCGGTGGCAATTCCAACTCGTAGGCCACCGGACCGAATTGTTCCACAATTCTAAACGGTCCCATATACGTTGGGCTCAACTTAGCATTCTTTGTTGCTCGTTCTAACCCTTATATGTAACTGTCTTGAGATAAACCATGTCACCAACTTCAAAATCCAACACTTTGCGACGCTTATATGCATCACTTTTCTGTCTATCTTGAGCTTCTTTCATTTTAAGCTTTAGGGACCTAATCCTTTCCATGGTTTCTTCCACAAAATCTCGGCCAAAGACACTCCGCTCCCCCACTTGGGTCCAACACAACGAAGTCTTACACGACCGTTTGTACAAAGCCTCATAAGGTGACATTCCAATACTAGCGTGATAGCTATTATTTTATGAGAATTCCGCCAAGTGCAGATACTCCTGCCATTCTCCACCCCAATCCAGAACACACGCTCGCAACAAGTCCTCAACTGTTCGGATTGTCCTCTCCGACTGTCCATCAGTTTGCAGATGGTAGGAAGTACGCATATGGACCTTAGTCCCCATCGATTTATGTATCGTCTTCCAAAAGACTGAGTTAAATCTTGAGTCCCGGTCGGACACAATATTCACTGGCACTCCATGTAACTTCACAATTTCCTTAACATAAAGTTTAGCCAACACTGCCGCATTATCTTTCTTGTTGATTGGCACAAAGTGTGCAAACTTGGTCAACCTATCCACGATCACCTAGACCGCGTCCTTGTGATCCACACACGGCAACCCTGTCACGAAATCCATCTATATCATGTCCTATTTCCATTCAGAAATCGGTAGACTCTGTAACAGCCCACTCGGAACTTGATGTTCCGCCTTAACCATCTAACAGATACGACATTCAACTACCCACTTAGCTACTTCTCGCTTCACTCCGACCCAATGATTGTACCGCTTCAAGTCTTGGTACATCTTAGTGGATTCGGGATGAATTAAAAGCTTGGACTGGTGTGCTTCCCTAAGAATTTCTTCCCGCAGTTCCTTGTCATTCGGAACGCACACACGCCCATTCACTACGATCGTTCCGTTCCTCGAAATCTTATATTCGATCATTCTCTGCCGCTTTCTTCAGATTCTCATCTGACCCTTGAGCCAACCGAACCCTTGTCAGCAAGTCGGCCTGATCTGCAGCTCCGAGTCCCAACGGTTCCGGTCCATCGCTCAAAGCATTCAATCGCAAAGTCCCAATCATATGGACCAGCCCTTCCATGTCTTTCTTAGAATCCACCGCAACCCTCTTACGGCTTAAGGCATCCGCCACCAAGTTAGCCTTTCCCGGATGGTAAGCTATATCTAAATCATAGTCGGCAACCATTTCCATCCATCTTCTTTGTCTTTGATTCAATTCCGGTTGGGTGAAGAGGTACTTCAAACTCTTATAATCCGTGAATACTTGGACCTTTGCTCCGTAAAGATAGGATCTCTAGATGTTAAGCGCGAAAACAACCGCACCTATCTCTAGGTCATGAGTCGGATAGTTTCCTTCATGCTTTTTTAACTGCCGCAAAGCATACGCTGTCACTTTTCCCTCTTGCATCAAAATGCACCCAAGTCCCACTCGCGATGCATTAGTATAGACCACATAAGGCACGTTGGCCTTAGGCAGTGCCAACACCGGAGTACTCATAAGCATTTCCTTTAGCTTAGAGAAACTCGTCTCACAGTCCGCTGACCAAACAAACTGAACATCCTTTCCAGTTAGTTGCGTTATAGGTTGAGCCATGCTCGCAAAACCCTTAACAAACCTGAGGTAGTAACCCGTCAAACCCAGAAAACTTCATATCTTCGCTGCATTCCTAGGCCACGGCCAATCTGCAATTGCCTTTATCTTTTTCGGATCCACGGACACTCCCTTGTCCGAGACCACATGGCTTAAAAATCCGATTTCCCTTTGCCAGAAGCTACACTTGCTAAGCTTGGCGAACAACTGATATTCCCTTAGGCGATTCATCACGGTCCTCAAATGAGCTTCATGCTCTTCCTTATTCCTTGAGTAAACCAGGATGTCATCTATGAAGATGATCACGAATTCATCCAAGCAATCTCTGAACATGTTGTTCATCAGTTTCATGAATGCCGCTCGCGTATTCGTCAATCCGAAAGGCATTACTACAAACTCGTAGTGCCCATACCTAGCTCGAAAAGCGGTCTTCCGAACATCTGATGATAACTCGACTCCAAGTAGATCTTAGAGAACCAAGTAGCACCTCGGAGTTGATCCAGCAACTGGTCAATCCTTGGAAGAGGGTACTTGTTCTTTACCATCACTCTGTTCAATCTGTGGTAATCGATACACAATCGAAAACTACCGTCCTTCTTCTTAACAAACAGTACTGGCGCGCCCCATGGTGAACTGCTTGGTCTCACAAAACCCTTTTCCATTAAATCACTTAACTGTTTCTTCAGCTCGACCATCTCTATCGGAGCCATTCGGTAGGGAGCCTTAGATATCGGAGCCGTTCCAGGCTCGAGCTCGATCATAAATGGATCAGAACGAGCTGGTTGTAAGCCAGTTAACGCTTGGAACACATCTTCAAAGTCCTTCGCCACCGGGATATCTTTAAGGTCTGCATTTGGCCCAACTTCCACAGTATTGATCACGGCCACGTACGCTTCACAACCCTTCTCTAACATCCATTCTGCTTGGATTGCCGAGACAATCAAGCTACCATGCGTCGGTCTCACACCTTGATACCATAGTTTTCCCTTATCAGTCTCGAATCAAACTTGTCCCTGGTGACAGTCGAGATGTGCCTTATATTTCCCGAGCCAATCCATGCCCATTATCACATCATAAGATTTCACTTGACAAATCCTCAAGTCAACTGGCATGTTCACCTCACCGAACATCACAGAGATGTTTCAGACCATTCCAAGGGTAACATGACTTGGCCCCCAGCTGCTTGGACTAACCCAAAGTTATCGCCTGGTTCCCTTAGGAACTCACCGTTCCCAAGCATTTCCGGTTTCACAAAACAGTGCGAAGCACCGGAATCAAACAGAACGTGGGTTGCCATACCACCCATGATCACAGTCCCTACAACATTCATTCCGAATGCTAAGAACCCTAAGCTAGCACACAACAAGAAATTCATTTCACCAAGGAAAATAATTAACAATGTAAGTTTTAAGGCTTACCAATGATCCGACGAGATGTACTTTGGTCCATGGTCGCATTACCAATAGTGAACATTCGCGGCATAATGGCTTGCCTTTTCGCACACTAAACGGTCCATCACTTGTCCGCTTCCCCGCTTGTTGCGCAAGTTTTGGACACTGATTCTTGAAGTGTCCAGCTTCACCGCAGTTGTAGCACAACCGTTCCCCAACACCCTTCTCCGGATTCTTGGCCCTCTGATCTTCCTCAGGGCAATCACAGACCTTGTGATTCAGGCTACCGCAACGGTGACACGCACCAGAAGTAGATCGGCACACTCCAATATGCATTTTTCCGCAAGTCGAACACACACTGCGACTCGCAGATGACTTGCCCGAAGGGGCGTTCTTGACCCACTTCTTGTTTTTCCCAGCAATATTTCCGGACTAGACTTGTAGTCCATCACCCATTAACTTAGCTTCCTAAAGCATTCCAGCTTCCTGTTGCGCTGCTTTCTCAACCAACTCAGTGACAGTAGCATAGCTACGAATCTGATAGCGATTACGGAGCTCAATTCGTAACCCACGCATGAACTTGTGGACTTGGACTCTCTCCTCATCCAGCTCATGCCCAACATACTTCTTAAGGCTGTTAAACTCGGCCTCATACTCCCAAACCATCATGGTTCCTTGACGAAAGTCCAGGAAGGCACCCTCAAGATTGTCAAAAGCTTCTAGTGGAAAGTACTTGGACCTGAACTCCTCGCAAAACAAACGCCAAGTGCAATTCCGCATCCCAAACCTTCCCGCGACACCTTGCCACCACATATGCGCGTCCCCTTCCAAGTAGTGGACTGCAATGTCTCTCTTGTAGGCATCAGGACAATGGATCGAGTCAAAGTTCCGTATCATCCTACTTATCCACTGATCTGCCTCAATAGGCTTCGATCCTCCAGCAAAGAAATTAGTTCCCAACTTCTGCATGTGATCCATCACCTTCAGGTAAGATGGGATCCTCGGACCATGCACCATGTCCGCATCTTCCACCACTTGCTTAATGTTCACAACAGGCGGTGGTACAGCTTGAGCAGCAGCCGACAGTCTTGCCAAGACTTGAGCCAACATGCCCAACACTGCTTCCAATCCAACAGGAGCCGCAGCAGGCCCAGCCGCAGAA
Source organism: Arabis hirsuta (assembly GCA_964056655.1). Classification (NCBI taxonomy): domain Eukaryota; kingdom Viridiplantae; phylum Streptophyta; class Magnoliopsida; order Brassicales; family Brassicaceae; genus Arabis; species Arabis hirsuta. The sequence continues at coordinate 19,708,094 of OZ053301.1, forward strand.
CCAGCAGCAGCTGCCGCATTCACATTCGCAGCATTCTCAACATTCTGGGCTTCCCCATGGTCGGAGGAACGAATGTTGAGTTAACGTTTTTAATTGGATGAAACTTGGAAAGCCCAGAATGTTGAGAATGCTTTTAACTGGATGAAACTTGGTCAGAAAATAGATCTTTGAGTTAGTTTCACAACGGAATTTGAATCATATCATTTGGAGCTGTGAGCAGAAAGATACGCTCGGTTTACTGAAGACACGTCAAACTGCCTCTGAAGTGAAACAAGTGCAGAATCGAGTCAAGCACCGGAGCAGTCCGTGGACCAATGTTTCAGACCGTTTCCAGCACTCATGAAGGCCCAAAGAAGACTCCAACACCGGCCTAGAAGCCCGTCCGTTACTTGGCCCAACATTGGAGTAGTTTTGACGTAAAAGACCCTTTTGCCCTAAACTAAGCCCTAGAAGATCCTACACCTATATACTTGTTTTTAGCCTCTTTAGGAGAAAAAGCATCAATAAGCAGCCAAGAGGGCACGACTAGGGAGCCCTAGGCAGCCACCTATCTCTTCTCTAAACACTAAACACGTTTTCATCTTTGTTCTTCATTGGATTTGGATTCTAGGAGGAGATCTCCCTTTGTACATTGATATAGAGAAGATTTCTTATCTCTTACTCTTTAAATTCAGTTTATCTATGATGATTCGTGCCTATCCTTGTTGCTTTGTTGTTACTTCAATTATGTATGAGTAAATTACTTGTTAGGTTTTAGGCATTCAAAGATTCCATATTTATGCATAATTGAATATCGAACTTTGTTAGGGTTTATCTAGTGGATTCTTCACCTCTATTCGATCGTAATGTTGTTTGCTTTTTTGGCCATCTTGCGAAGTGATCTTAGGTTGATATACTCTTTAAAAGCTTGTTATATTGCCTGAACTAATATTTGGTGAGTATTGCGTCATAACAATTCGAAAAGTTGGTTATGGAGTAGTATGAACAATCGAATTTTACACTTAAAGCATGTTTTCACCTTATAATAACCTGCGATAGTTGAGTATATTAGGGTAGAAAACGTAGATGGTTAGTTACGTCACGACAGTGGGATGACCTTACATTAGTGATTTGAGTTCTGGAACGATCTTTAAAAACCCGATATCTTTATGAGTTTCATGAGTCTCTGTGAATTGTCTAATGCGTAACGCTTTTCTCTTATTAGTTTATCCTTGCTTTTACTTTCTTTGCTTTATAATTGCTATCAAAAAACCACAAAACCAAAATCATATTTTGTCTTAGCTTAATTTGCATCACATAAATTCGTTGCGTATCATCTTTAGTCTCTGTGGATCGACCCCTATGTACTACTGCGTTTGCCTGTGCACTTGCAGCTTTATCTAGGGTTATAAATTTAAAGCTTGAATAACCCACGACATCAAGTTTTTGGCGCCATTACCGGGGACTAATTTGTTGCCTACGAGTTTTTGATAAAGATTAAGTCTAAGATTTGTTTTTCTTTATTTACTTTTGATTTTTCGTTTTTTCTTTTTGTTTTTGTGAGTGTTTCAGAGAGTCATCAATGGAACACTACAACCTCTATCCTAGGAGAATGGCAAGCTCTTACTACCATGAAACCATTGGGGATTATAACCCAATGCCTCATGAATATCATCAACCGCCATACTTCAACAATACTCGGTGCAATGCTCATATGTACCAAAAACAACCTTGGGAGGCTTTTGAGCGTGAGGATGCCTATCATTACCATCACTGCGAGTATCCACAGCCACCACAACAACTTCAAGATCACGCCTTTTCAATTACCCTAGACGATAAACTACAATTGTTTGTGGCTCAACTCAAGGGAGAATTCAAAAATTTCAAATATGAGATCAAGATTTCTTTGTCAGCTCTTGGAGAAAAATTAGAAGCTCTTGTTGCTCCACTTCAAAGCACCGGGGCGCGTTTGGTTCATCTTGGAGAGATGCTTACAAGAGATCTCCAAGAAGACGAAACATGCATCACGGATGTTGAATTGGATGACATGTGCGATCAAGGAGAGGGGCTTATAACAAGCTTCAACGTTTTGGAGACTAAAGATGATCCTCACAAGCCTTTAAATCTTGGTTCACCATTCCTTGAAACCGATGGAGAATTTGTGGATTCTACAAATCACCAAATCTCTATCTAAACTTGACAAAGGAGTGATATATCCAACCCTACAAGGTAAGGTTTCTTTTTGTATCAATATGTAAACTAATGAAACGTTTTATATAGATCCAGGTGATGCGATTAAGGAGATCCAAGACCTCAAAATTCCAGCCCCTCCAACGATACATAAAGATGTTGTCCAACCGACAAAACCGAAAGGCAAAGAGACTCCAAATATTGCAAATTCGATCTTGCTATCTAAGGAACGTGAAGAAGAAGTGGTTCATGTCGAGATGAAACACAAAAGGTCCTCGAATTTTTTCTCCAAGTTCATAATTATGATCCCCACGGATTTGAATGACAAAGATGAAAAATTCACCGAAGAAAAAATCACCAATATGGTGAAATTTTTTCACGGTGCGATTGTTCTTTATGAAAGCCATCAAGATGCTAATAGATGGAGCCTTAAGCCATGTGTTCCAGAGTGTAGAGAAGCTAAAGGAGTCTCAATTCCTTTAGTGGAGCCATCCTATGCTTAAAAGAAAAAGGAGTCGAGCTAAAAGACTTAAAACAAGCGATTTATGGGAGGAAACCCATATTTGGTTTTATTTTTTAAAGTCTTTATTTCAAATTTTAATCATGGTTTTAATTTTTAAAGTTTTATTACTTCTTGGTTTTTCTAATCATGAATTTTTAGGTTTTTACAAAAAGTTATAAAAATACAAAAAATGTTTTGTTTTGGGGAAAGAAGAAGAGAAGGAGATAGGACAAGACCCGTTCTGGTTCAAGGCACAAAAGAATTACCAGGTCAACCCAAAAAATCTTAAATTTGGTAGACTATAGTAGACAGTCATACGAAGCTACAAAAAAAAGCAAAACGTATTTTGGTATTACGGTCTGAAAGTTATGACCAATTCCCCAAGACTGAAGAAGAAGGATACGAAGCTGCAAGGAGCCAACTTCAAACTTTTTCTCAGGACAAAACACAAGGAACCAGGAGACAATATTCATACTGTTATAAAGATCTAATTCTCAAGAGTCTGTAGCATCTTTCGGATCTCAATTCCGATATGTATAGCCAAAGAAAAAGGTTGTTTAAAATCGTATGGATCGCGACACAATACCGGTCAACCACGCCGACCGATATTCGGACCGGTATCGCACCCCGATCGACCCACGACACGAGTGACCCTAATACGGATCAAATACCGCGACCGGTTTTTGATCAAAAGTGCCCCGCGACCAAAATCTTTAAGACGCGTCCCATGCATCCAAATATCGGTCGGGATCACCGACCGATATTTTGATCGGTATTGCCCCCGATCCGTAACATGTGTCGCATCCTTGATCAACTCGTGCCGCGTCCTTGCCCAGCTCGTCCTGCATCCCAATCCATCATGCGTCCCACACCCATCCCGCCCTAGCTCAGTCCATGCCTCGCGTCCTATAGGTCCCAACAACGGACGAGTACACCGACCGGTGTCACGACCTTCCCGCGTCCCATGACCCTTGTCCCTTGTCCTCGACCCGCGTCCCAGTCCTTCGGATGACCCTTACCACCCGGCACTAGGACCAGCCCAGACATGACCACGGACCAATGTGTTTTGGACCATCGAACCGCCCATGTAACCATCGAGGTAAATTTCCTTAATTTTTCTCTTTTTTGAAAACCATTTTTCATTATTCACAACATTTATGAACCAAATTTGTTTTTAATTTTGAATATTCATGAACTAGTGTTTTTAAAATTATCTTTTCATAATAAATCATTATTAAAAATATTATTCCATTCATGAACTTTAACATTAAGAATTTTCAAAATTTTGGTTAGATTAAATTGGTTTTTGAATGATTTAACATCTTGACATATTCATTCATTGATTTCACTTAGACTGGCAATAGTTAACACTTTGGATTCAATCTTGGATTTATTTTGTTCAATATATGCTATCTTACTCACCCTTGGACTTAGAATTCAATACATACGTATTGAGGACTTAGCTCCAAGAAGTATTTAACAAATGATTTCAAGTGTTTTTGCAAGGATATGTCCCTCTTTAACAGGACTTGTAACAAAACTTTTTGTTGTGATGCGCACACTTCCAATCGTCTTAAGCATTATCCGCCATTCAAAGGAGATGTGTGAGAAAAGAGAAGTAACTGGAGACACCTAGCCTAGTTTGATTCGTGCGGAATACCATATGCTCAGAATCAAAGAAGATCTCATATTTCTTGCAACAATCCTCAGATTTTCTCGATCTCAGCTTACAAACGGACCACGTGAAGCATTTTTATGGGACATTTACCTATCCACTGGAGCAAAAGCCTTCAAACTTCACCACGTGAAATTAAAAGGTATGTTTTATGATAGATTTTCAATTTGGCTCGAGAAATTCTCTACTGTTTTGCAGATGACTCGATACTACCCTTCCGGCGAGTCGAATCAGCCCATTCAAGGACCATACGCAAAACCGTACGAGAAAAAGTGTTGGAACTTCACCACGAGCTTTAAAACACCCTATAACTTGGTGAATTTTCAATATGGCTCGGGGAAAACTTCAAGGTTTGAAAGATGGCCCATGAGCTTCTTCCGTTGACCAAAATCACTATACCGTGAGCCAATTTTCAAACGATGAGGAACCAGCCAATGAAACCTTGAGATGAACTGTTTCTACGGACACAAGGAATCTTTTAGCAGTGTTCATTCACCCCTGGAGATAGCCGAGTCCAAAGATGCTTCATACCAACCGAAAATGGGATATTTTTCGATCTTCAAGACTTTTTGTCTATAACCGGTAATTTCGTTCTATTCTCTAACCTTTCTAATTTCAATTTTTATTTTCCAACATTACTCCCTTAATTTTATTTCTTTTACACCGGGGATGGTGTAATTTAAGTTTGGGGGATTGTTGTTTACTAACACGTTTGTTCGTGATTGGTTTTTATGTTTTTAAAAGGAGTTTTTCAAAAATTATTTTCTGAAAACGTTTTATTGAGTCAAAATAGTCAGTTGGAAATGATGACCCTTCTTTTGGTTTAGTGGATTGTCTTTTTCAGATTAGTGACCATTTTTCCAGGATCGATTTCAGAGTCAGACTAATGAAAAATCCTAAGGCTGACCAGGTAACTAGAGACATTTGTTACTTCCAGCATAATCCGCCAAGTTCGAGCTAATTATGCGGTCTCCTTGGTGATTGATGTTCATAGAGCTTGACTCCTCATTCATACCTGACAAGTGCAATCTCTGTTAAAAGTAATGGTACTCCTCTCCCTTGTTCAAAAAAATATATATATATATGATTGGGGTGATATGATAGTTCTTGAGTATAAGATGAGGAAATAAAATTCCAGTGAGTCAATACTCAAGAGATGATCACCCGGAGCTCAAAAACCAGCAGTCTGAGTCCCTTAGAACGGATGTAGAGGACGAGCGATCTCACGACCCTGTCTCTTCACAAGGAACAACAGTAGTGAAAGCACTGCTTTTGAGTCTCAGCATTCTAAAAAAAAAAAGAGTAGAAATTCAAATAAGTCTAGTGGAGAGAAAGAGTACCAAGAGTTGTATGGTTCATTAGTCATGATATAGTATGGGAATGAGTCTAGAAGTTTCTTGTCATTGAAATCTGGGACGAGACCCACCAATGAGGACTAGCGAGTTGTGTTGAAAAGTCGTGGATGAATTTGGGAGGCTGCGAATATCTATGGAGAAGTACATGGTGGTCCGAATTTGAGTTGGTTATGCATTATGTGGCTTACTAGTTGAAAGGGTCGGTCTGGTACTCCAAGGGAAGGTAAGTTTCTGCGTTTTCAAACCTCTTTTTTATTCTTGAATTTTGTTTGAGGACAAGCAAGGTTTAAGTCTGGGGGATTTGATATGTCCCATATTTTACCACTTTTACTATCTATTTTACTATATTTTCTACGTACTTTAATAAGCTTTTAAGCCAAAAGAGGTAGTTTTCCTCGTATTTGTAGTTTTAGATTCTTAATAGGGAAATCAATCAAAAGAGAGCAAAAAAGACCAAAAGAGGTGTAAACCAAGCTACAGCAACTTTCATAAGCCAAATACATCATGAAGACCAAATAATTCACAAGGTACCACAATCTACCAAGTTGGACAGAACATATATGCCAGAAGTTTAGCAGTAAACGGAAGAACGAATCATTTTTTAATTTTATGAAACTTGTTCAGAAGATATATCTTTGAGTTAGCTTCACAACGGAATTTGAATCATATCATTTGGAGCGGTGAGCAGACAGATACGCTCGGTTTACTGAAGACACGTCAAACTGCCTCTGAAGTGAAACAAGTGCAGAATCGAGTCAAGCACCGGAGCAGTCCGTGGACCAATGTTTCAGACCGTTTCCAGCACTCATGAAGGCCCAAAGAAGACTCCAACACCGGTCTAGAAGCCCGTCCGTTACTTGGCCCAACATTGGAGCAGTTTTGACGTAAAAGACCCTTTTGCCCTAAACTAAGCCCTAGAAGATCCTACACCTATATATACTTGTTTTTAGCCTCTTTAGGAGAAAAAGCATCAATAAGCAGCCAAGAGGGCACGAATAGGGAGCCCTAGGCAGCCGCCTATCTCTTCTCTAAACACTAAACACGTTTTCATCTTTGTTCTTCATTGGATTTGGATTCTAGGAGGAGATCTCCCTTTGTACATTGATATAGAGAAGATTTCTTATCTCTTACTCTTTAAATTCAGTTTATCTATGATGATTCGTGCCTATCCTTGTTGCTTTGTTGTTACTTCAATTATGTATGAGTAAATTACTTGTTAGGTTTTAGGCATTCAAAGATTCCATATTTATGCATAATTGAATATCGAACTTTGTTAGGGTTTATCTAGTGGATTCTTCACCTCTATTCGATCGTAATGTTGTTTGCTTTTTTGGCCATCTTGCGAAGTGATCTTAGGTTGATATACTCTTTAAAAGCTTGTTATATTGCCTGAACTAATATTTGGTGAGTATTGCGTCATAACAGTTCGAAAGGTTAGTTATGGAGTAGTATGAACAATCGAATCTTACACTTAAAGCATATTTTCACCTTATAATAACCTGCGATAGTTGAGTCTATTAGGGTAGAAAACATAGATGGTTAGTTACGTCACGACAATGGGATGACCTTACATTAGTGATTTGAGTTCTAGAACGATCTTTAAAAACCCGATATCTTTATGTGTTTCATGAGTCTCTGCGAATTGTCTAATGCCTAACGTTTTCTCTTATTGGTTTATCCTTGCTTTTACTTTCTTTGCTTTATAATTGCTATCAAAAAACCACAAAACCAAAAATCATATTTTGTCTTAGCTTAATTTGCATCACATAAATTCGTAGCGTATCATCTCTAGTCTCTGTGGATTGACCCTTAAGTACTACTGCGTTTGCATGTGCACTTGCAGCTTTATCTAGGGTTATAAATTTAAAGCTTGAATAACCGAAGACATCACTATTACGTCATAATTGACCTATCTACGCGATTCAATCCACCATCCTTCCCTTTCCAGCCTTAGTCTCCGCGGATCACACATTCGGATTCCCATCACGGGAAATCTCTTTACCTGCATCCACAAGGGAGGCGTAAGCAACAAAATTTCTTAGTGGAGCGGTCGTCTCGTCCACTTAGCCACAAAATAGATATCGCAATCAAACAGTCAATATCATCAGTCAATCATGCTCATCGCATCAGTCACATGTCGGCCCGATTATTCCAAGTCACACAAAGCAGTCGTCCCGCAACCAGACAAGTGATGTGCCATAAAGCTACTATGTAGGGTTTATGCAATTAGGTCTTTAAATTTATAACCCTAGGGAACTGCAAGTGCACAGTTAAGACAATTGTAGTACTTAGGGATCGTTCCGCTGAGGACTAAGTGATGAATGCACTACAAACCTATATGATTCTGATTAAGCTAAGGGATAATATTATTTGGTTTTAGGGTTTCATGGAAGCAAATAACAAAGCAATAAAGTAAAGGGATAGATATCAATTAAGATTAAAAATCAAGCAATTCACAAAACATATGCAAAACACAAGCAATCGATTTAGGATTTTAATACTAGTTGTTCTATAACTCATATCACTAAGGTAACTAACCATTTACATTTTGCACCCTAATAGACTCAACTATCGCAGGTTATTACAAGGTGAAAACATGATTTATGCTCAAGATTGATTGTTCACTAAACTCCTTAACTAACCTATCGAATTGTTAAGGTTTCTAGCTCATCGAATACTAGGTCCGGAGATATAACAAGCTTTTTGAGAGTATATCAACCTAAGATCACTCCCTGGGTAGCTAGGACAGTTCGTGCTTTGAGTATAAATAAAGATGAAGAATCAATTATAGAATAAATCTCTACACGATTAAATACGTAAAAGCATAAAATTAAGAAAGTGCATAGAAATCAAATCAAAGCTATAACTCTAACATGTTTTGAAACACGTAGCAGCAAGAGTAAAGCACATAGACAGTATAATTCGTTGATCTATCTAAGCGTAAGGAGTTAGATCTCATCTCTTTGCAATAGGGCAAAGATCAATCTATCCTTAAAGGCTTCTAGAATCAAATAAACATGAACAACAAAAGAAAAACAAAATACATTGTTTAGGTATTAATCTAGGCTGTTAAGGCCGTCTGCTTGAGTTCCTAGAGAGGCTAAAAGTAAGTATATATAGGGGTTCAAGGAGGCTTAAGTCGGCTAGGGTTCTTCGGGCAAATACATCTTTTTGGTCGAAACTGAGGCAATTTCGGACACGATAACGGTTGGGTTGCGTGACCGGTATTGGAAGCTTCCATGACTCTTCTAGAAATTCGGAAAAAGGTCTGGATATCGGCCTATGGGCTGGCCCGGTGCTTGGCTCCATTTTGCACTAACTTCACTTCGAAGGCAGTTTGACATGTCCTTAGTTTTTCGGGTTTATCTTCTAAAGTACAGCTCCAATTGATGAAATTAAAACTCCATTGGAAAGATAACTCAAAGGGATATCTCCATACCAAGTTTAATTGAATTTCCAACTGATCTAATCCTCCGTTCTTCAGCGAACTTCTGGCATATACGTTCTGTCCAGTAGGAGAAGGTGCATTATCTTCAAGATAAAGTGACTTGGCTTGGTTCTTTTGACTTGGAAAAGTAGCTGCATCATAGATGACACTCTTTTTGCTCCATTTTACATCCTTTTGATGATAAAACCTGTTAAGTCCTCAAAATCTACATATACGAGAAAACTAGCTCTTTTGGTCCAAAAACTTTTTTAATATATATGAAAACCATACTAAACTAGATAGAAAAAGTGGTAAAATATAGGGTATATCAACAAACTTAGCGAGCATTGCTGCCCCTAACCGTGTTGCCTGATCTAGACTCTTGATGAAGGGGATCAATCATCACGATCAAGCCAGAAACAGATAAACAAACAGTCGGGAATCACCCTAACAGGCAAGACTCGATGAATCTATGCAAGAAACGACTCTAGACTTAGGCTCATAGTCACGCACTCACCTTAGTCTCTTTTTTCAATGATTGCTTGTCCCGTTCCAGTTCCGACACCTCTTGTCGCAATGATTTCACGAACACGAAGTCCTACCGATCACCCAGTTTCCCGAGACACGATCGCCGTCACACCTAGTCGCGATCAAAGTAACCCACACTAGAGTCTTTCATGAATTCTCTCGAGTGATCTCTCTTTTCTCTCGATGAAACTCTCTGAAAATCGTTCTAAGTTTTCTCTTTTCTTTCTCCGCATAAAATCAAAAGCAATGGGTAAGTTAACCTTGACAAACCGCCTCAGAAACTACCAGTAACCGTTCCCGCATAATTCCGTGTCAAACTGCCCAGAAATAACCGTTCCCGCGGATTTCATTAAAACTCACGTGTCACGACACGCGATACAAGCCAGTAACCATTCTGTCCGAAACAAACCGCGGTAACCGTCCTGTTCTAATCTGACCACGGTAACCGTCCTGTCTAAAATCAAACTGCGACTCCGAAAAATCTGCCGAGCTCGGATTCAACTGCCCAACTGAGTTTAACCTTGACTTTTCATCCCTCGTTGACCCAATTGCCCCTCTTATCTCAGATACAACTCGATCACTTCGAGCATTTCATTCGGCAGTGGTCAATCTACAGAACACGGGTGCTACAAAAACCCTAGGTGGTAAAAATTAGGTTTAATGAAAGTTTCCAAAAATGGATCTTCTGCGGAGTAGGTTTCGGGAGCAGGTTTCGGGAGCAGGTTTCGGGAGCAGGAGCAGGTGCTCCTTTCTTCAAAACTTTCCAAAAATCTCCACTTTCCTTCTATTTTCGCCAAGTCTCTTCATGAGCTCCAATCCTTCATTCCAGCCACCTTTAGACCTAAAATGACTCAAAATAAAATAAAAGACTCGATAAAGACCTACAAAACAAAGGTTAGAATGCACCAAAAATGCATTATATCATAAACCAATGAGACGTCAAAATTCTCTCAACCCACCTAGACTAGCCAATGAGACTACTCATAATGGAAGAAAAGAATTTGTCGTTTCCATCTCTAAAGATTTTATGCATGAGGTGCAAATAGAAAAGCCCTCACACAACAAATTAATGGTGGTTTCAAAGAAAGGCTAGGTGTAATCAAGGCGTGGTACCATCCTCATTCAAATGATGAACTTGAATTGGGATGGCCATTCAAACAATTAGAGAGTGGTAAAAAGGGATAAAAATGGTTGAATGTGTATAAGTGAACCATATTTAAGGTCTAAAACCCATAAGCAAGAGAATTAAAATTTAAATTATGGTCAAATAAGGTGGAGTTGGTTTCAATTCAAACAATTAATCAACAAGACTTCGAGAATCTAGAGCGAAGAGATCAAAGATATGGAGAAGCATGCTTTTTCGCGGTTTATGAATTCTAAGAGAGCATTATCAAGACATTCACAAAGAAAACTATGTTCTAAAAATCTCTACAAGATGATTAAATCATTGTTCTCCATAAGAATGATGCATCCTAAATTACCATTAATGTCGTGGGTTATTCAAACTTTAAATTTATAACCCTAGATAGAGCTGCAAGTGCACAGGCAAACGCAGTAGTACTTAGGGGTCAATCCACAGAGACTAGAGATGATACGCTACGAATTTATGTGATGCAAATTAAGCTAAGACAAAATATAATTTTGGTTTTGTGGTTTTATGATAGCAATTATAAAGCAAAGAAAGTAAAAGCAAGGATAAATCAATAAGAGAAAAGCGTTAGGCATTAGACAATTCGCAGAAACTCATGAAACACATAAAGATATCGGGTTTTTAAAGATCTATCTAAAACTCAAATTACTAATGTAAGGTCATCCCACTGTCGTGACGTAACTAACCATCTACGTTTTCTATCCTAATAGACTCAACTATCGCAAGTTATTATAAGGTGAAAACATGCTTTAAGTGTAAGATTCGATTGTTCATACTACTCCATAACTAACCTTTCGAATTGTTATGACACAATACTCACCAAATATTAGTCCAGGCAATATAACAAGCTTTTGGAGAGTATATCAACCTAAGATCAGTTCGCAAGATGGCCAAAAAAGAAAACAGCATTACGATCTAATAGAGGTGAAGAATCCACTAGATAAACCCTAACAAAGTTCGATATTCAATTATGCATAAACATGGAATCTTTGAATGCCTAAAACCTAACAAGTAATTTACTCAGACATGATTGAAGTAACAACAAAGCAACAAGGATAGGCACGAATCATCATAGATAAACTGAATTTAAAGAGTAAGAGATAAGAAATCTTTTCTATATCGAAGTACAAAGGGAGATCTCCTCCTAGAATCCAAATCCAATGAAGAACAAAGATTAAAACGTGTTTAGTGTTTAGAGAAGAGATAGGCGGCTGCATAGGGCTCCCTAGTTGTGCCCTCTTGGCTGCTTATTGATGTTTTTCCTCCTAAAGAGGCTAAAAACAAGTATTTATCGGTGTAGGATCTTCTAGGATTTAGTTTAGGACAAAAGAGTCTTTTACGTCAAAACTGCTCCAACGTTGGGACAAGTAACAGACGGGCTTCTAGGCCGGTTTTGGAGTCTTCTTTGGGCCTTCATGAGTGCTGGAAACGGTCTGGAACATCGTTCCACGGACTGGCCCCTTGCTTGACTCGATTCTCCACTTGTTTCACTTCAGAGGCAGTTTGATATGTTTTCAGTAAACCGAGCGTATCTTCCTGATCGCAGCTCCAAATGATATGATTCTAATCCAGTTGTGAAGCTAACTCAAAGATATATTGTGTGACCAAGTTTCCTCCAATTCCAAATTAATTCGACTCTCCGTTTACTGCTAAACCTCTGGCGTATATGTTCTGTCTAATTTGGTAGAATGTTGTTTCTTGTGAATTCTTGGGTCTTGATGGTGTCTTTGGCTTATAAAATTTTCTGTAGCTTGGTTTACACCTCTTTTGATCCTTTTTGCTCCGTTTTGCTTGATTTTCCTATTAAGACTCTAAAACTACAAATACGAGGAAAACTATCTCTTTTGGCTGAAAAGCTTATTAAAGTGCATAGAAAATATAGTAAAATAAATGGTAAAAATGGTAAAATATGGGACATATCAACTTTCCCAGACTTAAACTTTGCTTGTCCTCAAGCAAAATTCAAGAATAGAAAAGAGGTTTGAAAATATGGGAACTCGCATATCCTTTGGATCATTGCCTTGAAATCGAAACATTTAATCCACATGAAAACAAGATCAGCCATAGACACTTTCATCTTCTTCCACCATGATTTTCGCAACCTTTTCCATACTCTAAATCTCTGTCCCTACAAAAATCTCAACTTCAACTATTTGACTCTTTCTATTCTATTAGGTTAGTAACAATTCCTCATCAAAAATATTATTCAAGGTAGACGGCGCTAGGTAATGGGGAAGGCTGATTTTAGTGGTGAGGCTAAGAGTGTTTAGGGTTACCATAGACTCCGATGCGAGATATTATGCAAAATCGCAAGAGAGAATGGACTTATTGATGTCCACAATTTCCCAACCACTTTCTTCACGTTCTTCTCCCCCAAACTTAGATTTTTTTCCGGGAATCACTTAAAATCTCTTCTACTCGTCTCTTCTTTTGTATCATGGCATTCTTTGGGTATCCTTTGGTCATAAGAGTCTTAGACAACCGTTTTCCTTTCCCTTAGATTTTCTTTCTTTTTTTTCTCTTTTTTTTTTCTTTTTCCTTTATTTTTTTTTTCTTTTCCCTTTATTTTTTATTTTATTTTATTTTATTTTATTATTATTATTATTTTCTATTTTTTTTTTATTTTTCGAAAGGGGGAAAATGGTATCTCTTTGATATGAGTCAAGTATAGGACGAAATGTTACCATGTTTTAAGCATCCAAGGAACGGCCAAGGTCTTTGTAATTCGGACACGATAACGGTTGGGTTGCGTGACCGGTATTGGAAGCTTCCATGACTCTTCTAGAAGGTCGGCAAAAGGTCTGGATATCGGCCCATGGGCTGGCCCGGTGCTTGGCTCCATTTTGCACTAACTTCACTTCGAAGGCAGTTTGACATGTCCTTAGTTTTTCGGGTTTATCTTCTAAAGTACAGCTCCAATTGATGAAATTTCAACTCCATTGGAAAGCTAACTCAAAGGGCTATCTCCGTACCAAGTTTAATTGAATTTCCAACTGATTTAATCCTCCATTCTTCAGCGAACTTCTAGCGTATACGTTCTGTCCAGTAGGAGAAGGTGCATTATCTTCAAGATAAAGTGACTTGGCTTGGTTCTTTTGACTTGGATAAGTAGCTGCATCATAGATGACACTCTTTTTGCTCCATTTTACATCCTTTTGATGATAAAACCTGTTAAGTCCTCAAAATCTACATATACGAGAAAACTAGCTCTTTTGGTCCAAAAGCTTTATTAATATATATGAAAACCATACTAAAATAGATAGAAAAAGTGGTAAAATATAGGGTATATCAACAAGCCTTAGCGAGCATCGCTACCCCTAAGCGTGTTGCCTGATCTAGACTCTTGATGAAGGGGATCAATCATCACGATCAAGCCAGAAACAGATAAACAAACAGTCGGGAATCACCCTAACAGACTGATGAAAGAATAAAACAGTCCTTTATCCGGTTTCAAAGATTAAAACCTAGATTCACTAATCAATGTAGAATAGTTCAGGTTCGTTAAGGGACCAGCAATACGCTCTAATTCTATGGAAAACAATCTCAGCTAAGCGATTCAAGTTGGGTTTAAATGTCACGATAATTAAAGCAAAAAAAAATGTAAAATCGGTTGTAAACAATAAAGGAAAGGCGTTAGGTCAGGGATAATTCTCAGGGATTCGAATATCAAGAACCAAGCAATTATTCAGGCATGTGATTATGAACAAGTCTAGAACTCAACCATAAATATAAGGAGATCCACTTTCGTGGCATCTACAACTCTAACAATCAATCTAACACCCTAACTGTCGTTGAGGTTAAAAAGGATTATCAAGCATTAGCGATTTGGGTTGATATGTTCACGAGATGCCTTAACTTCAACTTTCGTTGGCTACGGATCAAATCGCCCATCTATGTCAATTCCAGCAATTTACAAACTTTTGATAAGTAAATTCAACCTAGAATCAAAAGCTAGGTGATCAAGCTAACCTAGGCAATATGATCGACAATAGATGGAGACTATCGAATAATATATATATAAAACCTATCTATGCTTAGTTCATGAATTCTAACCCATCGAAAACCCTTAACCTAACTCGATGACTACTCGCTCATGACTAAACAAAGGACAGCAGCAAAAGACATAATGAATTGCATTGAAATCGATATAGAGAAGAGTAGGGTTTAAGAAGACTTCAACAAGTATTGGGAAGGCAATTCTCCAAGCTTACAAAACTCTCAAAATAAGTGTATATCTCTCTCTCTCTCACTCTCGATCTCTCTCACTGCTGTTGTTCTTCGTGATGTCTATGGCGTGATGATCCCAATCTCCAAGGATGAGTATCGAGTCTCTCTCCCTCTCACACGATCTCTCTCACTCTATCTTTCTCCTTCTTTGGTGTGTTTTTGCGGCTCTTTTTCTTCTGATCTCTGTGTTCTCTCCGTCCTTTGGTGGCTGCGTGATGTCTCCTTTTATATATGCCTTAGGTGGCTGGCCAAAATTAGGGCTTCCTCTGAATTAGGTTTAATGAACTTTCTATATTGGGATTTTCCAGTAAGCGAGAGCACCACGTTTGGTGTAGGTGCTCCTTCTGGGCAACAGGTACTCCTTTTGGGCAGAATCTTTCAAAAAGATTCCATTTTCCTTCTTTTTCGCCAAGTCCATTTGCAAGACTCCAATCTTTGTTTCCAGCCACTTTTGTACCTAGAAAGACTCAAAAGAGAACGAAAGACTCGATAAAGACCTACAAAACAAGGGTCAAAACGTGCCAAAAATGCATTATATCAATTCCCCCAGACTTAGATCTTTGTTTGTCCTCAAACAAATTCAAGACCAAGTGAAGGAGAAAGGTTTGAAAACGCGGGAACTCTTTTATCTTCAGTGAACCGAGTTCAAAACTCTCCATCTGCAGACCACATAATCCAGATTATGAATAACAAAGCTTTACCCAAACATCCTCAATACATTTCTCAACCAAGTTCCATTTCCCAAACACAAACTCAACGCATTAAAGTTGCGTGAGGATCTCGCTAAAGGCACCATTTAGGGTAGACGACGCTAAGGGTGTTTGGCCATTTAGAGGTGGAGTTCATAAGTGTTTAAGGGTTACCCAATGTTTCGTAGTGGATGCAGAATATTGCACAAAATTGCAAGAGAGAACGGGTACGTTGATATCCACATTCTCTAAACCACTCTTTCTTCTCCAAATCTTCCAACCAACTCATGCTGCAAATCGTCCACCTTGGGTATACTTGCTGTGCAGAGAGACATTTTACATATTTTCCACTCTTCATCATCTGATGATTATTATTATTATTATTATTATTATTATTATTATTATTATTATTATTATTATTATTTTTTGCATATGATGATGAAGAGGGTTTTATTACAAACGTATGTCTCTCAAACACGAAAAAGGATTAAAGTTACCGTACACACCCAAGTGGAGCTCATCATCGTCACTCCTCCTAGTGGATTTTTGTTCCACTCATATAAATCATCTTCTGAGAATGGGAGCAGGTGCTCCTTCTGGAAATCAGTGCTCTCGTTCTTCAGAAAGAGTGATTTAAAGGCAGTGTCGACCCAATTCTCTCCGACCCTTTTGCGCATATGCTGCACATATGACAATGAAGTAACAAGAATGCAAGGGGCTTGAAAAGAGGTTTAGGGTTAAGGAGGGTACTAACTAAAAATGAGCTAGCTATTCAGGAACAACAAGAGTGATAAAAAAGAATAAGGAGTCCTGAATATGGTTCGTTTCCCTAATCTAGTGCCAATAGCGAGAGAAATTTTTGGTCAATATGAAACCTGGAAGATGGTGCATTGAAGTGTTCCAGCTGTTCCTTGTATCCATTCTCTGAAAGAATGGTCACTAGAGAGAAAGTTAAACACAAATAGTTCAAATATCATCATGAGATAAAGTCCTAATTCCCTACAAAGTCTTGACTCAATAAAACAAATCAAAAGAGAGACTCAAAACAGGACATAAGAAACATAAGAAAAACATCCAAGATAAACGAGATTAGTAGCAACTCCCCCCAGACTTACTTCACACCGTCTCGGTGTGAGAATAAGAAAAGAGAGAGTGAAAAGTGAAATAAAAGAAAAATGAAAATGCATAAAATAAAAGTGTTCATGGAATACGTAGAGGTAAGATAGGATAGGGGAGCGATGTCTAGTCGCTGGTGGTGTCGTCTGAGTCCTCACTGGTGACCGGCTTCTTGCGTTTGGAGGAACGAGTGGACAGACGAGCGGATGTGGAAGGTCCAGAAACAGGTGGCGGAGCAGGTGCCGTGGAGGGGATGGTCTCGGTGGCCTGGGAGCTGCTGCAGCCCTTCTGAAGCAAGTGGAGAATGCGGCGAAGCAGCCCGTTGTTCTTCTTGGTAGAAGCAACCATCCAACGGCGGTATTCGGGATCCTCGGGAGCATCGGAAATGTCATCTAGAGTCAGCTCACTCGCATAGGGCATACGGTAGTGGGCTCTGGACTGCTGAGTCCTCTGCGTAGCGGCTGCCAGCTCCTCCTCCTCATCGTGGCTCAAAGGGGCATCTGGGACTGAAGCGAGTGCAGGAGTAGGTCGGGTGGTCGAAGTGCTCCTCCTGGGCTTTGGTGCTCTCCCAATCGGTGCTCCCTCAGTTGGTACTCCAGTGGCAGAACACAAGTACTCTGTTCCCGGCGTGAATCCAACGTTTGCTGCAACTTCCAGGTCCGTCAATGATGGTTGCGGTAATCGGCAGAACAGTGTGGTCTTGTCTCTCGCCGTGAACCTGTAAACGTTAGTGTTGGCCAAGATCTCACAAGAAATAAGGTAAGAGTTATCCATAAACTCCGTCGCGGAGTTGCAAGTGTAAGATCCGAGGTCAAGTTTGACGTGGATGAACAGCCTGGTCAACAGACTCCCGATCCTCTCGCTGTGTGATGCCGCCTTCCCCTTCGCCACTTTGGTTCTCTTGTCCGCAATGCATGAGGCGAAAAGCGCACCCATGTTGACGCTTCCATCGAATTTGCAGCTCAAACCGGCTTCATTACTAATGGTATCTCTCACGACATTGTAAAGCATGATCAATTCATCGTTTCGCACTTTGCTTGCATCATCCCGTGAGAAGAAGATAGTGCTAATGGCTTTGACACCGACCCGAAGAGCGGGGTTCCGAATGGTGGATTGGGCCGCGGATCGAGAGAAATAATCTCTACTTGCGATGAAATCCCAAAACCTGTGTGCAACTGGGAGACGTGTGGGGAAAGCTACGTTCTCCTCCGTGGAGTCGAAACCGTAGAGGGCACAAAGGTCCGTGACAGTCACCTCATATCTCTTCCCTCCAGCAAAGAAAGAGAGAACTCCCTGTGAAGCCACCGGTTTGCGTGGGTCCGAATAGGTCAGTTTGGCGGATGCCAAACACTGCCTCACCAGGTCGGGGTAGAGAGCGTCGGATGGGTGATCAGATCAGTCAATTGGCAAGCTTCAAGTATGCTGCCCACATCATAGAGTAGCCCGAGATCCTTTAGCGTTTGCCCACACAAGAAGCGCGTCGGCTCAATGGTAATGTCAAGCCAATTGTTGTAGTAGTACGCGTCGTTTTGGTCCCATTCCTCGTCTGAGTCAAGAGGAGGGTTAGAATTGCTCAAGTCGAACCGTTGTCCTTCATCACGTGGCCAATGGGTTTTTGCGATTTGGGAGGAGGTGGAGGCTCCTTTCCCTTTGCGTGTGCGTGATGGGTTACCAACTGACGTTCGTGGGCTTGTCATCCTGCAATGATAACCACAAACAAGCAACAATTCTAGCATAAATCCATATCTCAATATACAACACAAACACCAGAAATTTCATATCCCCTGTTTTTGCAAAATACTTGAGACAAAGTTTCTGCCATTGAATCATACAATCTCGACCAGCTCAAACAACCCAAGATAATCAATCAAAGAATCGTTAAGTGCTATCACATCTCTATTCCCTAGATTTCCAATTTTTCTCCATAAACCCAAATTTTCAAAGAATCTCAAGTTTGCATCAAAATTTCAAGTAAAATTCACAACCTATCCACGCGAAATCAAACCCAAAGCAAGCATATTGATTATCAAACAGTCGCAAAACCACGAATCAACCAAATCAATGACCGATTTTTACCCTTTTGGTTCGAAAACGGCGAGCATAAAAGTTGGGTTTTGGAGATGTTACCTTGATTTTCGCGAGAGATTAGTTGTAGATTCGGAATGAGGATGAAAAATCGAGTGGAATCAAGCCAAAAATCGCTCAGATTGGTTGAGAATTGAAGAAGTTGAGGTTTATGGCTTAAAACTTGAAAGGGTTTAATGGAGGAAATATCGAAATAAGGAAGAAGGAGAAGAAAGGAGTTATGGGCGCGAGAAATTAGGGTTTTTTGGGGGTCCAAAAATAACTGTTATTTCCTTTTTAAAATTGGAAAATATCCTCTGATTTCTCAGGCCCACAAGCCCTATTCTCTTTTGACTTACCGTGATGGGCTTGAATTTAAATGTTTGAATTTTACCCTTTGCAGTAGGTGCTCTGTTCTGGGTTTTGGGTGCTCTGTTCTGGGTAGTAGGTGCTCCCTCCGATTTGAACTTTGTGACGGATCGACTGGAGGTCGATCTTTAGACTGACCGGTGGTTTGTCGCAGGCCCTTATCCTCATGGATCGATCGATCCATCCGAACAGACCGATCGATCCGGTCGAATCGACGGTCACATCGATCTTGACCTTGACCGTTGGAATATATGCTGAATTGTTCAAACTGGATCGATCGATCTGCCTCTTGTAGTCCACACCACTTGTATTTTTTTTTTTTTTTTTAAAGAACTGAAAATTCAAAGGTTTAAAACAAAATTAGTAACAAAAGAAATCGAATTGAAAATGGTTAGAAAACGTACCGGTGGGTTGCCTCCCACCAAGCGCTTGGTTAAAGTCGTTAGCTTGACTTGATTAGCCTTTTAGGCTTTTGGCGCATCGCCTAAGGTGATCACTCCACCTTCGGTCGGGTTTGCTTCGGCTAAATATGGTTTGCAGCGCTGTCCATTGACCACGAACTCTTTGCCTTTGGCAT
Source organism: Arabis hirsuta (assembly GCA_964056655.1). Classification (NCBI taxonomy): domain Eukaryota; kingdom Viridiplantae; phylum Streptophyta; class Magnoliopsida; order Brassicales; family Brassicaceae; genus Arabis; species Arabis hirsuta. Next base: position 19,727,942 of record OZ053301.1, read on the forward strand.
CCAGCAACACCAGAGTTCCATATGATCGAACCTCCTTGACGAGGAAAGGACCGGACCACCTAGATCGCAATTTTCCAGGAAAAAGTTTAAGGCGAGAGTTAAAGAGAAGTACCATGTCATTGGGTTGGAAATGTCGGTTAAGAACTCTCTTGTCGTGGTACATCTTGGTTCGTTCCATGTACAATTTCGAACTCTCGTAGGCCAGTTGCCTAATCTCCTCTAACTCGTTAAGTTGCATGGAGCGCCTCTCTAAGGTGGGTTTAATGTCGTAGTTCATCAACTTAACTACCCATGTCGCCTTATACTCAAGCTCTACCGGAAGGTGGCACGACTTACCATACACCAAATAAAAAGGCGTTGTCCCCAATGGCGTTTTGTAAGCTGTTCGGTAGGCCCAAACTGCGTCGTCTAACTTGGTTTCCCAATCTTTCCGCGTAGTGCCTACGGTCTTTTGCAAAATGTCCTTGATCTGCCGATTACTAACCTCAACTTGGCCACTAGTCTGCGGGTGATATGGCGTTGCAACCTTATGCTTCACGCCGTTCTTTCTCAAAAGGTTCTCAAAAACCCTATTAATGAAGTGGGTCCCTTCATCACTAATCACCACTCGCGGAACACCAAAACGAGGAAATATGATTGTCTTAAACATCTTCAAAACTACAGCAGCGTTTTCGTTGGAGAAGCAATGGCCTCAATCCACTTAGACACATAGTCGACAGCCACTAAAATGTACTTGTTGCCATAGGATGAAGGAAACGGTCCCATGAAATCAATTCCCCACACATCGAACACTTCAACTTCCAAGATGAAGTGCTGAGGCATCTCATTCCGTCGCGAAATGTTTCCTTGCCTCTGACATTTATCGCATCTTGCAATAAACGCATGTGTATCACGGAACATTGTGGGCCACCAATACCCAGCTTGCAGCACCTTTGATACGGTCTTAAAGGTCGCGAAGTGTCTAGCGTAACTTGAACTGTGGCAGTGAAACAAGATTCCCGGGATTTCCTTTTCAGGAACACATCTCCGGAAAAGACCGTCGGAGCATTGTTTGTAAAGTTATGGCTCATCCCAAAAGTACCTCCTTACGTTGCGCAAGAATTTCCTCTTCTTGTCCCCCACGAAATCAGCTGGTTCCAGGTCAGCAGCTAGGTAGTTCGCGATCTCACCAAACCACGGAAAACTTGGTGAACTGTCCTTGGAGATAGCCGCAGAAAATGCCCTTGGGGCAGGTGCTCCCTCGGGTAGAACAGGTGCTCCAGATTGTACTGGGTGCTCTCGTACACAGATTCCAATAGCGTACACTTGTTCATCCGACAATGCATCATCAAGCGGTACTGTTTCGTTAACTTTCATCCTAGACAGGTGGTCAGCAACTCCATTTTCCGTACCCTTCTTATCAATGATTTGAAGATCAAACTCTTGAAGTAACAAGATCCATCTCAAAAGCCTCGGTTTCGCATCTTTCTTTGTGAGCAAGTACTTCAATGCTGCGTGATCTGTATGAACAATGACTTTCGAACCCACAAGATATGATCTGAACTTCTCAAAGGCGAACACCACAGCTAGTAACTCCTTCTCAGTCGTAGCATATCTGCACTGAGCTTCATCCAAAGTGCGACTCGCATAATAGATCACGTGAAACTTTTTATCCTTCCTTTGCCCCAAAACAGCCCCTACGGCGTAGTCACTTGCGTCTGTCATAACCTCAAATGGTAGATCCCAATCCGGTGGTTGAACAATAGGTGCGCTCACCAATGCTCCTTTTATCGTGTGAAATGCCTCAAGGCAAGCCCCATCAAACTCAAACTTGGTTTCCTTACACAAAAGTTGTGTTAGCGGTCTCGCTATCTTTGAAAAATCCTTGATGAAACGCCTGTAAAAGCCCGCGTGACCAAGGAAACTCCTTATCCCTCTGACTGAATCCGGCGGTTGCAGACTCATCATTACCTCAACCTTTGCTCGGTCAACTTCAATACCTTTCTCTGATATGCGATGACCCAACACTATACCGTCCCTTTCCATGAAATGGCATTTCTCCCAGTTCAACACAAGATGCTTCTCCTCACAGCGCTCCAATACCCTGCACAGATTAGAGAGACACACAGAAAAAGAACTCCCGTAGACGGAGAAGTCATCCATGAAAACCTCCATAATATCTTCAATAAAATAAGTGAAGATAGACATCATGCACCTTTGAAAAGTCGCGAGGGCATTGCAGAGTCCGAATGGCATCTTGCGGTACGCAAAGGTGCCATAAGGACACGTGAAGGTTGTCTTCTCCTGGTCATCCGGGTGAATTGGTATCTGAAAGAAACCTGAATAACCGTCTAAAAAACAGTAGTAAGGGTGGTTAGCGAGTCTTTCGAGCATTTGATCGATGAACGGTAAGGGGAAATGATCCTTCCTAGTTGCTATAATCAATGCACATCCGATGACCTGTGACAGTCCTAGTGGGTATCAGTTCATTCCTATCATTGGCAATCACAGTGATTTCGCCCTTCTTAGGTACTACGTGCACAGGACTAACCCAGTTACTATCGGATATTGCATAAATGACACCAGCTTCTAAGAGTTTCATAATTTCCTTCTTAACAACATCTTTCAAATTCGGATTTAATCTTCTTTGGTGTTCTACAGAAGTTCTAGATTCATCCTCTAAATGTCTCCTATGCATGTATAAATCAGGTGAGATTCCAGGGATATCATCTAGTGAATAACCTAAAGCTTTCCTATACTTCCTAAGCTCGCATAAAAGTAAGGCGGTTTCTACATTATTCAGATCAGCATTAATAATAATAGGATATGTAGAATTTGGACCAAGAAACGCGTACCTTAGCCCAGCTGGTAAGGTTTTGAGCTCAAGTTTTGGAGCTTTCAGCTCGCTCCAAGGATTGTCAGCAAGGCTCCGAAGAGCAGAAGCAGGTGCGCTGTCTCCCTCCTCTTCGTCGAGTCTCAAAAAGTCGGTTGATTTCTCCATCTGCCCAGAATCCATCATCCTTGCGAACCCAATGGTATCTTCGCTCAAATAACCATGTTTGATTTCAGCTTTTGTCAATGCAACATCCAAGGGATCATCAGTAAGAATCTCTTCAATCTCTCCCTCTGAGATTTCGAGATTATCCTCAATGGCAAAAGTTTGCCCACCAATGGTCGGTTTCTTCAACATCCGATCCATCTCGAACTCCATAATAATGTCTCCCAGGTGGAGACCAATCGTTCCGTTCTTCACATCAATGATCGCACCAGCTGTGCGCAAGAAAGGACGTCCCAAAATCAAGGGATCCTTTGGTTCATCGTCTAGTTCCAACACCACGAAATCTGCTGGGATGAAAATATTCCCAATCTTGACCTGCAAATCTTCCAAAATTCCTACAGGCAACTTAATAGATCTGTCAGCAAACACTAATGAAATCCGTGTAGGTTTGAATTTTGTGTACCCGAGTTTCCTTGCAACCGAGTAGGGCATGAGATTCACGCTGGAACCTAGATCACACAAGGAACAAGCAAATCGCACAAGACCAATATCAACAGAAAGAACGAACTTACCTGGATCCTCTTGCTTTTTAATGGTTTTGTTTTATAGCACAGCGCTACAATTCTTACTTACAACCATGGCACTTTGCTCTGAAGGAATCCGTCCAGTAACCAGGCCTTTGACATACTTTTTCATCGACGGCATCATCTGAATCGCGTCTGCCAATGTCAGCTTAACCGTCAAATCTTGTAACATCTCCTTACATTTCGCCTCCTCCAAATCCTTTTGCGACTTCCTTGGAGGTATTGGGTAAGGGACAGGGGGCCTGTAAACACGAGAACGAACCTTATCAATAATCTCATTTGGTCTTAATACCTTAGGAGTTGGCTCAGCGGGTTCTTCGTCGTTTTCTGTTTCTGGAGCAGGTGCTCCCTCTGTTGGTGCAGGTGCTCCGTCTGGCGGGGCAGGTGCTCCTTCTGCCCAGTTTGCAGTTTCTGTTCTTACGACTCCAGGTAAAGTTCTTCCACTTCTCAGCTCTATGGCATTCACAAACTCTCTGGGGTTTGTATCCGGTTTACCAAGCAGCACTCCTTGTGGCCTTTTTATTGCATCAGCCGTTTGAGCAACTTGTGTGTCGAGTTTCTTTACCTGGTTGCAAACCGCCTCAAGCCGACCATTAAGGTCTAAGTACATACCATCCACCTTTGTGTTGATCTCAGTGGCGAACTTCTGCTGGTTTGTCAATATCTGCTGCACCATACCTTTCAACTCATCCTGAGAACCATTTCCAGAGCTTGCAGAAGCCTGAAAGTTCGAAAATTGCGGTTTCTGACCTTGAAAAGGGACGAATGTCTTTCCTTGGAAATTTTGGGGGAATGATTTCTGGAAACTTTGATCTTGAGGTTTCGTGGTTTGGGGGTTGGTTTGTTGTGGGTACACTTGGTCCTGGGGGTTTTCAACATTCGTGCTTCGGTAAGAGAAATTCGGATGATTTCTGTAGTTCTGGTTGAATCCTCGGTTTCGCACAAAACCTTGCCCATTAACATAACTAACCTCCTGCTGATCATTGTCTCCTTCCTCAACCATCTCTTCAGCTAGTTGATCGCCATTCTCATCAGCAAAATGAACCATCCTTTGGTTCGCCTTAAGCAACAAATTGATCTTGGCCGTAAGGTCGTCGATCTTAGCAAAATCCGTTCCATTGGATTTCGTAGTCCTGTCATACTCCTGGGACTTGTTACTTGAACTTGCAGCCAAGTTCTCAATCAACTTATACGCTCCCTCTTTGGTTTTGGTCATGAAATCACCATCGCTAGCAGCATTGAGCGCGTTCCTATAATCCCAGTCCACACCATCGTAGAAAATCCCCAGCAGGTTTTCATCAGTGAACCCATGGTGTGGGCACTCTCTCTTGTACTCCTTAAACCTTTCCCAAGCCTCACAGAAGGACTCTCCAGAATGTTGTTGGAAGGAGGAGATTTTGTTCTTCAAACTCGCGGTTTTGGACTTAGTATAGAAATGGTCCAAAAACATGGCTCTACATTGCGCCCAAGTCGTTATATATCCAGCAGGTAGGGACTTAAGCCAACACGAAGCCTTATCCGCGAGTGAAAACGGAAACAGTTTGCATTTTATGAAATCTGGGTTCATCCCATTAGAGCTTGTCGTGGAGCAAATCTCCTCGAAATTCTCTATATGGTCCATCGGAATTTCAGCAGGCAATCCGTGGAACAAGTGCTGCTTAACCAGCGAGATCATGTGCGGTTTGATCTCATAGTCATTCCTTTCGACAGCGGGAGGAACTATGGCAGCTCGGTTTCGGTAATAAGCATGGGGATTGTCCATATCCCCTATGGTTCGTTGCTGCTCACGCGCGTGCTCCTGTTGCATTTGAGCCATCTGCTCTTGCAACCTTTGCAACTCAACTGCCATATCGTTGTCGCCTTGATCGCCCATATTAGCGGGATTAGGCATTTGTCGTCTGTTTTCTCGTTCTAGTCTCGCGAGTGCAGGATTAGTCAAAGTGACGAGGGGAGTTTGAAGATTTCTCCTTGTTGTCCTTAAGTTCATGCACCTGAAACACACGTAGAGAAAAACAAAAGAACGAGATTAGTGCTTAGTCTAAAATCGTAGTCGAGAAGTAGAGGTATCGAGTTGGTCCCCGTCGCAACGGCGCCAAATTGATGAAAGAATAAAACAGTCCTTTATCCGGTTTCAAAGATTAAAACCTAGATTCACTAATCAATGTAGAATAGTTCAGGTTCGTTAAGGGACCAGCAATACGCTCTAATTCTATGGAAAACAATCTCAGCTAAGCGATTCAAGTTGGGTTTAAATGTCACGATAATTAAAGCAAAACAAAATGTAAAATCGGTTGTAAACAATAAAGGAAAGGCGTTAGGTCAGGGATAATTCTCAGGGATTCGAATATCAAGAACCAAGCAATTATTCAGGCATGTGATTATGAACAAGTCTAGAACTCAACCATAAATATAAGGAGATCCACTTTCGTGGCATCTACAACTCTAACAATCAATCTAACACCCTAACTGTCGTTGAGGTTAAAAAGGATTATCAAGCATTAGCGATTTGGGTTGATATGTTCACGAGATGCCTTAACTTCAACTTTCGTTGGCTACGGATCAAATCGCCCATCTATGTCAATTCCAGCAATTTACAAACTTTTGATAAGTAAATTCAACCTAGAATCAAAAGCTAGGTGATCAAGCTAACCTAGGCAATATGATCGACAATAGATGGAGACTATCGAATAATATATATATAAAACCTATCTATGCTTAGTTCATGAATTCTAACCCATCGAAAACCCTTAACCTAACTCGATGACTACTCGCTCATGACTAAACAAAGGACAGCAGCAAAAGACATAATGAATTGCATTGAAATCGATATAGAGAAGAGTAGGGTTTAAGAAGACTTCAACAAGTATTGGGAAGGCAATTCTCCAAGCTTACAAAACTCTCAAAATAAGTGTATATCTCTCTCTCTCTCACTCTCGATCTATCTCACTGCTGCTGTTCTTCGTGATGTCTATGGCGTGATGATCCCAATCTCCAAGGATGAGTATCGAGTCTCTCTCCCTCTCACACGATCTCTCTCACTCTATCTTTCTCCTTCTTTGGTGTGTTTTTGCGGCTCTTTTTCTTCTGATCTCTGTGTTCTCTCCGTCCTTTGGTGGCTGCGTGATGTCTCCTTTTATATATGCCTTAGGTGGCTGGCCAAAATTAGGGCTTCCTCTGAATTAGGTTTAATGAACTTTCCATATTGGGATTTTCCAGTAAGCGAGAGCACCACGTTTGGTGTAGGTGCTCCCTCTGGGCAACAGGTGCTCCTTCTGGGCAACAGGTGCTCCTTTTGGGCAGAATCTTTCAAAAAGATTCCATTTTCCTTCTTTTTCGCCAAGTCCATTTGCAAGACTCCAATCTTTGTTTCCAGCCACTTTTGTACCTAGAAAGACTCAAAAGAGAACGAAAGACTCGATAAAGACCTACAAAACAAGGGTCAAAACGTGCCAAAAATTCATTATATCACAGACAAGACTCGATGAATCTATGCAAGAAACGACTCTAGACTTAGGCTCACAGTCACGCACTCACGTTAGTCTCTTTTGTTCAATGATTGCTTGTCCCGTTCCAGTTCCGACACCTCTTGTCGCAATGATTTCACGAACACGAAGTCCTACCGATCACCCAGTTTCCCGAGACACGATCGCCGTCACACCTAGTCGCGATCAAAGTAACCCACTCTCGAGTCTTTCATGAATTCTCTCGAGTAATCTCTCTTTTCTCTCGATGAAACTCTCTGAAAATCGTTCTAAGTTTTCTCTTTTCTTTCTCCGCATAAAATCAAAAGCAATGGGTAAGTTAGCCTTGAAAAACCGCCTCAGAAACTACCAGTAACCGTTCCCGCATAATTCCGTGTCAAACTGCCCAGAAATAACCGTTCCCGCGGATTTCATTAAAACTCACGTGTCACGACACGCGATACAAGGCAGTAACCATTCTGTCCGAAATAAACCGCGGTAACCGTCCTGTTGGAATCTGACCATTGTAACCGTCCTATCTAAAATCAGACCGCGACTCCGAAAAATCTGCCAAGCTCGGATTCAACTGCCCAACTGAGTTTAACCTTGACTTTTCATCCCTCGTTGACCCAATTGCCCCTCTTGTCTCAGATACAACTCGATCACTTCGAGCATTTCATTCTGCGGTGGTCAATCTGCAGAACACGGGTGCTACAAAAACCCTAGGTGGCAAAAATTAGGTTTTATGAAAGTTTCCAAAAATGGATCTTCTGCGGAGCAGGTTTCGGGAGCGGGAGCAGGTGCTCCTTTCTTCAAAACTTTCCAAAAAGCTCCACTTTCCTTCTATTTTCGCCAAGTCTCTTAATGAGCTCCAATCCTCCATTCCAGCCACCTTTAAACCTAAAATGACTCAAAATAAAATAGAAGACTCGATAAAGACCTACAAAACAAAGGTTAGAATGCACCAAAAACGCATTATATCATAAACCAATGAGACGTCAAAATTCTCTCAACCCACTTAGACTAGCCAATGAGACTACTCATAATGGAAGAAAAGAATTTGTCGTTTCCATCTCTAAAGATTTTATGAGGTGCAAATAGAAAAGCCCTCACACAACAAATTAATGGTGGTTTCAAAGAAAGGCTAGGTGTAATCAAGGCGTGGTACCATCCTCATTCAAATGATGAACTTGAATTGGGATGGCCATTCAAACAATTAGAGAGTGGTAAAAAGGGATAAAAATGGTTGAATGTGGATAAGTAAACCATATTTAAGGTCTAAAACCCATAAGCAAGAGAATTAAAATTTAAATTATGGTCAAATAAGGTGGAGTTGGTTTCAATTCAAACAATTAATCAACAAGACTTCGAGAACCTAGAGCGAAGAGATCAAAGATATGGAGAAGCATGCTTTTCGCGGTTTATGAATTCTAAGAGAGCATTATCAAGACATTCACAAAGAAAACTATGTACTAAAAATCTCTACAAGATGATTAAATCATTGTTCTCCATAAGAATGATGCATCCTAAATTACCATTAATGTCGTGGGTTATTCAAACTTTAAATTTGTAACCTCAGATAAAGCTGCAAGTGCACAGGCAAACGCAGTAGTACTTAGGGGTCGATCCACAGAGATTAGAGATGATACGCTACGAATTTATGTGATGCAAATTAAGCTAAGACAAAATATGATTTTGGTTTTGTGGTTTTATGATAGCAATTATAAAGCAAAGAAAGTAAAAATAAGGATAAATCAATAAGAGAAAAGCGTTAGGCATTAGACAATTCGCAGAGACTCATGAAACACAAAAAGATATCGGGTTTTTAAAGATCTATCTAGAACTCAAATCACTAATGTAAGGTCATTCCACTGTCGTGACGTAACTAACCATCTACGTTTTCTACCCTAATAGACTCAACTATCGCAAATTATTATAAAGTGAAAACATGCTTTAAGTGTAAGATTCGATTGTTCATACTACTCCATAACTAACCTTTCGAATTGTTATGACGCAATACTCACCAAATATTAGTTCAGGCAATATTACAAGCTTTTGGAGAGTATATCAACCTAAGATCAGTTCGCAAGATGGCCAAAAAAGCAAACAGCATTACGATCGAATAGAGGTGAAGAATCCACTAGATAAACCCTAACAAAGTTCGATATTCAATTATGCATAAACATGGAATCTTTGAATGCATAAAACCTAACAAGTAATTTACTCATACATTATTGAAGTAACAACAAAGCAACAAGTATAGGCACGAATCATCATAGATAAACTGAATTTAAAGAGTAAGAGATAAGAAATATTTTCTATATCGAAGTACAAAGGGATATCTCCTCCTAGAATCCAAATCCAATGAAGAACAAAGATTAAAACGTGTTTAGTGTTTAGAGAAGAGATAGGCGGCTGCCTAGGGCTCCCTAGTTGTGCCCTCTTGGCTGCTTATTGATGTTTTTCCTCCTAAAGAGGCTAAAAACAAGTATTTATAGGTGTAGGATCTTCTAGGATTTAGTTTAGGACAAAAGAGTCTTTTACGTCAAAACTGCTCCAACGTTGGGACAAGTAATGGATGGGCTTCTAGGCCGGTGTTGGAGTCTTCTTTGGGCCTTCATGAGTGGTGGCAATGGTCTGGAACATCGGTCCACGGACTGGCCCTGTGCTTGACTCGATTCTGCACTTGTTTCACTTCATAGGCAGTTTGACATGTCTTCAGTAAACCGAGCGTATCTTCCTGTTCGCAGCTCCAAATGATATGATTCAAAGATCTATTGTGTGACCAAGTTTCATCCAATTCCAAATTGATTCGACTCTCTGTTTACTGCTAAACCTCTGGCGTATATGTTCTGTCCAATTTGGTAGAATGTTGTTTCTTGTGAATTCTTGGGTCTTGATGGTGTCTTTGGCTTATAAAAGTTGCTGTAGCTTGGTTTACACCTCTTTTGATCCTTTTTGCTCCGTTTTGCTTGATTTTCCTATTAAGACTTTAAAACTACAAATACGAGGAAAATTAGCTATTTTGGCTGAAAAGCTTATTAAAGTGCATAGAAAATATAATAAAATAGATGGTAAAAATTGTAAAATATGGGACATATCAACTCCCCCAGACTTAAACATTGCTTGTCCTCAAGCAAAAGGCAATGATCCAAAGGATCATTGCCTTGAAATCGAAACATTTAATCCACATGAAAACAAAATCAGCCATAGACGCTTTCATCTTCTTCCACCATGATTTTCGCAACCTTTTCCATACTCTAAATCTCTGTCCCTACAAAAATCTTAACTTCAACTATTTGACTCTTTCTATTCTATTAGGTTAGTAACAATTTCTCATCAAAAATATTATTCAAGGTAGACGGCGCTAGGTAATGGGGAAGGCTGATTTTAGTGGTGAGGCTAAGAGTGTTTAGGGTTACCATAGACTCCGGTGCGAGATATTATGCAAAATCGCAAGAGAGAATGGACTTATTGATGTCCACAATTTCCCAACCACTTTCTTCACGTTTTTCTCTCTCAGACTTAGATTTTTTTTTGGGAATCACTTAATATCTCTTCTACTCGTCTCTTCTTTTGTATCATGGCATTCCTTGGGTATCATTTGGTCATAAGACTCTTAGACAACCGTTTTCCTTTCCCTTAGATTTTTTTCTCTTTTTTTTCTTTTTCCTTTATTTTTTTTCTTTTCCCTTTATTTTTTATTTTATTTTATTTTATTTTATTATTTTTTTTTTTTCGAAAGAGGGAAAACGGTATATCTTTGATATGAGTCAAGTATAGGCACGAAATGTTACCATGTTTTAAGCATCCAAAGAACGGCCAAGCTCTTTGTAATTCGTTCTTTGTACTCCACCATTCTTTACCAAATCGTCGCATCTCTTAGTGATTGGAAAATTGCGTCGATCATTTTCTCTCCGACGTTTTTGCACATATCTGCAAGTATGAAACTAAAAGAGAATGCATGAGGTCTGAAAGAAGGTAAAGGGTTTTAGGTAGGGTACCAACTAAAAATGAGCTGGCCATTAATGACAACAAAGAGTGGTAAAAGGAGATAAGATGTCAAGAATGTGTGATTCATTTCCTTAATCTAACATCCTTAATAAGAAATCAACAAAACCATATTACTAGTCCAACATATAGAGTCAAAATCGTATCCATCAAAACAATTGCCACTAGAAATTTTCTAGACGGAAGTTCAATCATGAGGTTTCTGAATGGATTGTCATGAACAAACCCTGTAACAATGGTTACTTGGTCTTTGAAATCAAAGCATTAGTTCCTAGAAAAGTGTCATAATTCCCAACTTATTTTGACTCAATAAAACGTTTTTAGAAAATAATTTTTGAAAAACTCTTTTAAAAACATAAAAACCAATCACGAACAAACGTGTTAGTAAACAACAATCCCCCCAGACTTAAATTACACCGTCTCCGGTGTAAAAAAATCAAATTAAGGGAGTAATGTTGGAAAATAAAAATAAAATTGAAATTAGAAAAGTTAGAGAATAGAACAAAGTTACCGGTTGTAGACAAAAAGTCTTGAAGATCGAATAATGTCCCATTTTCGGTGGTATGAAGCATCTTTGGAATCTCCTAGGGTGAATGAACACTCCTAAAAGCTTCCTTATGTCCTTAGAAACAGTTCACCTCAAGGTATCATCGGCTGGTTCCTCATCATTTGAAAATTGGCTCACGGTATAATGATTTTGGTCACCGGAAGATGCTCGTGGACTATCTCTCAAACCGTAAAATTTTCCTCGAGCCATATTGAAGATTCACCGAGTTATAAGGTGTTTTAAAGCTCATGGTGAAGTTCCAACACATTTTCTCGTACGGTTTTGCGTATGATCCTTGAATGGGGCGATTCGACTCGCCGGAAAAGTAGTATCGAGCCATCTGCAAAGCAGTAGAGAATTTCTCGAGCCAAATTGAAAATCTATCATAAAACATACCTTTTTATTTCACGTGGTAAAGTTTGAAGGCTTTTGCTCCAGTGGATAGGTAAATGTCCCATAAAAATGCTCCACTTGGTCCGTTGGTAAGGTGAGATCGAGAAAATCTTAGGACTGTCGCAAGCAATATGAGATCTTCTTCGATTTTGAGCATATGGTATTCCGCACGAATCATAACCAGGCTAGATGTCTCCAATTACTTCTCTTTTCTCACACATCTCCTTTGAATGGCGGATAATGCTTAGGACGATTGGAAGTGTGCGCATCACAACAAAAAGTCTTGTTACAAGTCCTGTTAAAGAGCGACATATCCTTGCAAAAACACTTGAAATCACTTGTTAAATACTTCTTGGAGCTAAGTCGTCAATACGTATGTATTGAATTGGAAGTCCAAGAGAAAAAAAAAAAGATATTAAACAAAAAAAAATCAAAATAATGAATCCATATTGTTAAAAACTATCAATTTAAGTGAAATCAATGAATATGTTAAGATGTGAAAATCATGTTTAAAACCATTTAAATCTAACCAATATTGTAATTTCTAATGCAAAAAATTCATGAATCAAATAATTTGTAGTTAAATAATCATGAATATGCAAAAATAATTGGTTCTTAAAAATTATGTGTGAAAAATGGTTGTAAAATAATTAAAAGAGTGCAAAAGGAAAAATTATCCTCATTGACCAAACGGTTAGGTGGTCGGCTCGGTGGTTCGGTGGTCCATGGCTCGTGACTCCAATGGTCTGGTGGTGATGTGATCCGGATCGGCAACCGCGAGGTTTGGGACGAGTCAAGCGCAATGGAGCAACTACAAGGACTGATCACGAGGGCCAAAGCAAAGGAGCTCATAAAAGGGATTCAAAGGATGCTCGAGAAGGCACAAGACGGAGGAAAAGCCAAGACAAGCCGGATCGTGACGTTCATGCACGCGGAGGAAAAAGATCAAGGAAACGTCTAAGTGACAAGTGCCTAGTTTGTACTCTTTTTTCCATGTTCGGTTTTGTCCCAATGGGTTTTCCGAACATGGTTTTTAACGAGGCAAGCTAGGTTACTTACCCCTTTCACTTAGTAATTTTCCTTGGTTTTTACGTGGGCCTTTTTCACCCTTTTTCAAGCCCATTTTCACTAAGCCCATTTCAAATCCATGAAGCCCATCAAGCCCATCATCACCACGTTTTTGATAAGATCTTCAAGTCAAAATTCCATTTTCCAAAGCCTTTTGCATGCATCTCATTTATTAGTCAAAAGGAGTTAATGTTGTTTTGTTATTTCTAAGGTGGGTTGCATGTAACCTTACCTTTGCCTATATAAGGAGCTCGTCCTTCTCATAATAAAATCAACCAAGTATTAAGTAAAAATCAAACTCTCTTTTCTACTTGTGTTCACTACCGTTGGTGGAATCCGACAACCCTTTCTCTTAGAAGCGATTCTAGAGAAGATCCTGTTTTCTCACGGTGGGTATCCGAGGAAGAAGACAGTCTATCCTTCACTCAATCCGTCCATTGGTTGTGTGATTGTATCCATCCTCCATCGATCGTTCATCATCATCCATTCCCATCCGTCCTGTTCCCCGTTTGAGACTCGGCTCCGGATCAAAGTTCCGATCATCGATTGGGATCATATCAAGTGGTATCAGAGCACGCTTTGATCCAGAGCTAAGTTTCTTAAACTCATCTTTGTTCATTCCATTTTATTTTCATATCACTCATCTTTTGGTTTCAATCGCTATCGCTACCATTTTCATATTTTATTTTCTATCAATTGTTTTGTGTTATGTGTGATTCGTCATAAAAAGAATTTTGATACTCTTCCGTGTGTTTTTGTTGCAGCCATGAATGAAGAAACTAGGAACACGCAAGAAGACCAGTTCTTTAACCGTCTAATGCAACGAGTCGAGGCAAAAATGGATCAACTTTTTATCGACAAGCTCGCGGTCATTTCTCCTCAACACGTTCCAAGGGCTAACGAGAAAAGACCACAAAGGGATGAGAGTGAGAGGCGACCGGATCTCATTATGTCCGATTATGAGGAAACTCCCTCCGAGTTTGTTTCAAGACCTAGACGGTTTCGGGAACAAAGGGATCATGAGGAAGAACAAACTCGAAACGTCTACTGTCACGTCAAGGTTAAAGTTCCCGAGTTTCACGGCAAAAATGATCCAGACGTATATCTTGATTGGGAGAAAAAGGTGGATCTCATCTTTGATTGTCAAAATGTACCCGAAAGAAGCCGCGTGAAGATCGTTGTCACGGAATTTTGTGATTACGCTCTTAGTTGGTGGGATACCCTTGTCACCACTAGACGTAGATGCGGTGAGGATCCCGTTATCCTTTGGGATCAACTTAAGCAGCATATGAGAAAGCGGTTCGTGCCAAGCCATTACCAAAAGGAACTTCACCAAAGGCTTCGTAGACTTGCGCAAGGAAGTAAAAAAGTTGAAGAATATTTCCAAGATCTCGAAACGTTGATGTTGCGAGCTAACGTTCAAGAGGATCACGAGGCTACCATGTCACGGTTTTTGGGAGGATTAAACCGCGACATCCAAGATCAATTGGAGTTACAACATTATGAGGAGATCGAGGAGATGCTTCATAAGGCCATCCTTATCGATCAACAAATCAACCGTCGTTTTACTAAGTCCATGATTCCTTCAAACGTTTCTAAGTTCGAGGATGTCAAGCCGAGCTACACCAAAGACAAGGCTACTGTTTTTGAGCCTAAAGAGGAAGCCAAGATCGATCATAAGGGTAAAGGCGTGTTCGATCCGAATAAGTCCCGAGATATCCGATGTTTCAAATGTCAAGGTCACGGTCACATAGCCAGGGATTGTATTAACAAGCGAGTGTTCGTTCTTCTCGACAATGGTGAAGTGGTTACGGATAATAAAGAAGAAAAAGAGTCTTCATCCGACGAGTACGAGGCACCACTGGCCCAAGGGAAATTACTTGTCGCACGAAGGGCATTGAGTCTACAATCAAAGGACGATGAGCAAGAGCAACGCGAGAATCTTTTCCACACTCGGTGCACGAATGTGGCAAGTCTCACCATGGTCAAGAAGCTCGGATTAGAAATGAGAAAGCACCCGAAACCATATAAGCTACAATGGCTCAACGAGGGAGGTAAATTGCAAGTTTCCAATCAAGTTACGGAACCATTGAGCATTGGCAAGTATAAGGACGAGGTCATATGGGACGAGGTCATATGTGACGAGTTGCCCATGGGAGCTAGTCACATCCTTTTGGGAAGACCATGGTAATCTGATCGAAAAGTGATGCACGATGGATTAACTAATCGGCACTCGTTCGACTTCAAGGGTAGGAAGATCACTCTCATTCCGATGACGCCTCACGAAGTATATCAAGACCAGCTGTGCATGAAGGGAAAACAAGAGGAAACCAAACCCAAGAGCAACCATCTTTTGATCCATTCGGGTGAGAACGAACAAACTTATTCTTTTAAATCTCAAATTTCTTTTGTTTATAAAGAGACTCTCGTGAGTTTCTCTAACCTTCCACCTGTATTCCAGAGTGTCATGACTAATGTTTTGCAGGAACATGATGGCGATAATCCCAAAGAACTACCATACATTCAAGACGTCTCATGTCTCGAAACCGCATATCCAACCAAAGCCGTAAAAATGAAGGAGTTAGCCATCCATAATGATCATGAATCTTTTCCCAAATGTGAGGTACCACCAACACTCCACAAATTACCTATCACGTGTGCAAATTTTAGCGAGACGTTCCCTTACTTCAACACACACAAGAAAGGTAAGGACAATGTTGTGATCGACACATTGTCCGAGAGGTACAATCGTTTCTCTACCCCTCGTAATATAACTTTTGATTCTGGAAATTGGGAGCAGATTTACATTCATGTTAAAGGCTTTAAGAAGCTTTATAAAGCTTGTGAAATATTTGTTAGCAAACGCTACCTTAGGGCAGATTTTTACTTGTTTTACGATAAAATTTGTGCGTCTATTGCTGCCGTTTGTGAGTTGTTGTTTAGGTCAACACATGGACGTGAGTTTATGTGGTATTTTGACATCGCCAAGACTATCAAGACGGTCTTCTATCACTTCTCGTTGCTGCACAAGAAGAAGGACGTTGCGAAAAAGACTACACCAAAGCCGAGACTCAAAAAGATCGATGCGTATCCATCGAATCTTCAAGGTAAGTACAATGTGTCAAACACCTTTCATATTTCTAACTTAGTCCCTTTTGTTGCAGATGAAACAGATTTGAGGACAAATCCTTTTCAAGAGGGAGGGGATTATGTGATCCGGATCGGCAATCGCGAGGTTTGGGACGATTCAAGCGCAATGGAGCAACTACAAGGACCGATCACGAGGGCCAAAGCAAAGGAGCTCATAAAAGGGATTCAAAGGATGCTCGAGAAGGCACAAGACGGAGGAAAAGCCAAGACAAGCCGGATCGTGACGTTCATGCACGCGGAGGAAAAAGATCAAGGAAACGTCTAAGTGACAAGTGCCTAGTTTGTACTCTTTTTCCCATGTTTGGTTTTGTCCTAATGGGTTTTCCGAACATGGTTTTTAACGAGGCAAACTAGGTTACTTACCCCTTTCACTTAGTAATTTTCCTTGGTTTTTACGTGGGCCTTTTTCACCCTTTTTCAAGCCCATTTTCGCCAAGCCCATTTCAAATCCATGAAGCCCATCAAGCCCATCATCACCACGTTTTTGATAAGATCTTCAAGTCAAAATTCCATTTTCCAAAGCCTTTTGCATGCATCTCATTTATTAGTCAAAAGGAGTTAATGTTGTTTTGTTATTTCCAAGGTGGGTTGCATGTAACCTTACCTTTGCCTATATAAGGAGCTCGTCCTTCTCATAATAAAATCAACAAAGTATTAAGTAAAAATCAAACTCTCTTTTCTACTTGTATTCACTACCGTTGGTGGAATCCGACAACCCTTTCTCTTAGAAGCGATTCTAGAGAAGATCCTGTTTTCTCACGGTGGGTATCCGAGGAAGAAGACAGTTTATCCTTCACTCAATCCGTCCATTGGTTGTGTGACTGTATACATCCTCCATCGATCGTTCATCACCATCCATTCCCATTCGTCCTGTTCCCCGTTTGAGACTCGGCTCCGCATCAAAGTTCCGATCATCGATTGAGATCGTATCAGGTGGTTGATGGAGACGCGGTGTGATCAATACCGGTCAAAGTGCCGGGTGCTAGTCGCGGTACGAGGATGGTTCGAGGAGTGGCTCGGGTCCTAGGCGAGACGCGGCACGAGACGGTGGTCAGATGGGTGTGGAGTCGCGAGACGAAGTAATATCGGTCGCGGTACCGGTCGGTGGTGTGGGCCGGTATTGGGTCGCATGTGTCGCGGAACAAGGCGAGAAGGATGCGGGACGCATCGTGTCGTGGGATGATTCGGGAGGTCGAGTCGGGATGGGGGGAATCGGGTGTCACGTACCGGACCGAATATTGGTCGGTACAGCGGTCCGAAATCGGGACCGAAACTTACCGTGGGTCAAGGTAGAAAATGCGGCAGGATTTCGGTGGGGGGGGCAGGATTGCGGTGGAGGTGCAGTGTAGGAATTGTGGTGAAGTCGTGGCAGGATTGCGGGGAAGTTTTGCTCCAGTACCGGTCACGATTTTCGACCGGTATGCGTGACCGGTATTTTATCACTCATGTCGTGGTTCGATCGGGGCGCGATATCGGTCGATGTCGCGAGTAGGCATCGGGTCCGGTATTGCCTCGTGTCACGGTAAGGGGCATCGTGTCGTGGTTCATGCGATTTTTCTTTGAGTTTTTTCTTCGTCTATACACATTGGATTTGAGATCCGAAAGATGCTACAGATTCTTGAGAACGAGATCTTCCAAATGGTATGAAGATTGTAGCCTGGTTCTTCATGGCTTGAACTGTGAAAAAGCTTGAAGTTGCGGCTTCGTAACCTTCCTCGACGGTTTTGTTCAATCGAACATAACTTTCAGACCGTAATACCAAATTACGTTCTGCTTTTTTCTGTAGCTTCGTATGACTGTCTACTATAGTCTCACGAAATTTCAGATTTTTTTGGGTTAATCTGGTAATTCGTTTGTGCCTTGAACCAGAACGAGTCTTGTTCTATCTCCTTCTCTTTTTCCTTCTCCAAAACAAACATTTTTTTGTATTTTTATAACTTTTTGTAAAAACTTGAAAATTCATGATTAGAAAAACCAATAAGTAATAAAACTTTAAAAATTAAAACCATGATTAAAATTTGAAATTAGAGACTCTAAAAAAAAATAAAACCAAATATGGGTTGTCTCCCATAAAGCGCTTGTTTTAAGTCTTTTAGCTCGACTCCTTTTCCTTTTAAGCATAGGGTGGCTCCACTAAAGGAATTGGGACTCCTTTAGCTTCTCTACACTCTGGACCGCATGGCTTGAGGCTCCTTCTATTAGCATCTTGATGGCTTTTGTGTTTCATCTCGACATGAACCACATCTTCTTCACGTTCCTTAGATACCAAGATCGAATTTGCAATATTTGGAGTCTCTTTGCCTTTCGGTTTTGCCGGTTGGACAACACCTTTATGTATAATTGGAGGGGCTGGGATTTTGGCGTCTTGGATCTTCTTAATCGCACCACCTGGATCTATATAAAAGGTTTCATTAGTGTACATATTGATACAAAAAGAATAGGGTTGGATAGATCACTCCTTTGTCAAGTTTCGAGAGAGAGATTTGGTGATTTGTAGAATCCACAAATTCTCCATCGGTTTCAAGGAATGGTGAACCAATATTTAAAGGATTGTGAGGGTCATCTTTAGTCTCCAAAACGTTTAAGCTTGTTCTAAGCTCCTCTCCTTGATCGCACATGTCATCCAATTCAACATCCGTGATGCATGTTTCGTCTTCTTAGAGATCTCTTGTAAGCATCTCTCCAAGATGAACCAAATGCGCCTCGGTGCTTTGAATGGGAGTAACAAGAGCTTCTAATGTTTCTCCAAGAGCTGACCAAGAAGTCTCGATCTTTGCAACGATCTCATGTTCGAGATTTTTGAATTCTCCCTTGAGTTGAGCCACAAACAATTCTAGTTCATCGTCTAGGATAATTGAAAAGGCGTGATCTTGGAGTTTTTGTGGTGGCTGTGGATACTCGTACTAATGGTAATGATAGGCATCCTCACGCTCATAAGCCTCCCACGGTTGTTGTTGGTACATATGAGCATTGCATCGAGTATTGTTGAAGTATTGCGGTTGATGATATTCATGAGGCATTGGGTTATAATCCCCAATGGTTTCATGGTAGTAAGAGCTCGCCATTCTCCTAGGATAGAGGTTGTAGTGTTCCATTGATGACTCTCTGAAACACTCACAAAAACAGAAAGAAAAAACAAAAAATCAAACGTAAATAAAGAAAAAAAAATCTTAGACTTAAATCTTTATCAAAAACTCATAGGAAATAAGTCCCCGGCAACGGCGCCAAAAACATGATGTCGTGGGTTATTCAAGCTTTAAATTTATAACCCTAGATAAAGCTGCAAATGCACAGGCAAACGCAGTAGTACTAAGGGGTCGATCCATAGAGAATAGAGATGATACGCTACGAATTTATGTGATGCAAATTAAGCTAAGACAAATTATGATATTGGTTTTGTGGTTTTATGATAGCAATTATAAAGCAAAGAAAGTAAAAGCAAGTATAAATCAATAAGATAAAAGCGTTAGGCATTAGACAATTCGCAGAGACTCATGAAACACATAAAGATATCGGGTTTTTAAAGATCGTTCTAGAACTCAAATCACTAATGTAAGATCATCACACTGTCGTGACGTAACTAACCATCTATGTTTTCTACTCTAATAGACTCAACTATCACAGGTTATTATAAGGTGAAAACATGCTTTAAGTGTAATATTCGATTGTTCATACTACTCTATAACTAACCTTTCGAGTTGTTATTACACAATACTCACCAAATATTAGTTCAGGCAATATAACAAGCTTTTGGAGAGTATATCAACCTAAGATCAGTTCACAAGATGGCCAAAAAATCAAACAGCATTACGATTGAATAGAGGTGAAGAATCCACTAGATAAACCCTAACAACGTTCGATATTCAATTATGCATAAACATGAAATCTTTGAATGCTTAAAACCTAACAAGTAATTTACTTAGACATGATTGAAGTAAAAACAAAGCAACAAGGATAGGCACGGGTCATCATAGATAAACTGAATTTAAAGAGTAAGAGATAAGAAATCTTCTCTATATCGAAGTACAAAGGGAGATCTCCTCCTAGAATCCAAATCCAATGAAGAACAAAGATGAAAACGTGTTTAGTGTTTAGAGAAGAGATAGGTGGCTGCCTAGGGATCCCTAGTTGTGCCCTCTTGGCTGCTTATTGATGATTTTCCTCCTAAAGAGGCTAAAAACAAGTATATATACGTGTAGGATCTTCTAGGGCTTAGTTTAGGACAAAAGGATCTTTTACGTCAAAACTGCTCCAACGTTGGGCCAAGTAATGGAAGGGCTTCTAGGCCGGTGTTGGAGCCTTCTTTGGGCCTTCATTAGTGCTGGCAACGGTCTGGAACATCGCTCCACGGACTGGCCCGGTGCTTGACTCGATTCTGCACTTGTTTCACTTTAGAGGCAGTTTGACGTGTCTTCAGTAAACCGAGCGTATCTTCCTGCTCGCAGCTCCAAATGATATGATTAAAATTCAGTTGTGAAGCTAACTCAAAGATCTATCATTTGATGAAGTTTCATCCAATTAAAAATGGATTCGGCCCTCCGTTTACTGCTAAACCTCTGGCATATATGTTCTGTCCAATTTGGTAGAATGTTGTTTCTTGTGAATTCTTGGGTCTTGATGGTATCTTTGGTTTATGAAAGTTGCTGTAGCTTGGTTTATACCTCTTTTGATCCTTTTTCCTCCGTTTTGCTAGATTTTCCTATTAAGACTCTAAAACTCCAAATACGAGGAAAACTACCTCTTTTGGCTGAAAAACTTATTAAAGTGAATAGAAAATATAGTAAAATAGATGGTAAAAGTGGTAAAATATGGGACATATCAACCATACAAATGTATGAAATGCAACTAAATGAAAAGGAAAATCTTTTTGTATTTTTTTGAAATTTATAGGTTATAATATATATTTTTTAAAACATGTATAATGCAATGCCATATGCATGAGACTCAAGTGATGAAAAGAGAAAACAAAACAAACTAAAATGAGAATTAGAGACTATCCTCCCCCGGATTTACTTCTCATCGTCTCAATGAGAAAGAAAAACCGAAGAAAGAAGGAAAAAAAATCACGAAAAAATGCATGAAAGAAAAACTAAAAGTGAATGGTATTTACTATGAAAGAAATGGTACCTTGGAACTAGGAGAAGGCGGTTCAAATCATGTACGAAAGATTGAAGCTCGGTTTAACTCGGATAGATATCCAATTCACTCTCTAGACCATCCATCCGTTAGCCAATGTGGTGAACTCTTGGTGAAACAACCCAACCCGTAAAATTTAAAAAAATTTCCTTTCGGATTATTATCATCACAAATAATAATCCTCAACGGGCCAACACAAACAATGCGGAAACAAAACAATGGTTAAACCAACATAACATTCAATACATCCCATACTATATTGAAATCATACAACGACTCAATAACCATCAATCCCAATAATGAATAACCAACAATAACCAATTTAACAAATCATCAAATTCCAGAACTACCAGCACCCTAGCAGTTCTAACGACAACATAAAAGCACACAACCGAGACACTAGATCATCTCTTCTTCCCGGCCATGATTCCACGATCACATTTTGTCTTTACCTGCATCACATGGCAAAAAGAGATGCGTGAGTATTATCATAAATACTCAGTGAGACGGTCATCCCGTCTACAGGTTATACACACAGGCATAAGAATCAATAAAAATACCAGGGTGAACACACAACATGCAAAGCACGAACAAACACACAAGTCTGCCTCGAACAGACATGCGTCGATCGACATAACCACCATGTGTCGATCAATGCATAGGCCTGCGTCGAGCGACACAACCTCTAGGTGTCGATCGATGCATCAGCCATTGTGTCGATCGATACACAACCCAGGTGTCGATCGATGCACTGTGTCGCGTGTCGATCAACGCAACATCACAGATGACAGGATCGAACCTATCCACGCATGGATCGATCCTGGATCAAATTGCATCAATCACTGCACGCAATCAACACGAAATCCACACAGAAACATCACAGGTCACGCATTCTATCAACCCTTTACCCAGATAAACCTACTGTGGAGGTCGAAACCAACTCAATTGAATTTGTCAAAGGTTTTTAAGGAAACAAGATCTCTGGAAAGAATCACAAGAAAAACTAAGAACAAAGACAAAAAAACACGAAAATTGCGTTAAGAAAGCTTTATTGATTTATTGCTAATATTTTTTTTGTGCGAAAAGTTGCGGATCCCCTTTTTCGAAGGAGTTACAAGAGTATTTATACAAGTCCAAGTCGGCTAGGTCTGACAAATAAGAGATAAGGAATTTTTCCGTATTCCTCGGGATTTTCCTTTTATCGTAGTCGGCATTTGCCACGGGCTTCGTCGTCGTGGGCTGGACCTTGCCATCTCGCCATTTTGCCATCCTGGGCCTGCGTTCTCGTCCTAACTTCGTGTAGTCGGCCCATTACCTAGCTCTTCGAGACGGCAACGTTGGCGAGTCGTCGAGCACTCCCGATAGCGTCGTCGGCAAAGCAGTATTCGGCAGGAAGCAGTCGTCGGCAGTAGTTGGCGAGACTGTGCCTGGTGACAGACGGCAGAGATTGGCGGAATCGAGCATTTCTGGTGAGTTGCCTAGGTCTCAGGAATGTACTCGACAATGTCTCATAACTGCTCATTTCCATACTTAGTCATTTTACCGAAAATAACTGTCGGAGGGAGTTTTGACCCCAACAGTTAGCCTCCCAACTTGGTAGTCCCTGTTAGGGGAGTGCCAAGCTTAAAGACAAGATCAGCGTTGCGAGACTTAGTTAAAATGACGCCAGATCAGGATGCTTGCCCGCCGTGCCGAGCTAACATGCTTTCGCAATTGTAGTTCCAAATCATATTTGTTTTCCCGATTCGACTAAACCTGTGTCTGTTAAGATTTGTCATTTCGTTAACATCGTCAAGCTTACATGTTTCAGAAAATGCTTAACCCGACAATGTTAAAGAAATTATTTTGAGCTTGTTTTGTAAAAGCTATGCAAATTTGCGATTTGCGATTCGTGTCGTATTCCATCATTGCCAAGTTTACATGTTGTGGAATGCTTAACTTGACAACTCTCCATACTTAATAAAAATTTCAATTCTTTCCAGGATTTGAAATTTTGAATTTTCTGATTTGCCGAGAAATCGCAGTGACGGATTGCCGTTTCCCGAGATGTAATAACGAATTCTCGTTTAAAGACTATATAAGCCTCCATCTCCCCTTTTTCTCCTCATAACTCCAAAAAGAAAAGGTAGAATTCTATCCTCCTTCCTTCTCTCTCTCTTTATTTATAGGGTTTTGTTTTTTTTTTTAAACTTGGCCGCCGCCGCCGTCGATTCCCTCTCTGAGCCTCGTCACAGCTGCCGCCGACCCCATCTCTGTGCTGCGTAACCACAGCCGTCGTCGAGTCACCATCTTCCTCCTCGACATCTCCGCATATC
Source organism: Arabis hirsuta (assembly GCA_964056655.1). NCBI lineage: Eukaryota > Viridiplantae > Streptophyta > Magnoliopsida > Brassicales > Brassicaceae > Arabis > Arabis hirsuta. The sequence continues at coordinate 19,751,584 of OZ053301.1, forward strand.
GCAGTCGGCACCGATTTCGATTTGAAATGCCGTAGTCGGCGTCATCTACACCTCCACACCTCGGCACCAACTCATGATTTGGCTTAGTCGGCTTAGGAAATAGTTGTCGGGACTGCAAAAGCTCCGCCGAGGTCTGTTTTGAGGAGTAGTAGGTGGGATTTCAAAGATTACGCTGACATTTGTTTTGAGGAGTAGTCAGCGGGTCGCCGCTCTGTGAGCTCTGATAGTGGTCGCTGGTTCGCCGCTGATGGCATCCGAGGAGGCTTGGAGGGCACAGATTCAGTGCTCCATGGACGATGCGAGGAATCAGTTATCAGTGCGTTTTCACGACAAGCTTGCCCGTATGAGAGCTCAATTTGCCGAGGTTAAGAGTAAAGCCTTTACTGACATGATTGACATGGGTCAGATGGAGAGCAACCTCGAGCTCGTGATGCTTCTGAAGGGGGAAACGACGCCTGATCTTGACGAGGAAAAAACGGGTTTGGAAGCTCGCCTCGCAACACTGCAGGGTTGCCGATTCTCGCTTCAGGGTTATCCTAGGCGAGTTAGAGAGGAGTCTTCTCCCTTCTCCTCCCGAGCTCGCTTCTTCCATCGCTCCTCGGCTAGATGTTCCTGTGGAGTCTCTTGTGGCAAGTGTTGGCATCGTCGACGTTTCTGGTTCGAACCGCGGCAATGCGGCCATCAGCGAGTTTGGATCTCAGAGTTTAGGGACTCCTATCTTTTCAGTTGGTGATGGAGACGCATCTTCGTCTAGGCCCACGTTCAATTCTTCTACTCAGGACGACTCAAACGACATCACGGTCAGCAAGGATGGGAGGTTCTTCCACAACGGGAACGAGATTGGGACTAGCGAGACGTGGAGGCCGCTACTACTGTTGTTGTTCCCGCTGTTGAGGCTTCCACCGAGGATGGAGTTACGAGGATTGTCTCCTGATGTTGGCTCGATTATGTATTTCCTTTTTTTAGACTTTCATTTTGTCGCCTAGATGGATTTGTAGGTTTTAACCTAGAACCTTGCTTTTGGTTTTGTGCCTGGATGGCTTTATCCACTTATGACTGAACCTTGTGGTGTTTTACCCTGTATCCAGATATGATACAGGATAATTTATGGATGCGGCTTTTGATGTTGTTGTTTCGATGTTTTAAGCTGTATGGTTTTCGGCCATGTCTTCGTTAGGAAGTCCTACTCAAAAATAACTTAAGATTTTTGAGGCGACCAATAGCTTGTGTATTGGGTTTTGAGTTAAGTATCCTGGTTTACGGACGAGTTCTCATTAACCAGTCCGCTCCAAAAATAACTTAGATTTTTGATGCGACCAGTAGCTCGTGTATTGGGTTTCGAGCTAAGTATTATGGTTTACGGACGAGTTCTTTGTAAAAAGTCCGCTCTAAAAATAACTTAGATTTCTAACTTGTGATACGACCAACGTTTCGTGTGTTGGGTTTTACTCCGTGACTCCGAGTTTTGGTTTATAGGCGAGTTCCAATTGACGAGCCTGCTCCATGAAATGAGTACGTATTGCGGGTAGGACCAATAGTCAGATTATTGGGTTTTTGGATGATCATTTTGGTTTACAGACGAGTTCTCATTGACAAGTCGTGAAGAATCCGTGAAGGATGTAGACGAGTTTAGTCGAAACCATGCTTTTGATTAATCATGAAAAGTGGTTACAAGAATTGGGAGTATACGAGTATACGACCCCCCCTTTTTAGGAGAGGGGGACAGCTGAACCCACCCGAAGATGAGCTGCCTACGTACCCTATTTTAGGGATCAAGCCGTCTCGTAGTTCATGTGGTGAATGTAATGTATCCTAGTGAAAATATTTTTTCAGATGTCGCGCATTCCAGGAATGCGGGACTGGTTTGTCGGTAATGTGGGCGAGGCTATAAACGCCTGATTTGACTACTTCGGTGACGATGTAGGGTCCTTCCCAATTAGCTCCGAGTTTTCCGGCATTACGTTCTGCTGTGTTTTGGAAGACTTTGCTTAGCACTAAGTCCCCTTCAGAAAACTTGCGAGGTCGGACATTGGAGTTGTAGTATTTTGCGGCGGCGTGTTGGTAATTTTCGATGCAAACCAAGGCTTGGTTGCATCGTTCTTTGACGAAGTCGAGTTCGTCAAGCATTAGATGGTGGTTGAGTGCTTCCTGACCCGATAAAAGTTGTCGGCGGATGCCGGGAAATCATATTTCGGAAGGAATGATGCATTCAGTACCGTAGACGAGAGAGAATGGAGTCTCTCAAGTGGCCCGCCGTGGAGTCGTTCGATGGGACCAAAGCACACCATTGAGCTCATCGGCCCATAGGCCTTTCTTTTGGTCCAGGCGTTTCTTAAGGCCGCCGATGATTAATTTGTTGATTGCTTCAGCTTGTCTGTTGCCTTGAGGGTAGCGAGGGGTAGACTTGGTCAAACGGATCTTCCACTTTTCACAGAAAGCTTCGAACCTGGCCGAGATGAATTGCGAACCATTATCCGTGACGATCTCGTAAGGGACTCCGTGCCTGTAGATAATGTTGCGCCATACGAAACTTTCGACTTGAGCGTCGCGAATGAGAACGAATCCTTCAGCTTCGACCCATTTAGAAAAGTAGTCCGTCAAGACCAAGAGGTATCTTTTCTGGCGAAATGGGTGCAACGGGCCAACGATGTCCATGGCCCAGCGCATGAACGGGTAGGGCAACATGACCAAAGAAAGGAGCTCGGCGGGCCGGTGGATTTTAGGGGCGTGACGCTGATATTTCTTGCACTTGGCGGAAAAGGTCTTGCAGTCTTTGGCCATAGTAGGCCAATAATGTCCGTGATGCTTGATTTTGATCGCGAGAGCCTTGCCACTAGAGTGGTTGCTGCAAGAACCACTGTGGATCTCCTTCATTATTTTTCGCGCTTTCGGTCCTTCGACGCAGGAAAGCAATGGGCCTAAGAATCGCCATTTGAAGACATTGCCGTCGCAAAGAATGAAACGAGCGGCTTGTGCCCGAAGTTTGCAGAACTCCCATTTATCTGTTGGCAAGGTGCCATCGGAGATGTATTTTCTGATTCTGTCCAGCCACTTGTCATCACAAATATATTCAGTGGCAGAGGAGTCCTCGTCGGAGGCGATGATATCGTCGTCGAGTGGAGGGGCAGATGTAGGTGTGTCGTCGGTGGAACCAGGAGGTGCCGTTTGGGTGGCAGGTGGCTCTGTGTCGATGAGCGTAGTAGCGAGGATTATGGCTGCGGGAGTGGTTGGAGGTGTGATCACTGGCGAAAGTGTCTCCTCTGGACTTGACAGAAGTAGGTTGGAAGTTACCTCCGCTTCCGTGTTCTCTGTTCCCGCAGCCGCTGCCTCTTCCTGCTCTTTTTTCTTTTTCGTAGCTTAAGCTCGAGTAAGGACGTTTATCTCAGTGGGCGGAGCAATACTAGGGAATTCGATGAATTCCACCGGGATTACTCGTCTTAAGTCCAGGTTGGACGTAGAGGCAAGGGCGGCTAGTGCGTCGGCACTGCTGTTCTCGCCTCAGGGAATCCTCATCAATTTGAACTCCTGAAATTATGCTGCCAACTCTTTTGCTATCACAAGATAAGCTTCCATACGATCGTCTTTGGTGGCATACTCCCCGTTGAACTGGTTGACCACCAACTGTGAGTCGCAAAAAATTTCAACCCGGTCAATTTTAAGGCCCTGGGCGAGTTTCATGCCAGCGATGAGTGCTTTGTACTCAACCTCATTATTAGATGCTCGAAAGCCCAGTCGGAATGACTGTTCGAGAATTTTGCCTGTCGGGGAGGTTAAGCGGATGTCGACTCTGGAACCATTCTTGGACGAGGATCCGTCAACATGTAACTGCCAGGTTAGATTCGGATGTTCAATGACGCAATCCTCGTCGGGGAATTCGATGAGGAAATCGGCCAACACTTGAGATTTGGCAGCGGTCCTGGCACGATACTCAATGTCATATTCGCTGAGTTCGATAGCCCATTTCACAAGTCTTCCGGACTAACTTGGACTGTGCAAGATAGAACGCAGTGGAAATGTACTCAGAATGACGATTGTATAAGACTGAAAATACGGTCTCAACTTTCGAGCGAACATGATGACGGATAGTGCCAACTTCTCCATTTGGGGGTATCTTATTTTGGCATCTGTTAAAGTTTTGCTGACGTAGAAGACAGGCTTCTGCTCGCCGCATTCATCTCGAATAAGCACCCCGCTAACTGCTGTATCAGACACGGCCGTGTATAAGAACAGAGGCTCGCCTTCGACTAGTTTGGCGAGTACGGGAGGACTGGCCATGTGCTATTTTTGCTGCTGGAAAGCGTCTTCGCATTTGTCCGTCCATTCGAATTTCTTGTTACCGCGAAGAGTATCGTAGAAAGGCAAACATTTGTTGGTGGAACGAGCAATAAATCTTTTAAGAGCAGCCACCCTGCCGGTCAATCTCTGCACTTCGCGGGTGTGTTTGGGTAAGGCCATTTTCAGGAGGGCATCGATCTGCTTTTGATTCACCTCGATGCCGCGGTGGGTCACCATATAACCAAGAAACTCTCCGGAGGTTACTGCAAATCAATATTTTGCCGGGTTAAGCTTCATGTTATATTGGTTGAGCTGCTAAAAACATTCCTCCAAGTGGACTATGTGATCCTCCTCTCTCAATGACTTGACGAGCATATCGTCGATGTACACCTCCATAGTTTTGCCGAGTTGATGAGCAAACATCTTGTTCACCAGACGCTGATAAGTAGCTCCGACGTTCTTGAGGCTGAATGGCATCACCTTGTAGCAATAAATTCCATGGTCCGTGATAAACGCCATTTTCTCGCGATCCTCAGGGTTCATAAAGATTTGATTGTACCCCGAGAATGCATCCATGAAGGACAGGAGTTTGTTGCCAGCGGTTACCTCGACCAGACGATCGATGTGTGGTAAAGGAAAGTTGTCCTTAGGGCAAGCTTTGTTCAGGTCGGTGAAATCCACGCAAACGCGCTACTTGCCATTTTTCTTTTTTACGACGACTGGATTTGCGAGCCAGTCGGGGTACTTAGCCTCCATTATCGATCCGACGCGCAGAAGTCTTTCCACCTCGTCATTTACTGCCTTGGCCGTCTCAGGTCCTAGCTTCCGCCATTTCTGCTTGACGGGTTTGAAGGTTGGATCGACATGCAATTCGTGGTTAGCAATGCCAATATCGATGCCGGGCATATCTTAAGCGGCCCAAGCAAAGGTGTTGATGTTCTTTTTGAGCAAGGAAACAAGCCCAATCTTGATTTGGTCGTCGAGTTTGGCGCCTATTTCCACGCATCGTTCCGAGTGGTCATCGTCGATGCAGACTGAGATGACGGGATCGTAAGTTGGCACATGACCCTCCTTCCTACGATCCTTGTCGATTTTTAGTTGCTATAAGAGGTGGGCTTGTTCCTTAAGTTACTCGCGGTCTATCTTCATCTTGTTTCGTTTTCCTTCCTTAGTAGGATCGCCGGCTGGATTCCTGAGTTTGTGCTCAGCGAGAAAGCAGATACGGGACTCTTTCTGGCTACACTAGATTGTTTTGATGTCTTCAGGAGTTGGGAATTTGATGCATAGATGGTAAGTTGATGGCACGGCTCGCATCGAATTGATCCAGGGTGTTCCCAGGATCATGTTGTAAATGGCCGGATTATCGGATACAGAGAACTCAACAATTTTTGTAAGGTTACCAGCTCGGACGGACAGGTTAATGGTCCCCATTGTCATTGTGGTTTCGCCAGATAATCCTGTGATTGGTTTGAGTGAGGAACAGATTTTAGAGAGGTCGATACTCATCCGTTGGAGTGTATCTCGGAAGATCACGTTAATGGAACTGCCCGTATCGATCAATATGCGTGCCACATCACGGTCATCGACGATTAGTTAAATGACAAGAGGGTCGCTATGTCACCGATCGATGCCTTCCGTTCTTCAAATGTGATTATGTCATTGGCGAATGTTGACGGTGTAGACCAATTTGCGCTGACATTGGCACGTCGCTGGTATGCTTTAATCGTAGACACTATGTCGGCACAGTGGCGAAAACCTCCCATGATAAAGTTGATTCGTTGGTGGGCACCGCCGTGATCGTGGTCATCTTTCCATCGTCCTCTCTTCGGGGCCTCGTTATCATTCTGGTCAGGACGTTCCGTGTTTTCTTCTAGTTCAAAGTCCTGAAGACTTATATGTCCTTTAAGTGTGCCGGTTGCTAGCTTTACAGCTAGCTTTTGGCCTTGGACACGGCAATTGGCAGTCGAATGTCCAGATATACGGTGGAGATCGCAGTATGCAGCTTCGTCAAAGGTGCTTTGACCTCTTACCCATGTGTTGTTCCAAGGACCTCGTCCGCAGCCTCGGCCTCCTCCTCGACCTCGACTAGTGCTCGTCGACTCGACATGAAAGTTGTGAGCGCCTTTGAATCCGCCTTCATGCTGGACAAAGCCTGAACCTTGGTTGGTTTTCTTTGTCGCTGGTGGGTTCGCGGCCGGGTTGGGATTGTTAGCTTGCTTTGACTTGCCATGTTTCTGAGCCAATTTGCAGAACTCCTCTTCGTTCTTTACGAATCCTGTAGCGCGATGGAGGGCATCCTGGATTATTGAAGGCTTTGATATACATTTCCTTTCGGAAATTCGACTCGTACCATAACGCGTTTCTCATGGCGTTTAGTGCAGATTTGTCGGTGACTCCTTCTATCTTAGACAAAACTATTTTGAATCTTTTAATGAAGCTCTGAAGGGTCTCCTGCTCTCCCTGTGACATTGTCCAGAGGTCAGCATCGGAGGTCACCCGCTCCATGAATATGGCGTAGTGCTTTAAGAAAGCGGCAGAGAGTTGTTTGAAACTGTCAATCAAATTTTTTTTAAGTCTTGAGAACCATTGGAGAGCTGGTCCCTTGAGACTTTCAACATTGGCCGGTGTTTTTCTTGTTTGCTCTGAAGCTGACTCGTCCCATGGCAATCGCAAATGCCAGTTCCTTTGGGTCAGCGTTTCCTTCGTAAGTTGGGACTTTCACCCTTCCATAATCGGATATGGTCGCTTGAGCAATCCGCACCGTAAAAGGAGTGGTATGGGCTTCCTCGAGAACTCTGTCGATTTCAGGGGCTCTGCTAGATACTCGATGTATCTGCGATCGCATGTGTCCTTCATCTCTGATGCGTTTCATTCTATCGCTGCTTGCATCTTAGCCAACGCCTCCTGTTGGGCTTTGATTAGTGTTGCACGCTCGTCGTCTTGTTGCGACTGCTCCATCCAGAAAACATTCTCCTCTTCTTCGTCGGCAAAGTCTCGGTCGCATCCAAATCGGGTGTTGCTTCGTCTAGCTAGGTTCGCGATGGTCTCCGGGAACGTACTCGTCGCCTTGGTTGTCGTCTAGATTGATCACCAGGGGAGACTTGTGGGCGGCAGGTGAATATGCGGTCAGGCTATGTTCGGCAATAGGAAAGGAGGGGTGGATTGGTGGCAGTCCACGGATCCTCAGTTCGCCGGTTGGTGTTGAAAAGTTCAACGCCGTTGGGTCAAGGCATCCAGTATACTGTCGGGTCAGGACGGATCCTCTTCCTCGTGCTCGGCTCGCCGTGTTCAGGCCCTTCGCTCGTTGTATGCGGCTGCATTCCGTGCGTCCTGCTCTGTCGACTTCTTCATCAGTGTCTCCAACATCGTTTGCATCCGGTTGAGGAACTTCGACATTGCTCCAGCGGCTTGGTTTGTTCCGGGGTTCCTGGCACCACCCTTCTCGACGCCCGTCTGGTCTGCGCGAGTCTTGTCGGCACCGTCGTTGTTGGCTCCAGGGTTGTCGGCATTGTTGTTGTTGGCTCCAGGGTTGTCGGCACCGTCGTTGTTGGTGCTACTGCTCTCCGCTGTTGGGTCCTTGTCTCCGGGTTGATCTCCTCTGGGAATCTCGGATATGTCGTCGGTGGTAATCTCTTCCAGATCACTTGTCGCGTGATTCTTTTGTGTAAGAGAGTCTCAATTTCCCGTTAGACGGCGCCAAATTGTGGGGGTCGAAACCAACTCAATTGAATTTTTCAAGGGGTTTTAAGGAAACGAGATCTCTGGAAAGAATCACAAGAACAACTAAGAACAATGACAAAAAAACACGAAAATTGCGTTAAGAAAGTTTTATTGATTTGTTGCTAAAGTGTTTGTACGAAAAGTTGCGGATCCTCTTTTTCAAAGGAGTTACAAGAGTATTTATACAAGTCCAAGTCGGCTAGGTCTCACAAATAAGAGATAAGGAAGTTTTCTGTATTCCTCGGGATTTTCCTTTTATCATAGTCGGCACTTGCCACGGGCTTCGTCGTCGTGGGCCGGACCTTGCCATTTCGCCATTTTGCCGTCCTGGGTTTGCGTTCTCGGCCCAACTCCTTGTAGTCGGCCCATTACCAAGCTCTCCGAGACGGTGACGTCGGCGAGTCGTCGAGCACTCCCGATAGTGTCGTTGGCGGCGTCAGTCGGCAAAGCAGTACTCGGCACGAAGCAGTCGTCGGCAGTAGTCGGCGAGACTGTGCCTAGTGACAGACGGCAGAGATTGGCGGAATCGAGCATTTCTGGTGAGTTGCTGATGAAGAATAAAACTTGTCCTTTATCCAGTTTCAAAGATTAAAACCTAGATTCACTAATCAATGTAGAATAGTTCAGGTTCGTTAAGGGACCAGCAATACGCTCTAATTCTATGGAAAACAATCTCAGCTAAACGATTAAAATGGGTTTAAATGTCACGATAATTAAAGCAAAACAAAATGTAAAATCGGTTGTAAATAATAATGGGAAGGCGTTAGGTCAGGGATAATTCTCAGGGATTCGAATATCAAGAACCAAGCAATTATTCAGGCATGCGATTACGACCAAGTCTCAAACTCAACCATAAATATAAGGAGATCCACTTTCGTGGCATCTACAACTCTAACAATCAATCTAACACCCTAATTGTCGTTGAGGTTAATAAAGATTATCAAGCATTAGCGATTTGGGTTGATATGTTCACGAGATGCCCTAACTTCAACTTTCTTTGGCTAAGGATCAAATCGCCCACCTATGTCAATTCCAGCAATTTACAAACTTTTGATAAGTAAATTCAACCTAAAAACAAAGGCTAGGTGATCAAGCTAACCTAGGCAATATGATCGACAATAGATGGAGACTATCGAATGAATATATGAAAACCTATCTATGCTTAGTTCATGAATTCTATCCCATCGAAAAACCCTTAACCTAACTAGATGACTACTCGCTCATGATTAAACGAAGGACAGCAGCAAGAGACATGATAAACAGCATTGAAATCGATATATAAAAGAGTAGGGTTAAGAAAACTTAGATAAGTATTGAAGACAAATCTCCAAGCTTACAAACTCTCTCAAAACAAGTGTATATATCTCTCTCTCTCTCTCTCTCGTTGTGATGTCTCTCTGCTGCTTGTGCTTCGTGATGTCTCTGGCGTGGCTGCTGTGTCGCGATGAATGACAGTGGCGAGATCCAAATCTCAAGGAATGAGTATCGAATCTCTTTCTCTCTTTCGTGTGTTGCGGCTCTCTGCGTGATGTCTCTCTGCCTGCGTGTGTTCTCCTTTTTATATGCCTTGGGCGGCTGGCCAAAATTAGGGTCTGTTCTGAATTAGGTTTAAATGAACTTTCCATATTGGGATCTTCTAGAAAGCGAGAGCACCACGTTTGGTGCAGGTGCTCCTTCCGGGCAGCATCTTCAAAAAGATTCCATTTTGCTTCTTTTTTCGCCAAGTCCATTTGTAAGACTCCAATCTTTGTTTCCAGCCACTTTTGTACCTAGAAAGACTCAAAAGAGAACGAAAGACTCGATAAAGACCTACAAAACAAGGGTCAAAACGTGCCAAAAATGCATTATATCAATTCCCCCAGACTTAGATCTTTGTTTGTCCTCAAACAAATTCAAGACCAAGTAAAGGAGAAAGGTTTGAAAAACGCGGGAACTCTTTTATCTTCAGTGAACCGAGTTTAAAACTCTCCATCTGCAGACCACATAATCCAAATTACGAATAACAAAGCTTTACCGAAACATCCTCAACACATTTCTCAACCAAGTTCCATTTCCCAAACACAAATGCATTAAAGTTGCGCGAGGGTCTCGCTAAAGGCACCATTTAGGGTAGACGGCGCTAAGGGTGTTTGGCCATTTAGAGGTGGAGTTAAAAGTGTTTGAAGAGTTTAAGGGTTACCCAATGTTTCGTAGTGGATGCAGGATATTGCACAAAATTGCAAGAGAGAACGGGTACGTTGATATCAAAATTCTCTAAACCACTCTTTCTTCTCCAAATCTCTCCATCATCTCTACTAGCCATCGTCCACCTTGGGTATACTCGCTATGCAGAGAGACACATTCTAACTTACAAATTTACCACTCTTCATCATCGGTTTTTTTTTTGTTTTTTTGTTTTTTTTTTTTAAACATATGATGATGAAGATGGTTTTATTGCAAATGTATGTCTCTCAAGCACGAAAAAGAATTAGAGCTCATCAATATCGTTCCTCCTTCGTGGATTTTTGTTCCACCTCGTTGTAAAACCATCTTCTGAAAATAGGAGCATGTGCTACTTCTTGAAACCAGTGCTCTCGTTCTTCAGAAAGAGTGATTTAAAGGCAGTGTCAACCCAATTCTCTCCGGCCTTTTGCGCATATGCTGCACATATGACAATGAAGTAACAAGAATGCAAGGGGCTTGAAAAGAGGTAAGGGTTAAGGAGGGTACTAACTAAAAATGAGCTAGCTATTCAGGAACAACAAGAGTGATAAAAAGAATAAGGAGTCCTGAATATGGTTCGTTTCCCTAATTTAGTGCCAATAGCGAGAGAAATTTTTGTTCAATATGAAACCTGGAAGATGGTGCATTGAAGTGTTCCAGCTGTTCCTTGTCTTCAATCTCTGAAAGAATGGTCACTAGAGAGAAAGTTAAACACAAATAGTTCAAATATCATCATAAGATAAAGTCCTAATTCCTTACAAAGTCTTGACTCAATAAAAACAAATGAAAAAGAAAGACTCAAAATATGACATAAGAAAATAGAAAAACATCCAAAATAAACGAGATTAGTAGCAACTCCCCCCAGACTTACTTCACACCTTCTCGGTGTGAGAATAAGAAAAGAGAGAGTAATAAGTGAAATAAAAGAAAATGAAAATGCATAAAATAAAAGTGTTCATGGAATACGTAGAGATAGGATAGGAAGGGCGATGTCTAATCGCTGGTGGTATCGTCAGAATCCTCACTAGTGATCGGCTTCTTGCGTTTGGAGGAACGAGTGGACGGACGAGCGGATGTGGAAGGTCGAGAAACAGGTGGCAGAGCAGGGGCCGTGGAGGGAATGGTCTCGGTGGCTTGAGAGCTGCTGCACCCCTTCTGAAGCATGTGGAGAATGCGGCGGAGCAGCCCGTTGTTCTTCTTGGTAGAAGCAACCATCCAACGGCGATATTTGGGGTCCTCGGGAGCATCGGAAATGTCATCTAGAGTCAGCTCACTCGCATAGGGCATGCGGTAGTGAGCTTTGGACTGCTTAGTCCTCTGCGTCGCAGCTGCTAGGTCTTCCTCCTCCTCTTGGCTCAAAGGGGCATCATCCGGGATCATAGTGGGAGCAGGAGTAGGAGCAGGTCTTGTGGAGGAGGTGCTCCTCCTGGGTTTAGGTGCTCTCGCTGCCGGTGCTCTCTCTACCGGTGCTCCAGTGGCAGTGCATAGATACTCTGTTCCGGGTGTGAAACCGACATTGGCGGCAACCTCCAGGTCTGTCAGGGCCGGTTATGGTAGTCGGCAGAACATGGTCGTCTTGTCCCTTGCGGTAAACCTGTAAATGTTAGTGTCCGCCAATATTTCACAAGAGATAAGGTAAGAAGTATCCATGAGCTCCGTCGTGGAGTTGCAAGTGTAAGTCGTGAGGTCGATCTTCACGTAGGTGAACAGCCTGGTCAAAAGACTTCCGATCCTCTCGCAGTGCGATGCTGCCTTGCCTTTCGCCATCTTTGTCCTTTTATCCGCGATGCATGAGGCAAAAAGCGCTCCCATGTTGACGCTACCATCGAACTCGCAACTCAAACCGGGTTCGCCACCAATGGCATTCCTCACAGTGTTGAACAACATGATCAATTCATCGTTTTGTACCTTGCTCGCATCCTCTCGTGCAAAGAAAATGGTGCTGATGGCCTTGACGCCAATCTGAAAGGCGGGGTTGCGAATTGTGGATTGGGCCGCGGATCGAGAGAAGTAATCTCCACTAGCGATGAAGTCCCAAAATTCATGTGCAACTGGAAGATGTGTGGGAAAGGCAACTCTCTCCTCCATGGGGTCGAAACCGTAGAGGGCACATATGTCCGAGATGGTCACCTCATATCTCTTTCCTCCAGCAAAGAAAGAGAGTGCTCCTTGCGAAGCAACCGGCTTGCGTGGGTTCGAGTATGTCAATTTGGCGGATGCCAAACACTGCCTAACCAAGTCGGGGTAGAGGTCATCTGGTTGGGTGACCAGATCAGACAATTGGCTAGTGTCAAGTATGCTGCTTACATCATAGAGCAGTCCTAGACCCGTAAGTGTTTGCCCACACATGAAGCGAGTCGACTCAATGGTAATGTCGAGCCAGTTATTATAGTAATACGCGTTGTTTTGGTCCCACTCTATGTCTGAGTCAAGAGGAAGGCGAGGGTCGGTTAAGGAGAATCGTTGGCCTTCGTCTCGTGGCCAAAGTGCAGTCGTGAGTTGAGAAGAGGTGGAGACCTCTTTTCCTTTCCTTGAGCGTGACGGATTTCCCACTGATGTTCTTTGTCCTGTCATCGTGCAATGACAACCACAAACAAGAAACAATTCTAGCATAAATCCATATCTCAATTTACCGAACAAACACCAAAATCCATATCCCCTGCTTTTTGCAAAATTTTGAGATATTGTTGAAGCTCAGTTATATAGATGATTTCGACTACACCAAACAGTCCAGGGTAAGTAATGAAATAATCATAAACCAAATCACATCTCCATTCCCACAAAATTTCCAATTTGTCTCCATAAACTAAATTTTCAAAGAATCTCAAGTTTGCATCGAAATTTCAGGTAAAATTCACAATCTACCCACGCGAAATCAAACCCAAAGCAAGCATATTGATTATTAAACAGTCGCAAAACCATGAATCAACAAAATCAATGAGCGATTTTACCCCTTTGTCTCAAAAACGGCGAGTGCAAAAACTGGAATTTCGAGTGGTTACCTTGTTTATCTTGAGAAACGGTTGGTAGATTCGGAATGAGGATGAAAATTCGAGTGAAATCAAGCCAAAAATCGCTCAGATTGGTTGAGAATCGAAGAAGTTGAGGTTTATGGCTTAAAACTTGAAAGGTTTTAATGGAGGAAATATCGATATAAGGAAGAAGGAGAAGAAGGAGTAATGGGCGCGAGAAATTAGGGTTTGTTTAGGGGTCCCACATAACTGTATTTCCTTTTTTAAAAATTGGAAAATAATCTCATATTTCTCGAGCCCACTTTCTCTATCCGCGTGACTTACCTCTTGGCGGGTTGAATTTAAATGTTTAAATTTTACCCTTTGTAGCAGGTGCTCTGTTCTGGGTTTCGGGTGCTCTGTTCTGGGTAGCAGGTGCTCCCTCCGATTTGAACTTTGTAGCGGATCGACTGGAGGTCGATCTTTAGACCGACCGGTGGTTTGTCTCAGGATTTCATCCTCACGGATCGATCGATCTAGCCAAGCAGACCGATCGATCCGGTCAGATCGACGGTCACATCGATCTTGACCTTGACCGCTGGAATTTATGTTGAATTGCTCACACTAGATCGATCGATCTATCCAAGGGGATCGATCGATCCTCCTTGCGTATTCCACAACACCTGTTTTTTTTTTCAAAGATCTAAAACAAAGTTAGTAGCAAAAGAAATCAAAATTGAAAAAGGTTAGAAAACATACCGGTGGGTTGCCTCCCACCAAGCGCTTGGTTAAAGTCGTTAGCTTGACTTGATCAGCCTTTTAGGCTTTTGGCGCATCGCCTAAGGTGATTACTCCACCTTTGGCTTGGTCCTCATCGGCTAAGTACGGTTTACAGCACTGTCCGTTGACCACGAACTCTTTGCCTTTGGCGTCCAGCAACACCATAGCTCCATATGATCGAACTTCTTTGACGAGGAAAGGACCAGACCACCTAGATCGCAATTTTCCAGGAAAAATTTTAAGGCGGGAGTTAAAGAGAAGTACCATGTCATTGGGTTGGAAGTTTCGGTTAAGAATTCTCTTGTCGTGGTACAATTTGGTTCGTTCCTTGTACAATTTCGAACTCTCGTAGGCCAGGTGCCTAATCTCCTCTAACTCATTAAGTTGCATCGGTCGCATTTCCAAGGCGGGTTTGATGTCGTAGTTCATTAACTGAACTGCCCATGCCGCCTTATACTCGAGCTCTACCGGTAGGTGGCATGACTTACCATACACCAAATGAAAGGGCGTTGTCCCTAATGGCGTTTTGTATGCGGTTCGGTAGGCCCAAACTGCGTCGTCCAACTTGGCTACCCAATCTTTCTTTGTTGTCCCTACAGTCTTTTGCAAAATGTCCTTGATCTGCCGATTACTAACCTCAACTTGGCCACTAGTCTGCGGGTGATATGGCGTTGCAACCTTATGCTTTACGCCGTTCTTTTTCAAAAGGTTCTCAAAATCCTATTGATGAAATGGGTCCCTCCATCACTAATCATCATCCGCGGAACACCAAAACGGGGAAATATGATTGTCTTAAACATCCTCAAAACCACAGCTGCGTCGTTTGTTGGAGAGGCAATGGCCTCAATCCACTTGGACACATAGTCGACGACCACCAAAATGTACTTGTTGCCATAGGATGAAGGAAACGGTCCCATAAAGTAAATCTCCCACACATCGAACACTTCCACTTCCAAGATGAAGTGCTGAGGCATCTCGTTCCGTCGCGAGATGTTCCCTTGCTTCTGACATTTATCGCATCTTGCAATAAACGCATGTGTATCACGGAACATCGTGGGCCACCAATATCTAGCTTGCAGCACCTTTGATACGGTCTTAAAGGTCGCGAAGTGTCCAGCGTAACTTGAACTGTGGCAGTGAAACAAGATTCCCGGGATTTCCTCTTAAGGAACACATTTCCGGAAAAGACCGTTGGAGCATTGTTTGTAAAGGTATGGTTCAACCCAAAAGTACCTCCTTACGTTGCGCAAGAATTTCCTCTTCTTGTCCCCCACGAAATCAGCCGGTTCCTGGTCAGCAGCTAGGTAGTTTGCGATCTCACCAAACCATGGAAAACTTGGCGAATTTTCCTTGGAGATAGCCGCACAAAATGCCTCTGAAGCAGGTGCTCCCTCGGGTAGAACAGGTGCTCCAGACTGTACTGGGTGCTCTCATACACAGATCCCAATAGCATACACATGTTCATCCGGTAGTGCATCATCAAGCGGTAGTTCTTCATCAACTTTCATCCTAGATAAGTGATCAGCTACTCCATTTTCGGTACCCTTCTTATCAACGATTTAAAGATCAAACTCTTGATGCAACAAGATCCATCTCAAAAGCCTTGGTTTCGCATCTTTCTTTGTGAGCAAATACTTCAATGTTGCGTGATCGGTATGAACAATGACCTTCGAACCCACAAGATATGATCTGAATTTTTCGAAGGCGAGCTAGTAGCTCCTTCTCAGTCGTAGCATATCTGCACTGAGCTTCATCCAAAGTGCGACTCGCATAATAGATCACGTGAAGCTTTTTATCCTTCCTTGCCCCAAAACAGCCCCTACGGCGTAGTCACTCGCGTCTGTCATGACCTCAAATGGTAGCTCCCAATCCGGCGGTTGAACAATAGGTGTGCTTACCAATGCTCCTTTTATCGTGTGAAAAGCCTCAAGGCAAGCCCCATCAAACTCAAACTTGATTTCCTTACACAAGAGTTGGGTGAGCGGTCTCGCTATCTTTGAAAAATCCTTGATGAAACGTCTGTAAAATCCCGCGTGACCAAGGAAACTCCTTATCCCTCTAACTGAATCCGGCGGTTGTAGGCTCATCATTACCTCAACCTTTGCTCGGTCAACTTCAATACCTTTCTCTGATATGCGATGACCCAACACTATACCATCCTTTACCATGAAATGGCACTTCTCCCAGTTCAACACAAGATGTTTCTCCTCACAGCGCTCTAATACCCTGCATATATTAGAGAGACACACAGAAAAAGAACTCCCATAGACGGAGAAGTCATCCATGAAAACCTCCATAATATCTTCAATAAAATCAGTGAAGATAGACATCATGCACCTTTGAAAAGTCGCGGGGGCATTGCAGAGCCTGAATGGCATCCTGCGGTACGCAAAGGTGCCATAAGGACACGTGAAGGTTGTCTTCTCCTGATCATCCGGGTAAATTGGTATCTGAAAGAAACCTAAATAACCGTCTAAAAAACAGTAGTAAGGGTGGTTAGCTTGTCTTTCGAGCATTTGATCGATGAACGGTAAGGGAAAATGATCCTTCCTAGTTGCTGCATTCAATTTTCTATAATCAATGCACATCCGATGTTCTGTGACAGTCCTAGTGGGTATCCGTTCGTTCCTATCATTAGCGATCACAGTGATTCTGCCCTTCTTAGGTACTACGTGTACAGGACTAACCCAGTTACTATCGGATATTGCATAAATGACACCAGCTTCTAAGAGTTTCATAATTTCCTTCTTAACAACATCTTTCAAATTCGGATTCAATCTTCTTTGGTGCTCTACAGAAGTTCTAGACTCATCCTCTAAATGTATCCTATGAGATTCCAGGGATGTCATCTAGCGAATATCCTAAAGCTTTCCTATACTTCCTAAACTCGCATAAAAGTAAAGCGGATTCCACATTATTTAGATCAGCATTAATAATAACAGGATATGTAGAGTTGGGACCGAGAAACGCATACCTTAGCCCAGCTGGTAAGGTTTTGAGCTCAAGTTTTGGAGCTTTCAGCTTGCTCCAAGGATTGTCAGCAAGGTTCCGAAGAGCAGAAGCAGGTGCTCTGTCTTCTCCCTCTACGTCGAGTCTCAAAAAGTCAGTCGATTTCTCTATCTGCCCAGAATCCAACATCCTTGCGAACCCAATGGTATCTTTGCTCAAATAACCATGTTCGCTTTCAGCTTTTGTCAATGCAACATCCAAGGGATCATCAGCAAGAATCTCTTCAATCTCTCCCTCCGAGATTTCGAGATTATCCTCAATGGCAAAAGTTTGCCCACCAATGGTCGGTTTCTTCAACATCCGATCCATCTCGAACTCCATAATAATGTCTCCCAGGTGGAGACCAATCGTTCCGTTCTTCACATCAATGATCGCACCAGCTGTGCGCAAGAAAGGACGTCCCAAGGGATAAAAATATTCCCAATCCTGACCTGCAAATCTTCCAAAATTCTTACAGGCAACTTAATAGATCTGTCAGTAAACACTAATGAAATCCGTGTAGGTTTAAATTTTGTGTACCCGAGTTTCCTTGCAACCGAATAAGGCATGAGATTCACGCTGGAACCTAGATCACACAAGGAACAAGCAAATCGCACAGGACCAATATCAACAGAAAGCACGAATTTACCTGGGTCCTCTTGCTTTTTAATGGCTTTGTTTTGTAGCACAGCGCTACAATTCTTACTTACAACCATGACACTCTGTTCTAAAGGAATCCGTCCAGTAACCAGGCCCTTGACATAATTTTTCATGGACGGCATCATCTGAATCGCGTCCGCCAATGTCAGCTTAACCGTCAAATCTTGTAACATCTCCTTACATCGCTTTGTGTGTTTGGACTCATGTTTCCCGCGTAAGAGAAATCTCCAACCTTTTACCTGGCACACCAATTGTTTAACCAGTACATTTGTTTCACAATGAATTTATAGTAGAAAAGAGGTCGAAGAATCTCGTGTATTGGAAAATGAAGTCGAAACCAAAACGTTACAAAGTAGAGCGGAAGTGAGTTATCAATAGATCGGACAGACCCCGACGTATTAGATCGTAACAAATGAATAAAAGAAAGAGATCGGTGTTTCTGTATGTTTTTCTGGCGACAGTGTTCGATCAGAATCTTCCTCCGGCCATGTTAGAAACTGAACTAAAATTATGGGCCCTTGTGCTCTGATTCCAAAGGAGAAGTTATGTCTTTCATATCACATAATCCCCCTATTTATAGTAAATGAAGGAAGGACAACCCTAGTTTAATCCTAACTAGAGTTGCCTAATCTTACCAGGGTTTGATGAAACCCATGTTGACTTTGATTTGGACCTTATGCAGCTTTTGGGCCTTTCTTTTCTGTGGGCTGCAGGCCCATGTCCAACACTGAATAAGTAGGCATTGTTTTCGAAATTTTAGACGTTTAGTAATATGTTTTTTCGCGATATTTGGTTCATCTCCTATATAATTAACTAGAATAGGATCCGTGTTAATACACAGGTAAACACATTAAAAAATATTAATATCAAAATTAAGTTTTAATTAGTAACCCGTTTAATTATAAAAATATTTTGAAATATTTAAACATAAATCTCAAACCATTAAAATTTGATTTATATCTTAATTCTCATGTCTTAATTCATATTATGTAAGCCGAAAAATATATATACATAAATGAAATTCAAATCATATTCTTAATAATAAAAAACATATATTCTTACTCATTATGAATTTGTATTAACTATATCATAAAATCTTATAACAATTTAAATATTTTAGAGTTAAATGATAAAACAATAAATTTATGTGAATAATCTCATAAAAGCCTATTATATATAAATCTTTGATTGATAAATGTTATTGATATCATAATTTTATTTTTATAGGGATCTATACTCGTCAAATCTTACACTTTTGGATCTTAAAAGTAAATATATTATTATTATTATTGTATAGCATGTATAAATTTTCAATTATATAAATTTTTTTTAACATTGAAAATTATAGGTAAAAGATTATATTATCTTGGTAATATTCTATAACTATGTTTACAAAGTAAATATGTTTATATATTTTTTTTCTCTTTGGTATGTTTGTGTATATAAACTTTAACATTGAGATTTCCATATTCTTTTTATTTTTTTGTTTCTAAATTTTTAAAAATATTTTTTTATCATTCATATTTGTTTCTTAATTTAAATTTTTGTTTCCTCTCTACTTTTTTTTTTATTGATCATTTTCTTTCTATTTTCTTTTCTAATTTATTTTAATTTATTTAAACATTGGGATTATTAGATTTTTTTTTTTTACTATTTGGTTAGTTGTTTTGACAATTGTTTTGTTCTTTTTTTATTTTAATTTACTTTTTCTTAATTAATTTTAAGTTTTAACACATATCATCATCTAATCAAATATTAGACACATGTTATGATTTAATAATTTTGCTTAAGTGTCAAACTTTTGTCGATAATATTTTCTTTCTTAATTTAATTTGATAATTATTTAAATTATTAATTTTTTTTTTAATCTATCTAGTGTGGACTATTATAAATTTTTATTTTCTCATAATTAGTTTGAATAATAAAAAAATTTATTGTTTACTATTTAGTTAATTACTTTACAATTATTTGTTTTCTAATTTTTATTTTTATATAGTTTAAATTAATTTTAAGTTTTAACATCTTACATAATCTGATTAAATTAGACACATATCATAATTTAGCGAGTTACAATTTTACTTACGTATCGTGTTATTATGCGCATATTTTTATATATATACTAAGATGATATAAGATAGACAAAAAAAAGAAAGAAGTAAAGATGTATTTACTTGATTAAAGGAAATAATTTAAAAATAAAATAAAAAAGTTCATGGATATTACCTAAATAATGCAAGACCGACTTAGGGACCTGTGACCAAAAAAAAAAAATGTATTAGGGACGAAAAATTGTTGCGACGAGAAGTATATAAAGATCCCCATAGTATTTGCGATACGCAGCCACTTATTGGAGATTTACAGATTCTGAAAACCTAATTCTTCGGAGAAAGCGATCATGGCAAAACTGAAAGTTGCAGGGACATGGGGAGGCGTGATCGAGGTGGAACTCGAGAATTGGACTCTTCTCATGTTGAGAGAAGAAGTCGCTAAGAGATCAGGCCTCGATCCTGACTCCATCAAACTAATTTGCGCCGGGAAAATCCTCAAAGATGACGGCGATGCTACTCTGACGCTTGCGCAATTGGGTATTAAGGAAAACTCCAAAATCCTCTCCAGTCGTGGTGCTGCTCCCGAAGAAGGCAAGTCTCTCATGGCCGAGGAAGAGAGGTCCAGACGTCTCTCACGTATCAAGTGAGTCTTGTTTCAGATTCATAGGCTGATCGTATTCTTGTCTTTATGGATAGAATTTCACTGTCATCTGTGACTTTAGTTAGTTCCTTGGTATAAAGTTAGTATTTTGCAGTCTTTCTAATTTCTCAATTCTTGTTCCTATGCTTTATTTAGTTGTCTAGCCATGACTCTTTGATGGATGATTGGTTATTTCTTTGTTCCATCTGCGAATCTGAAATTTCCCTCCTTAGTAGTTGATAATGCTTGTCTCCTTTGTAGAAACTCTAACTTTTTCAAAAGTTTGACTATGATAGTCTGAGCTTCTAATGATTGGTGACTGTCTATGTGAATCTTGTAGAGCTGCAGCTACAGCGTTGTCCAAGAGGCACGCTGATGGTTCATTGCCGATCGAAGACTATAACATAGAGCTGGAGGATCAGGGAGGTCATACAGTAAACTTTGGAACAGAGACTGATCAGCGGTATTGCGCACTCCTTGTTGGAATACGAAACTACTACCTGAACTTCCATGCTAATGAAACTGTTTTTGTTTTTTGTTCTTGTTTTGTTCCACAGTGCAGCAATGATGGGTCTTATGTTACATACTAAGGGAAAAAGTCTAATAGGAATGGAAATGTATTCTGATGCAGTGGAAGTTCTTGCCATGGCAGAGGTAAGTTGCTACTGCTGGTAGTCAATTTTTCTTGCTATATTGTATATTGTTTTGTCTAAGTACGTTTTTGTTGTCGGAATGATTTTGCAACAGCTTCCTGATTTGGTTAATGTGTTTCGTAGGAATCGTTCTTGCTCTGTGATCCCAAGATTCTGGAGGTCTTTTCTCTGTCCTTTGAATTTACTTTCTGAATTGCCTCAATGGGTATTATTTATTTTGAGTTTTGTCCGTTATCTAAAGCTCCATTTCCAACATATGATGTAAATTATCATCCTCTTATGTAATTTGTTTTTAAACTTATAGCTAATGATATTTACTTGTTTTCTGAGTCTATGGAAAGCTGAATTCACCTCACTTGTGTTTTTACATGGCTGTAATATATTCTTACAGTTTGTTGACAACATCCCTATAATGGAAATCGACATTGTATGGTGCTATTTCTTGCTCCGGGACGTCAAATGCCTGTCAGATGCTGGTGTTCGCCTTGAAAAAGCAAGGAAAGGACTCGAGCGTGCTCATGGGAAGGACCTCTCTCGTGTGAGACTCCTCCAAGCTGGCCAATGTCCCGAGTTGGCACTGTTAGTTCTGCTCATTATATTTGCTATTTTATACAGCAAACGTTTTTATTGAAAGAGATTTTTTGTTTCTACTGGCTAGATATGTGAGACTGGAGTTACTAGAAGGTGTAGTGGCATATCACACTGGTCAACATGATAAAGCCTTGAATACTCTGAAGTCCGCCCATGCAAAATTGTTGCAGGTCAGTTAGTTGTACTGTACTAACTTCACTCTTACTGATGATATTCAAATGTACCAGAGTTAATGTTGGTGGGAATTGTGATGCAGCTGCAAGTACCTGATGAAACGCTGTCCTTAGTTATGGGTATGGGCTTCCAGGAGAAGGATGCTTATAGAGCTTTGCGACTGAACAATCAAGATATTGCGAGTTCTGTTGATTTTCTAATTGAAGAGAGGGCAAAAAGAGCTCAAAAGCGGAAGGATAATCTCAAGAGACAAAAAGAAATAGTGTATGTTCTCTTACTGAAATTATACTAGTTATGATCTTTAACTGTAGTGACTTCAAATAAACACACTCGAGCTGATATTCCAGTGAGCAGAAAAAGTTTGGAGTGACTCCCCTGAAGAAAGCTGTTGATATGCAAATGCTTGACAGGCTCGTCTCGATTGGGTAAGCAACGCACTGTAAATAGATCTACTGGTGTTATCTTCTGCTACCATACAAGTAAAGTTAAATGACTCTTTTTAAACTCGTTATGATAGAGTTAACAAGGTTTCAAAACATTCTGTGAAAGTGCTGACATTTGTAGATAAACTATGAGCTTTTCCGATGCTGTTTAGAATGCCCTCAAGTGCCCCTTTATATTAACAAGAGTCGTTAGCTTCGGAAATAACTATGTGTTTGGTGGTTTTTTCAGTGCCTTATTTGGATATCTGGATTTGAAACCGTTCATATTGTTTTAAGCATTGAGCATGACTTAAAGCACTTACCTTTGCAGATATGCGAGGGATCTTGCTGCTGAATCTCTTCGGAGAAATGAGAATGATTTTCAGGAAGCCCTTGATGCACTTACAAACCCGAAGGTTAATTCGAGTATACAGGTATACATTGAAACAAGGAAAAGAAAACGACAAGAACAACTAGTTGGCACAACAGTTGACGAACTTGTTTCTATGGGCTTTGGACGTGGACAAGGTAATTTACTCATCTGCATAGTATCCTCATTCGCTTATATTGTCGAAGTGGATGGTAGTAAATCGACGAGATCCCATTAAATCTTTGCTTTGCATTGCAGCAACCTCTGCTTTAGAGGCAGGTGGCAACCGAGAGGATATCATCCAAAGGCTACTATCTTCATCAGCAGCAAACCCAGGAATCTCTCCTCTGACAGACAATGGCGGTGCAGAGAGTAGTACCAACAATGTGGCTCGAGAAAGCATATCCAATGAAATGGATGGTGAGGCAGAGCAGGACTCTGAGATGAAAGATGAAGCAATGGATGAGATTGCAAACAAAGGAAGCACCTCCGGTGAAACCAATGGTGGGGAAGATCGGGACTCGGAGATAGAAGAAGAAATAGCAGATGAGATTGCACAGGTTGATGCTTTGTCAGCTTATGATATCAGTCTGGACAGGGAAATTGAAGCTATAAATGAGTACCTAGGCATGTTAGATGCATCCCAGGATTCTGCTTGAAGAAAGCTTATGTTGATTTAGAAAGTTGTGTATATAAACGAATAATAGTCACCGGAGTTATTGCAGGGCCAATCTGGGTTGGTATGGACCGTAGGGTACCTTGCTTAATTTAGTATTTAGTATGATTTGCGTTGTTGAAACTGATTTAGTATTAATTATGATTTTCTTTACTGAAACTGATTTATTATAAGTTTATAACCATTGTATTTAGGTTCTCTTTGGCTAGAATTTAAACAAATATTCGGGATCATATGCACTTACAGCAAAGTTCTTTTCTTTTTTCTTCGGGCAAGTTTTTCTTATTAAGAAATGAAGGTTATTTATTTATTTATTTAATTTTCATTATTCGGGCTGATTAGGGATGTCAAATGGATACTCCAATCCAATTCATAATTTTAATGGGTGGAATATCCATTTCATAATTTTAATGGGTTGAATGTTAATAAGTCATGGATCAACTCAAGTCATTTAGTAATTTGGTTGGATCAATCCATTAATCCATCAAATTTAAATGAATTGGATTGAATTTGATCCAATCCATTTAATTTAATATATATATATATATAAAATAATTAAATAAAAAAATTTATACATAGAATGTGAAATCATGTTTTGACAACAAATATTACAAATAATATTTTTTTGGAAAACTATAAAACACGTTTTTGGTAAAAAAAATTTACAAAACACATTTTTATAAAATTGTGAAAAAGTTATTTAGTTTGAGAATCTCACAAAACCTTTCAAACAAACAAAAGCATAATATAGACAAGACTCATGAAACAAAACCTTAAACTTCGACTAGAATAACAGTCCTAAGAACAAAAGAAGCAGTAAATCTTCCATGAAACACTCAACGAGAATCGAAATCCAAACAACCTAATTCTTGGTCTTCTTCTTCATTTAGTAATTGACCATGGTTACTGCTCCAAGCAATATCCCTGAAGATGCACATTTCCTACAATTTGCAGAAACAATAGCAAACCAATTTTCCTTAAGTATAAACTTCTTCCACAGAGCAAAGAAGAAACCTAACAAAAACAACACAGCTTGAATCTAATACAGTTTAGTGCTTCGAATTATGATAATTCAGTGGTGCTAAAGTGACAAATTATAGAAGCCTAGACAAATGGGTTCCTAAAGTTAGTGAATCACTGGTTCTCAAACTCAAATCATGGAAATCAAGTTCTGTTCTTTGGTGACAAGGATCAAGGAAGATGGTTTGAGACAAATGGGTCTGAGGTTTCTTGGCTCTTCTAAACTCGGCATGGCCTGCTTAACAGATTCGCTACTCTCTTGAACCTAAACACAACTTCTGGAGTTTTAGACACCAAATTCATGTCGTAAACATGATCTTGTTGTTATGGTCTACACAAAAGATTAAGAACTCTATGAAAACTCTCTACAGCTGCTCTGCTAGTTCCTTCTATCTCCTCAATATCTTGACCAACCCTGAATTAACTTTAACTAAGAACCCTAATTTTCCACTTTTTAAGACTCAAAAACAAGGAAACTTACAGCAACAAACCAATAATCTATCCTAAAATCGAATTACTTGATTCATCTATGATCCAAATCACTTGGTTCCATTACAAAACCCAGAACACTACCAATCGCTAGACAATGAAAACGAGAAATTAGTCGAGAATGGTTCTGAGTAGTTTATTTCTTTACCTTGGAACAGCTTGATGGGCTTCTTGTAAATGACTCTCCCTTGGCTTCGACTCACTGAGCCAGTCGATTGAATCCATGAACCGCCATTAACGAGCTTGGAATCTCCAAAACTTGTAGCTTCCAAAATTGTAGTGAGGACTGGGTAGTAACAGATAAAGAGAAAACGAATATAGAGAGATCGAAAGTAAAGAGAAATCGATTTTTCCGTTTTCGATGGAAGAGGAAGAGAAATATCCCAAATTGATAACGAAGATGATTAGATCGAAGGTCACGAACAAAGAAAATGGGAATTTTTTTTTTTTTTTTGATTAACAAGATGAAAATGGGATTTATTTCAAATTTGTGTTATTAAAAATCGATTAAAGAAATTATAAATTAATTTTGTATAATAAATCAGTTTAAAAAAATGGGTTAATTAGCTTAATATCAATGTAGGGTAATATAATTAGGTAACTAACATAAGGCAAATCAAATTTAGGTATATAGCCGTGAGAATAAAAAAGTGGACGATTTTGCCCTGCAAAAATAGAAAAAGGAAAGTTGGTAAAAAAATAAGGAGGCAATATATCGTGTCTTCAATAGGCGGCATTAATTAGCTTTATTGATGTTTTATTTTTGATTATGGGTGTTTATCAAGAAATCGATAATGAGATTGATTGATGATTTTTGTATCTTCATTGAGATATCACTAAATATTTGGTGTATCAGATTCGATGCTACGAGATCTCGTCTCTTTTGCTATAAAGTCCATAAATTAGTGTTCACAAGCGACAGCGCTAGGTATACAAAATTGCAAAGAAGGAGAACATGATTGGCAATGGTGAATACGGTGGAGAAGAAGGTTATCGAAGGATCTGGAGAAGAAGTAGTGGTTAGTATAGTCAGTTATTCTTCATTATTATGTCTTGTTATAGTTAGCTAAGAGTATAATTGGAAAAGTCAACTTTTTTTTTTGCAGATGCCGAAAGGATTGATGGTTGTTGTCATGTTGGGAGAGTGGGTTCTGTTGTCGAGTGGTGTTTGGGATTTTAAGCCGAAGAAGGACGAGTTGTGCAAGTGTGTTATGATGACTTCGAGGATGCGATTTGAAGAGCTGCATGGTTTGGTGAAGGAGAAGTTTCAGATTTTGTCAACCAAAGCCGTGAATCTATCCTACAGATGCCCTGTATGTATGGTGATGTCAGAGGACGAGACTATACCTCCTGCGTCGATAACCAGTGATGACGATGTGAATGTATTTGAGTCGATATGTAGTCATATCGAAAAAGCTACCTTGTGTGTAACCGTGCGAGGAAGTGATGATGTGTATGGAGTTGGGGACAGAAGTGATTTAATCTCTGAAACTGGGAAGCATATAGAAGGTAGCTATTTCATTGAACTATATTTGGAATATAATGTAGTGTTTTATAGTTGACTATTTGAGGCTACCGTAGCTGACTATATAAGTGAGAAGTAATCTGGTTGTAGTTGGGTATAGTATAGAGTATTGGACTTTGTTTGTAGTTAGTAGCTGATAGAATGTGTGATGTTCGAAGTTGAATTGATTGTAGTTGGGTATAAGTGAGAAGTAATCTGGTTGTAGTTTGTTTTTACATGCGAACAGAAGTGATTTTATTGCAGAAAACGAGAGGCATATAGAAGTTGAATTTTGTTGATATATTTTGTTGAAACTTATATGTGGACAGGGGCAGGGGGAAGAGTGTCGAATGGTAAAGGTAAGGCTATGAGTGTGGAAGACGGGGGACTGTATGAGAGTGAGTCTGAGGATGGTGAGTGGCACAATTTTGGTTTGATGGATAGTGATGGCGAGAAAGAAAATGCAACTGAGGATCCAATTCTAAATGTTAGAGAGGCTGGCGAATGTTCGCACAAATGGCTGTGTGGTTTGGATCTAAATGATTCTGGTGAGGATGCAGACATTGAAGAGGACTGTGTTGGAGAGAAGATTAGGCCATGTGTACTGCAAAACTGCGTAGAGGAGGCGTTAACTTTGGTGTTATCAAACAGAGGAGGCACTATGAGGGACGCACCACCAGTAGTGGACGAAAGAGTAAACGCAGGTTAGGTTTGGTGATTTTTTTTACTTTTATTTCGGTAGTTGAATATTTATAATTTTAAGTTACTAGTAGTCCACTATATTATGCTCCATGTTAACTATATTAGTAGCTACAGGATCTTCATGTGAACTTTATTTTAATTGTTGTTAATGTTTTTTGGTGGAGGTGTGGAAGGGGCTTTATATGAGCTTGAGTATGAAGGCGATGCAGTGTTTATTGGTAGAGTGTTCAGAAGCAAGGAAGTGTTTAAAGTGAAGATAGCTATACATGCAATCAATGAGAAATTCCACTTTAGGACGACGAGTTCAACCCCTACTTATGTGGAGCTGCTGTGTTTTTCCAAGAGGTGTCCGTGGCGTGTATACGCGTCAATGATTGATGAATCTGGTAATTTCTAGATTAAGAGAGCTAACTTTGATCATACTTGTTCCATTGACGACCGGAGATACTTTCATCGCCAAGCTACAATTGATGTGATTGGGGAGTTAATGAGGGAGCGATTTCTGGGTGGAAGACAAGGGCCGCGTGAATGTGAGATAAGAAAGATAATGAAGCAGGAATTTGAAATAAATATAAGTTACTGGAAGGCGTGGCGCTGTCGTGAGGTAGCTATGGAGAAGGCGGTAGGGTCACCTAAGGGGAGTTACTCCCTGCTACCAGCTTATCTATCTAAACTTGGACAAGCTAACCCTGGTTCGGTAATTGTCTTGGATATGGGGAATAACAACGGAGCAATGACATTCAAGTTCCTGTTTTTGTCCTTTGGTGCATCCATTTAAGGGTGGAAGTATATACAGAGGGTGATACTGCTAGATGGGACACATCTGCATGGACGTTATGGAGGTTGTATGTTGACAGCTAGTGCGCAAGATGGTAATTTCCACATATTTCCGATTGCATATGGGATTGTTGACAGCGAAAATGATAAGTTGTGGGAGTGGTTTTTTAGCTGCTTGACTAGGGTGATACCTGATGCTTCTGATTTGGTATTTGTATCAGATCGGCATGGGAGCATATACAGTGGGCTAGAAAAGGTATGTCTAATGTACCTGTTCGAGAGAAGGAAATAGTCAGCTATAATTGTTTACTATTATTGGCAGCTGAAGTAGTTAACTATTGGTAGCTGACTTCTATGGTAATAGTTAACTATTCATATACACTGTGAAAGCATAGCTGACTATTCTTAATGAGCAAGTTGATTTTTATAGTTGACTATTTAGTGTAAATTTGTTGTTTAATGTACAGGTTGCTAACACACTTCGGGATTGTTTTTTACAGGTGTACCCATCGGCTGGACATGGGGCTTGTGTGGTTCATCTAGCAAGGAATATTGCAGCGCGCTTCAAAGGGAAGAGGTTGCCCGCTTTAATGGCTCTATGTGCTCGGAAATTTACTGTTGGTGAGTTCCACAAAGTATTTGCGGAACTAGAAGCGGTTGATAAAAAATGTGCTGAATATCTCGAACGGTTGGGATTCGCGCATTGGACCCGCTCTCACTTTGTGGGGATGAGATACAATGTTATGACAACTAACATTGTCGAGTCTCTCAACAATGTTCTTAAGGAAGGACGAGAATTCCCAATAATCTCTATGGTTGAGTCATTGAGAACTAGTCTTATGGGATGGTGCGCATTAAATCCTAAAGTGCGGGACAAAATGGAAGCTAATTTCTTTTTCTCAACATCCATGACTGTGCGATCCGCTAATTCCGAAGAGTTTGAAGTCCAGACAAGGAAAGGGTAAAGATTCATCATGGACCTCGAGAGGAGAACTTGCAGCTGTCGCGAGTTTCAGTTGATGCTCATTCCTTGCAGTCACGCATTGGCAGTTGCTTCGGATGTTGATTTGTCTACTGAAAAGCTTGTTGGGAATGTGTATTCCAGTTGTGTTTGGCGGGCTGTGTACGAGGGGACAATTCATCTTGTTCCTATAGCGGATGATAGAGTGAACGTAGGTGATAGGTATGAATTGCACCCGCCTATAATGCGCCGGCCACCAGGTCGTCCTAAGAAGTTGAGAATATTGTCAACCGGCGAATTCAAGGTAATTCTGGTTTTTTGTTGTTTGAGTAGTCAACTATAATTACGAAATCAAATATTTTAACTTCCCTCTGACATAGATTAGTGAACTACAATACCTGGGTACATGGTAAATAGTGAAGTATAGTTTGGTTAGTTAGTGGACTTTGCATTTGGTTAGTTACTGTACTTTGCAAATTATTAAGGTAAATGGTAAACTGATTTTCTTGATGTTTTAATTTTAAAATGTTGTTCAGCGAAACTCGAGGAAAGGAGCACGGTTGTGCACAAGGTGCCTTTTCAGAGGACACAACAAGGCTTCCTGCAAGATGCCTATTAAGGAGCCGGGTTTGGGGCTATGATAAGAGTATTTATTGCCTATGTGGAGGTTAGAAGGAGGACTTTTTTGCAATTGTTTGCTTTGAGGACAGATTAATAAAGTTTCAAGTTTTGTACTTGAATGTTAGATATACGCTTTGAAAGCGTGAATATGGTTTATCTCTGGTTTTGAATTTTTGTCTTTTGGTGGTTTACGAATTGTTTGAATTTGGTTGGTTCTGAATTTTGTTGGTTGATTTTTGTGGGTTTTGAATTTTGTTGGGTTTTGAATGTAGTTGACTATTTTACATTTAAATAATTGACTATTTTGTAGACAAATAGTTGACTATGGTATACACTATTAAAATAGTTGACTAATTTACATTAAAAAGTTGAATATATTTGACTATTGTAAAATTAATAGTTGAAATAGTATTTTAACCGAAATAGTCATATACTTGACTATTTTACATTCAGGTAGTTGCCTATTTACATTGAAATGTTAATGCCTTAAGCAATATATACATATTGGCAAATAAAAAAAAATGGTTTGTAAACCGAAACTGTCATAGACTAAATAGCTTAAGCCAAAATCATAGACTAAAAACCGACACTGTCATAGACTAAAAACTGTCATAGTTCTAAGCCAAAATTCTGAAAATGGTCATGAAAATGAGCCTGACAAAGATCCAAAACAACCTAACAAAACGTAATGGGAGAGGGGTATTAAATTCCTCATAAATCTTAAAACCATAGTTCTTCCCCGCCTCTATGACACTTGCTTCATCGATGGTAGCTAACAGCTCAAGTGTACTAGATGCATGTAACTCAAGTAGCAAAATGGTTGTGATGCCATGTGAACCTACATATAGATAAAATAGGTAACTATTAAGAAGCAATTTGTTAAATATAGTGAGCTATTTAGAAGCACATTTTCATATGTAGTTAACTAAATTAAACGTAAAAGTTACTATGATAGTGGTAAACAGATTTTTGAAAGCTACTATACCTTTGCGTTTGATATCCCAGTTGCCTGCATAGTTGGTGACAGTGAACGCATCAGTTACGTCTGCCTTCATTTCAGGATTGGTAGCACACCTTGTTATCAGAAATGGTAAGGACTCAGCAAGAGGTAGTAGCTCCTTTGTAAGTTCTTTGACGGAGTAGTTTGTAGGATGTGGTTGTAGTACGGTAATCTCATGGGAAGATAGCTCGATGTAAAGGCCGACCCAATGACCCTGAATGATAAATGGGCAGTAGAGAAGATCGACATCTGTGATCCATTGGCGGTCCTTGCCAACATATTTTGAAACCTTATTTGGAATCTTGTAGTTTTTTCTCTTAATGCTTGGGTGCATTTTTGAAACAGCCACACAAAAGTCAATCTCCATGAAATCAATAGGCTTAGGAGATCCAGCTTTAAAATCCTCCAAGAACCGGTCTCGAACAAAGAAGAGAAGATTATCCATTACCTGTGATTGAAATGGTAAAGCCAAATAATCTTTTGTTCGTGAAAAATAAATTTTAATGGATAATTGTGGAGAGGAAAAAGTTGACATACGTGGTCTGATAAAGGCTTATCTTGTTTCCATAACTCCATGAAACAAGCTTTCGAGACTGACATTGATTTCCCAATTTTGATATGTCTGAAGAAAATAGGAATGTACGTAGCCAACTATTTAGAGCTAAATAAGCAACTACTTGAATGTAAAATAGTCAGCTATATGAATGTAAATTGGCAACTATTAGAATATAAATAGTCAACTATATGAATGTAAATAGTTAACTACTCGAGCTAACCTTGTGTTTTCTATTGCCTTGAGAAGCATCTCAAACATCGAGGCATCTACGCTAGGGATGGAGGTATGACGAGGAAACACAATTAAGCTTGTCTTGGGTTGTTTTGCGGCTGGAATGGTTGTTGCTGGCAGGACTGGTGGTAGTTTCCTTTTTGACCTTTGTCGCGTAGTTAAGTTTCTTAGATGCTCATCGGTTGAGTTAGTGGTAGCTTGTTTTATTGCTGGTTTCGGTAGAGAAACTCCATCCTGCGTAAGTCCCAAGGAAAAGGTGGGTGGTGCAAATGAAACTCTAAAATGTTCCTATAATTATAAGCATGATACGTAGGTAAATACGTTAGATATATGACAAGAATCTGAATATTGAACATAATATATTGCAATGAAGATAGTCCTACTTTTGGTTGTGGATTCTCTGTGTGGAGAGGCTGTGCATCACCTTTCTCAGTCACATGTGCATAATTAGGTGCTCCTTTGTTGCCAAGTACTTCATTTACTACACCCATTATATTCTGGGTAACAAGTTCCTGGAAAAATAAGAAAGTTTAGCAAACATAGGTGTATGTATGGTAATGGTTGTGGATAAACTTACCTCGGATCAAAAAATATCTGGTTGGATATATGGTGGAACATCTTTCTCCAGCACATGGGGATCGCCAGTCACATTCTCAAGAACAGCAGGAAGAGAATTCTTGTCTAAATGAGCTTGTGTGAAAGCAGAAATTAGGTGGAAAATAGTTCACTATAGTGTAGGAAAATAGTTAACTATATGGTCTGACATACTGTCCATATAGTTTAAAAGAATAGTTGACTATATGTGTAAACGTGGTAATGG
The DNA here is from genome assembly GCA_964056655.1 of Arabis hirsuta. Classification (NCBI taxonomy): domain Eukaryota; kingdom Viridiplantae; phylum Streptophyta; class Magnoliopsida; order Brassicales; family Brassicaceae; genus Arabis; species Arabis hirsuta. The sequence continues at coordinate 19,783,415 of OZ053301.1, forward strand.
TTGTGGATATGCTTACTTCTGAGCGTGAAGTAGCTGGTCGGATAGATGATGTAACACCTTTATCGGAGTGAGGGAGACCGCCAGACACATTCTTCAGAGCAGCGTCTTTAGTACACTTGTCTCTATGTGCCTAAAAGCAAGCCAAGGACACGTATATAAAAAGTTCAGTATAACCCAAAAAGTAAAGTGTATACACTTAGAATTAGTGTATACACTAAAATGATTGATGGATGCGATTACCATTGCTTTGGCCTGATTTGTAAATGTTTTAGTTGATCCTAAAATGACATTTGCAACAGAGCCAACTTCAGTCTCAGAAATGACTGAAGTTTTTTGCGACTTTAGTACCTCAATTTGCTCGGAGAGAACATTTAGCTTCTCAGACATGTCTTTTATATCATTGTTGATAGCCAAATCTTGATCTTGCAATAAACCGGTGAATTTGGTCTCAAAATCTTTTAGGTTCGCCATCAACTTGTTATAGTAAACAACTGCAACATGGTAAATCATTGTAAGTAATTTCAATTAATGTAGCTAAAATCTAATCAAACACATGAAACACATACCTGCTGAGTTATCAATGAGATCCTGCACGTCGGCCATACTCAGAGAAGTTATATTCGCCGATGTTTGTCCCTTGTCATTCTCTGATATGTTTACCTTTGGTTTTTTCTTTCTGACAGGACTCAAATTTGCTGCATCACACTTGTTTTTCCCCTTTTTTGCATTCACATTATCTTCTTCCTCCACAGGCAAAGCTGATGCAACAACTCCGCCAGACCAAGAAGCTTTTGTGAACATATGGTTTTTCTCAAGAAGATCTAACATATGCAAAACTTTGCGATCGTCCTTATCTTTAGACCATGTTAAGTCTACTCCTTGTAAACTGTCTGCTGGTAGAGTATATGCGCGTTTACCTGAAAGAAAAACACATTAACATTGGACTGAATTCAGAAAGTAACTGTTTTTGACAAAAATAGTTAACTATTAATATGCCAAAGTTGACTACAAAGAATGGTAGCTCTTTTTGTAGTTAACTATTAAAGTAACTGTTTTTGAAAAAAATAGTTAACTATTAATATGCCAAAGTTGACTACAAAGAATGGTAGCTCTTTTGTAGTTAACTATTAAAAGAATGTAATTGGAAAAAAGGAAAGTGTTATCATTTGGTCTTCATCTAGCTCTTTAACGAATCGCATAACAATGCTTAGTGGTTTCTCGGTTTCTTCATTGTCAGATTCATCTTCAGAATCGACAAATTCCTTTGGTTTCGTGTTTTTCACAGTTGTTGCAAACGATGTTATCAAAGGTATACAACTCAATGCAACGAGCTGCAAACCATGAATGAAACCTTGAATTGCCATCGATTTTTGACACATAGCAGCTGCTTTTCTGGCCTTTATGTTATTCATTGTAAATGTGAAACATTCTCTTCCCCATGGGTGTTGTAGAAAAACATCCAAGTCCCTAATCATTCTAACGTGGGATTCAATTATCTTAGCTGCAAAAAAAAAGGCAGTAGTTACCTACAATGACTTCAATCAACAGGTGAAATTGGGAAATAGTTAACAACTACAAAAGGTTGAAACGCTTACAGTCACTACTTGTAGGTAATAGGAGAATGTCGATTAGCAGTAAACACGAAAGCTTGAGTCTTTGCATTGCATCTACCTTTCTCAATTTGAGTTTCTTACATATTTGAATTGGAGTAATCTCGGCCTCGGATTCAAACAATTCGCACCAATATGGAGTAATCTCGGCCTCGGAATCTCCATCTTCTCCCCCAATTTCATCTACCTCTTCGCCACCTTCTCCAGATTTAGCAGGAAGATTTGAGCAATTCAATCCCGTTGCCACACCAAATTCAAGTAGCGAAAATCGGAATGGTTTTCCGCTAAAAAGAATCCAAATTTTGTGTTCCTTTGTTGTTTCTAACTAACGAGAAAGAAGATAATGCAGAAAAACAGCCGATGTCGATACCTTGAACCCATCATTGAGTAGTTTTCCAAACTGGGATTTGAAGAGGATTTCCTTCTGTGGAGGATTTTTGTCTAAAAACTTCATGATTGCGCGATAGTATTTGATGAAGCAGTAGAGATTAACCTTGCTCTTCACGAGCTCGCAACCTCGCCGAAAAATTTGATTCGGTAATGTAGGCTCCCTCATCGTCAATTTTGTGTGAAACCCACAAATAAATTAGGGAGAATTAAAGAGATTGGAGAATGTTGATGGAAGAATTCAAGAAATTTGAGAAGAAGAACTGATGAAATTGCAGAGAAGGAAGTGTGAATTAGAAACGTTGTTGAGGAATGAACAAAGAAGAAATTACCAAATGAACAGAAGAAAGCGGCGCTAGGGTAAACGGATGTAATTAAGTTTACATTTTTTTTTAAATTGTTCTCTTTAAGGGTCTAAAATAACCAAGGTAAAAAACAAAAATCCTAAGTAAGTAGATAAGGGTCTAATTGGAATTTTATGTACATTAATTGGTAGATAACTAATTATGTTTTGACCATTGTTAGTTAATCAATTATAGGTAGCAAACATAATATAGGACCCAATTTCCCTAAAAAAATTGATGGATCGACAATGGACTATCCATGAATCCATCTTGTTTAAACTCATTTCAACTCAAAACCATATAATCCACTAAACGATTTAATTCATCAGAAATAAAAATATCCAACCCTATAGAATTGATGTATTGGGTTAGATTTGGATCATCCATAAATTTTTGACACTGATTATCTCAAAGTCTTGAGGATAAGTTTAAAACATTGTTCAACTTTCTTCTTTCCTTTTTTTTACTCAACTAACTACATTAACTTTCTCTCTCTTCTCTTTTATTTTTTTTCACTTTACTTTCTTTTTGTTTTTGTTTTTTGTTTTTCCTCTCTTCTCTTTCTTCATTTTTTAATTTTTCTCCTTCAATTCATCTCATTTTTGCTCTTCTTTTGAGAATCTCTGCTTTACTTTTCATTGAATTGGTTTCTAATCGAGTTACTGTGGAGGGTGAAACCAATGCAATTGAATTTGTTAGGGTTTTAAAAGAAATACTGAGATTTCTGAGTTAGAACCACAAGAACAAGAACAAAATATGTGAATTTGCTGTTAAGAAAACTTTATTGATTTTTGCTAAGTGTTTTTGCATAAAATTACGGATCCCTTTTTCAAGAGACTTACAAATCTATTTATACAAGTTTTAGGTCGGCTAGACCAACTCCTAAAGAGATAAGAAAGATTTCCTAATTTCTAGAGATTTCCTATTATTGACATCGACGCTTGCCATGGGCTTCGTCATCTTGGGCTTGACTTCGCCATCTCGCCATATCGGACTTGTAGACCTCGGCCCATTATTGTTTGATGGGCCAAATGGGCTAACTCACACCATACTTGGCCCAATCCCTAGCTCTTCAGGATGGCAGTGTCGTCGAATCGCCGTGTACTCCGTGACGACAGCATTGGCACCCTCGGCAATCCTCCATGCGGCAGCCTCGACAGTCCTCCATGCGGCAACCTCGGTAATCCTCCATGCGGCGACCTCGACAATCCTCCGTGCGGCGACCTTGGCAGTCCTCCATCCAGCGATCGGCCACCTTATCAGTCGGCATAGGCGGTGGACGGCGGTCTACGGAAACGGTGGTCGACAGAATGCAGTAGTCGGCACAATTAGTAGTCGGCATAGTGCCCCGATAGTCGACGAAATGGTCTATTTAGGCGAGATGTCTAGGTCTGCATAGTGAACTTAGCCCAGATCACTTTGGTCCATTTCTATACTTAGCCATTTCGTTGAAAATAACTGTCGGAGGGAGTTTTGACCCCAACAGTTAGCCCTCCAGCTCTGTATTATCTGCTAAGACAATGCTGAGTGTAAAGAAATTGAAGACGAGATCGACGTTGTCAGACCTAGCTTTGTATTAAAATGAATCAAGCCGAGATGTCGATTACTTAGTCATTTTGCCGATTTAGCATATTTTTGTAAATGTTTAGCCCAACCTGTCTTTGTTTTCGCGATTCGACTAGACTTGTATTTTCTGAGACTTGCCATCTTGTTAACGTTTTCGAGCTTACATGTTTTAGAAAATACTTAAACCGCCAATGCTCTCAAAATAAATTCAAGCTTGTTTTGTAAAAGCTTTATAAATTTGCGATTTATGCCTCGTATTGTTTCGTATTCTGTCGTTGCCAAGCTTACATGCTTTGACATGTTTAACTTGACAATTCTTCGTACTTAGTAAAATTTTCTGTTGAAAAAAGTCTAGGAGTCGAAGTGGCGAATTGCTCTTTTCCGAAGTATGATGATGTCATGATGATTTTTAAGACTATAAAAGTCTCCACTATCCTTCACATCCTCACAACTTCACTCTTCCAAGAAAAAAGAAAAGATAGGCACTTCTTTCTCTCTCCCTTCTCTCCTTTATAATTTTTTTTATGGTTTTGTATACTTTTTTTTTATTTGGCCGCCACCGAGAGCTACTGCCGCCGAGATCTCCTACTTCTTCTTCGACGCCGTCGTGGCTCCATCGCTGACTCACCGTTGATAACTTTTGGCGTCGAGCCGATCGCGATTTGCCGAGATCTCGGCACAAAGAGGACGTCGAATCCTGCGTGAAGGAGTCATCACCGCAAGCCACGACAGGGACGTCTTCGGCCATCCGAGCACTCGCCCAGAAGAAACGGTCGACTCGTCGGGACCTCGGCCTCGGCTTATCTCCTCATCATTATAGTTGAGGAGGATCTTGAGTTGTCTTCGTTGACGAAGTCGTCCGCTTTGTCTTCTCGCATCGGTAGTTGGCGCAAGCCAACTTTTTGCCTCCTTGCCACTCAATCTGTCGAGCAATAACCGGTGCGGTGCGAATCTCACTGCTCGGTTCCCCCCCGTGTTACATTGTCGTTAGTTGAGATCCAAGATTTCGTGGCCGAGATCCAAGACTTCAGGGTCGAATCTCGCTACTTGGTTCTTGAATTGATTCGTGGCCGAGATCCGAGACTTCGTGTTGCAGAGAAGAAGTCTTTTCCAAAAGACAAGTTTGTCTATTTCGCGACGAATAAAAAGAATCATCGCATCATAGAAGGATTTCCAAGCAAAGATCGCCAATGGATGGATTATTTTTTCTATGTGCCAATCTGCGAAGCAACTTTAGGAAATGGTGTTGGGCTTATGAAGACGAGCTGGCAACAAATGGTTAGCCGACCCATCGCTTGTTTCTGGCCTGGCTTGTCGAATGTTATGCCGATTGTTTTCCTTGCGTTTTATACTGACCTGTTTTCCGTTTTTTCATCTGTTTTCAGTTTCCAATCCTTGGCCCAAGTGTCCGGAAGGCATCTTCTCTCTAAGTAAAACCCTTGCGTCTCAAAAGTGCAATTTGGGGGAACACTTCTCACTTCGGCGAGTCGAGAAAGCTAGAGCTCTCTATGTAGGATCGTCGTTTTCCAGCTTATCTGCATCAAGTTCTTCCAAAGAAGACGTTCATTCTCAGATGAAGAAGTTGTCATGGAGAGAAAAGGCCAAGCTCAAGAAGTAGTAAGAGGCTGAGGCGATACAGGAGGCCGAAATCAGAGCCAAGAGAAAGGAGAAGAAAAAGATACAAGCCGAGCGGAACAAGTTGTCCTTGCCGAATGCCGACATTAGCGTCAGAGGTGATACGGGGCCGAGCTGTCTTCCCACCGCCTCTTCGCCGCCTTTGCCATCGAAGGAGGCAACACCGAAAGCACCTCCGGCATATTGCGTACTTGCTTTGGGACACAGGGGGAAACTCAAAAGCAAAAAGACAGACCGAGTTGAGGTCATTGGAAAGAAGAAAAGTGGAGCTGAGGTTAACAACAAGGGCACCGCAAAGCCCAAGGAGAAAACTCAAACTTTAAAGCGCACACCAAGTTCCTTTGCTGAGGATAGAGCCGCAAAGAAAGTTACGCTCGCCACTTTGTCTTGATCACCGAAGTCTACTCCTCAGGTTTGCGTTGATATCAACAATTCTTTAGTCGATTTTTCCTTTCATGTAGCAAATGGTTGTATGACTATGTGTGTTCTTGCACTCCGCAGGTCGATGTTGATGCTCCTTCGCCAGATCCGAATGACGCTTATTAGACTTCGGCCGCTTCAGCTCGTATTGTGTCCCAATTTTGTTGCCCAGGAGCAAGCTCCTTAGCTTACGATTCCTTAGTATTTCCCGAACTTTACAGCTAGGTGGCTCTTCGAGGCGTCAAGGTAGTGTTTCTGCCGAGTCATTTCTCTTATCTTTTTGCCGCGCTCGCTTACTTGATTGGTGTTGATTTCCTTTGATCTCTTGCCCATGTTAACCAGATGGTTCTAGACTATGAGGCCGAGTCTCGTTTAGATAAGCGTTGAGTTGAGGATGCGAGGGAAATCGCACTAACGACACAAGGCAAACTCAACGAGGCATCAAAAAAGCTAGAGATCGTCGCGAGGGAGATCTCTCAACTCAAGGCCGACAAGGAAAAGACTCAGAAAGAGGCCAGCGACCGAATTAAGGTTATGGAGAACGACAACAAGAGACGTGATGCAATGATTCGCCAGGTTACCATAGAATTAGAGGCTGCCACCGAGCTTACCGAGACGAAGATTCTTAACGCTGTGGTGGGAACCAAGCGCGAGTTCTCGACTAGGTTCCAGACGAAGTTGTTTAGGGCTCGCGACTGCTTCGAGAAGATGAGGGGATTGGCTTTAGAAGATATGGTCGACTTGTCCGAGATGGTGAGCAACCTTCAATTCATCACACTGCTTCAAAGTGATAAGGCTCCCGCCATTGATGCCAAGGTAAGATATGTTGCCGAGCATATCCAAGGTTTAGATGAAGCTGATAGGCGATTCGCTCGGATAGTGTCTGAGTTGGACAAGGCGTTGACTCTCGATCATGTTGAAGATCTTGCGGTGAGTGTCGGAGTTGCCGGCCCTCTGGTTCGAATCAGGACGCTCCGGGGATTACTGAATTCATCACCAAGGAATTGTCCAAAGACCCAACGCCGACAAGAACCATTAAGGATGAGCCGTCCGAGATGAAGGTTGATCCGACTGTTGAGGACGCCAAGGGTTCTTTTGAGGAGACCCTGGAGGAGTTTCTTGATGCCGCTGTCAAGGAGAATGTCGGCGGTCTTATGGTTACTCATGATGGTGAGATCATCTACGGTGATGAATCGAAGAATTCTGGGAAGGCCGATGACACCAATGGGGTAGGAGCCGAGATGACCGTCCCTTAGTTTCTTTCAACAGTCTCTACCATCTCGTTTCTTGTACTTTTCTTTTGGATGTTATTTTTATCTTTATCTTTGAGCATGTGATTTAGACCTCGTATCCAAGTATGATGAAAGATGATTTATGACTATAGCTTTTAACGTTTATCGTGATTTTTTTGCTTTTGTGACGACTTTTGTTATAGAAACCGAACTTTGACTAGAAATACCAAGACAACCAATTGTGGCAAGCTGTTTTCTTAATACGAAGTTGTTAAGTAACTTTTGAATGTTAACGCCACCATTTTCTCGTAGGCTTTGTTCCCGTGCTTATGGGCGAGTTCTTGTAACTAGCAGGTTTTAAAGCAGCCACTCCAGTTTACAGGCAAGTTGCTCTAAACGGGTCTACTTCGACAATTGTTCGTGCCCTGAAGTTTGCAGACCAGCATATTGGGTTTTCGGATGATCATTGTGGTTTGTAGGCGAGTTGTTTTTTGACAAGCATGTTCCAATAATGAAACACGTTATCGCGTTGCTACCAACGACTCGTTTGTTGGGTTTTAGGATGATCATTTTGGGTTACGCACATATTCCTCTTTGAACATATCCGCTCGATAACAAACGTTTAGCGACATGACCAACAGTTTGTTTGTTGGGTTTAGAAAAGATAATTTCGGGTTACGCATATATTTTTCTTTGAACATATCCGCTCGATAATTAACATTTATATTTGTATAGCGCGTTTTTAATCCTGTAAATGATGTGATAGTCAGATCTGAAGCACTCGTGTAAGCTTGTTGCTATGGCCACCAGCAACAAAAGTGATTCTGCTGAGACTTAAATAATTTGTAAAAAGACGTTGACAAAATATGGGTGAATGTTTACTCTCAATATATCGCAAAGGAAAACTTTACAAGAATTGGGAGTATACGAGTATACGTACCCACTCCCCCCCTGTTTAGGAGGGGGGACAGCTGAACCCATCCGAAGACAAGCTGCCTACGTACCCCTTGCAGGGATCAAGCCGTCCGTAGTTCATGTTAAGTATGGTGACTGTCTCAGTGGAAGTATTGTTTCAAATGTCGTGCATTCCATGAACGTAGGATTGGTTCATTCGCCATGTTGGCGAGCTCGTAGATGTTGGGTTTGACAATGATTTTATAAAGTCCTTCCCATTTAGCTCCAAGCTTTGCGGCGTTACGTTTTGCCGTATTATGAAACACCTCGCGGAGAACGAGATCTCTTTCCTGAAATCGGCGAGGTCGAACGTTGGAGTTGTAGTACTTTGCTGTGGCTTGCTGGTAGTTAGTGACGTGGACTAATGCTTGATCGCGCCATTCATTGACGAAGTCGAGCTCGTCGAGCATCAAGAGGTGATTGAGTGCTTCTTGCCCGGAGAGAAGTCTTTGTCGAACACCGGGGAATCAAACTTTGGCTGGAATTACACATTCGGTGTCGTAGACAAGAGCGAATGGGGTTTCGCCAGTTGCTTGACTTGGAGTTGTACGAAGTAACTAGAGTACTCCTTACAACTCGTCCGCCCAGCGTCCCTTTTTTATGTCAAGTCGTTTCTTAAGTCTGGCGACAAGAGTTTTGTTAATTGCCTCGGCCTACCCATTCCCTTTAGGGTATCGCGGAGTGGAATTACTCAAACGTATTTTCCACTTTGCGCAAAACGCTTCAAATTGCGCCGAAATGAACTGGGAGCCATTGTTCGTGACGATCTCGTATGGAACTCCGTGGCGGCAGATAATGTTGCACCAGATGAAACTTTTGACTTGAGCGTCCTGGATTCTGGCGAATGCTTCAGCTTCCACCCACTTGGAGAAATCGTCAGTCAAGACCAACAAAACACATTTCTGCCGAGATTTATGCATGGGCCCAACAATGTCCGTAGCCCATCTCATGAACGGGTAAGGTGAGGTAACTAACAAGAGAAGTTCAGCTGGTTGACAAATCTTTGGAGCGTGGCGTTGACATTTCTCGCACCTAGCAAAGAACTTTTCGAAATCATGCACCATGGTAGGCCAGTAATGTCCGTGGCGTTTGATTTTAATGGAAAGGGCTCTGCCACCGGAATGGTTGCCACACGAGCCGCTGTGGGTTTCCTTCATTATTTCTCTAGCATCGTTTCCTTCGACGCAGGAGAGCAATGGCCCAGATAGTCGCCATTTGAACACATTTCCGTCCAGAAGTATATAACGAGCGGCTTGCGCTCGAAGTTTTTGTGCTGCCCATTTATCAGCAGGCACGACGCCATCGGCGATGTAACTCTGAATTTTGTGAAGCCAACGTCTATCGCAACCATATCGGTGTCCCCTAAATTGTTGTGTGTGCTAACATCCTTATCTTCTGGAAAAGGGCTAGAGGGTTCTATTGTGACGTTCTCATCTGATCGTATCTGTTCATGCGCAGCTGGGGGTGTGCCGCCGAGGGCGTCTTGAGGATTGACTTCCATTTCGTCACAACGTTCTGCTGTATCGGGTTTATCTACTTACGGCTCGGAGACGTCTGTTGCAGGTGGACTTGTATTGTCCGGCGGAAGCTGCTCCTTCTGAGCGGGGGGAGATGCGTTAATAGGTTGCTTAACGTCCATACTTTCGGCGTGGCTACTTGTTTCTTCTTGAACAAGGATGGGTGTGTCAATAGTTGGTTCCACATCCATACTATCGGTGTTCGAAGCTGCTTCTTCTTGTTCCTTTATCTTCTTAGCAACTTGAGAACAGGTGAGGACATTCACTTCGTGAGGCGGAGCGATACTTGGATGTTCGAGGAACTCAACCGGGATGATTCTTTTCAGGTCAGGATCGGATGTCGAGGCAAGGACTGCCAGTGCATCAGCGTTGGCGTTTCCCCCCTGAGAATCCTTGCTAACGTGAAATCCTCGAATTGTGTGGCCAATTCTTTGACTAGCTTGAGATAGGCTTCCATTCGATCGTCCCTGGCTACATATTCGCCATTGAATTGATTTGCGACCAACTGCGAGTCGCAAAAGGTGTTAACCCGCTCAATATTTAGTCCTCGGGCAAACTTCATGTCGGCGACAAGGGTTTTATACTCGGCCTCATTGTTTGATGCTCGAAAACCTAGGCGAAATGATTGTTCAATAATTTCTCCTGTTGGTGATGTTAAACGTATGTCGACGCTGAACAGCTTTTAGACGATGATCCGTCCACGTGCAACTGCCAGGTATAACTCTGATTTTCGTCCACATAATCTTCGTATAAAAGCTCGATCAGAAAGTTAGCTAGCACCTGTGGTTTACCGTATGTCCTTCCTCGATATTCGATATTGTACTCGCTTAATTCGATGGCCCATTTCGCCAATCTGCCAGACTGGGTTGGGCTATGCAAGATGGAGCGTAGCGGGAATGTGCTGAGGATGACGATATAATGGGACTAGAAATATGGTCCTAGTTTCCGGGCAGACATGACAAGTGAAAGTGCCAACTTCTCAGTTTGAGAGTATCTCGTTTCAGCATCAGTGAGAGTCTTGCTTACATAGAAGATTGGCTTCTGCTCCCCTCGCTCTTCGCGTACTAGCACGCTTCTTACTGCTGTCGCAGACACTATGGTGTACACAAATAGTGGTTCGCCATCGACCGGTTTAGCGAGTACGGGAGAGCTAACCATGTATATCTTCAATTGCTGAAACGCCTCTTCGCATTGTTCCGTCCATTCGATCTTTTTGTTTCCTCTTAAAGTGTTGTAGAAAGGTAAACATCTATCGGTGGAACGAGAGATGAACCTGTTGAGCGCGATGACTCTTCCTGTTACTCTCTCCACCTCCCTCGTCTTTCTTGGCGAGACCATCTAAATGAGGGCGTTGATCTGCCTCGAATTCGCCTTAATGCCGCAGTGAATGACTAGATAGCCGAGAAATTCTCCCAAAGTGACTGCAAATCGGAATTTCGTTGGGTTGAGCTTCATGTTGTGCATATTCAGTTGGTTGAAGCAATCTTCTAAGTGGTTGATGTGGTCTTCCTCCTAGAGTGACTTAACAAGCATGTCGTCGATATATACCTCCATTGTTTTCCCGAGGTGATTGGCGAAAATCTTGTTGACCAACCTTTGATACGTTGCGCTAGCATTCTTTAGTCCGAATGGCATAACTTTGTAGCAGTAGATTCCTCGATCGGGATTCATGAAGATCTTATTGTACCCAGAAAAAGCATCCATGAATGTCAAGAGTTTGTTGCCAGCTGTAGCTTCGACTAGGCGGTCGATGTGCGGGAGAGGAAAGCTATCTTTTGGACAAGCCTTATTCAGGTCAGTAAAATCTACACACACTCGCCATTTCCCGTTTTCTTCTTGACGACGACTGGGTTAGCTAGCCAGTCGGGGTATTTAACTTCTATTATGGATCCAACTCGCAGAAGTCTTTCTACCTCGTCGTTAACTGCCTTGGCTCGTTCGAGGCATAGCTTACGCCTTTTCTGTTTGACGGGTTTGAACTTTGGATCCACGTTTAGCTCATGATTGGCGACATTGATGTCGATGCCAGGTATATCTTTCGCAGTCCAGGCAAACGTATTGATGTTTTTCTTTAAAAATGTGATAAGCTCTTCCTTGATCTTTCTGTCGAGCATGGCACCGATCTCGACACATCGTTTTGGGATCTCGTCGTCGATACAGATTGAGATGACGGGATCACTGGTTAGCCGAGGACCTTCTTTCTTGCGATTCTCGTTAATCTGTAATTGCTATAAGAGTTCGACGCGAGTCTTCATCTTCTTCCTCTTTCCTTCCACGGTGGAATCGGACAAAGGATATCGGAGTTTATGCTCAGCCAAAAAACAGAAACGGGATTCCTTCTGATTGCCCCAAATCATTTTCACACCGTCGGGAGTTGGAAACTTGATGCACAAATGATAAGTTGATAGCACAACATGCATCGAATTAATCCAGGGAGTCCCATGATCATGTTGTATATCTTCGGATGATCTGCTACAGAGAATCCAATGATCTTGTTGAGGTTGCCTGCTCGGACAGGTAGGTTGATCGTCCCCATGGTCATTGATGTGGCATGAGAGAAGCCAGTTATCGGTTTGGGTGAAGACCTGATTCGGGGGAGATCGATGCTCATCCTCTAAAGAGTATCACAAAAAATCACATCTACCGAACTTCCTCTATCGATTAGAACTCGTGCTACGTCTCCATCATCGACAATTAACTGTATGACGAGAGGATCGCTATGCGGCCGATCGATGCCGTCGGTTTCGCTTTCCTCAAAGGTAATTAAGTTGTTTGGGTATTTAGAGGGTGTAGACCAGTTGGAGCTGACGTCAGCATGTCGCTGATATGCTTTTATTGCGGTCACCGTATTGGCACAATAGTGGGAACCTCCCATGATCATGTTAATTCGCTGGCGAGGTCTGCCTTGGTCTGGCTCTTCGTTTCTCCTTCCCCTCTTTGGAGGGACATCATTGGCGACTGCAGTTTCGTCGGCAGTGGTTTCCATCTCGAAATCCTTAAGGTTAATATCGCTCTTCAGGGTAGCTGCAAGCCTAGCGGCGAGCTTTAAGTCTAGGATGCGATAGTTAGCAGTTGTATGCCCAAAGACACGGTGATGCTTGCAGTATGCCACCTCATCGTAGTTACTTTGGTTTCTTGTTCAAGTATTGCTCCGGCCGCCTCATCCGCGGCCTTGACCCCGTCCTCGATCGTAGCCTGGCGAGTCGATTTGGAAGTTATAGGGAGACAAATCTGCACTTTGTTCTACAAAGATTTTGAACCCTTTTTGTATTTCTATCTCTATCTTTTATTGCAATTTGTTCTATTCATGATGTTTGTTTCAATCACCATGTCTGAGTAGTTCGCTTGTTAGGCTTAGGGTTAGTCAAAGGAACATGAGAAATTGCTAGATCTGTTAGATTTGTTATGGAACATCACTTGGATTCTTCATCTAGATTGTCGTTAATGCTAGTTCTAGTTTGATCACCTAGAATTTAGATCTTAGGTTAATTGTTAGATGCAAAAGTATTGATAATTACCTGACCTAATCTTAGATGAGCAAATTATCTATTCGCAAAGAAATTTGGTTTAGACAATTTGTGAAAAATTGTATATGTGCTTTAATGCTTGTTTAACCTATTGAAATTGCAAAGGAATTTGGGATTTAAGAAGTTAGATATCGATAGTTTTCGCAACGAAAGTTGGTTAGCTTTACAGAGTTTTCATGTTTAAAAACAGATCTTAATTCCCTTAACAATCTAACTTGTTTGCAGTTTCGAGTTTCCTGCGATTTTCCAAAAGCCTAGCTTTTGTCTCATTGATTTTAAGAACCCTACTTATCATCGTTTTCTTGCTTGTTTTGATATTTAATTTACATTATTACATTGCTGCTTAGCTTAATTCGACTTCATAATCGATTGTGTGATTTGATTCCTTGCGGATTCGATCCCTAAGTACTACTACGATCTCTGAATTTGAGAGAGTAGCTCAGGGTAAATTTGAGCATATCAAATTTTGGCACCATTGCCGGGGAATCGATTTCACCAATCGATTTTTGATTTTAGAGTTTTGTCTAAGTTTTAATTTTTTTTTTACTTATTGCCGTTTTCTTTTGTTTTTGTGTGTTTCAGGTGCATGCCTAATCGCAAGACCGAAAGCAACAAGAATCAAGAGTTAGTGGATTTTGGTTCTGAGTTAGGAGATTTAGAAAGAGCCAACAGAAAAGCTACACGAGAATCAGCAATGGAGCGTCTTCCGTTAGTTATGTTTCAAGATGCAGCTGGATTGTTGCTTGATGGTGAAGGGAACAGGCGCATTGAGCGCGGTTAGAAGCTGGATGCTGAGGGAAATGTGATCTCTGAACCGCGCTCTAAGGATAGACATTTGGGTCAGGAGGTGGTTGCTCGTCAACGAACTCTGGGAGACTAGAACATACCAGATGAGTTCTATGCCAACAAGGCTGCGATTCGTCCTCCAGCTTTCCAGAGGAATGACTTTTAGCTCAAGCCTGTATACTATGCTCTAGTGGCTCAGCATCCGTTCTATGGTCTCTCCTCGGAGCATCCCATGGACCACATTGAGAGGTTCGAGGACCTTGCTTCTAGCATCAAGGGTAATGGGGGTGTCTAGCGATTATCTCTACAGCAAGCTTTTCCCCTACGCTCTTGGTGGAGAAGCAGCCTACTGGTTGAAACAGCTGGAGCCGGGCTTGTTGACTACTTGGGAGGACACCAAGAATGCCTTCCTCAACAACTTCTTTGATAAGGCAAGGTCTGAGGATTTAAGGACGAAGATCTCGACTTTTAAGCAGGGACCAACTGAAGCATTCAAGGCTTCTTGGGTGCTAATCAAGGCTTATTAGAGAGATTGTCCTCATCATGGTTTTAACGATGTTCAATTGCTAGGTATATTCTCTAGAGGGATTGATTGGAGGTACCTGATAGCTCTAGATGCTGCGAGCAACGAGAACTTCAACACTAGATACCCCAAGGATGCACTTGTGCTTATAGAGAACTTGGCTTCTAGCAATAGTACCAAGAATGCAGACTTCGAGAGGAAGAAACTTGGTGGGAACGTGGATGGAAGTCAGATTGTTGAGGTGAAGGCTAAGTTAGACTCTGTGCATAACCTTCTAGTAGAGAAGAAGGTAGTTCAGTTTGCTGCAGAAGTGGAGACTTTCGAGCCAGAAGAAAGGGATGTGAACTACATCAATGGAACTGGTTATCAGGGTCAGAGGTTTGGTAATCAACAAGGGTATCAGAAGAATGATTTCTAGAAGCCGTTTCAGAGCAACAACTACCAAAGGAATTATGGTTCTTCTTCTTACCAGACGCCTCCTGCTCAATCTTCTGATAGTGAGATGAATTCTATGTTGGAGCAGATTCTAGAGGGTCAACAAAAGATGACAGTGAGCTTTAATGGGAAGATGGATGCCATGTACTCTGATCTGAATGGGAAAATTGAGGCTCTCAATCTCCATGTGAAGAAGCTAGACACTCAAGTTGCTCAAACCGCGGAGAATGTTCGAAGGCAAGAGGAATTTCTCCCAACCAAGACAGAAACAAACCCGAGACTTCACATCAATTCGATCACTTTGGGGTACGAAACAGAGGCTGAACAAGCTTTGGAGAAGGGTCTTAATGCAGGGGAAATCATGAAGAACCAAGAGGAGGTTGAAGGAGACAAGATTTATGTTACAGACTCTATGTCGATCGACACAGAGTCGGTGTGTTGATCAACACAGGTCAAAAATCTCGACACAGGAAAATACGCATTCAGACTTGCATCAACCGCGATCGACACACTACCCAGAAGAGTCCAACTTCATTTAAGACTTCGGTTCAAGCAGAGGAAGCCCAAGATTCCATACCCATCGGCTATTCGAGTTAAAGCACCAGGGGAAAAAGGGAGACATGCTCAACCACCGCTGAGAAAGTTGCAAAAGATTGAAGATCCAGGGATGTTTGTTGTTCTTTGCTCAATCAACGGTATAGAATTAAGGAATTCTCTCTATGACACTGGAGCTAATGTGAATGTCATGTCTCAGGCTATTGCAAAGAAGCTAGGGATTTTGGATCTACAACCCTCAAGGATATCTATCGTGCTTGCTGATGGTTTTCCTACGACTTCGAAAGGGTTTATTCCTGACTTGATGCTTCAAGTAGGAGATTGTCTGGTTCCTGCAGATTTCCACGTTATAGTGTTGAAAAAGGGTAGCAATAAACCATTGGTTCTTGGTGCATCCTTCCTTGCAACTGTAGGAGCGATTGTGGATTTTCCTAATCAACGAATCTCCTTCTCCAAGATCAACAAGAATGTCTTCTACCCTTCAGTTCATGTCATAGAGAATTTGTTTATGACCGTTATTAATGGAGCAAAGCCGAGCTTAGACCCTAGAGGCGATACGAAGAAGATCCCGTGTGCTTCCCCTTCGACTCTCATCTCTCCGCGATCTGATGGAGACTTGGCTGCCTACAAAGTGAAGTGCAAAAAGACTTTCAAACCTTTCTCCAAGTTCATAATCATCATCCCCTTAGAGTTGAGGGAGAAAAGAGAGGTAGTTGTTCAAGAGATGCTGCAAAACAGCATGAAGCTTTTCCCTGGTCCTTGGAAGTCTGGAGGTGGAGAGCGATCAAATGCAAGGTTATCAACGGATGAGAAAGACATAAGGCCCTTCAAAGATCACCAAAAGCCTGAGTCCTAACACAGTCAAGCTAATGACTAAAAACAAGCGCTTGGTGTTAGGCAACCCACCGGTAAGTTTCTATCTTCTTTTACTTTTCAATTTTTTTGAGTCTGTTTTTCCTTCTTCTTAATTTATTTTTACACCGGGGACGGTGTAAAGTAAGTCTGGGGGAGGGTTTTATCATTTACTAACAAATTTTTTGTTTTGTTTCTTTCAAGTCTAAACGTTTTATTGAGTCAAAGATGTTGAACACTATGATCCTTCGGATTAGTGACCATTTTTCAGGATCGATTTCAGAATCAGACTAATGGGAAATCCTAAGGCTTACCAGTTAACTGGAAACATCTGTTACCTCCAGCATAATCTGCCGAATTCGAGCTACTCAACGGTCTTCTTTGTGATTGGTGTACATAGGGCTTGACTCCTCGTTCATACCTAACAAGTGCAATCTCTGTTGAAACTGATGGTACTCCTCTCCCTTATAAAAAAAAAAGGGGTGATATGATTTTCTTTGAATAGAAAGCCATTGAGTTATTACTCAAGAGATGATCACCCGGAGGCTCAAAAACAGCAGTCTGAGTCCCTTAGAACAGATGTAGAGGACAAGCGATCTCACGACCTTGTCTACAGAGATTTTGAACCCTTTTTGTATCTCTATCTCTATCTTTTTAATGCAATCTTTTCTATTCATGATGTTTGTTTCAATCACCATGTCTGAGTAGTTCGCTTGTTAGGCTTAGGGTTAGTCAAAGAAACATGAGAAATTGCTAGATCTGTTAGATTTGTTAGGGAACATCACTTGGATTCTTTATCTGGATTGTCGTTAATGCTAGTTCTAGTTTGATCACATAGAATTAAGATCTTAGGTTAATTGTTAGATGCGAAAGTATTGATAATTACCTGACCTAATCTTAGATGAGCAAATTATTTATTCGCAAAGAAATTTGGTTTAGACAATTTGTGAAAAATTGAATATGTGCTTTAATGCTTGTTTAACTTATTGAATTTGGAAAGAAATTTGGGATTTAATGTTGGATAGTTTTCGCAACGAAAGTTGGTTAGCTTTACAGAGTTTTCATGTTTAAGAACGGATCTTAATTCCCCTAACAATCTAACTTGTCTTCAGTTTCGAATTTCCTGCGATTTCCCGAAAGCCTAACTTTTGTCTCATTGATTTTAAGAACCCTACTTATCATCGTTTTCGTGTTTGTTTTGATATGTAATTTACATTATTACATTGCTGCTTAGCTTAATTCGACTTCATAATTGATTGTGTGATTTGATTCCTTGTGGATTTGATCCCTAAGTACTATTACGATGTCTTAATTTGAGAGAATAGTTCAAGGTAAATTTGAGCATATCAGCGAATCATGCAATCGGTGGAGGAGGTGGTCATAGGCTCGCCAGAGTTTCACCGAAAAGATGGCAGATTCTCATAGAACCTTCGTGTTTCTTCTACCTGTTTCTTCGCTTGCCATGTATTGAAGATGTTGTCCTTTAAAACTTACATGCGTATTGTAAATTTAATATCAGATTAGAATGTGTGGGCTTTATTGTGTAATTTGTATGCTATTGTGTTGCCCATTGGGCTTTTAATGAAAATCTTGTCAAAAAAAAAATCATTTTATTTTTTTCTAGAATAATTTTTTTTTCTTTTTCAAATTTTAACATCAATAAAATTAACTCATTGAAAATTTGTCTATTATGACTAAAAAAACTATCTACATAAAATTATCTATACTCCAAATTTGAAGCCATATATAAACGAGTGTACGTAGAGAATATGTCATTGTTGGGACTTGATTCGTCATCGAATCCGGTCTGCTAAAGACCCAAGTCAAAACATGTCATTTTGATCAGATTAAATGGGTCTACGGCCTAGCCTAAGAAAAAAAGAATTCAGTCAAAGGTCCCAGTCAGCTCCGCAAGCCCTAGGTCAACATATACAGAGCTGACAAGCTAGGAACGAGTCAATAGGGCGGTTAGCAAAGTCATAAGAGCGAGATTCGTGGGGGAATATGCCAAGAACATGTCTGAGATACATAGAACTGCCCTAGATACGTGGAGCTGGATCGAGGAGCTGAATTGAGCTATAAATATACGAAGTCCAAGCAGATTTTGCCAACTTTTCACTTATGCGAGAGCTAAAACATTACATTTCAGCTTGTAACACATCTCACTAGAGATCTCATTGTATAGTCGATTCATATCAATATAAATCCAGCTTCGCTCTACTCTTCTTTTAATCGTTGAATTTATAGATATTTCTGAGGACCAAAGTTTCTTCTTCGAATTCACATACAAATACTTAGTGCGGATTTCAGCTTCTATATTTGGCACTTTCTAAAGGGAAGAAATAGATACGTCTAGCACATAAGTTCGACCTAAGATATGTTAGAGCAGAGATGGATAAATCAAAGTCAAATACGCCCAAAGCCAGCAACGCACCGGCAATGACTCCCGAGAGCCAATAATCAACTGGATCCCAACCGCGAGACCAAATCGGAACCGAAACCAATGTTACAGCTTCGACCGATAACAGCTAGTAGCAGCGGGCCAGACTAACCAACACCCACCGGCGAAGGTCACTATCCCAGCTCCTGCCGTAATGATGCCAGCGCCACCACGTGGCGTTTGGCAAAAAAACATGGATGTCTCTATGGATTAAGGGTCCGGAGGCCTCCAGGACGCGTCCGCTTTGCCACCTCTCGCTTGGAGGAAGGAGCGACCGCGAGACGACATAACTGAGATCCATTGGCTGCTTTCCACCTTGGTCAAAAATATCCAGACCTAGGATGCGACGGTCAAGACCATCTAGGCTCGACTCGAGCAACAAGAAAGGTCCTTCTTTGCTCAGATGCGAAAGATCTTTGAGTCGGTCACCCAAGGAACTCAGCCCCGAAGGATTGTTGGAGACGACATAACTCCTGCTAGATTTACAACCCCTCGGTCGCAATTAGATTTCTCACAAGTCTTCGTATCCCTACCAGCACAAACACGTACCCCGTGTTCAACCCGCGCATGAGCTCGACAACACTGACCGTGGACATTCCCAGTCCCAGCTCGCGTAACGACTCTACTCGAATCAACGAGCAGCCTTTTCAACCTCCACCGCGCTTAGAGAATGATTAAAACACTCTACCTAGGTGGATGGGGGCTACGCCTCCGACAGAAACCTCTACGGAGAACCCGGCCCACCTAGACGCCGCAGAAAAATCAACAACGATATGTTCCGACGTTATGCTAAACAAACCCAGGCCAAGTTGCGATTCATGTGATCATGCATCCAATGTGCGATAAGCTCAGTGTAACGCCCCAACCCCCATATCCTACCCGCGGTAAGGGAATTAGCGAACCATGCGATCCTATTTATACTTAGTCAAATTTTGGTTTTCATTTTGCTTAGCCAAATTCAACTAAATTTTAATTTCAATTTCAATTCAATTCCAATTCAATTCAGTGGAACACTAACAGCTTATGCGCGTTCAAACATGCATAAATAACGATCCTTTAACGAGTCAACTTAATCAAATGCAATCAAATAATTCCATTTCAAACGAGGTTCGACAATAATACGGTTCTTTAAACAAGCTAGCAAATGAATTCCATAACCAACTTAACGTACGAATTCCATCAATCCAAACCACAAGTCTAATGAATGCAACAACCATAACATGAACCCAGCCTAAATTCATCCCTTCCGTTCCAGCTCGTCTCACGTACTCCTTAGCCACTTTTATCACTTGCGACCATGAAAGGGCGCATAAGCAAACAAATTGCTTAGTGAGAGCGTTCATCCCGTCTCACCAGCTAATATCAAGAATCATCGTATAAACAAACGATCAAACATATCACAAACCAAACTTGAACTTTCGTTCATAACAAATCGTGTTGATCAGACACCAAACATGACATAATTGTGTGCACACCATCATCAAACCGTATACATAAGTATACCTATACACCGAAGTGTATCTGGCAAACCAAACCAAACAAACAAACATGGCTTCACGAGCCAACATACAAACAACCTTAGACAATAGCTACGGTCACGCACTCACCTTAGCAAACAAATGGGTTGAAAAAATCACACGATCCACCCGAACTATCGACCACGAACCACCGACACTTCCCGCGTACAAATGCTACAAAAAATCCTCTACCCTAATCGAACCAAACTGAACCAAACTAAGTCAGAACCACAACCAAGGGTAAACCATCGATAGAAAAACAGCAGGGGTAACGATTCTTACCCGAACTATTGAACAATCAGCCGATCGATCTACCCAACGATCGCGCACCACAAACCTTCGCGAAACTACTTCGATCCGTACCAATCAACACAAACACACCGAGTTATGGTCGAACAAGGGTAAAAAAACGGTGAAACACAAAGGTTCACGAAACTTACCCACACAACAGATTGACAGAAACTACCCGTGACCCGATGGCACTCACGCAACACGACGAAACTCGCGACACGATGGAGATTCGCAACACGACAGAGAACTCTCGCGACCCAACAGAACTCTCGCGACAACCACCCAAGCACTCGACAGAATCTCCCATGAACTCGGACTCACAACTCTCTCTCTCGCGGCGCTCACACAAAAATCTCATCATCAATAAGAGAGGCCCGCGGATCCGAGGGAATATTCCCCCAATAAATGCTCCGCCATAAACACGCCCATAAATGCCATAAATGCCTTCCAAAACTGGTCGATACGCGATATCACGCATTAATTCCGACTTTCCATAAACTGACCCGCGCTATCCCGAGTCAAACCACGTAATAACTCCAACTTTCCATAACTGATACGCGATATCTCGAGTCAAACCGCGCAATAACTCCCCGCAAACCCGCAACCCGCCCAGACAGCAAGTTGGCTTGACCCGGCCCACACTCGGTCTAATCCTACAGACCCACCCTGGCCCATCTATACATAGAAAAATTTCTCGACTTAACTCTTCCTTAGGCAATTTCTTGGCATGCCCAATCTTCGAACCTCTCGACCCCGATCACTACTCTGGTAAGATTTCGGAGTACAAGTATTACACTCAGCTCCGGACATAAAGCGGGCCATCGAGCAAACTCGAAGGATCCCCTTTATAGATCACATCGCAAACACACCGATCAGAGACATTGGGAAGATTAAGTTCTCAGAGTTCTTCGGGAATAGCAACCCAAAAGCGTACGTTAGGGAGTTTAGGCTGTCTGTAATGCGAGCTCATTTCTCTGAGGAGGAAAGGGAAGCCGGACACTGCCGACTGTTCACAGAAAACCGAGCGGGACCAGCCCTCGAATGGTTCGCAGGACTAGATAGCTGCTCAATAAGCGGTTTCGATCAGCTAATAGCTACATTCCTCAAGCTATACTCTATATTTATAAAAACAAAGGCCTTGGAAGCTAGCCTCTGGACATTATCTCATGGACCAACCAAGCCCCTACGGTGCTACATTGCGAGATTTAAGAAAGTCAAAGCCAGAATAGCCAACCTGAACGAGGTAGTCACCCTAGGGGCACTAAAAAATGGCATGTGGTACACGTTAAGGTTTTGAGAGGAGCTGATGATCCACCCAACCATGCCATTAGACGATGGTCTACACCGTGCAGTTCTTTATACAAATCCTCGAAGAGCAAAAAGCTGCCTTGGCCAAAAGATACAAGGAGGCTTCTAACCCCTCGGGCCAGCAGCCTCCAAGAAAATTTACCAAGAGAGAAAGGTAAGGCAAAGCCCAACAAGCCTTCGCAATCGACGGGGTTAAAACCATGAAATCTGATTACGATGGAAGCAAATTATGCACCCACCACAAGAAAAAAAGACACTCAACAGAAGAATGTCGCTTCCTAGTAGGCTTGAGAGCAACCCTTGAGCAAGGAGCCAAGCCTAAAAAACCAAAAGAGGGTGCTGAGGCAGAAGAAGCTTCTCCGCAACTAGATGCCCGAAAGAAAAAGCGATCCGAGGGCAAAAGAGAGAGAGTCGCGGAGGAAGATACACCCACCTCTCCCCCACCAGCTCCCAAAAGGAGAATTGACCTCATATTTGGGGAGCTAAGTATTTGTGGCAGATCGATGAGATCAGTGGTCTCACCTCCTCCGACACCGAAGAAAGCGGTTCGTCCTTGGACGAAAATCCCAAAAAATTTGCTGGAACTCAACTCCCTCAATCCCGACTAAAAGAATAGACTTCATCTTGGGAGGATCTAAACTATGTCAGGATTCCGTCAATTCTATAAGAACACATCAAACCAGGGCGAGCACCTCGCATGCGCTCCCAATAACTAGTAAAGAATCCGAACACAAAATCACATTTAGTGAACACGAAACATCCCACCTCGTCAAACCACATCACGATGCCCTCGTCATACAGCTTCAGGTATGTGGATGTCTCATGTCCAGAGTGCTAATAGACACCAGAAGCTCAGTCGACCTACTTTTCTACGATGGCTACAAAAAAAATGGGCTTGAGTGATTCCAAGCTGAAGGGGGAGACGACCCCTCTAACCGGCTTTGCCGGGGAAACCACCTACTCGATGGGGACAATCCGGATACCGATCGTAGCTAGAGGCATCAACAAGTTCATCAAGTTCGTGGTGATAGACTGACAAGCTCTATTTAACGTACTTGGGCGACCGTACCATCAACTTATCACCAATGCATTAAATTTCCGACACCCAATGAAATTGAAACCATCTGAGGCAGCCAGAAAGCCTCCCGAATATGCTACCTTTACAGATACAAGTAGATCGAGAAATCCCCACAATAGCAATTACAAAAACAAGCGGAGTTGACAATCAACCAGCTCTCCAGCCTCAGTAATCTGCTGATGTCCAAACCTTGAAGAGATGTACTCACTCAGTTGTGCAGTGACGAAGCTTATCCTGAAAAATGTGTAGGGATAGGATCCCAGCTGTCACCCCCGATTAGGGAGGAGCTGGTAAAATTCCTAGAAAATGTTAATACCTTCGCGTGGACCACCTCCGATATGAAAAGGATCGACATCAATGTCACCTCCCAAGAACTAAATGTAGACTCAACTTACAAGCTGGTTAAGCAGAAACGATGAAAATTAGGACCCAAACGCGCGAAAGCCGTAAGCAATGAAGTTGATTGTCTCCTAAAGGTCGGCTCAATTCGGGAGGTCAAAAAGAAAATCATAAAGTGGAGAGTCTCTATCGACTTCACCGACCTCAACAAAGCATGCCCAAAAGATAACTTCCCCTACCGTACATTGACCATCTGGTCGAGGCAACCGCGGGGAACAGTTGCTCTCTTTCATGGATGCCTTCTCCGGATACAATCAGATTCTCATGAATTCAGACGACCAGGAAAAGAAAACATTTATTACTGATCGAGGCACCTACTGTTATCAAGTAATGTCCTTCAGACTCAAAAATGTCAGGATAACCTTCCAAAGGCTTATCAACCGAATGTTTGCGGACCAGCTTGGAAAAAGCATGGAAGTATACATCGACGACATGTTGGTCAAGTCAGCCACTCGAGGGGACCATGTAGCACACCTTTGGGATTGTTTTGCAGTCCTCAACCAGTACAACATGAAGTTAAAACCCAGCCAAGTGCTCCTTCGGAGTGTCTTCTGGCGGGTTCCTAGGCTATATGATGACCAAAAGGGGAATAGAAGCAAACCCCAAACAAATAACTACATTCCTAGAAATGGCATCTCCTAAGTCCATACGGGAAGTGCATAGACTAACCGGGAAGATAGCAGCTCTGAACCGATTTATTTCCAAGTCCACGGACAAATTTCTATCTTTCTATAACCTGTTCAAAGGAGACAAAATTTTTAGTTGGGACGCAGGCTGTGAAGAAGCATTCGAACAATTGAAAACCTATCTTAGCCAGCACCCATACTAGCAAAGCTAGCAAATCTACATAAGCAAATCTCTATTAGGCGCTGAAACGAGGTACCCGGCTATGGAAAAGCTAGCAAATCTACTTTTAGTCGCACGAGATAGTGGCGATGACCTCGCACCCAATCCGAACAATTTTGCACAACTCCAGCCAGTCAAGGAGATTGGCCGGGCCATCGAACTGAGCGAATACGACATAGAACAAAACCACGGAATTGAGCTAGCTCCGTAAGCAGTTAACAAAAACAAACCTCGAAAACACATGGAATCTCCAAATGGATGGAGCCTCCTCGAAACAAGGATCCGGAGTCGGAGTAAAACTCACCTCCCCTTCAGGAGAAGTGCTAGAAGAATCATTCCGACTCGGTTTTTCTGCTTCTAACAACGAAGCCCTCCTAGCCAGTCAGAGGCTAGCCCTAGGGATAGGAGCTCGAGAAATATGTGCCTTCAGCGACACTCAGCTCGTCACAAGCCAGTTGCACAGTGAATACGAAGCCAAAGACAACCGCATGGAGATATACCTGAGCGTAACTCGAGACCTAGCCAAAAAATTTTGAGAAATTTCAATTGACCAGGATTCCTCAAAGTGAAAATACATCAGCGGACGCACTAGCTGCTCTGGCCGCAACCTCTGACCCTCTAGTAAGGCGAATAATCTCGGTAGAAGGGATAGAAAAGCCAAACATCGCTATAGCTACTAAGGCCGGAGTAAACACAGTAACTACAAGACAGAGAGCCAGGGAATTGTAGCCGAGCTCCAGTTCCCAAGTGGGAACAAGCCGGTCGCAGGATGACGCCGAGCTGTCCGACAACCCGTAGAACGAGCTAGAGGAAGACAGCCCGATCGACTGACAAGAGGTTGAGCAAGGCGACGCTGCTCATAAAGCCAAACCGAGCCTCGATTGGAGGATCACAATCCTCGAATACATTATCTTCAGGACAGCCGCCAGGACAAGTTGCAGGCCAAAAAACGTTGAGCGAAGAGCACGCGTTTCTACATAAGGGAAGGAAAGTTATATAAACGCAGCGCGGCCAGACCATGCTTAGCATGTATTCATAGGGACGAGGTTCACGACGTAATGTCCAAGGTGCATAGCAGGTTCTACGGGAGCCATTCCAGGGGACGAGCCCTAGCATTACAGATAAAAAAACAAGGATACTTTTGGCCTAGCATGATGGTTGACTGTGCCATGTTCGCGACTAAATGCGAAAAGTGCCAGAAGCATGCTCCGATCTTACACCAGCCAGCCGAGATGCTGTCATCGATCTCAGCCTCTTACCCTTTCATGAGATGGTCGATGGACATAGTCGGACCTTTAGTTAAGTCAGGACCGAAATAGGTTGAATACCTACTCGTCATGACTGACTACTTCACCAAGTGGATGGAAGTGGCAACTTACCAGCAAATTCACTCCGACCAGGTGAAAAAGTTTATATGGAAGCATATATCATATGCCGACATGGGTAGCCATAGGAAATTATAACTGATAACAAACCCAGTTTACCTCGACCGTATTCAGAAATTTCTACCAGAAGTGGTAGATATGCTTAACCGACTTAAGTCTGAGATACCCTCAGGGGAATGGCCAAGCCGAGGCAGCTAACAAAACATTGTTAGAAAACCTAAAGAAACGGCTCAATGCCAAGAAAGAAAGGTGCAGTGAGGAGCTGCAAGGAGTACTGTGGGCATGTCGTACTACCCCTAAGAAAGCTACCAACAAAATTCCCAATTCCTTAACCTACAGAATAGAAGCAATGATACCAGCTGTACCAAGTCTTCAGAGGGTGATGTGCCCCCTAACAAGGAGCGGAACTAAGAAATGCTCCAAGACGCAATAGACGTAATCGACAAGTGCTGCGACCTCGTCCTCATCAGAATTCAAAACTACCAACAAGCAGCAGCACGGTACTACAGGTCTAGAGTAAAAATCTGGCGATTCAAAGAAGGTGACCTCGTCTTACAAAAGGTACAGGAAAACAAAAAAAGCAGGTGCCGAAAGCTAGGGATCAATTGGGAAGGTCCCTACCGAGTCGCCGCTGTAGTTCGCCCCGGCGTCTACAAGCTCTCCAAACTCCAGAACTGAATGACAGTGAAGAGAGCATAGAACGCCATGAACCTTAAGAAATTATATCAGTAGAACTCCATAACTAGTAATCGAACTACGTTATGGCTTGATCCCTTTACCGGGTACGTAGACAGCTCGTCCCTCGAGCCTAGCCAACTCAACAAACTCTCCACCTCATCCACCTAAGCGGAGAGGCTGAGCTCTACTTGATAGAGGAGAATAATCCATTGTTTCCATCTTTGTAAAATCAAAAAGGGCAGAGAACCTAAATTTATCAAAGATCTATAATACATCAAAAACAATTTGAGAAGAACTTGATCGTCCCCAACTAAGACATCCTCAGGCATAAACCCATCGGTACAAGCGAAGTCAACCTCAACTCGATCACATAAAAATGCGGACTTGAATACCAAGCCCAACTTCATTACAATAAGCGTTGGCCGACCAATACTAATAACATCGCTACAAGGAGCAGCACATAAAGGCTGAAGTTCATCTCCCGCGATTATACATGCCAATGAAGGATTAAACTCGAAATCGTTACTTAGTTCAAACATTCAGGGTAACTCAGCACGGATCTGAGTTAAAGAATGGCAAAGTAAAACCAGGTCAACTACGACAGCTTAAGGGAAAGAGAGAGAAGAAGTTTATTTCTTATCATGAAAGTCGAGTCTGAGCAGATGAAGTTAGGGAGACGTGTGAGAGGCATTTTTATACGGCCCAACAGATCCAGCCGTTAAAACGGTGAAGATCTTTCACCTCCTCTTCTCACTCTGATTGACCGGATCGTGACTGTTGATTCCTGAGGCGTGAAGTGAAATCATCGCGTATCTTCATTCGTGTATACACGCATGTGAAGCGGTGAAAATACGCAGGATATATGAAAAGATAATGATGAGTAACCGCTCATCAAGTATTATTACTTAATACTTAATGAGCTAGGGGGCAATTATTGGGGCTGAATTCGTCACCGAATCCGGTCTACTAAAAGCCCAAGTTAAAACATGTCATTTTGACCAGATTAAATGGGCCTACGACCTAACCTTAGGAAAAAGACAGAATTCGGTCAAAGGTCCAAGTCAGCTCCGCAAGTGCAGGGTCAACAGATGCTGAGCTGACGAGCTAGAAACGAGTCAATAGGGCGGTTAGCACAGTCGTAGGAGCGAAATTCGCGGGGAATATGCCAAGAACGTGTCCGAAATATGTGGAATCGCCCTGGATACGTGGAGCTGGATCGAGGAGCTGAATTGAGCTATAAATATACGAAGTCCGAGCAGATTTCGCTAGTTTTTCACTTACGCGAGAGCTAAAAACTACATTTCAGCTAGTAACACATCTCACTCGAGATCTCATTGTATATTCTATTCATATCAATATAAATCCAGCTCCGCTTTACTCTTCTTTTAATCGTTGAATTTATAGATATTTCTTAGGATCAAAGTTTCTTCTTCAAATTCACATACAAATACTCAGTGCGGAATTCAGCTTTCATTGTCATTAACAATTTTTTTTTCCATGTCCTAAACTCTAAACCTTGATCCAAAATCATGTGTCTTGACAAAATAGTATGGACGGGTGTGGATATACATGTTAACGTGGATAACAATTTTTATCCACACAAAATTGTCTATGAAATATTTGAAAATCAAAAGTCTTCATTACATTAATTTGTTTACCTATTTTTGTCCTTTTGTTCAAATTTGAATTCTTTCATTTAATGTAATTTATTGTAAAAATTATCTTGTAAGAGTTATAAAATGCTCAATTGTTCTCATTCTAAAAACACCCTTGAATGAATAAAAAATGTTTTTTTTTTGTTAAAGAGTTTATTAACTCTTAAAAAATGTTCTTTTCATTGTGCTCAATTGTATCTCTTGTTTATTTTTCTCTTGTTTTTGCCATTAGGTATTTATATTATATCCATGAAAAAGTTAGTTGTGTGAATTCTAACAAAAAAGTTAGATGTGTGAATTTAAAATGCATTAAAAAGGGGGCAATTGTGTACATTTGCAAAAATGTCATTTAGGGGTGTCCATTTGCAAAAATACCACTAATTATGGATTTGTAAAGCCTAAATCTTAAAATTATAAATCTTAAAAAATGTTTTGACTCTTAAAACCCCATAAACCTTTAAAACTAAACCCTAATACAACATAATTAACCCAAACATAAATGATATAATAAAAAAAATATTTTGAAAAATGGCATTTTTGAAAAGATGGCATTTTTGAAAAATTGCACTTGAAAAGTTGTATTTTTGAAAAATGCCATTTGAAAAATAGTATTTCTTAAAATTTCTGGTAATAAAGTTAGATGCATGAATTTAATATTATATGCATGATAAAATTAGATGTGTGAATTGTGATTGTAAAAATCATATAAGTGATTGGCATATAATAACAATGCATGTAAAAC
The DNA here is from genome assembly GCA_964056655.1 of Arabis hirsuta. Classification (NCBI taxonomy): domain Eukaryota; kingdom Viridiplantae; phylum Streptophyta; class Magnoliopsida; order Brassicales; family Brassicaceae; genus Arabis; species Arabis hirsuta. Next base: position 19,812,097 of record OZ053301.1, read on the forward strand.
TTTTCTCAAACAAAAATAATTTAATTCGGTGAATATAAGTGATTGGCATATAATTACTTGCTTTTAATGCATCTTAAATTCACACATCTAACTTTTTTTTTTAGTCACAATTCATATAACTAACTCTATCTTGCATATAATATTAAATTCACACAGCTTACCTTTTTAATGAATTCTAGCACCGGGCAGTCAGTGGGCCAATGTTCCAGACTGTTGCCAGTACTCATGAACCTCAAAAATTGCACTTGAAAAGTTGTATTTTTGAAAAATGCCATTTGAAAAATAGTATTTCTTAAAATTTCTGGTAATAAAGTTAGATGCATGAATTTAATATTATATGCATGATAAAATTAGATGTGTGAATTGTGATTGTAAAAATCATATAAGTGATTGGCATATAATAACAATGCATGTAAAACTTTTCTCAAACAAAAAGAATTTAATTCGGTGAATATAAGTGATTGGCATATAATAACTTGCTTTTAATGCATCTTAAATTCACACATCTAACTTTTTTTTTTTTAGTCACAATTCATATAACTAACTCTATCTTGCATATAATATTAAATTCACACAGCTTACCTTTTTAATGAATTCTAGCACCGGGCAGTCAGTGGGCCAATGTTCCAGACTGTTGCCAGTACTCATGAACCTCAAAGAAGACTCCAACACCGGCCTAGAAACCCGACCGTTTCTGTGGGCTGTTGTTGAGTAGTTTCGATCAATCTGACTCCTTTTTCCTAACTAAACCTTAGCCGACTTATGATCATTCTAACCCTATATATACTTGCTTTTAACCTTTCTAAAAAGATAAGTTGTCTACCTAGCAGCCATACATCAATATCTAAACATGTATTTCGTTTTACTATTTTTCTTCATTCATATTTGATTCTAAAAGTCTTTAAAAGTAGATCTACTTTGTTCTCCAACCAAGAGAAGAGTTCTAATCCCTTAGACTTTACATAAGTAACCCGCACACAAGTCTTAAATTTATAATCCTAGAGATGTTCAAGTGTATAGTAGACAATTCGTTGATCTATAAAGTGTAAGGGATTAGAAGTCTTCTCTTGGTTGGAGAACAAAAGAGATCTACCCTTCAAGACTTTTAGAGTCAAATACAAATGAAGAACAAGTGTAAAACGAAATACATGTTTAGGTATTGATTTATGGCTGCTAGGCCAGCTACTTATCTTCCTAAAGAGGCTAAAAGAAAGTATATTTAGGGTTAGAAGGATCTTAAGTTGGCTAGGATTTATTTAGGGCAAAAGAGACAAATTTGTTGAAACTGCTCAACAATGTCCAACAGCAACGGTCGGGTTTCTAGGTCGGTATTGGAGTCTTCTATAAGGCTCCATGAGTCTTGGCAACGGTCTAGAACATCGGCCCACGGACTGGCCCAGTGCTAGGCTCGTTTCTACACTTGCTTCATTTGTGAGGCAGTTTGACATGTATTCAGTAATTATGGTGTATCTTCCAAACTACAACTTTCACTAATGCAATTGCAACTCTATTGGAAATCTAACTCAAATGTTTATCAGCACACCAAGTTTCATTGGATTCTAAGTTGGTTTGATCCTCTGTTCATCAGTTAACGTGTAGAGTATACATTTTGTCAACCTTGAAAATATGCTTTATCTTGAAGATATAATGACTTGGGTTGGTTCTTTTGACTATAGTAAGTATATGTATCATAGATAACATTCCTTTTGATCATTTTTGCATTTGTTTTGATGGTTTAACCTATTAAGACCTTAAAATTTACATATTCAAGAAAATTACCTCTTTTGGTAGAAAAACGTAATAAAATGCATAGATAAAATAGTAAAATAGATATTAAAAGTGGTAAAATATAAAGTATATCACTAGCCGTGTTGACAGCAATGTAGTACTTTTCTTCAATATCTCTTTGAAAGATACCAAGAAGAGCTTGCATAGGAACTCCATGATGAAGGCACAATCTAACTCTTCAATCTTTCCCAAGCATCATATCAATAGGACCTTGCTTTAAACTATTTATGTCGTTCCTTATCTTTGCGGTCCATTGATTGGAGAAGAACTTGGTCAAGAAACGCTTTTTACATTCAACCTAAGTACTGATGGATGAAGTAATTACACTCTTCTCCCATTAAATCGCCTTATCTCCCAATGAAAATGGAAACAAAGTAAGCTTGATCACGTGCTCGGATACCCCATTCATTTTCAAGGTTCCACACAAGCGGTCAAAGTTATCGTGGTGCTCTATATGAGGCTCCATGGGAAGACCAAAGAAACGGTTTTTTGATCAAACTAGACTTGATTTCCTAATTGTGTTGGCACATGGAGGTGGATGGATTCCGGTCACAGTACCATTAGTCAATGGCTCATCAAATGCTTTAATCCTCTTTTCCTCTTTAGGCGCATGAACATGAACTCTAGGTAGATTCCAAACTCTGTTATCATTAGCTTCTCCTTCTTGGCGGATCTCGCCACTTTTAACTTCCATTTCTAACCTTTCACGTTCCCTTCTTGCTATTCTCGCTTGCTTCACAACTTGGTTGATGTCAAGATAAGGAACAAAGTCTCGTATTGGGATTTTGCTCCTTGTTCTCATGCACCTACACACCAAGCAAAGACAAGAAGAACACAAGATGGTTTGAATTTCAAAGAAAAATAAAAGCAACTTAGTCTACAAACGATTCCAAATTCGATTGCTTAATTAACTTCACGGCAAGAACGCCAAAAACTTGGCAAACGATTTTTTGCTCGATTCAAATTCACTATCTAGCTTAAATCTCTAAGCGTCAATCACAAGTGCGTGACAATCATCATTGTAATACTTAGAGGTCATTCTTCGACTAGGAGTTGAGATAAAGACAATAAGAATGCAAGAAACTTTCGAAGTTAGGTTAGTTCAAGTGGTTGATTTTGATTATGATTCTAACAAACAAGACGAAATGATGCAATTAACTAAATGAAAGACTAAACGAAACTAAGAAACTGAAATAAAACCAAGCATGACATTACTAAATGGAAATTAAGACAAGAAATGCAATCTAAGAAAAGTCAACAAAAAGTCAATAAAAGTCGAAGAAAAGTCAACTATATTAAGCAAGTGGTCAAATATAATAAAGGCATGGACTTTGGGTAGAGATAATAGATTAGGGTGTTAAACATGTAATTAATGATGATAAATCACAAAGAAAACCATTTCAAAGACATGGAACCGTTTAATCTAGACTAACCCACTTCCATGGCGTTTATCCCTTCTTTAACCCCGCCTAATCACTATCCGCTTCCACATTGGATTTCAAGAAATCAAGAACAACATATCAATCACGTTTATATAAGCCTACTAATTTACCTATCATCAACTCTCGGTTGGCTAGGATTGAAAAAACATGTTTAAAGTTCTTTTACACATTTTCACAAATACCTTCCGATTATGAAAAGAAAATGATCTAGATTTTGGTTAATTATTCCTAAATCTAGCAATGGATCCAATTTAAAACAATATAAACCAATAGATCTAGAGCTAAGCATCATTAATCACACATCATACAACCCAAATCTACTTTATCCATAATCCATTGAAAAAATTACTCACTAATAATAATGCAAACAACAAAAGCATAAGTAAATAAAGACATAATGAAAAGCATAAGATAAAGATTAAAAAAACTTTTGTAAAAATATCATAAAGATGGAAACTTTATCCTTAAAATCATTCAAAAACACAAGGATTTCTTACTTTGCACAAAAGATAAAATAGAGGATAAAGCTTAGATTTTTAAGGTGCTTAAAACTATTTAATGAAAAATATAAGTGTTCTCAAGTTAATCACTGTCAAACTGGGTCAAATCTGGTTAAATGCAGCAAAACTGCCTTTGAGAGGCACCACGACGACCACACGAACTAGAAGTAGCCAGTCCCAACATTGGCAGCGGGTCTCGTCTTCTTTGGGTGCTAGAACGACCACCATGATCAACCACTCAAACTAGAAGTGGTCGGTCCCAGCCTAGGCAGTACGTAGTCCTTTTGAAGGCTCGTTTGGCTTGGGAGAAGGTTGCGCTGTAACATCCCAGAACCGCTGTAGAGGTTTGGGTAGAAAATCTTAGTTGAAAAACCTAATCACTACGGTAGAAATCCAATTATACTGAGTATTTGGCCGCGTGCCTTGTTTCATCTTAAGGACGGTCCCAACTTAAATGATGACATGGAAACCCTAGGAAGGGAAAAGGGAAACGGAAAGGAACAGGAATGGGCTTGACCAGTGTAGTAAGGACGTGGAGAAAAATAAGGAAAGTGAATATTCTCTAGGAGATTTCGGTGGTGTATAAATAGGGGGTTAGGGAGCTCATAATTTACATACCAAAATTATTCTCTCCTTTCAGAGCCAAAGAGAAACACTTAGGAAGACGAGAATCAAGAGGAGCTTGAGAAAGAACTCAACACCCCAGGCCCGCAGATAGAGAAGGTTCACGGTAGAGGTAAGGCGTGATCCGTACCTAATCCTCCTTTCTAGTCTTTTATATTATTGCTTTCATAGGATATTTTAGTAGTTATGGGGTCACGGGTAGTGTAGTGGTGGTCGAGGTAACTCGATCTGGATAAAGGAACCGGACGAGAGTCTCGACGAGTGTATGATAGTGGCCGAGTTCTACTCAATTATGGTCGCGCATGAGAAGGAGAGTCTCGTGGATGGCGAGGGGTTGCGGTACAGGCAAGGGGCCGCGTATTAGTAGGTACCCAATTTGGCATTGGTAACGCTTGCCTTAGTGGAAAGAGAGCATCGATATGGCCTCGGAGTGCCTCGATGAGTGTCTCAATCCAGACAATGGTACCGCATCTCGATAGGCATCGACATGGCCTCGGGATGCCTCAATGATCCTTGACAGAGCAACAGTTTGGGTATCGTGCCATGCCACGACAAGGTGGTTGTGCTGTGTCTCGATGGGTAATTTGCCACGCCTCGACAAAGGCAGCGTGCTCCATCACGATAGGCTTTTGGCCATGCGATGGTGGGCATCATACTGCATCTTGGTAATTCCTCGTGTCGTGTCTCGATAGGGCATCGATACAAAGATCGATGGCGCCTCGGTAGAGCCACGATGGAGCCTAAGTGTGAGTATTGATGGTGCTTCGATAGCGTATCGATAGCCACATCGATGGAGTCTGGATACGGACAGCAAGGGCGTATCGGTTGAGTCTCGTACCAAATCTCGATGGTGATCTTACCGTGCCACAGAAGGACTCGATACATAACCAGATAGAAGGACTGTTAGGAACTTGGTAAAGAAACCAAGGCAGTCTTGATTTGGAATAACACAAGACCATATCGCCAGGCTGAGGCTTGACCGGTGTAGTGGTAGAGCATCCGGTTAGATCAAAGTGGATTCGGCTATGGAATCTAAGGTGAAGTTGGTGGGAATTTTGGTAGGACCGAAAGGTTTTGATAGGCGACTTAGTTAGCATCACGATAGGCTTTTGGTTAGGATACACGTAACCAAGGGTATTCTGGGTGTGGTATTCGACCATAGTCTCGAGGAAGCTTGACATGATCTCGACCAAAGCCAAAATTGACTCGTTGATTGGTGAGTGTTGGAAAAAAAAACATAGAGTGTTTATCGCCCAGCTCACACTTACATATGGTTAGGAATGTTTATGAGTATGAATGAACGATTTTACTCATGGTTCTGAATTGAGTCTTGCATTGGTCAAAGAAGCTGAATGATAGACCGACTGACCATCATTAAATCATGAAATACAGCTATGGTAGAGCTACCGCTCCACATGAAGTATTTCTACCCGATGGTTCGCTTCTTTGTTAGGATCCGACAGTCCGATAGGTTATTGTGAGTCAAGCTGGAAATCTACTTGGATAATCTTAATGGTTATACAAGTGTTACCTTAGCCAACCCGACACAAGGTTTGTAGGTGAGATCTGGCATGGGAAGAATCAAAGAGGCTTGACGAACTTGGCCTAGATTACATACGACCAAGGGTATAGAGGGTTGACACGTGCACGCTTGTTATGTCCACATTTGGTATCGTAAGCTATCCACAATTAACGGTTAGTCTTATGTTTGCACTTTTGCAGGGACGGCTGCCGTATAGTAGCCATAAATGTTGTCATGAGTAACGTATTGGGATAGCCACATTTACCTGGGCCCGACCATACGAGGCAAAGGTATTGTTTGAAATACTTCGGCTATTGTTTGAGAACGTATTATAATGGATTAGGTTAAAATGGAGTAGAAAATTATTGTGAACCTTAGGTGAGTCTAGAATTGAAAAACGTACAAATTGGTAGGATAGTAAGTTAACAATGCCACCATGTTTAATTGCATAGATGCGTGTGTATGGGCACATGTCATCGACTTGTTTGTGTTTGGCCTAAAAAAGTGGCACGAAGACCTAGCTGCACAGAGTTGCCGCTAGAAGGGCTCGGGAAGTCAAGTGGTGTGAAAGTTGGTCGACGGGCTGACTACTATATATGGTACACTGAATTTGTCAGGTGGGAACCTTTGTACCATAGTTATGTATGTGGTGTGAAAGTACTCGAAATGTTTCATGTGGACACCTTTGTACAACTTTTATGGGAACTCTGGTTGTGCAGGTGGACACCTTAGTTGCTCAATTATGTTGTATGTGGCTTCGATCGGTGTTATGGTCATGGTGACCGGAGGCTTTATGCCTAGTTATTTGTGGTGTTGAAAGCTATGGTCTAGCTTGCCTACCTACTTATGTGGTGTGTGGTGTGGCACATGATGCCTTAGCATCATGTGGTGGTAATAGTTTTTAAGGGTAGTTAGGTTGCGTTAGGTCGTGAGACGGAGTAAACCGTCTTACTGAATATTCAATACTCACCCTTTTACTAGACTTGTAGGATAAGAGATCCGGTCAGGTGGACCATAGGAGGGCAAGGCAGGAGCGCTGAAGACTTTCTCAAGACATGGTAGTATAGAGTCTCATATGTTGTATTTCACTACACAATGTAATAAATAAATTTTAGAGCAATGAAATTCATAGATTTGACTAACACTGCCGCAAGGATTCTTAGTCCTTCGCTCGGGTGTTACATGCGCAACCGACCAATGAGACCAGGAATGGTCGGTCCCAGTATAGGCAATGCATAACTTACTTGTTCTTCATTTTCTTGGTTGATCTTCTCACTTTTTGATCCTTTATTGCTCCAAGAATTCCTTGATACCTAAAATTGATAAAATATGAAATCCAAATGCAAAAAAAATAAGGTTAAAACTCTAAGACTCAGCCTATATTAAATGGAGTTTAAAATGAAAGAATACATGTAAAACACAAGTCTAACGTAAAAAAATGCTAAGTAAAATGCATGTTCAAAACACTAAAAAATGAATATATCAAGTGTCTATAATAGTTATGAACCTTTAGAAAAAGCAACAGTCAAAACTTTTAATCATCTTTTTAAGTATTTTATTATAAACATTTATCGGTGTCTTTAGTTTTCACATCCAGCCAGGGCCAAATGTATATACGAATAAAGCTCCACATTCTTATACATTTTTTAATTAATTTAATTTTTAGTATTTTGATCCCTGAATTTTTAGATATTTGCAGAAGAGCACAGTTTTAGATTTTTGCAAAACATCTACCTTCTTGCTTTCTGTTTTGGTATATATTCAAAGCACAATATAAATTAGAGAAAATTACTCAAATAGCATAGAAAAGTTGTTATATTACTAGAATAGCATACATCTTTTGGAAATTACTCAAAAGTTCTTAAAGCCTAGTAAATTACAATAAACACCCTTGGTTATTTTTTTTTTAATTGAGGTTATTTATAATTAAAAAATGATTAACTAATCCACGTCACTAATCACTGTTCCATGTCACTAATTAGGTTAACCGTGTTAACAAGTCAGAGAAGGAAACTCAAAGGACGGAAAAATAAAAACTTTGTGTGTTGTCGTCGAAACTTCTACTGTTTTCTCTCTAGTCGATTTCTGAGAAACATTCACCGCCATTGTCGTCGAAACGTCTGCTCTGCATTTTCACAGTCGGATTTTAGTCGAAGGTGAGTATAAACAGAGGAGTGGGGATTCTTCATCTTCCTTCGTTTTATTTTGAGTTTTCAGATTTATTTTGAGTATCTGAGGAATCGAAGGTGTTTGTCGCTTGTTAACGGTATTGTGGCTGATTTATTATTCTGTGGCGGTTTGTTTATCGTTGCTAGTGGCTGTTTAAGTTATTTATTGCGGCTGATTTATTGTTATGCTATGGCTGATTTGTGTTGTGTTGCGGCTGATTTACATGTGCAATGCTATTGTGGCTGAGTTTGTGTTATGTTAAATCAAACATAACACAACTCGTTTATTTGTTTGTTGTGGCTGAGTTTGTGTTTGGTTGCGGCTGGTTTATTTGTTAGTTGTGGCTGAGTTTGAATTTTGTTGCGGCTGATTTATCATTAATATGTTATGTCTTTTATGTTCAGATGTCTGAATATCTAGCAATTCCTGAAGATCAAGCAATTCCTGAAGATCAAGCAAGGGATTACCCTCCAAGACTATGCGCTGAAGGGGCTTCTAAGCTGGAAAATAAAAAAATTAATCACAATGTCCATTTGGGAGAGTTCCCTAGAGTTAGAGACGCAATAGGACATGATGTGTGGGAACACATGAAGCAGTTTCCTCTTGGAGTAGTTGCTAAGCTAGCTGATAGCCAATTGGTGTGGTCTGGGAAGACTGTACATTTTCTACTATGTAGACAGCTACGAGTACATGACAAGGAGATTTGGTCTCTCGTTGTTGATCAACCTATCAGGTTTAGCTTAATCGAATTTGGTGCGCTCACGGGTCTAAGCACAGATCCACTGCCAACAGAAAGTTTTGAACCTGAGCAATACGAAACTTTCTGGGAGGAGTTGAAGGTGCCGCTTGGGGTAGGACCTAAGTTAGATGAACTGAGGCCAGCATTAGAGGTCTGTCGAGGCTGGAGTTTTGAAAAGAGGAAATGGTTAGGGCTATTGCTTCTTGAAAGTGCAAAAAGAGTATTCGACGATGAAGCCTTGAGGACTTATCCGTGGGGTCGGACTGCATTCGAAGTTCTGGTTGGTTCAGTTAAGATGTTGAATCCAGAAGGAAAGTCGTACACCATTAGCGGCATGAAGGACGTGTTGCTGGTTTGGGCGTATGAATCTGTGACCTGCTTTGGAGAGCGTTTTGGAAGAGTGGTCAATGAGAACGAAATTCCTCTTTTGTGATGGGGTGGAACCCGTACACGTAAAAGTCTTACTACAACCATAGCTGAGGAGATCAGAGACCATGGTGAGGTAAGAAGGTTGACTTGGCTGAGTTATGGATCTTTTTATTCTGTCTGACTTATGTGTTACTTGATGGCTGAGTTATGAATCATTTGATGTCTGATTTATGTGTTACTTGATGGCTGAGTTATGAATCATTTGATGTCTGACTTATGAGTTACTTGATGGCTGAGTTATGAATCTTTTGATGTCTGACTTATGAGTTATTTGATGGCTGATTTACTATGCAGGTGCATGTGAAGAAAATGGTTATGAAGGAGGCTGTAGAAGAGCTGTTTCCGCAGTGGGCGAGTGAAGAAAATGACCCAGAAGTTGTAAATCTGGTAAAAGACATACATGCGGGTAGGTTTGTTAGAGGTTTTTGGGATGTGAAGAGCGATGAGAAGAAGAAAAAAATGAAGGCTGCAGTTTCGGTAGATTCCGATCAACCCCCCGCAAAAAAACAGAAGAAAGCTACGAAAAAACAGGAAGTAAGCAACAGTGAGATTGTGTTGCAGCATAGTAGCTACAAGGATATGGGGAAAGAGACGGATTTGACGACCGTAGTCAATGTCCTCTAAAACCTTGTCAGAAGATTTGAAAAGTTTGACAACTTTGGTAGTAGAATAGACAGTGCTGAGGCGCAGTTAAACGCCTATAACACAAAATTTGGAGAGTTGTCAGATTTGAAGAAGATGATTGGTGATACAGTCCGAGCTGCTGTGGAAGAAAGAGTTGCATCTATTGAGAATGATCGGATGCAAATGAGAGAGCATCTGAATGCTCTCGAGGCACGGAACAGTACTCAAAAGGATGATAACCAATCAAAAGTGAACAACTTCCCGCAGAAATCCGTTAATAGTCCAAAGGTATGTTATAGTTGAGTTATGTTTATTTTTGACGACTGAGTTATCCTTATTCGTCTCGGCTGAGTTGTGTTTATATGTTAATACAGCCGCAGAAGGACGAGTTTAAAAGTCCTGAACCGGATAAAAGTCCTGAACCAGTCAACAGCCCCCTGCATAAGGTACGTTACAGTTGATTTATGTTTATTTTTGACGGCTGAGTTATGGTTACTTTTGACGGCTGAGTTATTACCTATATTTGACGACTGATTTATTACCTATTTGACGGCTGAGTTATAGTTACATAACGACATATTTATTCTTTTTATTCTGGCTGAGTTATGTTTATATGTTAATACAGCTTAAAAGTACTGAACCAGTTCATAAGACCAAATTGAAATTGGCTGAGGAGTTTCGTAATGACGAAGAAGAAACAGTTGATTTCGTTACTGTTTCTCCTGCTAAGAAATTGGTTGAGGCAAAAAAGCAGGAGGCTGAGGTTAAAAAGCAGAAGGAGGCCGATGCTTTAAAGAAGAAGGAGGCCGCTGCTTTAAAGAGGAAGGAGGCCGCTATTTTAAAGAAGGAGGCCGATGTTTTAAAGAAGGCGGCCGCTGCTTTAAAGAAGAAGGAGGCCGATGCTTTAAAGAAGGAGGCCGATGCTTTAAAAAAGGAGGGGCAAGTAAGAAGGAGGACAGCGAGGAATCGTAAAGGCAACGACGATCCGAAACCTCCGGAAGTGACTATCCCAGCAAAGAAGAAACAGATTTTAAACGACGACAGTGAGATTGTGGATGTCACCAGCAAATTTGTCGCAGAATATAACGAAGTGTTGCCGGAGTCTTATGAGGAGAAAGAGGACAGGATTAGGTCGGAGAGAATTAAGGCTTATCGGAAGTCAAGGGTGAAATTATCTCCTGATGGGTCTTCAGGGAGGCTAGAAAATGATCCTCAAGCACGAGTTTTTCCTTATATTGGAGACAATGGAATGACGTGCATGAGGAAAAATTATGAACCTTCACCGGCAATCTATGATCCTGTCGCACCTGCTGATCCGGTTAAAGTGGCTAAACTTTTGGATCACCTAAAGCCATTCGAGTATGACCCTTTAGAGCATATGTTAATACGGCTATTAGCAATATTTGCCTAAACTAACTTGTGTTTAATTGTTTTAGGGATGTTCCATTTACAAAGGGTACAGACGAGATCGAGTTCTACAGAGTTCTCATGTCTGAGAGAAAGTATTGGCCAAAGATAGATTATGGATGGCTGTCTGATGATGTAAGTATACTGTTGGGGCTAAGTTATATATACGTAATGTCTGAGTTATTAATTATATGTCTGTGTTATGTAGGCTTAAGTATACTTTATGTCTGAGTTATAGATTATATGGGGCTGAGTTAAATATACGTAATGTCTGAGTTATTTATTATATGTCTGAGTTATGTAGGCTTAAGTATGCTTTATGTCTGAGTTATAGATTATATGGGGCTGAGTTAAATATACGTAATGTCTGAGTTATTTATTATATGTCTGAGCTATGTAGGCTTAAGTATGCTTTATGTCTGAGTTATATATTATATGGGACTGAGTTAAGTATAATTTTTCTTTGTACAACATATTTCCGCGTATATGAGAATTCTCATAAAAAAATCCATGCTAGATCCCTCCCCATTCTACTCCAAGCGAATTGGATTTATGGACATTTGGTTTACTGCAGTATGGTCTATGGATTACGTACAGTTCAAGATCAAACCAAAGACGTTTAAGTTCACAGCTAGGTATGAGGATTTAGTAAACGGCAAAACTCCTGATGACTTGCAAACAAACAAGAAGTGGTTAGAAGATGTCGATCACTTGTACGGAGTTCTACAAACTGGAGGAGATCATTGGGTGGCATATCACGTGGACCTTGTTAATGAGAAGATCGACGTTTATGATCCCATCATTGGACATGTGACACCCGAAAGTGAAAAGAAAATCCGTGATTCATTTAGGCCGTTTTCGCACATGATCCCATTTATGATTAACGAATTAGTTCCTGCCAATCTCCGAAAACCTAGATTGAAGCAGTTTTCGTTCCGAAGGAGGAGCGGCAAATACATCCCACAAAATGTCCAAATTGGCGACTGTGGGGTGTATGCATTGAAGTTTGTCGAGTGTCTAGCGCTTGGCACTACTTTCCATGGGATAAATGATGCGAATATTCAGGGTTTACGGGTGAAGATGGCATCAGAGATCTTAGATGAAGGAACTTATAATTTGTTAGGGATGTTCATATAGGGTTTTGTGAAACACTAAAACACTAAAGAGATTGTATTGTATTTTATTGATTTAAAAAAAAATTAATAGCAACTCTTCGGTTACTGAGTAAAGGCTGACTTATGTGTTAGTCAGCATTTACTCTCCTTAATAGCAACTGACTGATTGCGCAAAGAGGCGGCTGACTTAAAACATACACATTGTTCTCACAAAACTCTAAACGAAACCCTAAACCATAATTCCTAGAAGTATAGCAAAAAATACACATTGTTCTTACAAAACCCTAAACCCTAAACCCTAAACCCTAAACGAAACCCTAAACCCTAAACCATAATTCCTAGAGGTATAGCAAAACATACACATTGTTCTTACAAAACCTTAAACCCTAAACCCTAAACCTTAATTCGTAGAGGTATAGCAAAAGATACACATTGTTCTTAGAAAACTTTAAACCCTAAACCTTAAACCTTAATTCGTAGAGGTATAGCAAAACATACACATTGTTCTTACAAAACCTTAAACCCTAAACCCTAAACCTTCATTCGTAGAGGTATAGCAAAAGATACAAATTGTTCTTAGAAAACTTTAAACCCTAAACCCTAAACCTTAATTCGTAGAGGTATAGCAAAAGATACACATTGTTCTTACAAAACCTTAAACCCTAAACCCTAAACCTTAATTCGTAGAGGTATAACAAAACATACACATTGTTCTCACAAAACTCTAAATGAAACCCTAAACCATAATTCCTAGAAGTATACCAAAAGATACACATTGTTCTTACAAAACCCTAAACCCTAAACCCTAAACCCTAAACGAAACCCTAAACCCTAAACCATAATTCCTAGAGGTATAGCAAAAGATACACATTGTTCTTACAAAACCTTAAACCCTAAACCCTAAACCTTAATTCGTAGAGGTATAGCAAAACATACACATTGTTCTCACAAAACTCTAAACGAAACCCTAAACCATAATTCCTAGATGTATAGCAAAAGATACACATTGTTCGTAGAAAACTTTAAACCCTAAACCCTAAACCTTAATTCCTAGAGGTATAGCAAAACATACACATTGTTCTCACAAAACTCTAAACGAAACCCTAAACCATAATTCCTAGATGTATAGAAAAAGATACACATTGTTCTCACAAAACCCTAAACCCTAAACCCTAAATAATCATACAATCATATAAATAATAAATCATCTATTCTCTATTATATAAATATGGCGTGTGAATATATGTACGTAATCATTACGCACGCGTTTGGTACTCTCGATACGCTAAGCATATTAACCTTTTCTATGTTATTTGAGTAATTTTCTCTATTTTTTTATAATATTTTTGGCAACTACGCAGTAACCCAACAGTTTTCGGTATTTTCTATAAATACCAAGTGAACACTCAGTAACCGAACATTCGTTTTTATTAACTTTGAACTTGTTTTCTCCTTTTGCAATCTCAAATACAAGTTAGTTTTTCCTTGTTCTCCTAGTATATGTAATTCACGTTTTTGCAACTTGATTTGTTTATATGTTTAGAAGATATATTAACATCCTATTTTTGATATACATGCAGCATTAATGGCAGAATCGAAGAAGATGATGAAGCGTCCAATGGAGGATGACCATCGATGAAATGCTATTAAAAAGGCCAAAAGGGAAAACGAGGACCATTACAAGACGTTGATCCTCTCGCTCAAGGAACAGATTAATACAAAAGTTGAATTGCATGATGCTTTTGTGGAAGTTGTGTTTATTTCTGCGAAAATGGATTTGTTTGAAGAATTTATCGGGAAGGAAAAGGTTGACTTCCTTGCTGAGTTGGACAAACTTGCAGCAGAACTCGTTGAAGCCAAAGAAAAGATGTATAACGCCAGCGTTGAAGAACTTGATTGGATGAAGTTTCATGAAAAATAGGGATATATGTTTATCTAATGCTTATGCTTTAGTAGTCTTATGTTTATGTTTATGTTTATCTAACTTTATCAAATGCTTATGTTTTAGTAGTCATCGTAATAACTCAGCCTAACATTTGATATAACTCAGCCGAAACTCAGCCTATAACTCAGCCTAACATTTGATATAACTCAGCCTAACCCTAATATCGTGTGTACATAACTTAGTACTTTATAAAGTTACGTTGAAGCTTTTATAACCTAAACCTAGACTATCTGAATGGAAACTAATTGTTAAGATTTATGTTCTTTTTGAATTTGTGAGTGGTCACTCCAAAGAACTCGATACGTAAACCCAAAACCCAAATTTATGACATTCCCAAACCATGCCATAAGTCAGCCATTAGGTGCATATAAGTCAGCCGAAACGTACTAAAAAAATCTCACGACGTTTTGTATTTTCGGCGGGGGAAAAAAAATAACCAAAATTTATTCAATTTTATCTCGCGACGTTTCATATTTCTATATATATGTATATATATACCTTCTCGTAAACCTTGCCTCCCCCCATCACATTCTATCCTACACTGTTTTCTCTCTTCTCTGTAATCTATCTGTTTCATATTCATTTTCGACATGTCGGTTGTCCCAGACTGTAGTTCGAAGTTATTCAGCAGTGTCGATGCCATATTATACTCTGCTGATCGGGATCACCTACCCGTTCTAAACCCTGGTTTTGGTATTATTGATAAAACAATCATCACGTGGTTCAAATTTTTACACGAGCTCTCGAAGGCGATCCCGGAGATTCTTCGAGAAGGATGGGTTCATGAGTGGCCGACTTACAGCTTCATGCCAGATTATTTTAAGGAACGATGGTTTCTTAAACTCGCTGTAAGCCAACACTAATATCTTTCTTTCCCGATAATTTTATCAACAATAATAATATTTTTTTTTTTGGGTAGCGGAAATACAGATGGGAACCGAGACACACTTTGATGATTTTGACACATTTTAATCTGGTGGCTAGAACGTTATTTCGAACTCAAATGCGCACGTTAAGGAGAATATGGGCGCATGGTGGCGAGAAGCCAGATTGGATAAACACTATAGTTTGGACGAATCTAGTCGATATGTTTGAAGAGTTTGGCCCTGATAATTTTGGTTTTTGAATGTAATTTAGTTATGATACCCTTTAGTTATTTGTGTTTCATCTCTTTAAACCAGCCGTATCTTTTGTATGTTTGCATGAATAAATCAGCCGCATCTTTTGAGTTTTGGATGTATATATAAATCAGCCGTGTCGATGCTTTAAACTGACGAGTTATTTGTGTTTTTAATATTTAAACCAATAAGTCAGCCGCTTCTTTTCCACAAAGCCAGTCATAACTCAGCCGAAACACGAATTCGTCAATATTAAGTCAGCCGCTTCTTTTGTAGATAGAAGGTTGAATTAATTGATTTACAAGTCCGAAATTACTATGGCTTCATTTATTAGCCGATGGTCAAAAACGCATCAAAATTTACTTTTTTGGTTGATCAGTCAAGTCAGCATTTACTCAAAATATACGAACAATTGTTTATCTACTCAGTTACCGAAGAGCCGCTTTTGATATAACTCAGCCGAAACTCAGCCTATAACTCAGACTAACATTTGATATAACTCAGTTGAAACTCAGCCTATAACTCAGCTAACATTAGATACGTCAGCCGTGAAGTTAACCTTAAGTTACACATTTTTAAATTTAATTAATATAGAATATATGATTTATTGTGGCGTCTGAATACGTAATCATAACCAAAATTAATACTCTCGAGACGCTAATCTGACGAGCTATATGGCGCTTCCTATATTATAGGTGTAATGATTAATCTTTTGGGAACTAGGAGTTAGAGCATGTACAACGAATAGAGACTTGATGAATCTCTAAAAAATAGTATTTTATTCATTTTCATTATTTGTTTAAATTTTAAATTAATAGAAAAACGTGGATCCAATAGAAAATGAACATATGTTCGTGGAGGGTATGGCTAAAACTGTTTCTCAAATGAGAAACTTAAGAACCTCAATTCCTTTCTCTCTCCAACTTTTTATTATTTTATACTTTTTTATTTGATGAGAAACTGATTCTAGAGACTCCGTTGTACCTGCTCTTATGATTGAACTTTTAGGAACTCTAATAAATAAGTCAGCCTTAACACGTTTACGTCACTAATAACTCAGTCATAACTATTCAGTAACCGAATAGTTTCAGTAACCCAACAGTTTTTGTTTTTTCTCTATAAACACTCAGTAACCGAACATTCGTTTTTATTAACTTTGAACTTGTTTTCTCCTTTTGCAATCTCAAATACAAGTTAGTTTTTCCTTGTTCTCCTAGTATATGTAATTCACGTTTTTGCAACTTGATTTGTTTATATGTTTAGAAGATATATTAACATCCTATTTTCGATATACATGCAGCATCAATGGCAGAATCGAAGAAGATGATGAAGCGTCCAATAAAGGATGACCATGGAGCAAACGATGTTAAAAAGGCCAGAAGGGAAACCGAGGAGCATTACAAGTCGTTGCTCCTCTTGGTCAACGAACAGATGAAAGCTAAATCTGAATTGCAAGATGCTATGATGGGAGTGAAATTTATTAATGCGAAAATGGATTTGCTTGAAGAAATTATGGGGAAGGAAAAGGTTGACTTATTTGCTGAGTTGGATGAACTTGCTCATAAACTCGTTGAAGCCGAAGAAAAGATGGCCAAAGTCGAAGTTCCAGAAATTGATTGGCTGAAGCTTGGTGCAAAATATATGGCTGACTAAATGTTTATCTAATGCTAATGCTTATGTGTATGTAATGATTATTACTCAAATTTTTATGTATTTTTAGAACTCTGATGTTTATGTATTTTTCGAACTCTAATCTAGAATTTGTTTATTTTATCATAACTCAGCCTAAACTTCATTTATAAGTCAGCCTAACCTTTGACATAACTCAGCCTAAAATTCGTTTATGACTCAGCCGTATGAGACCTTTTAGTTAGTTTGTATTTTGAAAATTTAAACCAATAAGTCAGCCGCTTCTTTTGCAAAGCTGTCATAACTCAGCCGAAACACTAAGTCAGCCTTTACTCAAAATATACGAACAATTGTTTTTTCTACTCAGTTACCGAACAGTTACTTTTCGTAACTACTCAGTAACCGAAGAGTCGCTATTTTTCTTTTTTTTTATATATAAATACCATTTAAACACTCATTAACCAGTCATAAACCCTACTTGTTTTTCTACTCAGTTACCGACCAGTTGTTTAGATTAAAGGTTGACTAACACATAAGTCAGCCTTTACCATCTGTTTAGATTTTCATTAACTTTATATCTCTAGAGAAATCCACTTTGTAATGGAAGTATTCCCTCTTACAGCCCTACCTGAAGAAATCCAAGCCTTAGTGGCCGAACGTGTGGCCGCTAACTCTGTTGCAGATCTATATAGATTGAGAGCAACATGCAAGTATATGAAGGAACTAATAGACCGGCCCGGAGTGTACGCATCTATAGATGTGTTTACCTTCCCTTCGTACACACATCTATCTAGCTTGGTTATGCAAGTTTGCTACGCTAATGGAAACCCGAGGACACTGTTCTTAGAGGGTGTACAAAAGTTCTTCACGTTCGACCTCCAAGATGAAGGAATTGCTTTGATTAAGAGAGCAGCAGATGCAGGATTCGAGCGTGCTTTGTACACATATGCAATGACGCGCAAGGTATTTTGGAATACTTGAGGAGTATTTATCTCTTTTCACAAGGGAATCTGTTCAGAGGATAGGCAAGATTGTTAGATCTCTAGACTGGGGTTGGGGAACGTCTCACACTGATGCGTTTCTAACGAAGAAGTATGAGTTCATGTCAACGGAAAAGACCTTGTTCTATAATTGCACATGTACTCCATTGATGGACCGAGATTGGGATCTTTGGTTCATTGAAGACAGTAAGGATAACAATTTGTGTGACCGATGCTTTTGGATCAAAGAGTTAGGTCTTTTTTACCGTGATTTTAAGCCGATTATATGTTGGCCGGACAATAGGCTTTGGATGTTATAATATAAACTAATGTTTCCTCCTTTGTTTCTTTGTTTATGACTTCATGTTAAATATAATTCAGCCGTGTAGTAAATATAAGTCAGCCGTGTAGTATATATAAGTCAGCCGTATTTTAAATATAATTCAGCCACTTATGTTTATGTAATAAGTCAGCCTAAACTTCGTTTATGACTAAGGCTAACCTTTAACATAACTCAGCCTAAACTTCATTTTTAACTCAGCCTAACCTTTAACATAACTCAGCCTAACCTTTGACATGCATGAGATAAGTCAGCCGTTTTTAAAATATAAGTCAGACGTTTAGTTTCTATAAGTTTAGTTGTGTATTTAAAATAAGTTTGCCGTGTAGTGAGTACGTAATCGTATTACGCACGCGTTTAGTATTCTCGAGACGCTATACTGACAGTTATATGGCTCCCTATACTAGGAGTAATGATTAATCTTTTGAGAACTCTAATCTTTTTTAAATATTCCACTAAAAACTTAAATGCCTTGTCGTTAGTTTTCAATGTTTTTGAACACAACTTACAATGTTTAGTCAACTAACATTTATTAGTGTAATCTTTCTGTATGAACCATGTAAGTAAGAGGAGGATTACGAACAACACTCATAAACTTAGGGTTTTCTTATCTTTGAAACTCCTTTTCCAACTTCCATAATGGCGGATCAAGTATGTAAATCTCCTACAAACTCACATTTTTTTCAACCTCTTCTTCCCGGCTTCTACTCCCACCTCGTATGTAATCTCCCTTCTTCCCTCCATCTCTCTCTCTCTATATATATATATATATATATATATATCTCAATGTCTTGGTTGCAGAGCATTCCGGAAAAGTTCTTCTCGAAATACATGGAAGGAAGAAACGAAAGAAATATGATGGAGCTTAAGTCGGACGCGTCTGAGAAAACATGGAAGGTGAAGATGGAAGGTCGGAGACTCACCTCTGGATGGAAAGAGTTCGCATTTGCTCATAATTTCCGAGTCGGAGACTTCGTCATTTTCAGACACGAAGGAGAATTGTTGTTCCACGTCACTGGTCTTGGACCTAATTGCTGTGAGATTCAATATGTACAGTCTAGCAACAACGTCGATGATGATGATGATGTGGAGGGGGAGGAGGAGGAGGAGGAGGAGGAGGACAAAGAGAAGAAGAGAGAAACCGGTGAGAGTAGTCAAAGTGAAAACCGATTTGTGACAATAACTGTCACACCAGCTAGTCTCAAAGATTCTAGACTTGTAAGTTTAAGTAAACTCTCTTGAAGGAATTTTGTTATTCAATTTTTGTCGTTATTGATGCTTTGTCAAGAGTTTATTGTCTCTTTCTTATGCAGCATATTCCACTGAGCTTCATTAGGGCTCACCAGATGGAAAAAGCAGGAGGGAAGGAGATTACTCTTTTGGACCAGCATGGAGTAGAGTGGCCAGTGTATCTATGCGTGCCAGACATACGGATGAGGTTGCGCTTTGGTTCAGAGATTAGAGAATTCTTCAAGGCTATTGGTGTTAAGGCGTACGAATCTTTTGTGCTGGAGTTGGTTTGGGAAGACAAAGCATCTCCTCCTATGCTCAAGTTCTGCTCCAAGATATAAGTCAGCCGCGCAACGTGTAATTTATCTCGCGACGGTTCGTATTTCGGCGGGAAAAAAAAAATTTATTTATTCAATTTTATCTCGTGACGTTAAGTGCATATAAGTCAGCCGCGCAACGTGTAATTTATCTCGCGTAGATTCGTATTTCGGCGGGAAAAAAAAAACATTACTTATTCAATTGTAACATGCGATGTTTCGTATTCTCGAGATGCTATACTGACATATATATGGCTCCATATACTAGGAGTAATGATTAATCTTTTGGGAACTCTAATTTTTTTAAAATATTACGCGTTTGGACGAGTTACCATCTTCGTCTTCTAAAATTTCGAAAGAAAATGTCTTCCTCATCTAACCTAATCTCATTGTCGTTTATTGACAATCAGCTGTATTGTAATCATAAGTCAGTCATTTATTGACAATAATTCAATCTTTACGGCTGATTTATCGCATTAACAAAAACACAAATCCATACATATCCAAACAACACTTTTAAATCGGACAAGTTTTTGCATTATGCCCAGGCTGTTTACAACGAGAACATGCGTGTCGTTTCCTATGACGTTTGTTCTCAAGGGTAACTTCTAAAGCAGATTTCATCCTACTTTTCTTAGGCCTTCCTGGTTGTTGACGAACAAGCGGGGGCAAGCACGGTTGGTTAGCAACGTTATTTGGAACTTGGAGCGCTGAATCTATGGGCATGATCGACTCAGCGTATGCGTTTACCAAATAACTGCTGTTGTAGTAAGGACTGCACAAGGATATACGACAAATTTTCCTGTCCTCGGCAGCTGCGATTGCATGCACGCATGGTAGTTTCTCGTGTTCAAAACGCCGACATGTGCATTTTCTTGTTTCCAAATTCACAATATGCAAAGACAATCCATATGTAACTTCCGTGTGATAAGGATCAATCCTTTGTACCGTCATAAGTCTGACGACAATGACACGACCCTATTTATAATACATAAAAATTTATTAAAACATTACGGCTGGGTTATGGACCAATAACGACTGACTTATGAACTGCAATGGCTGACTTATCATAAAGGCTGGATTATGAAACAATAACGACTGACTTATGAACTGCAGTGGCTGACTTACATGTAGTAGTTTCTCGACACCACGCGAAAGCGTGGTTGGCTGCGATGTCGCATCCTCTCTCCGTTCTTCAAACCATCTGGTCATCATAACCCGTATCGATTCTAATAGTCGAACAATGTGAAGACTTCTAGCATTTGACAGTGCTCTGTTCATTGATTCCGCTATGTTCGTAGTCATCAAATTGTACCTTTGGCCCGGGAAATGAACACGCGCCCACTGTCGGACATCAGCTCTTTGGAGGTAGTCATGAAGTTCAGGATTAATCGCTTCAATCTCCTCGAACCTTGTATTAAAGTTAGAAACCCTAAAACATTTTGCCGCTTTCTTCACCAGACGAAGGACATCTTTTCCCTTGTACTGTTGCAAAATGTTCTTATATAAATGGTAAGTGCAAATTCCACGAGAAGCCAACGGAATATTACCTAATTTATGTGCTGTTTAAGTTAAGTTCCCTATATAAATTATTTGTAAAGAGAGAAAAGACCTTTTATGCTATGAATATATATTATACATTTTCATTGGGTTCGCAACACTATGAAAAAATCATCGGACTTCAGATTAATAGAACGGTAAATTCACTATGAAAAAATCATCGGACTTCAGATTAATAGAACGGTAAATTAACTTAGAAATCAAAAATGTTTTTCCATCTAGTGTTGCATTATATTGAGAATAGACAATTGCTTGAACCAAAAAATCTACATTCTTGCTTTCTCTTTGGTATATATTCAAAGCATAATATAAATTATTTGTAAAGAGTGAAAAGACCTTTTATGCTATGAATCCTTTATATATTAATTGGAAAGTGATTTTTCAAATAAAACTTAGTTGTCTTCACCAAAATCATTTTCCAAATTTTAATGTGACATGACATTTTTTAAATTATGACATGACATTCTCTCTAATTTACCCCATTAATCTCTGATTAAAATTAGCCCAAACTCAATAATTAAAATTAGCCCAAATTCAAAAGGAGGATGAGAATGATGGCTCTATTGATGAAGTTAAGAATTGATTATCCACAAATAATCTCACGGAATAGAAGATTATTTTTACATGCTTTCTTTCAATTATTTGATTAGGGATTTTAGTTATTGTTACTTTTAAAAAAAAATTTAGATTTTAATGTATCTTACTTTTTTTCCAAAAAAATATGTTTAACCAAAAAGATCAATTAAATAAATTGATTACATTTCGTTTCGGTCCAAATGTAAATTTATAAATCATCATCAACTCCAAAGTTAAAAGTATGATGTTCTTTAGTAAAATGACACAATACCAGTATGAACAATCAACAAGGCAAAGCACAAACAAACAAACAAAAGTTCGCTCAACAAGCCATGCGTCAATCGACACAAGCACTTTGTGTCGATCGATGCACACTGTGTCGATTGACACAGAGCCACTGCGTCGATTGACGCAACATCATAGAACCCAGGATCGAACATATCCTCTCATGATTCGATCCCAGATCGCATCACATCGATCCTTGCACACAAATCAACTCAAAACCAAAATCCACCAAATAACAACAATCAATCGCATCCTATCAATCTCTTTACCCAGATAAGCCATGGTCACGCACTCCCCTCAGATGTGAAAGGAAAAAAGAAGGAAAAGGATGAAAAGCACAAAGAACACTCCCCAAGGATCCAAAATCCTCTTCCAAACGCGATCAACAAGCCTAACAACGATCTCCAAAACCTCCCAAACGAATCTCCTTCTCTTAAACTCTCTGGAACTTTCTGGAAATCTCTGGAACTCTAAAAGCCCTTAAAAACGCGGCCACCCTCTATTTATAGGGAAGCCCTAGGGTTTTCCCTTAAACCGGCTCACAAACCGACAACTTAAATCGAATCAACCGGTTCAATTTAACCTTGCGTCGAGTGACACACACCACCTGCGTCGATCGACGCACGACCAAAAATCACAATTTTTGGTTCGCGGTCGTGACAACTCTCCTCCACTAACACGGATTCGACCTCGAATCACGCAACACCGTCCCTCTACGGCCACACTCTTGACCCTAACCCGGCCAGCACCACCCGAGATCAACTCCCAATCTCTAAGACTCCTCTAGCCTTATACCTACGCTCACGTAACACCATCTCACTATGGTTATACTCCTGACCAATCCCGGTCAGCACCACCTGAGATTAACTCCCGATCCCTGAAGCTCATCTAATCTCATACTAGAATCATATCACACTGCCTCACTACAGCTTCAATCCTGACCAACCCGGTCAAAACCACCTGAGATCCACTCCCGATCCCTGAAGCTCATCTAGTCTCATACTAGAATCACATCACACCGCCTCACTACGGCTTCAATCGTGACCAACCCGGTCAGCACCACTTGAGATCCACTCCCGATCCCTGAAGCTCATCTAGTCTTATACTTACAATCACACTACAGACGTTATTGCTCATAACTCATATCTATATACACCCTTCCCACTCTCAGGGTCGTCACTCTTTGAGCTCTAGATGTATATCATACCCCTCTCACCTTCAGGACTGCCGTCCATCAGGCTATCGGTATGCTCCATGCCCCTCCTACCCTCGGGACACACAGTCCGTGAGGCTATCAGCATGTAGGGGAATCACACATCCCTTAGAGAGATCCATGTCCCTCAAAGTATATGCAGGGAACCCACTATCCCTTAGAGAGAACCTCATTTTCCCCTCAAGTATATGCAGGGAACCCACTATCCCCTGGAGCAATCAAATCTGTAACGTGCATCATAAGCACCTGTCGACCAAAATCACTTCCCGTGGTCCATCATGACATCTCCTAATCAGGAATATCATCACATCCATGACCAATCACTAAGCCATCCGAAACAATCCAATCACTATGGTGTTTCCACCGGAGTCCCTAGAAAAGACAAGTCGTAACTCACATAAGAGCTATGTTTCCAGACTCCTCCTAGGAAATAGACAGGCTCAAACTCACATAAAATCTCTATTTCCCAATGCCATCTAGAGAATAGACAAGTCCTAACTCACATAGAACTTCCATTCCTAGATACTCCTCCCTGGCAAATGGACAAGCTCTAACTCACATAGAACTTTCATTTCTAGTCATCTAGCCGATAGACTGGTTCTAACTCACATTGAACTTCTATCACAAGACCTCCACATGACCCCACCAGTCATCATAACACATGATCCCACCAATCATCATAACACATGACCCCACCAGTCATCGTAACACATGACCCCACCAGTCATCGTAACACATGACCTACCAGTTATACCATAAGAACTCACGTCTTATAAACACATTTAATAAGAAACCCATCTTATTAAATCTCAACAATGTATAATCGTTACATCACCAAAAAAAAAATACATATACAACCCATAGCCACATGCCACTGTGATATGTTCCATATTTTACCTATTTTACTATATATTTTACTATGTTTTCTATGCATTTATCTACGGTATTACGCCTTTAGAGGTAGTTTTTCTCGTATTTATAGTTTTAGAGTCTTAACAAGAAAATTAAGGAAAAAGGAGTGTAAAGAGCCAAAATAGGTGTAAAAGAAGTCACATCAACTTTCATAAGCCAAACACACCATCAAGAACCAAGAATTCACAAGAATCAACATTCTACCAAATTGGACAGAACGTATACGCCAGAAGTTCAGCAGTGAACGGAGGATAAAATCGATTTGGAATTTGATGAAACTTGGTGTGAAGAAAGATATTTGAGTCAGATTCACAATGAAGTTTGAATAATCTCAATTAGAGCTGTGAGTAGGAAGATACATCCGAATTACTAAGCACATGTCGAACTGCCTTGAAGCTGAAGCGAGTCCAATTTCGGGCCAAATACCGGCCTGCACCGTGGAACGATATTCCAGACTTTGTCAGCACACGAGAAGAGGTCATTTAGCTCCCAGTACCGGTCATGTTTGCTGGCCGTTACTTGGACCAGTATTGCTTCAGTTTCGACGTAAAAAGTCCGTTTTGTCCTAAACGAAACCCTAGGAGACCCTAAGCCTATATATACTTGTTTTTAGCCTCTTGTTAGGGGTGTGCCAAAATATTTAGAGTATTTTTATCATAAGTAGCAGCCACCACGAGTTCTCTTGGTGTTCTTCATTAGATTTGGATTCTAGAGCAATCTGGTGGATGATCTCGCTTTATATCTCGATATAGAGAAGAATCCTCTTACCTTTACTCTTTAATTCAAGTTTATCTACTATGAATTCATCATCTATCTTGTGTTTTTCGTGCACCATGTTTGAGTAGTTTTATTTGTTAGGTTGTAGAAAGATCAAAGAGTTCATGAATTGTTAACTTCTATCGAATGAATTAGGGATAATCTATTAAGTTCTTTATCTTTATTTGCTCGTAATGCCGATTGCTTTTTTGATCAACTAGCGTCTGATTTTAGATTGATATACTTTCTAAAAGCTTGTTATATTGTCTGAACTAGTATTTGATGAGCTAGGCGCCTTAACAATTCGAAAGGTTATTTAAGAAGTTTAGTGAACAATTGAATCTTGAACTTACTGCGTGTTTTCTTCTTGTAATAACCTGCAATAGTTGAGTCTATCAGAAAGTTAAAACATAGTAATCTGAGCCACGACAGTGGGAGGATTATACATCCGTGATTTGAGTTGTAGAACACATCTCTCTAAAAGGTCCCTAACAATTCGATATGTTGTCTAATGATCCATGAATCTCTGCGATTAATCTACATGCCTAACGTTTGTTTACTTTGAATTCTAATCCCTTTACTTAGTTATTTTTGTGCCCTATTCTGTCTAAAAACCAAAACCATATTTCTTGTTTTAGCTTGATTTGATTCCTAAAATTTTGTAGTACAATTATGAGGTCCCTGTGGATTGGATCCCTAAATACTACCGTGATTGCTGTGCACTTACAGTTATATTTAGTGGTTAAAACTTTGACCCACATCAAGTTTTTGGCGCCGTTGCCGGGGAAGTTGTGATCTGAAGGAAGTGAACTACATAGGCGCGCGATACCAAAATCATGGAACTAGGTATCACGACCCTCATTACGGTCCTAGGGGGCCTTTTTATGCTCATCAAAACGTGCCTCAAGAGACCTATACTCAGCCTAATCAACATTTTACTAGTGGAGTTCAACGCACGCATGCTACTGGTTTTCAAGGCGTTAATTCAAAAGAAATTTTGGAGGAAGATTTCGAACCTTTGATTAATGGATTTCGCTATGATTTTGAAGAGTTCAAAAGAGAAATTCATACTAAGATGGATATATTGGGGCAAGACATTAACAACAAGATAGAAGAAATTTCATCTCATGTTAAGTAAATCGATCTCCAAATTGCATATATCGCCGGTACCATTGGGAAACCGGATGGTTTTCTTCCTGGAAAAGTTGAGATGAACCCGAGAGGTGAACACGTGAAAGCCATAACATTGAGAAGTGGCACGCAACTGGACAAAGTATTAATGCCAAAAGAAACCGAAGAGGATATTGTCATAGAGGTGTTAGAAGAAAATAAAGTACCTGATACAGAAAATGTCCACGAAACTCCAGGAGAAGTTGAGATTCCACAAGAGGTAACTCATGTTTACAAGCCTAAAATACCATTCCCAAGTGCCTTGAAACAGCCGAAGAAGGAGAAGGAACAAGCTAAGCTAAAAGAGCTTGTAAGTCAACTCACCGTACGGTTACCTTTTGTTGATGCTTGTATGATCATCCCTGCTTTATGGAAGTATAGCCAAAATTTGATATGCTCAAATTTACCCTGAGCTACTCTCTCAAATTAAGAGATCGATATAGTACTTAGGGATCGAATCCACAGGGAATCAATTCACACAATCAATTATGAATTCAAATTAGGTTAAGCAACAATGTAATAATGTAAAATAGACAGCAAAGTAAACAGTGAATAATGATAAAGTTCTTGAAATCAATTAGACAAAAGGTTAGGCATTGGGTAATTCGCAGGAATGACTTGAAATACGGCTGTGTCGATCGACATGGATGTCCGTGTCGATCGACACGAGGATAAAAACAATTAGGATTTTATTAAGAACGGTTCTAGAACTCAAACACGAATATAAAACCAATCAACTTTCGTTGCAGAGATTATCTATGACTAAATCCCTAAATTCCAAATTTCTTTGCAAATTCAGTGAATAAAGACAAGCATGCAGTTCAGGTTCAATTGTTCACAAAATTACTAAGCCAAATTTCTTTGCGAATAGATAATTTTGCTCATCTAAGATTATGTCCGGTTGTTAATAATACTTTCGCATCTATTAAGGCAACCTAGGATATCCAATTTCAGTTGATTAATCATAAAATCAAAGTTATATTAATCTAGATGAAGAACATATAGATAAATCCTAACAGGGTTTCAATCCTACCAATTTCTTATCAAACCCTAGAACTACCCTAAACCTAACAAGCAAACTACTCAGACATAGATGATGAAATCATAATTAATGAAATAAATTGCATTAAAAAGTTAGAGTAAGAGATACAGAGTTTCGAAAGCGATGGAATCCGGAAGTCTGAAATCTCCTAAAAGCTCTGAATCTCCAAGTCTTAATTAAAAAACTAGATATCTTCTAAAAACTAAGAAAAAACTATATATAAAGTCTAAAAATTCGGATTGGGCTTCTTGTAAGCTTATGGGCTTCTTGGGCAAAACTGGAATTTTTTCAAAACTTGAAGTCTTCACGTGTCAGACGGGCATGTCGATCGACACAAATGACTGTGTCGATCGACACAAACTTGAAATCTCGAATCCGACTTGATCACTTCATTCCTTCTTTACTCGATGCTCCAAAATGCTCCAAATGCTTCCATTAAGCTCCAATCGTCCTTCACTCTACAAAGACTCAAGTAGACTCGAAAAATACCAAAAATACTCTATGAAAAGGACTTATATCATGGTAAAAAACGGGTAAAAAACATGATATATCATATATGAAAAGCATTCTAACTAGCAATATAATCTTAGAGGAAGGTGTGATGTTGATCACTCAATAGTGTAGTACAAGACTTCAAGACAAAGAATTTCAAAAATTAGAAGATCCGGTTAGTTTTGTGCTTCCATGTGAGATTGGAGGTTCCACATTTTAGCGCTGTCTATGTGATTTGGGATCAAATGTCAACTTAATGCCATACACAGTAGCTAAATGCCTTGGTATTACCAACTTCAAGCCTACAAAAATCCAGCTAGTGTTTGCGGATTGTTCGGTGAAACGCCCAGTTGGTATTATAGCCGACCTACAAGTCATTATTGGAGATTGTTGAATTCCGGCAGGTTTTGTCGTATTGGAGTTAGATCAAGAGCCTAGAGATCCTATAATCCTTGGACGTCCTTTCTTAGCAACCGCTGGAGCTATGATTGACGTTAAAAGAGGAAAGATCAAACAGAACCTAGGGGATCTTATACTAAATTTTGAAGTAGACGAAGCTCTACAAAGACCAACGATAGATGGAAGTGCTTTTTGGGTGGATCCATTGAGTGAAGCATCCGGTGAAATGTTTGAAGAACTCATTGTCAATGATCCTTTAGAGATAGCCTTGACAAAAATAGAAGGAGAAGATGGATACCTAGAAGGAGAGACTAATGAGTATGCCAAAGTACTTGATTTGGCGAGTACATACGATAAGTTAGTAACTCACTTTGCATCGGATGAGGACATAAATGAAGCCACACCGCCTAGGACCCTCTCTAAAGGACTACAAGATCCTTGGAGTGAGTTAAAAGCCGCTAAGGTCGAACTTAAGGAGCTCCCCGTTGGGCTCAGGTATGCATATCTTGGAGAAAATCAAACTTATCCTGTGATTGTTAATTCTAACTTGAGCGATGTCGAGTCAGACTTACTCCTTTGTGAGTTGAGAAAGCACAGGAATGCTCTAGGATATTCTCTTGGTGACATCACGGGAATATCTCCGGATTTATGTATGCATAGGATCATACTAGAAGATAAATCTGTATCCTCCATAGAACATCAAAGGAGATTGAACCCAAATCTCAAGGATGTTGTAAAAAAGGAGATTATAAAACTTGTAGAAGCAGGGATTATTTATGCTATTTCGGATAGCACGTGGGTAAGTCCAGTTCACGTAATCCCTAAAAATGGAGGAGTACCGGTGGTGAAAAATGAAAACGATGAGCTAATCCCTACCAGGACGATTACCGGTCATCGAATGTGTATCGATTACAGGAAGCTTAATGCAGCGACTCGGAAATATCATTTCCCCCTTCCCTTTATAGACCAAATGCTTGAACGTCTTGCTAATCATCCTTATTATTGATTTCTAGATGGTTATTCAGGATTTTTCCAGATTCCGATTCATCCCGATGACCAAGAAAAGACTACGTTTACATGCCCTTATGGTACATTTGCTTATCGAAGAATGCCATTTGGATTATGTAACGTCCCAGCCACATTCCAGAGATGTATGATGGCGATCTTCACAGACCTAATAGAAGATATAATGGAGGTATTTATGGACGATTTTTCTGTTTATGGATCTTCTTTCGAAGTTTGTTTGTCAAATCTTGGCAGAGTTTTACAACGATGCGAAGATAAACATTTGGTTTTGAATTGGGAGAAGTGTCACTTCATGGTGAGAGATGGGATTGTCCTTGGAGATAGAATATCCGAGAAAGGAATCGAAGTTGATAAAGCCAAGATAGAAGTGATGGTTAGTTTGCAACCTCCATCAACCGTTAAGGGTGTACGGAGTTTTCTAGTGCATGCCGATTTATATAGAAGATTTATCAAAGATTTCTCTAACATTGCTCGACCTCTTGCAAGACTACTGTGTAAAGACATTAGTTTCGAATTCGGCGAAGATTGTCTCATTGCTTTCAACAAAATCAAGGAGGCACTTATAAGCGCTCCGGTTGTACAAGCTCCGGATTGGGGACTTCCATTTGAGATCATGTGTGACGCAAGTGACTATGCAGTAGGAGCCATGCTAGGTCAAAAGAAAGATAAGAAGATAAATGTTATCTATTATGCTAGTAGGACTCTTGACGAAGCGCAATGCAATTACGCAACTACGGAAAAGGAACTACTTGCCATAGTTTTCGCCTTCGAGAAATTTTGATCTTACCTGGTTGGTTCAAAAGTGATCGTTCATACTGACCACGCTGCTCTCAAATACCTTTTAGCAAAGAAAGATGCTAAGCCACGACTTATAAGGTGGATACTCTTACTCCAAGATTTTGACCTAGAGATTCGAGACAAGAAAGGTGTAGACAATGGAGTGGCAGATCATCTTTCTCGAATAAAGGTCGATGAACCATTACCGATGAATGATTGTTTAGAAGAAGAGAGTGTTTACACTATGAACGCTATACCTCGTAGCAACATAAGAACTCCCTCTCGTCGAGCTAAGAAGAAGGAAAATTTTGGAGCACCTTGGTATCGACATATCGCCAATTACTTGGCCGCCGATATTGAACCCCCTGATTTCTTTGGATACAAGAAGAAGAAATTCCTTAAAGACATTAGATTCTATTTTTGGGACGAGCCCTATCTCTACAAGAAGTGCAAAGATGGTTTGTTTCGAAAGTGCGTTCCGGAAGAAGAAATTGCGGGGTTTTTACATGGATGTCATGGATCATCCTATGCAGGACATTTTGTAACTTTTAAGACTGTCTCCAAAGTCGTACAAGCTGGATTTTGGTGGCCTACAATGTTTAGAGATGCCCAAGCTTTCATTGCAAAGTGTGATGTTTGCCAAAGAATTGGTAATATAAGCAGAAGGAATGAGATGCCACAAAATTTCATTCTAGAAGTTGAAGTCTTTGATGTTTGGGGAATCGATTTCATGGGTCCTTTTCCCATGCCATTTGGCGACCAATACATTCTTGTGGCAGTTGATTACGTGTCTAAATGGGTTGAGGTAATTGCAACAACACCAACCAACGATGCAACTGCCGTGATCAAGATGTTCAAGTTTATCATTTTTCCACGTTTTGGAGTACCAAGAGTAGTAATAAGCGATGGAGGGACTCACTTTATTAACAAAGCTTTCGATAGTCTTTTGAAGAAATATGGAGTCAAGCATAAAGTAGCTACTGCCTATCATCCTCAAACGAGTGGACAAGTAGAGATATCTAATCGAGAGATCAAGGCAATCTTACAGAAAACCACGGGCAAAACAAGAAAGGATTGGTCGAAAAAGCTAGATGATGCTCTTTGGGCATATATGACAGCTTTTAAAACACCATTAGGAACAACTCCTTTCCACATAGTGTATGGTAAAGCTTGCCATCTTCCGGTGGAGCTTGAATACAAAGCCACGTGGGCAGTAAAAGAATTGAATTTCAACCTTAAGACAGCCGCCGAAAGACGATTGATCCAATTGAACGAGTTAGAAGAAATTCACCACTTGGCGTACGAAAGTACAAAGATCTACAAGGAAAAGACCAAGGCTTACGATGATAAGAAGATCATACCAAAGAAACTCGAACCTAATGATAAGGTTTTTCTTTTCAATTCTCGGTTTAATCTTTTTCCAGGTAAGCTTCGTTCTAGATGGTCCGGTCCTTTCACAATCAAGGAAGTTAAGCCGTATGGAGCCGTAATCCTTTGGGATAATCGTGGAAATGAATTCACTGTCAATGGAAAACGTCTAAAGCCTTATCTTGTGGACACTGACCAAGGCAAGAACGTATCTTTTGCCTTGAGTGAACCACCCAACATCTGAAATTAAAAAGGAGTCGAGCTAAAGACTTTAAACAAGCGCTGTGTGGGAGGCAACCCACATTTTTATTTATGCCTTAACTAGTTTTTAAAATTTAAATTTTGGTTTTCATAAGTTTATTTCATACTAATATATTTTATTTTAATTTTTCAGGATTTATAAAAAGTTAAAAAAAAAAAAAACCCGACCGTCGGTAGGTACCGGTCACGATACCAGACCGCGACCCACCAGTATCGCACTTTCTGTGACCAAGGCCTCGTACCGAACAAGATGCCGGACCGCGTCCTTGACCGGTATCGCGCCCATCACGTCCTGCGCCATGTGTCGCCCACACCGGACGCGTGTATCGATCTGGACACTCGACCGGTATTTAGGACACGATGCCCCGTCCTTACCGCGATGCCACGTCCCGTTTCCACATACCGGACGCCAATACTGGGTCACGTACGTGACCGGTATTCGAGCACCACGACACGCACTCCCATCCGTCCCATGTCCTTCCCAAGTCGCGACACCGACCCAACCCACCCGCGTCATCCCACATTCCGTCCCGACTCACGACTCGATACCTGACACGAACACCGGTCGTTACACCCGACCGGTACTCGCGTGTTTTGGCCTCGACCCACGACACTAAGTTGTCCCGCGACACAATGCTCAATATCGGTCACGATTTTTGTCGTTACACCCGACCCATATTCTAGACCGGCCACGTCGTCCCGCACACCACGCGACACAAGCATCACTCGTCCCGCCGTGTCACATGTGTCCGATATCGGTCCCGCATTTTGGTCTACCCGTCCGACCGGTATTACGGCATTGTTGCCGCAAATCTTCCCGCGGTCAATTCCTCGCCCGTCCACCTCATGCCACGACAATATCGCATCCACCACCAAACCACCCACCTAACCATGGCCCATGAAAAGGTAAGTTTTCGTTTTCCTCTTTAATTTATCTAATTTCACTTTTATTTTTATTTTCCAATATTACTCCCTTAATTTGATTTCTTTTACACCAGGGACGGTCTAATTTAAGTCTGGGGGGATTGTTGTTTAATAACACGTTCGTTCGTGATTGGTTTTTATGTTTTTAATAGTTTTTTCATAAACGGTTTTCTGAAAATGTTTTATTAAGTCAAACTAGTCAGTTGAAAATGATGACCCTTCTTTTGGTTTAGTGGATTGTTTTTTTTCAGATTAGTGACCATTTTTCCAGGATCGATTTCAGAGTTAGACTAATGAAAAATCCTAAGGCTGGCCAATTAACTAGAGACATTTGTTACTTCCAGCATAATCCGCCAAGTTCGAGTTAATTATGCGGTCTCCTCGGTGATTGATGTTCATAGAGCTTGACTCCTCATTCATACCTGACAGAGTGCAATCTCTGTTGAAAGTACTGGTACTGCTCTTCCTTGTTTTAAAAGAATATATGATTGGGGTGATATGATAGTTCTTGAGTATAGGATGAAAAAATAAAATTCCAGTGAGTCAGTACTCAAGAGATGATCACCCGGAGCTCAAAAGCAGCAGTTTGAGTCCCTTAGAACGGATGTAGAGGACAAGCAAACTCACGACCCTGTCTCCTTACATGGAACAACAGTAGTGAAAGCACTGCTTTTGAGTCTCAGATGTCCAAAAAAAAAAAGAGTAGAAAATCAAATAAGTTTGGGGGAGGGAAAGAGTACCAAGAGTTGTATGGTTCATTAGTAATGGTATAGTATGGGAATGAGTCTAGAAGGTTCTTGGCATTGAGATCTGGGATGAGACCCAGCAATGATGACTATCGGGTTGTGTTGAAAAGTCATGGATGAATTTAGAAGGCTGCAAATGTCTATGGAGAAGTACATGGTGGTCTGATTTTGAGTTGGTTATGCATTATGTGGCTTACTAGTTGAAAGGGTAGGTCCGATATTCCAAGGGAAGGTAAGTTTCTGCGTTTTAAAACCTCTTTTCTATTCTTGAATTTTGCTTGAGGACAAGCAAAAGATTAGTCTGAAGGAGTTGATATGTTCCATATTTAAGTATTTTACTATATATTTTACTATGTTTTCTATGCATTTATCTACGGTATTACGCCTTTAGAGGTAGTTTTAGAGTCTTAACAGGGAAATTAAGGAAAAAGGAGTGTAAAGAGCCAAAATAGGTGTAAAATAAGTCACAGCAACTTTCATAAGCCAAAGACACCATCAAGAACCAAGAATTCACAAGAATCAACATTCTACCAAATTGGACAGAACATATACGCCAGAAGTTCAGCAGTGAACGGAGGATAAAATCGATTTTGAATTTGATATAACTTGGTGTGAAGAAAGATATTTGAGTAAGCACACGAGAAGAGGTCATTTAGCTCCCAGTACCGGTTGTGTTTGCTGGCTGTTACTTGGATCGGTATTGCCTGAGTTTCGACGTAAAAAGTCTGTTTTGTCCTAAACGAAACCCTAGGAGACCCTAAGCCTATATATACTTGTTTTTAGCCTCTTTTTAGGGGTGTGCCAAAATATTTAGAGTATTTTTATCATAAGGAGCAGCCACCACGAGTTCTCTTGGTGTTCTTCATTAGATTTGGATTCTAGAGCAATCCGGTGGATGATCTCGCTTTGTATCTGGATATAGAGAAGAATCCTCTTACCTTTACTCTTTAATTCAAGTTTATCTACTATGAATTCATCATCTATCTTGTGTTTTTCGTGCACCATGTTTGAGTAGTTTTATTTGTTAGGTTGTAGAAAGATCAAAGAGTTCATGAATTGTTAACTTCTATCGAATGAATTAGGGATAATCTATTAAGTTCTTCATCTTTATTTGCTCGTAATGCCAATTGCTTTTCTGATCAACTAGCGCCTGATTTGAGATTGATATACTCTCCAAAACCTTGTTATATTGTCTGAACTAGTATCTGATGAGCTAGGCGCCTTAACAATTCGAAAGGCTAGTTAAGGAGTTTAGTGAACAATTGAATCTTGAACTTACTGCGTGTTTTCTTCTGGTAATAACCTACGATAGTTGAGTCTATTAGAAAGTTAAAACATAGTAATCTGAGCCACGACAGTGGGAGAATTATACATCCGTTATTTGAGTTCTAAAACACATCTCTCTAAAAGGTCCCTAACAATTTGATATGTTGTCTAATGATCCATGAATCTCTGCGATTAATCTACATGCCTAACGTTTGTTTACTTTGAATTCTAATCCCTCTACTTAGTTATTTTCGTTCCCTATTCTCTCTAAAAACCAAAACCATATTTCTTGTTTTAGCTTGATTTGATTCCTAAAAGTTTGTAGTACAATTACGAGGTCCCTGTGGATTCGATCCCTAAATACTACCGTGATTGCTTATATTTAGTGGTTAAAACTTTGACCCACATCAAGTTTTTGGCACCGTTGCCGTGGATAACTCAAGCCTCAACTTCCTTCTTGAACCACTTCGAGAACTTTGCCTTCATCCTCGCTTCTGGTTCCCAAGTCTCCTCCTCGACACCATCACAGTTCCACACGACTCTCACCAATGGTATCCTCTTCCGACACAGAACCTTGACTCTTTTCTAGATCCCCCGGAATCCCAGCCAACACCTCCTCAGACTCATGTAGACACTTCCGTAGCATCAAAACATGGAAGACCTTATGAAAAACCTTCATACTCTGAGGTAACTCCAACCGATAAGCTACTAGTCCCACCTGTTCCACAACCTTGAACAGACCTAAAAAATGTATATCGTTTTACTCTTTGTTCATTAATATTTGATTCTAAAAATCTTTAAGGGTAGATCTCCTTTGTTCTCCAACCAAGAGAAGAGTTATAATTCCTTACACTTTCTAGATCAACAACTTTATAATGCCTTTATGCTTTACTCTTGCTGCTATGTGTTGAATAAACATGTTAGAGTAATTGCTTGATTCGATTTTATGTGTTTTCAAAGTTCTATGTTATTACGTATTTGAATATTGTTTAAGGTTTTATTCAAGTAGATTCTTCATCTTTATTTATGCTCAAAGCCATATATGGAGTGCTATCCACTGATTGATCTTAGGTTGATAGACTCTCCAAAAGCTTGTTATATCTCATGGTCTAGTATTTGATGAGCTAAGCGGCTTAACAATTCGATAGATTAGTTAATGTTTTTAGTGCGCAATTGAATCTTGAGCACGAATTCGTGCATGTTTTAACCTACGATAGTTAAGTATATTAGGGTGTTAAAGCATAGGAATCAGAGCCACAAAAGTGGAAAGATTTTTTATTCGTGATTTGAGTTCTAAAACAACTCATATTAACACCCTAAATCATTTCTTATGTATTTCATATGTTCTTGTGAATTTACCTATCATCCAATTACTATCTCTTATTGACTAATTATCTATCCTTTTATCTAATTTATTTACTTTTGCTTAGCGTATTACGTTTTCACAAACCCCAAAAAAAATTATTTTTTCTTAGCTTAATTCGCATGATATAGATTCGTAGTGCGTCATCTTCAATCTCTTGTGGTTCGACCCCTAAGTACTACAATTGTCTATTGTTCACTTGCAGCTTCTTAGGGTTATAAATTTAAAAGCTTTTAAAAATACTCCCGATCAAGTTTTCTGGCGCCGTTGCCACGACAGTGGGAAACATAGGGATAGTTGTCTATTAGGGTGTTAAAGCATAGAGTTCAGAGTCACGACAGTGGAAAGGTTTTACATTAGTGATTTGAGTTCTAAAACAACCCATATGAAAACCCTAAATCGATTTCTTATGTGTTGCATATGTCATGTGAATTTGCTTATCATCTTCTCTATTTGATTATCTATCCCTTTATTTATTGCTTGCTATTTATATTTTCATGAACCCTAAAACTAAATAATATTTCTACTTAGCTTAATTCGCATCATACAGATTCGTAGCGCATCATCTTCAAGTCCTTAGTGGTCCGAACCCTAAGTACTACAATTACTACTGTGCATTTGTAGTTTCTCTAGGGTTATAAATTTAATACTTGAATGAACTAAAACCCTGCATCATCAAGTTTTTGGCGCTGTTGTCGGGAACTTATTTGATTGCCTACGAATTTTTGATAAAGATTGTCTTAGTTTTTGTTTTCCTTCTCTAATTTTTGTTTCTATTTTTTGTGCTTATGAGATTCATCAATGGAAGATCACAATCCTAGGAGAATGGCGAGCTCTTACCACCATGAAGTCGTTGGACATTATATTCCTATGCCTCATGAATTTCATCAACCGCCACTTTCCTACCACACTTGGTACAATCCAACTATGTACCAACTTTGGGAGACTTATGGATGTGAAGGTCAAACTCAACACTATCATCACGAGCATCCACAACCACCTCCACACCCCAACACTACGCTCAATATACTCAACAAGACGACAAGCTAGAAGTCTTGATGCATTGCTTCATGGAAGACGCTAAAAATATCATTCGTGGAGTTGAAAGATAGATCGAGCCCATTAAATTGTCTCTTGGGGAGAAGTTTGACTTCCTTGCTGCTCAAATCCAAGTCATTGAAACACACTTGGTTCAATTTGAGGAGATACAACAAATTTATACCTCAATTTTCATTATTTAGAGTCAATTACGTCCAATATGGTCTAATGGGTATATCCCATGTTCATAAGTTTGCTAGACGCTAATCAGGCGGTTGGGTTGGGCCTTGCACCTAACATAAAAATTGGAGATTTATCGGGGATTAGTTTGTGGTTTTCTATTATAGGATAGATATATATATATATAATGTTTAACCTACCAATTGTATCAAAATCATGGCGGCTAGTGGATAAAGAGCATTTAATCGCCGCCTTGGTGGCCGTGGTTTTAAACAAGGGGTATATCCGTTTGACCTTTTTTTTTATGGATTGAAGATGTTACACACCATCAATACGTCATTCCTTCATGTCGAAGTTGTCATGATACAAAGCACCTGCAAGTTTTCCTCATTTGGCCCTGAATCAAGCATTAAAGCCATTATGATTTTGATTAAATTATCCTTTATGTTTATTTTTACATTTATTATGATTTAATTATTTTTTATAGGATTAATTAGCTGAATATTACTTTTGGGATCTATAATTAGGAAAGTAACGTATAAAAAAATATAATTAGGCAACTAGCAGAGAGAATTAAAAATATGATGAAATTGCCCTTACAACTATAATTAAAGTAAATATATATTAAAAATTCTTGAAAATCTTCTCTTGATTTATTCCCTGAAAAAATTAGATCACAAGATGACAAAAACAACAAATATGTTATAATAGTTAACTATTTGATAACATAGTTAACTATTTTTGAAACATCTCAAAATATCGTTAACTACATCATATTATTCATAACTATATAAAACATAGTTAACTATTTTCAGAAAATAGTTACCAATTTTAAAACATAGTAAACTATTTTTATGAGCATAATTATCTACTTTACTGATTTCAAGATATAGTTGATTACATGAAAATGTTGTTGTAATAGTTAGTTATTTATACAAATATAGTTAAGTAGTTCAAAACGTAGTTACCTATTATAATGGAAAAAAGCAACATACGTAGTTGATTATTATCAGAAACATAGTTATCTATTATAATGAAAAACATAACATACATAGTAAAATATTATGAGAAACATAGTACATTTTGAGTATAGTTAACTATGTCGATCTTTGGCGAAGACTCAGTTTGAGCAAATGATGAAACACCATCTTAATCCACGAATGAAGATTTCGATTCATGATAACTAGTTAAGACAAAATAATTAAGAGAGAAGAAGTATGAAATTGAATATTAAGAAGACGAAGGAGGAGAAGAAGGAGAAGAAGGAGAAGAAGAAGGAGGCGGTGGCGGCGGCGGCGGCGGCGAGAGGAGAAAAAAAGAAGAAGGAGATGACGACAGCGAGAGGATAAAAGAAGAGGAAGAAAGAGGCAACGACGAGAGGAGAAAAGAGAAGAAGAAGATTAGAGGAGGAAGTTTTAGAGATTAGGGTTTTTCTTTTTCTTTTTTAATGTAAAAAGTTAGATAATTACAAAATAGTAAAATAGGAAGTTTAGGTATGTTTAATGTTAGTTACTATATTTTGTTTTATATAATGTTAAATTGTAAATTATAGGTGTGAAGGCTAATATACAACCTAACTTCCCTTCTTTATATTGTATTTGACCAGTTTTGGAGCTCTATCTAAAGCTCTCACCCATCATTGTACCTCAAATTCAAAAATTAATAGAAACCTATATTATTTTCTTTCAAAGTTGTTTCTTTGTGGTGTCCTTTCTTCTGTAGAGTTACGTGTGAGATTCACTTCATTCTATTGATGTTTTGGATCAAGTTGTTTGTGAGATACAAACAACCTACTTCGTTCACTGATTAAGAGAGATAATCACCTATCTTCGCCATCTCATCTCTTGGTCAACAATTGGCATGTTCAGTGATGCCCATGTCAATGAATGTTGTAGGCCCCGTGATCTATATTAATTGTCCCATCGGAGACAAATTGTCGTACTAAAAAGAGGTTCCTTCCCCATTTTGAACTTCAACGTTATGAAAGTCTTTGGCTTTGTCTCTATATTTGAATAACTTTTTTCCACATCGAAAAATGACCTTTTCTTGATGAGATTCATACACATCCATTTCACCCACAAAGAAGTATAAGTACACATTAACCGCTAAATCAATTTGAGACAACATACTACATTAACCTCCTTAAGAGATTATATTCCTACGCAAACTTTGCTTTTTAAGATTTAGCTCCGGACCAAACTCCAGGAAAGCCAAACAAATTTTTTCTTTCTCCGAAGTACAATCAGTTAGTAATCTAAACGCCAGAAACCAGAAATTGGTAAGTTTTACCAAAATCGATTTGATGAGTTGTAATCTTTCTACAAACATAAGAATTAGGCTACCCACGATCTAATATTTGAGTTATCTTCTTCGGGAGTGCAAGGTAATCATTAATTATCATCCTCTTTGTTACAATGGGAAAACCCAAATACTGAACTGGTAGCAAACCAACATTGAAAGAGAAACATGCTTTGCAAACTGATGCATCACCGCTTTAACAACCTTAACGATTTTTTCTATTTAGACTTTTCTAATTTTGTTGGGTTTAAAACTAATGTCTGTTTTATTCTTTTCCTTTTTGTTTCGAGAACTTCTTGCCTATATTCTGCGTCGACCATTCTTTGTAAGAGACACCTTCTTGATAATTTTTCATGAAAAGGAAATTACATAGAATGAGAATAAAATATGGATGATTGGTTTTACTACAACCACATTCTGTAAGAGAAGAGGTTAGCTTATGCGATGGGCCAACTCGTTGGAGATGCTTATAAGTGATGGTTGGAAGAAGTATACGATCGCTGGTATTACAACAAGCCAACTATCACCACATGGAGAACTTAAGGAGCTTGAAACAACCCAACCCGTAAATTTTAAAAAATTTCCCTTCCGGATTATTATTATTACAAATAATAATCTTCAACGGGTCAACAACACAACTGCGGAAACGATACAATCAATAACCAAACAACATTCAATAAATCCCATATTTTATTGAAACCCACTAAACCAATTCAATCCATAAACCATAGTTCAACAACACATTCCACAACACTATCCAAATAACAATCCAATATAGTTCCATAATTACTAGCAACCTAGCAATTCAATAAACAAAATCAATCAATCGAGTCCCTAGACCATCTTTTCTTCCTCGCCACGATCCCACGATCACACATTGTCTTTACCTGCATCACATGGTTATACGAGATGGATGAGTATTATCACAAATACTCAGTGAGACGGTCATCCCATCTACTAGGCTATACACATAGGCATAAGAAAATGCTACAATACCAGGGTGAACACTCAACGAGACATAGCACAAGCAATCAAACAAAAATCGCATAAACTACACGTGCGTCGATCGACACAAACACCCTGTGTCGATCAATGCACCCAGTGTGTCGATCGACACTCAACCCTGGTGTCGATCGATGCACTGTTACGTGTGTCGATCGATGCAAAGCAACTGCGTCGATCGACGCATCGATGCAGACCCAAGAATCGAGTCTATCCTCACACACCTCGACCCTTGGTCACAACACATCGATTTCCTGCACAAATCCACACGTAATACACCCAATAACAACAAGCAAACGTATCCAATCAACTCATTTACCCAGATAAGTCATGGTTACACACTCACCTCAGATCTGGAAGGAAAAGGATGAGAAAAGGATGAAATCCACAAAGAACGACTGCCCAACACCGAAATCTACACTCTCCTCACAAGAAATCACTTTAAGAACGATCTCCCAAGCCTCCCAGACGAATCTCTTCTCACAAATCTCTCTAGAAACTCTCTGAAACTTTTCTGAAACTTTATGGAACTCTAAAAAGTCCCAAAATGCGGCCACACCCCTATTTATAGGGAAGCCCTAGGGTTTCACCCTAAACCAGCCTGCAAACCGACACTTAAATCCAATCGATCCTGTTCGATTTAACTTGCGTCGATCGACGCACACCACCTGCGTCGATCGACGCACGACCAAAAATCAGATTCTTGGTTCCCGGTCGTTACAACTCTCCCCCACTAACACGGATTCGGCCTCAATCACGCGACACCATTACCCTACGGTCAACACGCCTGATATCACTCTTCTGACCCTACCCGGCCAGCTATACTGATATCGCAATCCTGGCCCTACATGGCCAGCATCCCCCTAAGATCAACACCCGATCCCAGAACTCAACTAGTCTCATACTAGTCACATTGCACCGTCTCACTACGAATACAATCCTGACCAAACCCGGTCATCCCCACCTGAGATCATCTCCACTCTCACTCACATATTACTGGCTCATTACGGCTACCATCCTGACCAACCTAGTCAGCACCACCTGAGATCATCTCCTGATCTCATCACACAACACCGTCTCACTACGGTTACCATCCTAACCAAACTCGGTCAGCACCACCTGAGATCCACTCCCGATCCCTAAAGTTCATCAAGTCTCGTACCTATAATCACACTACAGACATTATTACGCATACTCATATCTATATACACCACCCCGCTCTCAGGATCGTCACCCTTTGAGCTCTCGATGTATATCATACCCCTCTCACCTTCAGGACCGCGGTCCATCCAGCTCTCGGTATGCTCTAGCTCCTCCCAATCTTGAGACACACAGTCCGTCAAGCTATCGGCTGCAGAGGAATCACACTTCCTCTAGAGAGATCTTTGTCCCTCAAAGTATATGCGGGGAAACCACTATCCCCCGGAGAGAACCTCACTGTTCCCTCAAGTATATCCCAGAGAACCACTATCCCGTGGAGCAATCAACTCTGCAATGTGCATCATAAACACCTGTCGACCAAAATCACCTCGCGTGGCTCCATCATGATATTCCCTATCCCGGAATATCACCTCATTACCAACATTAGGCCATCTGAAACAACCCAAACACTAGGGTGTTTCCAGAGAGTCCCTGGAAAAAGACAGTCCTAACTGACATAAGACTTCTGTTTCCAGACTCTCCCTAGAAAATAGATAGGTTCTAACTCACATAGAAACCTCTATTTCCCAGCACCAATGAACAATCTCCAGGCCATCCGAAATAATCCAATCACCAGGGTGTTTCCACAGTGTCCTTGGAGAAGACAGTCCTAACTCACATAAAACTTTTGTTTTCAGGCTCCCCCTAGGAAATTGATAGGTTCTAACTCACATAAAACCTCCATTCCCCAGCGCCAATGACCAATCACTAGGCCATCCGAAACAACCCAATCACCAGGTTGTTTCCATAGAGTCCCTGGAAAAGGCAATCCTAACTCACATAAGACTTCTGTTTCCAGACTCCCCCTAGGAAATAGACAGGTTCTAACTCACATAAAACCTACATTTCCCAGCGCCATCTAGAGAATAGACAAGTCCTAACTCACATAGAACCGCCATTTCTAGATAATCCTCCTAGAACATTAACAAGCTCTAACTCACATAGAACTTCCATTTCTAGCCTCAGTAGAAGATAGACAAGTCCTAACTCACATAGAAATTCTATCTCTAGTCCTCCGTAGGCAATAGACAAGTCCTAACTCACATAAAACTTATATTCCTAGCCATTACATGACCCCACCGGTCATCACCGCACATGACCTCACAGTCATAACATAAGAAAACACGTCTTATAAACACATTTAATAATAAAGCCCATCTTATTAATTCTCAACAATGTATAATCGTTACAACACAAACGAAAAATACATCCAAACTCATAGCAATATGCTATCACGGACACTAAAACCAGAAAAAGGCAACTCAAGCCTCTACTTGCTTCTCGAACCACTTCGAGAACTTTGCCTTCATCCTCGCTTCTGGTTGCTAAATCTCCTCCTCAATACCGTCACAGTCCCACACGACTCTTACCAACGGTATCCTCTTCCGGCATAGAACCTTGACCCTCCTCTCGAGAATTCTCATAGGTCTCGCCTCCAACGTCATGTTGCGCTGAAGATCCTCCGGAATCCTAGCCAACACTTCCTCAGACTCATGTAGACACTTTCGTAGCATCGACACATGGAAGACCTTGTGAAAAGCCTTCGTACTCTGAGGTAACTCCAACCGATAAGCTAGTGGTCCAACCCGTTCCACAACCTTGAACGGACCCATAAACCTCAGACTTAGCTTATTATCTGAAATGGATCTGTTAGGATCCCTGAACATTGCTGCGTTGAGATACACCAGATCTCCTAGCTCAAACTCCATCTCTTTCCTCCTCTAATCGGCATAATTTTTCTGCCGATCCTAAGCCTCTCTCATGTTCAGCCTCAAGACAGGGATCTTCTCCGTCGTCTCTTGAACAAAATCTGCACTAAACATGCTCCTCTCCCCCACTTCAGTCCAGCATAATGGTGTACGACATGGCCTCCAATACAGAGCCTCATATGGAGCCATCTCAATACTCGCTTGGTAGCTATTATTGTACGCAAACTCTACCAGGTTTAGGTGATCCGCCCAATGACCACCGTAATCTAGCACACACATCCTCAGCAAGTCTTCCAATGTCTGAATAGTCCTCTTAGACTACCCATCCATCTGAGGATGATAGGATGTACTTATATGCAC
Source organism: Arabis hirsuta (assembly GCA_964056655.1). Taxonomy (NCBI): domain Eukaryota; kingdom Viridiplantae; phylum Streptophyta; class Magnoliopsida; order Brassicales; family Brassicaceae; genus Arabis; species Arabis hirsuta. Next base: position 19,855,938 of record OZ053301.1, read on the forward strand.
CTTAGTGCCTATCTCAGTGTGGAATACCCTCCAGAACTCTGAAGTAAACCTCGGATCCCTGTCTGACATAATACTCGCTGGCACCCCGTGCAACTTCACTATCTCCCGTACAAACTTCTTAGCCAACACCGCCGCTCCGTTGGTCTTTTTGATGGCAAGAAAATGTGCTGACTTGGTCAGACGATCCACAATCACCCAAATAGCATCATAAGTTCGCGACACCGGCAACCCTGTCACAAAGACCATGGTGATCATGTCCCACTTCCACTCCGGAATGGGCAAACTCTTCAACAACCCGCTCGAAACCTGATGTTCAGCCTTGACTAACTGGCACACGTTGCACGCTGCTACCTAGTTAGCGACATCCTTGTTCATCTTGACGTAATGATAATACCGCTTCAGATCATGACACATCTTGATCGCTCCCGGATGAATCGATAACATGCTCGCATGAGCCTCTCTCAGGATCACCTACCTCAGATCCTCATCCTTGGGTACACAAACCCGCGCGTTCACCAGTATCATCCCATTCACCGAGATCACATACTCTGAACCTGCAACCTTAGAAGCATTAATCAAATCATGATCCTTCTCTTGAGCTACTCGAATCGCAACGGCTCAGCAAATCTGCCTGTTAGCTGCCTCTAACCCCAACGGCTCCTGTGAGATAACACACAACCTCAAAGTACTAATTTCACTCGCTAACGCCTCTATATCCTGCTCTTGAGCCGAAGCAACCATCTTCCTACTCAATGCATCTTCAACCAGGTTAGCCTTACCCGAATGGTACCCAATCTCCAGATCGTAATCTGCTACCAACTCCATCCAGCGCCTCTGTCTCTGGTTCAGCTCTGGCTGAGTAAAGAAGTACCTCAGACTCTTGTAGTCTGTAAACACCTGCACCTTCCCGCCATAAAGATAAGACCTCCAAATCTTTAAAGCAAAAATCACCGCAGCCAACTCCAAATCATGGGTAGGATAGTTGCACTCGTGCTTCCTCAATTGCATCGAAGCATATGCAATAACCTTACCCTGCTGCATCAGTACACAACCCAGACCAACTCTCGAAGCATTCGTATACACCACGTAAGACTCACCCGACTCGGGTAATGCCAGTACTGGTGTACTAGTCAACATCTACTTCAACTTCCCGAAACTCTCTTCGCAACCTGAAGACCATACAAAAGGGATATCTTTCCCCGTCAGCTTCGTCATCGAGTGCGCCATACTCATAAATCCCTTGATGAACCTCCTGTATTACCTTGCCAGCCCAAAAAAACTTTGAATCTCGGTGGCATTCCTCGGTCTAGGCCACCCTCTGATAGCCTCGATCTTAGTCGGATCCATAGAAACTCCCTCTGTAGACACCACGTGGCCAAGAAAACTCATCTCTCGCTGCCAGAAACTGCACTTGTTCAACTTCGCATACAGCTTCTCCTCCCATAGCTTCTCCAGAACCGCCCTCAAATGCACCTCATGCTCCTCAGGACTCCTCGAATACACTAAAATATCATCAATGAAGATGATCACAAACACATCGAGATACTCCTGGACCACCCAGTTCATCAACCTTATTAACGCTGTTGGCGCATTCGTCAACCCGAAAGGCATCACCAAAAACTCGTAATGCCCACACCTTGTCCTGAAACCAGTCTTCCTAACATCCGCCTCATCGATAGGAATCTGATGGTACCCCAAAGCCAAATATATCTTGGAGAACCAAGTAGCCCCTCACAACTGATCCAACAACTCATCAATCCGCGGCAGAGGATACATGTTCTTCACAATGACTCGGTTAAGTCCCCAGTAATCGATGCATAATCGGAAACCCCATCCTTCTTCTTCACGAACAACACCGGCGCTCTCCAGGGTGAAACACTAGGCCGTATGAAACCCTTACCCACCAAATAATCTAGCTGCTTCTTCAGCTCTACCATCTCTGCTGGAGCCATATGGTAATGCGTCTTGGATATGGGAGTCATCCCATGCTCTAACTCAATCGTAAACGGATCAGACCAAGACAGCGGTAATCCTTTCAATGACTGAAATACATCCTGGAAGTCCGGAACAATTCGAATACCCCAACTGCAACCTCTCCAATAGTCTCTGCATCACTATCGTTGCTAAATAAGCCTCGCAGCCCTTCTCAATCAGCTGTTCAGCCTGAATCGCTGAAGTCAGCCTCACTCCCAGAAGTCAGCCTCACTCCCTAGTAAACCAACCTCCCTGCCTCTCGCTCAACACCATTCATCCTCGACGATAATCCAGATGGACTCTTTATCGATCCAACCAATCCATTCGAGAATGACATCGTACAACTCCACCGGACTAATGATCAAGTCTGCTGGCATTAACTCTCCAGTCACCAGAACATCTACACCACAAGCCCGCTCGAAAGTAGCCAAGGTCTTGCCGCCAGCAACCTTAACTACTCCCGGCTGCTCACCAGAATCGCTCTGGATTCCACTGCTCTCCGCACACTCCGGAGTAATGAAGCTATTCGTAGCTCTAGAACCAAACAAACTAAGATCCCTACACAAATTCCATGTGCTATAGAACCCTAGCACTCTAGCACAGATTCACAATTTCCAAACAGACTAAAATTCAAACACCAAGAGAATTAAACAAGTCTAGTCCGAAAATTACCTGTGATCGGTCTGGCGCTAGTTACACCCGCCTCCACCAAAATGAATACCTGCGGTGCCGCTGCAATCTGGGCCACCGGCTATACCACCGCCACCGCTATCTGCTGCAGCTTAGGACACCTGGGCTTGATGTGCCCTAGCTCCTTGTAATGCTAGCACACCTGAACTCCCCGTGCCTCACTCCTCTTCGGGCAGCTCGCTACCCGGTGATCCATGCTCCCACACCCGAAGCATCCCGAACCACCTTGACCACCTTGACTTGGTCTCGAAGTGCTCTCCCACTTCCTTTTCTGTCTCTGCGCAAGCTTGCCGCCCCTGCTCAGACCCACCTGCTGCGATCTCCTCTGCTGCTGCACCGGTGGGCTAACCACCACAGCCTGCTCTCTCAGATCCTACTCAATCGCAGCAGCTGTTTCGACCAACTCCGCCCTCGTGGCGAACCTGCTCGCTCTACAGTAGGTCCTCATATCTGGTCGAAGTCCCCTCAAGAACCTCTTCACCTGGGCTTGCTCATCCTCCAAACCCCTACCAGCATGTACCAGAAGTCGACCGAACTCCTCATCAAACTCCCGGACCGCCCGGTAACCCTGAGCCAACTCCAGGAATCGCAACTCCAAGTGATCCACCGCCTCCTGCGGAAAGTACTTGGCATTTAAATCCACCACAAAATCCTCCCAAGCCATACCCGCCTGAGCTTTCCAAGCCACCACACCTCGCCACCAGAGATGTGCATCACCGTCAAGGTAATCAACCGCTAGGTCCACCCGGTATCCCTCTGGACACGTGAGAGACTGGAAGTTCTACTCCAATCTACTCTTCCACAAGTCTACCTCCTTCGGCTTGGCACCACTTGAAAAAACCCCGGTGCCAATCCTCTGCATCTGCTCCATCATCCTAAGGTAGGATGGGAGCTCCTCAGCAATCGCCACACCCAGCTGCGCACCACCACTCCCGGCTGAACCCCAGGCACTATCGGCTGACCACCAACCACACCTGGCTGCACACCAGCCACACCTGGCTGCACACCTGCCACACCTGGCTAAACACCAGCCACTCCTGGCTGCACTCCCGGAGCCTGATCCGAAGCCGGCACCCCAGCTGGTAACCGTTCTAGAATCAACTGTAGCAGACTCTCCAGACGATCATCTCGATCCTGGGCAAAACCTACGACAGCACCCTAACCCGGGTCCACCGCACCACCGGCTACCACGGGACCCACACCGGGCCCACCAGTCCTCCCACTGGTACTCATAGCGGCCCCACCCACGGACCCCTCCTGAAGCGTCTGCGAGTCAGCAACCTGCTCCCGCATGGTCTTCTGGGCCACACTCATGGCATCAAACTCAATCACAAGTCCTTGCCCGCTTCCACGCCCACCATGACCACCTCGGCCCCCACGACCTCTGCCTCTAGCAACTCTCGCCATCTCACTCTGCACTACCCATCAGAATACTAAGAATACTAGAATACTAAGAATACCATAAGGACTGCCCTAGAACCATAAGGGCTCTGATACCAAACTGAAACAACCCAACCCGTAAATTTTAAAATTTTTCCCTTCCGAATTATTATTAGGGAACTTAACTTAAACAGCACATAAATTAGGTAATATTACTAGAAGTATACAAAACTTTTTTTTATTACTGATTTATTTTAAATGCCCAGCGTGCCCTTGTAATTACGTTATGACAAAAAACCTAATTACAAGAATGCCATTACTTTTGAGTGCCACGTCAGATAAAATCCGGCGCCACATAGGAAATCACTGACATGTATTAATGAACTCAGCCGTAAAGCATTACGGCGGTATTGACAGCTGATTTATATATACGATGTGGCTGACTTAAAAAAATTGACTGATTTACATATACAAATAAGCCAAACGATACGGCTGACTTACAAAACGTGGCTGATTTAAGATCTTCTGGCGGACTTAAGATTTATGCGACGGCTGAGTTTAAAAAAATCTGCCTGATTTATGAGCTAATGGCTGACTTACGTACATATATGACGGCTGATTTGTACATCGGCTGGTTGAGATATCTTTCTCACGATGACGGAATGATCATCGACTGGCTGTGTTACTAAACGGACAGTTGACCTATGAAAGATTGTTACGGCTGATTTAAGTATAATTAACGTAAATCAGCCGTGTTTAGCTTGATTAATAGTAAACTCGGCCATATTACGTCTGATTTATTAGTGAAAGATTAATTACTACAATAGCATTCATTTGACGGCTGACTTATTGGAGGATACAGCTGACATAATATTTTCCAGCTGATCTACGCCCTTTTATGGCCTCTTTTCGAACCCGATTTTTGTTGTTTTTATTACTGAAATAGTATTCACGTAGCAATTGACTTACATATGCATTTGATGACTGATTTAGTTAGGCTGATTTACGTTTTCATTTTGTGGCTCACTTTCCATATAAGCAAAAAATTAATGACATCAAATCCGATTTTCCATGTCATCAGCTCCTATTTTCCATGTCATTTTCCATGTCATTGTTAGAGTTTTATGTTGTGACGCTGTGTTTTCTTCTTCTTCTTCTTCATCTATTTATCTTCTTTATCATCTGATACCCAGAAACTTAATCGTCTTCTTCCACATTATTTTTTTTCATTGATCTTTGTTCGAGATCTTATGGATCCGGTAATTATTGTTTCCGGTAACTGGGTCAAAAAAAACAGATACGTATTCAACCCCGACGGTAGAGGGTGTAGAGTTCTGTATTTAAATGATGAAACAACACACGACGAACTTGTGAAGTCTGTACTCGATGATTACGGATTGAACGAGTCGAGCCATCAGATTCAGCTGAGCTACATGTTCTCGAATAAAACTTTGAAAACAATGGCGCACGATACTCCACCAGTTTACGTCTCCAATACTCGACAGATGATAGGTTTTCTAAGCCTAAGGAAATTTGAACAGATACGCATCTGTGTAGAGATTACGGAGAAAAAGGAGAGCCAAATTAGTCGGAATGACGAAGTGAGAGAGCAGAAGAAAAGGTTATTCAGTTACGGTGGTTTCAGTAATGATAATTGTCCTGGTGGTGAAACAAAATACGAAGATAAACGCGACGATGAAGACATGGATTGCGCAAGTAAAATGGAAGGTGAAGAATACGAAGTAGGCGGAGAATCCGAAGTAGGCGAACAAGACGAAGAAGATGATGAATTTGAAAGCCGATTTGATATGTTCGACGACTCGGATGGTGCTTCATCTGAAGATGATAACTTCAGTTCATACGGTGAGTCTCCAACACAAGACGAAGATTCACCGACCCTACCGCCTAAGAAGAGAGCTCACAACATGTCGGTGAGCGGATCGGAAAGGAATCCAGAGGTTCTAAGGTTGGAGATGTCTTCTCTAAACCTCGCGGTAGGGCAACGATACGAGAGTAAAGCCGATTTGGAGAAACGACTGAAACTTCTTACGGTGAGAGATCAATTTGATTTTGATGTAGACGTATCCAATTCGGACACACTCATTGTTAAGTGTTGGGTTGATGGATGTCTTTGGAGAGTTCGTGCTTCTACACAAGGGGAATTACCGGCATTTAATGTTCGTATTTACGATTCGGAGCATACATGTTCTGTAACTGAGCGTTTTAATCGATCTCGACAAGCAACACCAGATATTTTAGGCCAGTTATACAGGGAGTATCTCGGCGACGTTGGTCCGTCTGTTCGACCTAAGAGTGTTGGAATAACTATCAATAAGCATTTTGGTGTAAAGGTAATTTTTAGTACGTTGCAGCTGACTTATTTGTATAGTACAGCTGATTTATTAGTACGTTGCGACTGACTTCTATTTCAGCTGATTTTTTAGTACGTTTTGGCTGACTTATTTGTATATTACAGCTGATTTATTTTTACGTTGCGACTGACTTCTATTTCAGCTGATTTATTGGTAAGTTGCGGCTGACTTATTTGTTTATTACACCTGATTTACTTACTTGTACTTTACGTTTTCCGTGTGGACAGATGGATTATTGGAAATCACATAGGACGCTAAAATTTACAAGGGAAATCGATATGGGAACTCCTGAGAGTGGGTTTGAAGACTTGCCTCCTTACCTATATATGATAAGAAGGGCAAATCCGGGTACGGTTACGCGTCTTCAAATTGATGAATTTGGAAGATTCATGTATGTGTTCCTTGCGTTTGGTGCGAGCATAAATGGGTTTCCTTTCATGCCCAAAGTTGTCATTGTCGACGGTACGTTTCTTAACGGTAAATACAAAGGGACACTTCTCACAGCACTAGCTCAGGATGGTAACTTTCAGATTTTCCCAATAGCCTTCGGTGTGGTTGACACTGAAAATGATGATTCATGGCACTGGTTTTTTACGCAACTAAAAATTTTGATTCCTGACGATGAGGCTCTTGCGATTATCTCGGACAGGCATAATTCGATAGGAAAAGCAATTGGAAATGTGTTTCCGTTGGCTTCTCGTGGAATTTGCACTTACCATTTATATAAGAACATTTTGCAACAGTACAAGGGAAAAGATGTCTTTCATCTGGTGAAGAAAGCGGCAAAATGTTTTAGGGTTTCTGACTTTAATACAAGGTTCGAGGAGATTGAAGCGATTAATCATGAACTTCATGACTACCTCCAAAGAGCTGATGTCCGACTGTGGGCGCGTATTCATTTCCCGGGCCAAAGGTACAATTTAATGACTACGAACATAGCGGAATCAATGAACAGAGCACTGTCAAATGCTAGAAGTCTTCACATTGTTCGACTATTAGAATCAATACGGGTTATGATGACCAGATGGTTTGAAGAACGGAGAGAGGATGCGAAATCGCAGCCAACCACGCTTTCACGTGGTGTCGAGAAACTACTACATGTAAGTCAGCCATTGCAGTTCATAAGTCAGTCGTTATTGGTCCATAACCCAGCCGTAATGTTTTAATAATTTTTTATGTATTATAAATAGGGCCGTGTCATTGCCGCCAGACTTATGACGGTACAAAGGATTGATCCTTATCACACGGAAGTTACATATGGATCGTCTTTGCATATTGTGAATTTGGAAACAAGAAAATGCACATGTCGGCGTTTTGAACACGAGAAATTACCATGCGTGCATGCAATCGCAGCTGTCGAGGACAGAAAAATTTGTCGTATATCCTTGTGCAGTCCTTACTACTACAGCAGTTTTTTGGTAAACGCATACGCTGAGTCGATCATGCCCATAGATTCAGCGCTCCAAGTTCCAAATAACGTTGCTAACCAACCGTGCTTGCCCCCGCTTGTTCGTCAACAACCAGGAAGGCCTAAGAAAAGTAGGATGAAATCTGCTTTAGAAGTTGCCCTTGAGAACAAACGTCATAGGAAACGACACGCATGTTCTCGTTGTAAACAGCCTGGGCATAATGCAAAAACTGGTCCGATTTAAAAGTGTTGTTTGGATATGTATGGATTTGTGTTTTTGTTAATGCGATAAATCAGCCGTAAAGATTGAATTATTGTCAATAAATGACTGACTTATGATTACAATACAGCTGATTGTCAATAAACGACAATGAGATTGGGTTAGATGAGGAAGATATTTTCTTTCGAAATTTAAGAAGACGAAGATGGTAACTCGTCCAAACACGTAATATTTTAAAAAAAAATTAGAGTTCCCAAAAGAAATTAGAGTTCCCAAAAGATTAATCATTACTCCTAGTATATGGAGCCATATATATGTCAGTATAGCATCTCGAGAATACGAAACATCGCATGTTAAAATCGAATAAGAAATGTTTTTTTTCCCGCCGAAATACGAATATACGCGAGATAAATTACACGTTTCGGCTGACTTATATGCACTTAACATCGCGAGATAAAATTGAATAAATAAATTTTTTTTTTCCCGCCGAAATACGAATCGTCGCGAGATAAACCGGCTGACTTATATGCACCTAATGGCCGACTTAAGGCACGTTCAATATGACTTATATATTGAAAGAGAACCTATACCTCAAAATTATTTATCTCGAGTTTAGGGTATGGCACTTTTAATACTTTATACGGCTGAAGAAAAAAAAGCTTTAGTTTCAACCAAAAGAAAAAAAAAACAAGCAATATAGTTTCATCAAAAAAAAAAAAAAACACACAAAGTTCCATAACTTGAGCATCATGCCTCGATCTTGGAGCAGAACTTGAGCATAGGAGGAGATGCTTTGTCTTTCCAAACGAACTTCAGCACAAAAGATTCGTACGCCTTAACACCAATAGCCTTGAAGAATTCTCTAATCCCTGAACCAAAGCGCAACCTCATCCGTATGTCTGGCACGCATAGATACACTGGCCACTCTACTCCATGCTGGTCCAAAAGAGTAATCTCCTTCCCTCCTGCTTTTTCCATCTGGTGAGCCCTAGTGAAGCTCAGTGGAATATGCTGCATAAGAAAGAGACAATAAGCTCTTGACAAAGCATCAATAACGACAAAAATTGAATAACAAAATTCCTTCAAGAGAGTTTACTTACAAGTCTAGAATCTTTGAGACTAGCTGGTGTGACAGTTACTGTCACAAATCGGTTTTCACTTTGACTACTCTCACCGGTTTCTCTCTTCTTCTCTTTGTCCTCCTCATCCTCCTCCTCCCCCTCCACATCATCATCATCATCGACGTTGTTGCTAGACTGCACATATTGAATCTCACAGCAATTAGGTCCAAGACCAGTGACGTGGAACAAAAATTCTCCTTCGTGTCTGAAAATGACGAAGTCTCCGACTCGGAAATCATGAGCAAATGCGAACTCTTTCCATCCAAAGGTTAGTCTCCGACCTTCCATCTTCACCTTCCATGTTTTTTCAGACGCGTCCGACTTAAGCTCCAACATATTTTTTTCGTTTCTTCCTTCTATGTATTTCGAGAAGAAGGGTGATTACATACGAGGTGGGAGTAGAAGCCGGGAAGAAGAGGTTGAAAAAAATGTGAGTTTGTAGGAGATTTACATACTTGATCCGCCATTATGGAAGTTGGAAAAGGAGTTTCAAAGATAAGAAAACCCTAAGTTTATGAGTGCTATTCGTAATCCTCCTCTTATTTACATGGTTCATACGGAAAGATTACACTAATAAATGTTAGTTGACTAAACATTGTAAGTTGTGTTCAAGAACATTAAAAACTAACGACAAGGCATTTAAGTTTTTTAGTGGAATATTTAAAAAAGATTAGAGTTCTCAAAAGATTAATCATTACTCCTAGTATAGGGAGCCATACAACTGTCAGTATAGCGTCTCGAGAATACTAAACGTGTGCGCAATACGATTACGTACTAACTACACGGCAAACTTATTTTAAATACACGGCTAAACTTATAGAAACTAAACGTCTGAATTATATTTTAAAAATGGCTGACTTATCTCATGCGTGTCAAAGGTTAGGCTGAGTTATGTTAAAGGTTAGGCTGAGTTAAAAACGAAGTTTAGGCTGAGTTATGTTACAGGTTAGCCTTAGTCATAAACGAAGTTTAGACTGACTTATTACATAAACATAAGTGGCTGAATTATATTTAAAATACGGCTGACTTATATATACAATACGACTGACTTATATTTACTACACGGCTGAATTATATTTAACATGAAGTCATAAACAAAGAAACAAAGGAGGAAACAATAGTTTATATTACAACATCCAAAGCCAATCCGGCCAATATATAATCGGCTTAAAATCACGGTAAAAAAGACCTAACTCTTTGATCCAAAAGCATCGGTCACACAAATTGTTATCCTTACTGTCTTCAATGAACCAAAGATCCCAATCTCGGTCCATCAATGGAGTACATGTGAAATTATAGAACAAGGTTTTTTCCGTTGACATGAACTCATACTTCTTCGTTAGAAACGCATCAGTGTGATATGTTCCCCAACTCCAGTCTAGAGATCTAACAATCTTGCCTATCCTCTGAACAGATTCCCTTGTGAAAAGAGATAAATACTCCTCAGTATTCCAAAATACCTTGCGCGTCATTGCATATGTGTACAAAGCACGCTCGAATCCTGCATCTGCTGCTCTCTTAATCAAAGCAATTCCTTCATCTTGGAGGTCGAACGTGAAGAACTTCTGTACACCCTCTAAGAACAGTGTACTCGGGTTTCCATTAGCGTAGCAAACTTGCATCACCAAGCTAGATATATGTGTGTACGAAGGGAAGGTAAACACATCTATAGATGCGGACACTCCGAGCCGGTCTGTTAGTTCCTTCATATACCTGCATGTTGCTCTCAATCTATATAGATCTGCAACAGAGTTAGCGGCCACACGTTCGGCCACTAAGGCTTGGATTTCTTCAGGTAGGGTTGTAAGAGGGAATACTTCCATTACAAAGTGGATTTCTCTAGAGATATAAAGTTTATGAAAATCTAAACAGATGGTAAAGGCTGACTTATGTGTTAGTCAGCCTTTAATCTAAACAACTGGTCGGTAACTGAGTAGAAAAACAAGTAGGGTTTATGGCTGGTTGATGAGTGTTTAAATGGTATTTATATATTAAAAAAAAAGAAAAATAGCGACTCTTCGGTTACTGAGTAGTTACAAAAAGCAACTGTTCGGTAACTGAGTAGAAAAAACAATTGTTCGTATATTTTGAGTAAAGACTGACTTAGTGTTTCGGCTGAGTTATGACAGCGTTGCAAAAGAAGCGGCTGACTTATTGGTTTAAATTTTCAAAATACAAACTAACTAAAGGGTCTCATACGGCTGAGTCATAAACGAATTTTAGGCTGAGTTATGTCAAAGGTTAGGCTGACTTATAAATGAAGTTTAGACTGAGTTATGAAAAAGTAAACAAATTCTATATTAGAGTTCGAAAAATACATAGACATCAGAGTTCTAAAAATACATAAAAATTTGAGTAATAAGCATTACATAAACATAAGCATTAGCATTAGATAAACATTTAGTCAGCCATATATTGTGCACCAAGCTTCATCCAATCAATTTCTGGAACTTCGACTTTGGCCATCTTTTCTTCGGCTTCAACGATTTTATGAGCAAGTTCATCCAACTCAGCAAATAAGTCAAACTTTTCCTTCCCCATAATTTCTTCTAGCAAATCCATTTTTTCATTAATAGATGTCACTTCCATCATAGCATCTTGCAATTCAGATTTAGCTTTCATCTGTTCCTTGACCAAGAGGAGCAACGACTTGTAATGCTCCTCGGTTTCCCTTCTGGCCTTTTTAACATCGTTTGCTCCATGGTCATCCTCCATTGGACGCTTCATCATCTTCTTCGATTCTGCCATTGAGATTGCAAAAGGAGAAAACAAGTTCAAAGTTAATAAAAACGAATGTTCGGTTACTGAGTGTAAACTTGGTATTTATAGAAAATACGGAAAACTGTTGGGTTACTGAAACTGTTCGGTTACTGAATAGTTATGACTGATTTATTAGTGACGTAAACGTGTTAAGGCTGACTGAGTTATTCTCATCAAATAAAAAAGTATAAAATAATAAAAAGTTGGAGAGAGAAGGGAATTGAGGTTCTTAAGTTTCTCATTTGAGAAACAGTTTTAGCCATACCCTCCACGAACATATGTTCATTTTCTATTGGATCCACGTTTTTCTATTAATTTAAAATTTAAACAAATAATGAAAATGAATATAATACTATTTTTTAGAGATTCATCAAGTCTCTATCTGTTGTACATGCTCTAACTCCTAGTTCCCAAGAGATATCATTACACCTATAATATAGGAAGCGCCATATAGCTCGTCAGATTAGCATCTCGAGAGTATTAATTTTGGTTATGATTACGTATTCAGACGCCACAATAAATCATATATTATATATTATTTAAATTTAAAAATGTGTAATTTAAGGTTAACTTCACGGCTGACGTATCAAATGTTAGTCTGAGTTATAGGCTGAGTTACGACTGAGTTTTATCAAAAGCGACTCTTCGGTAACTGAGTAGATAAACAATTGTTCGTATATTTTGAGTAAATGCTGACTTGACTGATCAACCAAAAAAGTAAATTTTGATGCGTTTTTGACCATCGCATAATAAATGAAGCCATAGTAATTTCAGACTTGTAAATCAATTAATTCAGCCTTCTGTCTACAAGAGAAGCGGCTGACTTAATATTGACGAATTCGTGTTTCGGCTGAGTTATGATTGCTTTGTGGAAAAGAAGCGGCTAATTTATTGGTTTAAATATTCAAAACGCAAATAACTCGTCAGTTTAAAGCATCGACACAGCTGATTTATATATACATCCAAAACTCAAAAGATGCGGCTGATTTATTCATGCAAACACACAAAAGATACGGCTGGTTTAAAGAGATGAAACACAAATAACTAAAGTGTATCATAACTAAATTACATTCAAAAACCAAAATTATCAGGGCCAAACTCTTCAAACATATCGACCAGATTCGTCCAAACTATAGTGTTTATCCAATCTGGCTTCTCGCCACCATGCGCCCATATCCTCCTTAACATGCACATTTGAGTTCGAAATAACGTTCTAGCCAATAGATTAAAATGTGTCCAAATCGTTAAAGTGTGTCTCGGTTCCCATCTGTATTTCCGCTACCAAAAAAAAAAAAGAGAAATATTATTGTTGTTGATAAAATGATCGGGAAAGAAAGATATTAGTGTTGGCTTACAGCGAGTTTAAGAAACCATTGTTCCTTAAAATAATCTGGAATGAATCTGTATGTCGGCCACTCATGAACCCATCCTTCTCGAAGAATCTCCGGGATCGCCTTCGAGAGCTCGTGTAAAAATTTGAACCACGTGATGGTTGTTTTATCAATAATACCAAAACCAGGGTTTAGAACAGGGAGGTGATCCTGATCAGCAGAGTATAATATGGCATCGACACTGCTGAATAACTTGGAACTACAATGTGGGACAACCGAAATGTCGAAAATGAATATGAAACAGATAGATTACAGAGAAGAGAGAAAACAGTGTAGGATATAATGTGATGGGGGGAGGCAAGGTTTACGAGAAGGTATATATATACAGATATATAGAAATATGAAACGTCGCGAGATAAAATTGAATAAATTTTGGTTAATTTTTTTTTTCCCCACCGAAAATACGAAATGTCGTGAGATTTTTTAGTACGTTTCGGCTGACTTATATGAACCTAATGGCTGACTTATGGCATGGTTTGGGAATGTCATAAATTTGGGTTTAGAGTTAGGCTGAGTTATATCAAATGTTAGGCTGAGTTATAGGCTGAGTTTCGGGTGAGTTATATCAAATGTTAGGCTGAGTTATATCAAATGTTAGTCTGAGTTATAGGCTGAGTTTCGGCTGAGTTATATCAAATGTTAGGCTGAGTTATAGGCTGAGTTTCGGCTGAGTTATATCAAATGTTAGGCTGAGTTATAGGCTGAGTTTCGGCTGAGTTATATTAAATGTTAGGCTGAGTTATTACGGTGACTGCTAAAACATAAGCATTTGATAAAGTTAGATAAACATAAACATAAACATAAGACTACTAAAGCATAAGACTACTAAAGCATAAGCATTAGATAAACATATATCCCTATTTTGCATGAAACTTCATCCAATCACGTTCTTCAACGCTGGCGTTATACATCTTTTCTTTGGCTTCAACGAGTTCTGCTACAAGTTTGTCCAACTCAGCAAGGAACTCAACCTTTTTCTTCCCGATAAATTCTTCAAGCAAATCCATTTTCGCAGAAATAAACATAACTTCCACAAAAGCATCATGCAATTCAACTTTTGTATTAATCTGTTCCTTGAGCGAGAGGATCAACGTCTTGTAATGGTCCTCGTTTTCCCTTTTGGCCTTTTTAATAGCATTTCGTCGATGGTCATCCTCCATTGGACGCTTCATCATCTTCTTTGATTCTGCCATTGATGCTGCATGTATATCGAAAATAGGATGTTAATATAGCTTCTAAACATATAAACAAATCAAGTTGCAAAAATGTGAATTACATATACTAGGAGAACAATGAAAAACTAACTTGTATTTGAGATTGCAAAAGGAGAAAACAAGTTCAAAGTTCAAAGTTAATAAAAACGAATGTTCGGTTACTGAGTGTTCACTTGGTATTTATAGAAAATACCAAAAACTGTTGGGTTACTGCGTAGTTGCCAAAAATATTATAAAAAAAGAGAAAATTACTCAAATAGCATAGAAAAGTTTAATATGCTTAGCGTATCGAGACTACCAAACGCGTGCGTAATGATTATGTACATATATTCACACGCCATATTTATATAATAGAGAATAGATGATTTATTATTTATATGATTATATTAGGGTTTAGGGTTTAGGGTTTAGGGTTTTGTGAGAACAATGTGTATGTTTTGCTATACCTCTAGGAATTAAGGTTTAGGGTTTAAGGTTTTGTAAGAACAATGTGTATCTTTTGCTATACATCTAGGAATTATGGTTTAGGGTTTCGTTTAGGGTTTTGTGAGAATCAGTCAGTCATAACTCAGCCGAATCCCGAATTCGTCACTTTTAAGTCAGTCGCTTCTTTGCACAATCAGTCAGTCGCTATTAAGGAGAGTAAAAGCTGACTGACACATAAGTCAGCCTTTACTCAGTAACCGAAGAGTTGCTATTACACTTTTTTTTTATATCAATAAAATACAATCTCTTTAGTGTTTCACAAAACCCTAAACCCCAAACATTAAGTATTCACTTGGTATTTATAGAAAATACCGAAAACTGTTGGGTTACTGCGTAGTTGCCAAAAATATTATAAAAAAATAGAGAAAATTACTCAAATAGCATAGAAAAGGTTAATATACCGAAAACTGTTAGGTTACTGCGTGCGTAATGATTAAGTATATATATTAACACGCCATATTTATATAATAGAGAATACTTGATTTATTATTTATATGATTATATTAGGGTTTAGGGTTTAGGGTTTAGGGTTTTGTGAGAACAATGTGTATGTTTTGCTATACCTCTAGGAATTAAGGTTTAGTGTTTAGGGTTTAAGGTTTTGTAAAAACAATGTCTATCTTTTGCTATAAATCTAGGAATTAAGGTTTATGGTTTCGTTTAGAGTTTTGTGAGAACAATGTGTATGTTTTGCTATACCTCTAGGAATTAAGGTTTAGGGTTTAGGGTTTAAGGTTTTGTAAGAACAATGTGTATCTTTTGCTATACATCTAGGAATTATGGTTTAGGGTTTCGGTTAGGGTTTTGTGAGAATCAGTCAGTCATAACTCAGCCGAATCTCGAAATCGTCACTTTTAAGTCAGCCGCTTCTTTGCAGAATCAGTCAGTCGCTATTAAGGAGAGTAAAAGCCGACTGATACATAAGTCAGCCTTTACTCAGTAACCGAAGAGTTGCTATTACACTTTTTTTTATATCAATAAAATACAATCTCTTTAGTGTTTCACAAAACCCTAAACCCCAAACATTAAGTGTTCACTTGGTATTTATAGAAAATACCGAAAACTGTTGGGTTACTGCGTAGTTGCCAAAAATATTATAAAAAAATAGAGAAAATTACTCAAATAGCATATAAAAGGTTAATATACCGAAAACTGTTGGGTTACTGCTTGCGTAATGATTAAGTACATATATTAACATGCCATATTTATATAATAGAGAATACTTGATTTATTATTTATATGATTATATTAGGGTTTAGGGTTTAGGGTTTTGTGAGAACAATGTGTATGTTTTGCTATACCTCTAGGAATTAAGGTTTAGTGTTTAGGGTTTAAGGTTTTGTAAAAACAATGTCTATCTTTTGCTATAGATCTAGGAATTAAGGTTTAGGGTTTCGTTTAGAGTTTTGTGAGAACAATGTGTATGTTTTGCTATACCTCTACGAATTAGGGTTTAGGGTTTAAGGTTTTGTAAGAACAATGTGTATGTTTTGCTATACCTATAGGAATTATGGTTTAGGGTTTAGGGTTTTGTTTAGGGATTAGGGTTTAGGGTTTTGTGAGAACAATGTGTATGTTTTGCTATACCTCTACGAATTAAGGTTTAGGGTTTCGTTTAGAGTTTTGTGAGAACAATGTGTATGTTTTGCTATACATCTAGGAATTAGGGTTTAGGGTTTTGTTTAGAGTTTTGTAAGAACAATGTGTATCTTTTGCTATACCTCTAGTAATTATGGTTTAGGGTTTAGGGTTTAAGAACAAAGTGTATGTGTATAATTTCGTAGACGAGATAGGGAAGTCTTCAGTTTGGAGATATAGTTGCAGACTTATCATACAAAACATAAGATATAGTAGAAGACTTCTCATACAAAACTAAAAAAGTTCAATCTTTTACAGAAAGCTTGAGATAGAAGTCGAATTGGCGTGCCGATTTGCTACGGCGAGGTATCGGCTCTGTGTTTCTTCGGATTTGGTGGTTGACTTGGACTCCGGCGAGATGATTCGCCTTCATCTCCAACTTTCGGTGTCTCCTCTTCGAACCGATCTCTGTTCCTTTGAGCGAGAAACTTCTGGTAGTACCTGCACAATGAGAAACAAACCAAAAAACAAGGAACATTACAGTTTGACAGTATTAATTTCACCAGGTTGAAAACAACAAAAATTTGACTTGCAAAGAATTCGACATTTCATAGATGCTGAATACACATAATGACAGAATTCGACATTCAATACAATACACATGTTGACTAAGAGTTTACCTGAAAACTCTTTCGAGAATTGCCTCATACGACAAAAAGTTTTCTCCGTTTCGTGACATCTTTCGGGCATAGTTGTCGATGGCCCTATCGATTGGTCATCTCGCAATAGAGAAACAGATTTCAGATTAGTGCTGCAAAATTTGAGATTGGTATTTGAATTGACATGTATGAAGTTAGAAGTATGTAAGATTGTAATGGCGAGAAACAGGGTTGGTTCATGGAACTTACAAGAGATTTCCTCCCATTATCGTGTACTCAGCGATCTCCTGAGGGGCTTCAGTGGTTGTTGTTGGTTCGTACAAAAAGGGAAAGAGAAAAGGGGTTAGACACTGAGAAGTAAGTCAGAACCATGAAGATCTTGAACAGGGGAAGTCGAGGAGACTTACATGGATCTACGTCGAAGTTAATGATATATCCAACCCTCTTGAGTCTAGGGAACCGAGTTTCAGAGGTAGCAGAGGAAGAATCCGGTTGCAGATTTGGGGATCGTGACGGAGAGGCCATTATAGGTGATTTATTGAGATTTTAAGTTTTTATTTCGCAAGAGAAGAGAAAGTGAGGAGCCCCATTGGTTGCTAACCTAGGGTTTTCTGAATACGTAATTATATTGAAATTAATTAATACTCTCGAGACGCTTCCTATATTATCAGCCGAAACTTGAATTCGTCACTCTTAAGTCATAACTCAGCCGAAACATGAATTCGTCACTCTTAAGTCAGCCGCTTATTTTGCACAAAGCATTATATAACTCAGCCGAAACATGAATTCGTCACTCTTAAGTCAGCCGCTTCAGTCAGTCGCTATTAAGGAGAGTAAACGCTAACTAACACATAAGTCAGCCAGCCTTTACTCAGTAACCGAAGAGTTGCTATTAATTTTTTTTTAAATCAATAAAATACAATACAATCTCTTTAGTGTTTTAGTGTTTCACAAAAACCCTATTTGAACTGCCCTAACACATTATAAGTTCCTTCATCTAAGATCTCTGATGCCATCTTCACCCGTAAACCCTGAATATTCGCATCATTTATCCGATGGAAAGTAGTGCCAAGCGCTAGACACTCGACAAACTTCAATGCATACACCCCACAGTCGCCAATTTGGACATTTTGTGGGATGTATTTGCCGCTCCTCCTTCGGAACAAAAACTGCTTCACTCTAGGTTTTCGGAGATTGGCAGAAACTAATTCGTTAATCATAAATGGGATCATGTGCGAAAATGGCCTAAAAGAATCACGGATTTTCTTTTCACTTTCGGGTGTCACCTGTCCAATGATGGGATCGTAAACGTCGATCTTCTCATTAACAAGGTCCACGTGATATGCCACCCAATGATCTCCTCCAGTTTGTAGAACTCCGTACAAGTGATCCACATCTTCTAACCACTTCTTGTTTGTTTGCAAGTCATTAGGAGTTTTGCCGTTTACAAAATCCCCATACCCAGCTGTGAACTTAAACGTCTTTGGTTTGATCTTGAACTGTATGTAATCCATAGACCATACTGCAGTAAACCAAATGTCCATAAATCCAATTCGCTTGGAGTAGAATGGGGAGGGATCTAGCATGGATTTTTTATGAGGATTCTCATATACGCGGAAATATGCTGTACAAAGAAAAATTATACTTAACTCAGTCCCATATAATATATAACTCAGACATAAAGCATACTTAAGCCTACATAACTCAGACATATAATAAATAACTCAGACATTACGATATTTAACTCAGCCCCATATAATCTATAACTCAGACATAAAGCATACTTAAGCCTACATAACTCAGACATATAATAAATAACTCAGACATTATGTATATTTAACTCAGCCCCATATAATCTATAACTCAGACATAAAGCATACTTAAGCCTACATAACACAGACATATAATTAATAACTCAGACATTACGTATATATAACTCAGCCCCAACAGTATACTTACATCATCAGACAGCCATCCATAATCTATCCTTGGCCAATACTTTCTCTCAGACATGAGAACTCTGTAGAACTCAATCTCGTCTGTACCCTTTGTAAATGGAACATCCCTAAAACAATTAAACACTAGTTAGTTTAGGCAAATATTGCTAATAGCCGTATTAACATATGCTCTAAAGGGTCATACTCGAATGGCTTTAGGTGATCCAAAAGTTTAGCCACTTTAACCGGATCAGCAGGTGCGACAGGATCATAGATTGCCGGTGAAGGTTCATAATTTTTCCTCATGCACGTCATTCCATTGTCTCCAATATAAGGAAAAACTCGTGCTTGAGGATCCTTTTCTAGCCTCCCTGAAGACCCATCAGGAGATAATTTCACCCTTGACTCCCGATAAGCCTTAATTCTCTCCGACCTAATCCTGTCCTCTTCCTCCTCATCAGACTCCGGCAGCACTTCATTATATTCTGCGATAACTTGGCTGGTGACATCCAAAATCTCACTGTCGTCGTTTAAAATATGTTTCTTCTTTGCTGGGATAGTCACTTCCGGAGGTTTTGGATCGTCGTTGCCTTTACGATTCCTCGCTGTCCTCCTTCTTACTTGCCCCTCCTTTTTTAAAGCATCGGCCTCCTTCTTTAAAGCATCGGCCTCCTTCTTCTTTAAAGCAGCGGCCGCCTTCTTTCAATCAGCGGCCTCTTTCCTCTTTAAAGCAGCGGCCTCCTTCTTCTTTAAAGCATCGGCCTCCTTCTGCTTTTTAACCTCAGCCTCCTGCTTTTTTGCCTGAACCAATTTCTTAGCAAGAGAAACAGTAACGAAATCAACTGTTTCTTCTTCGTCATTACCAAACTCCTCAGCCAATTTCAATTTGGTCTTACGAACTAGTTCAGTACTTTTAAGCTGTATTAACATATAAACATAACTCAGCCATAATAAAAAGAATAAATCTGTCGTTATGTAACTATAACTCAGCCGTCAAATAGGTAATAAATCAGTCGTCGAATATAGGTTATAACTCAGCCGTCAAATGTAACCATAACTCAGCCGTCAAAAATCAACATAAATCAACTGTAACGTACATTATGAAGGGGGCTGTTGACTGGTTCAGAACTTTTATCCGGTTCAGGACTTTTAAACTCGTCCTTCTGCGGCTGTATTAACATATAAACACAACTCAGTCGTCAAAAATAAACATAACTCAACTGTAACGTACCTTTGGACTATTAACGGATTTATGCGGGAAGTTGTTCACTTTTGATTGGTTATCATCCTTTTGAGTATTGTTCCGTGCCTCGAGAGCATTCAGACGCTCTCTCATTTGCATCCGATCATTCTCAATAGATGCAACTCTTTCTTCCACAGCATCTCGGACTGTATCACCAATCATCTTCTTCAAATCTGACAACTCTCCAAATTTTGTGTTATACGCGTTTATCTGCGCCTCAACACTGTCTATTCTACTACCAAAGTTGTCTAACTTGTCAAATCTTCTGACAAGGTTTTCCAGGACATTGACTACCGTCGTCAAATCCGTCTCTTTCCCCATATCCTTGTCGCTACTATGCTGCAACACAATCTCACTATTGCTTACTTCCTGTTTTTTCGTAGCTTTCTTCTATTTTTTGGCGGGGGGTTGATCAGAATCTAACGAAACTGCAGCCTTCATTTTTTTCTTCTTCCCATCGCTCTTCACATCCCAAAAACCTCTAACAAACCTACCCGCATGTATGTCTGTTACCAGATTTACAACTTCTGGGTCATTTTCTTCACTCGCCCACTGCGGAAACAGCTCTTCTACAGCCTCCTTCATGACCATTTTCTTCACACGCACCTGCATAGTAAATCAGCCATCAAATAACTCATAAGTCAGACATCAAAAGATTCATAACTCAGCCATCAAGTAACTCATAAGTCAGACATCAAATGATTCATAACTCAGCCATCAAGTAACACATAAATCAGACAGAATAAAAAAATCCATAACTCAGCCAAGTCAACCTTCTTACCTCACCATGGTCTCTGATCTCCTCAGCTATGGTTGTAGTAAGACTTTTACGTGTACGGGTTCCACCCCATCGCAAAAGAGGAATTTCGTTCTCATTGACTACTCTTTAAAAAACGCTCTCCGAAGCAGGTCACAGATTCATACGCCCAAACCAGCAACACGTCTTTCATGCCGCTAATGGTGTACGACTTTCCTTCTAGATTCAACATCTTAACTGAACCAACCAGAACTTCGAATGCAGTCCGACCCCACGGATAAGTCCTCAAGGCTTCATCGTCGAATACTCTTTTTGCACTTTCAAAGGGTATTCTAGAATTATGATGCAAGCCATAAAGTCCCATGGCTTGAAGAAGCAACAGCCCTAACCATTTCCTCTTTTCAAAACTCCAGCCTCGACAGCCCTCTAATGCTGCCCTCAGTTCATCTAACTTGGGTCCTACCCCAAGCGACACCTTCAACTCCTCCCAGAAAGTTTCGTATTGCTCAGGTTCAAAACTTTCTGTTGGCAGTGGATCTGTGTTTAGACCCGTGAGCGCACCAAATTCGATTAAGTGAAACCTGATAGGTTGATCAACAACGAGAGACCAAATCTCCTTGTCATGTACTCGTAGCTGTCTACATAGTAGATAGTGTACAGTCTTCCCAGACCACACCAATTGGCTATCAGCTAGCTTAGCAACTACTCCAACAGGAAACTGCTTGATGTGTTCCCACACATCATGTCCTATTGCGTCTCTGACTCTAGGAAACTCTCCCAAATGGACATTGTGATTAATTTTTTTATTTTCCAGCTTAGAAGCCCCTTCAGCACATAGTCTTGGAGGGTAATCCCTTGCTTGATCTTCAGGAATTGCTTGATCTTCAGGAATTGCATGATATTCAGACATCTGAACATAAAAGACATAACATATTAATGGTAAATCAGCCGCAACAAAAATCACACTCAGCCACAACTAACAAATAAACCAGCCGCAACCAAACACAAACTCAGCCACAACAAACAAATAAACGAGTTTGTGTTATGTTTGATTTAACATAACACAAACTCAGCCACAATAGCATTGCACATGTAAATCAGCCGCAACACAACACAAATCAGCCATAGCATAACAATAAATCAGCCGCAATAAATAACTTAAACAGCCACTAGCAACGATAAACAAGCCGCCACAGAATAATAAATCAGCCACAATACCGTTAACAAGCGACAAACACCTTCGATTCCTCAGATTATACTCAAAATAAATCTGAAAACTCAAAATAAAACGAAGGAAGATGAAGAATCCCCACTCCTCTGTTTATACTCACCTTCGACTAAAATCCGACTGTGAAAATGCAGAGCAGACGTTTCGACTAAACCGGCGGTGAATGTTTCTCAGAAATCGACTAGAGAGAAAACAGTAGAAGTTTCGACGACAACACACGAAGTTTTTAATTTTCCGTCCTTTGAGTTTCCTTCTCTGACTTGTTAAGACGGTTAACCTAATTAGTGACATGGAACAGTGATTAGTGACGTGGATTAGTTAATCATTTTTTAATTATAAATAACCTCAATTAAAAAAAAAAAACCAAGGGTGTTTATTGTAATTTACTAGGCTTTAAAAACTTTTGAGTAATTTCCAAAAGATGTATGCTATTCTAGTAATATAACAACTTTTCTATGCTATTTCAGTAATTTTCTCTTATTATTATCACAAATAATAATCCTCAACGGGTCAACAACACCACTGCGGAAATGATACAATCAATAACCGATAACAACATTCCATAAATCCAATACTTTATTAAAACCCATTAAACCAATTCAATCCATAAACCATAGTTCAACAAAACATTCAATAACACTATCCAAATAACAATCCAACATATTTCTAGAATTACTAGCAACCTAGCATTTCAATAAACAACATCAATCAATCGAGTCCCTAGACCATCTCCTCTTCCTCGCCACGATCCCACGATCACACCTTGTCTTTACCTGCATCAGATGGTTATACGAGATGCGTGAGTATTATCACAAATACTCAGTGAGACGGTCATCCCATCTACTAGGCTATACACACATGTATAAGAGAATGATACAATACCAGAGTGAACACTCAACGAGACATAGCACGAGCAATCAAACAAGAATCACACAAACTGCACGTGTGTTGATCGACACAAATACCCTGTGTCGAGCGTTGCACCCAGTGTGTCGATCGACACTCAACCCTGGTGTCGATCGATGCACTGTTACGTGTGTCGATCGACGCATCGACACTGACCCAAAAATTGAGTCTATCTTCACACAGCTCGACCCTTGGTCACAACACATCGATTTCCTGCACAAATCCATTCAAAAACAACACGCAATACGCCCAATAACAGCAAGTAAACGCATCCTATCAACTCCTTTACCCAGATAAGAAATGGTCACGCACTCACCTTAGATTTGGAAGGAAAAGGATAAGAAAAGGATGAAAACCACGAAGAACAACTCCTCAACACCGAGATCTACACTTTCCTCACGAGAAATCACTCCAAGAACGATCTCCCAAGCCTCCCAGACAAATCTCCTCTCACAAATCTGTCTGGAAACTCTCTTGAACTTTTCTGAAACTTTATGGAACTCTAAAACGTTCCAAAATGCGACACACCTCTATTTATAGGGAAGCCCTAGGGTTTCACCCTAAACTGGATCGGTTCGATTTAACTTGCGTCGATCGACGCACACCACCTGCATCGATTGACGCACGACCAAAAATTAGATTCTTGGTTCGCGGTTGTTACAGAGCTAATGAGGAATAAGTATGCACCAACGGTTTAGTTCCAAAAGTAGCTTACAGCCCACAACCAAAGAAAGTGCCCAAGCAAGTTCTTGATAAGAAGAGTTTCGCTAGTCAAAAGCAAGAACCAAACCAGTCTTCACCAATCCATCAAAAGTCCATGAAACAAAAACCAAATGTTTAAAGAAGCACAACAACGAAAAAGCAAATTGAGAAGGAACTACTGGAGCTTCTTAATTTTTACAGCAAATTCATTAAAGCTAAATGTGCTCTTCCTTCTAATTCTGTGAAAGATAAGCGTGATTTTCCTTTTGAAAAATCTGATGTTGTGCTTGAAAAGAATCAAGCTTGTGAAAAAACTAATCCTTTTCAAACAAGTGCAAGCGAGTAGTATTGATTCTTTTTCACTAGTTCTTGAAGAAAAATCATCAACATATACACAAAGGTGTGTCCCATCGATTATGGACATGGAGCAATTAGCTAGTTCTAATCCACAACTACTCATTAAGACAATTCCTAATAACAATTCCCAAAAGCACTGTAAGAAAATTGATTTGGCTAAGACAGAACCTAGTTTGTTTGTTATGAATTCTACACAAGATGAAACACGTTTTGGCTTGGAAAACGTAAAAGAATTTTGTGTTTCACATCTGTTTTTGAAAAAATGGTTCCAACTTTTTATACACTCATACTTGAAAAGCTTTTAAGCCAAAAGGATTTATGTTTAATAAATTTTTTTGAATCTAACTCTTCTTTGAGAGTTTCTTTGTGTATCAACACGTTTGAATGTGCATTTGTTAAAACTTATCAGGAATTGAAATACTTGCGTAAAAACGTGTTTTGTGATTCAAATTCATTTAGTGAACCTTGTAAACCAACTTCGACTGATCATGTTATTGATTGTGGTTTATCTAAATTTACAAGGATCAATACATTTACAAGGATCAATACATTTTCAAGTATAATGCAATACATTTTCAAGTATAATGCACTTGTTCTGTCCAATGAATGTTC
This sequence comes from Arabis hirsuta, assembly GCA_964056655.1. Lineage (NCBI taxonomy): Eukaryota > Viridiplantae > Streptophyta > Magnoliopsida > Brassicales > Brassicaceae > Arabis > Arabis hirsuta. The sequence goes on from OZ053301.1 coordinate 19,880,933, forward strand.
AAAAAGGAACATGAGCCATGGAGAAGCATATGCACTTCGTAGAAGTGACATCAAAGAGAAGCACATTTGAGGTTCAACTTGGAAAGAACCATGGCGACTTGAAAAGAACTGAAGGTGCACTAAACACGTTGGCAATCAAAAGAAAGCCCCCAGATTTGCATCAGCCTCCATTCATCTACAGAGAATTCAAACCAGGAACTATAAAAGTGATTGGAGATTTCATTAGAAGCAAAGCAGTATTGATTCATGGAGAAGAGCTCACGTGTTTTATTCAAATCAGGGTGAAACCACCAGATGCTTCACCACAAATTAAAGCCCGAGGGAGAGGAAATGATGTGGCCATCCGAAGCACACCATTTTAGGAGCAAACCAACTCAGTTATCACGTGTGTCAAACCAGATCAACCATCACTTCCATTTACCATGTTAACTACAAGCACCGAACACCTAAGGGGCTTATCTAGGTAAGTAATTCTTTTACTCGAATTGTTTCTCATGATTTAAAGGCTGTGAGTATGAGCTTATTCTATCCAGAAATCATTGAGAACAGTTTAGGTTTATTCAAAGAATGTTTGGCACAAATTTTTTGTCCTAAGATGCTTGTAAAAGAGGAAAATGATAAGGATAGCTCTTTGCCAAAGGTGTTGAAAACATTGCAGGAACAAAAGAGGAGCCACTGGATTTAAAAGTTCCCTCGTCCAATTTCCTTGCCAAGACTAGAATTGGCGTTGTTTTGACGAAGGACAAGAAATTGATTGTTTATTTCGGGATGATATTTGAGGTTGGAGAACAAATATGGATAAGCTTAAGGAAAGAACAAGTTCCGGCACAAGTTCCGGTTGTAATGAAGTCCAGATGGAAGCCAAGAATCGATAGTCCATTCAACCTAACAAGAAGAATCAGCGATAATGCTTATCAACTTAAGCTGCAAGGTAAGTATAATGTGAGTAATAGCTTCAATATTACTTATTTGGTTCCTTTCGTGGCAGATGAAGCACATTTGATGTCTAATCTTTCTCAAGAATGAGAGGATTATATGATCATGGACGAGACAACCAAAGAAAGTTATGGAGAAGATGTTATGGATCAGCTAGAAGAAGAGGAGGACACGGATCATGGAATTGGATCATGGAACTAAGGAGCAGCTTGTACCCGAGGAAGCAAAGGATCCCTTACATGTTCCACTTGGTTCGATGACTAGGTCGAGAAAGAGACGTCTTAACCAAGGTATAAGCACGCTCCTACGTCAAGAGGAAGGAAACCTTAAACTCGAAGCTTGTCCAACTACTCTGGTTGTGATTCAAGCCGTTTAAGGGTTGATAATAGGAGGTGTGCGGCTTGTACTCTTTTTTCCTTGGTCTGGTTTTTTTCCATTGGGTTTTTTTGAAAAGGTTTTTAATGAAGCAAGTCCACACATTAATACATTTGCCCCATTGTTAACAACGCCATTCTATTCTATCCCGCGGATCAGTGTTCTATTCTATCCTAAAGATTTGGAGAAATCATAAGTGTTCTATTCTATCCGGCGGATCAGTGTTCTATTATATCCTGAAGATTTGAAGAAATCACGAGTGTTCTATTATATCTGGCGGATCAGTTTTATAAAACAAAGTTCTCTTTCTTTTAATGAGTCAAACGCGTTTTTTGTTTCCAAGGCTTCTCTCTTTTATAAGTACCCTGATCTCCATTCTAAATAAATCATTGATATAATGCGTTTTTAGCACATTCTAACCGTTGTTTTATAGGTTTTTATCGAGTCTTTCACTCTCTTTCGAGTCATTCTAGGTACTAAAGTAGCTGGAAGCAAGAATTTGAAGTTTGCAATTGGATTTGGCGAAAAAGAAGGAAAAGGGATCTTTTTGAAGATTCTGCCCAGAAAAAGCACCTGCGCTGGAGTTAGGTGCTCCCGCTCCCCAGAAAATCCAATTATGGGAATATTCACTAAACCCTAATTTGGCAACACTATTTTTTTCCAGCCGCCAAGGCTTTATTTAAAGGAGGATTCTCGCCCCTTTTGGGAGAGGGCAGTCACGACAACAGTGAGAAGAACACAATCAAAAAACACGATAGAGAGAGAGAGATACACTTGTTATTGAGAGTTCGTAAGCTTGGAGACTTGTCATTCACGATTCCTTGTTGAAGTTTTCTTAAACCCTTATCTTCTCTACTTGACTCAATGAAGTTTTCATTCTCTATTGCTGTTGTTGTTTGTTTAATCATGAGTCAGTAATCCCCTTGTTAGGTTGAGGGTTTGATGGGGTTAGAGAATCATAACTATGCATAGATAGGTTTTGAAACATCGCTTGATTTCTCCGTCTAATGTAGAACGTATTGCTTAGGCTAATTTGATCACCTAGTCTTTGATTTTAGGTTGAATTCACTCGTCAAAAGTGTTGTGAATTGCTGGAATTGACTTAGATGGGCGAGTTATCTTTAGCCAACGACAGTTGAAGTTAAAGCAACTCGTGAACAAATCAACCCTAATCGTTTAATGCTCTTCATTCTTTGTAACCTCAAACGACAGTTTAGGGTGTTAGATTGTTTGTTGAAGTAGTTGATGCCACGACAGTGGGTCCTCTTGAATTTATGGTTGAGTTCTAGATTGGTTCATAACTTGATAACCTGAATAATTGCTTGGTTTTGATATCCTAATCCCTGAGATATATCCCTTGACCTAACGCTTTTCCATCTATTGTTTACAACCGAATTTTACTTTTGTTTTGCTTTGATATACACGTATACCATCTTTTGATCTCTTAGCTGAAGTTATATCCCATATAATTAGAGTGTATTGCTGGTCTCTTAATGAAACTCACTATTCTGCATTCGAATTAGTGAACCTAGGTTTTATCTTATAAACTGACAAAAGGACTTTAATCAACTTGGCGTCGTTGCGACGGGGACCAACTCAATACCTCTAATTTTCGTTTACGATTTTAGACTAAGCACTAAACTCGTTCTTTTGTTTTTCTTGCGTGTGTTTCAGGTGTATGAACTCAAGGACAACAAGGAGAAATCTTCAAACTCCCCTCGTCACTTTGAGTAACCCTGAGCTTGCGAGACTAGAACGAGAAAACAGACGACAAAGGCCTAATCCCGCTGATATGGGCCATCAAGGCGACAACAACATGGCAGCTGAGCTGCAAAGGTTGCAAGAGCAGATGGCTCAGATGCAACAGCAGCACGCACCCGAACAGCAGCAACAACGCGCGCGTGAGCAGCAACGAACCATAGGGGATATGGACAATCCCCATGCCTATTACCGAAACCGAGCTGCGATAGTTCCCCCCGCTGTTGAAAGGAATAACTATGAGATCAAACCACAGATGATATCGCTGGTTAAGCAGCACTTGTTCCACGGATTGCCTGCTGAAATTTCCATGGACCATATAGAGAATTTCGAGGAGATTTGCTCCACGACAAGCTCTAATGGGATGAACCCGGATTTCGTAAAATGCAAGCTGTTCGGGTGCGGACAAAGCCTCTCGTTGGCTTAAGTCTTTACCTGCTGGATCCATTACGACTTGGGCGCAATGCAGAGCTGCGTTTCTGGATCACTTCTACACAAAATCCAAAACCGCGAGTTTGAGGAACAAGATCTCCTCCTTTCACCAACATTTCGGAGAGTCCTTCTGTGAGGCATGGGAACGGTTTAAGGAGTATAAGAGAGAGTGCCCACATCATGGTTTTTCTGATGAGAATCTGCTTGGTATTTCCTACGATGGCGTGGACTGGGACTATAGGAATGCTCTTAATGCTGCAAGTGACGGCGATTTCATGACCAAAACCAGAGAAGGTGCGTATAAGTTGATAGAGAACTTGGCTGTGAGTTCGAGTAACAAGTCCCACGAGTATGAAAGGACTGTGAAATCCAGTGGGATGGATTCCCAAAAGATAGACGACCTCACTGCCAAGGTCAATCTTTTGCTTAAACCGAACCAAAGAATGGTTCATTTTGCAGATGAGAATGGTGAACCACTCGCTGAGGAGATGGTTGAGGAAGAGGACACTGATCAGCAGGAGGTTAGCTACATGAATGGCCAGGGTTTTGTGCGAAACAGAGGGTTCAACCAAAATTACAGGAATCATCCGAATTTCTCCTATCGGAGTACGAATGTTGAAAACCCGCAGGACCAGGTTTACCCACAACAAACCAGCCCCCAGACCCAGGAGCCTCAGGATCAGACTTTCTAAAAGACCTACCCTCAGAATTTCCAAGGAAAGACGTTCGTCCCTTTTCAAGGTCAGAAACCGCAGTTTTCGAACTTTCGGCTTTTGCAAGCTCTGGAAGTGGTTCTCAAGATGAGTTGAAAGGTATGATGCAGCAGATATTGACAAACCAGCATAAGTTCGCTACTGAAATCAACACGAAGGTGGATGGTATGTACTTGGACCTTAATGGTCGGCTTGAGGCGGTTTGCAACCACGTAAAGAAACTCGACACTCAGGTTGCTCAAACGGCTGATGCAATAAAAAGGCCACAAGGAGTGCTGCTTGGTAAGCCGGATACAAACCCTAGAGAGTTTGTGAATGCCATAGAACTTAGAAGTGGAAGAGTTTTGCCAGCAGTCGTAACGACAGAAACTACAAACTGCCCAGAAGGAGCACCTGCTCCAGCAGACGGAGCACCTGCACCAACAGAGGGAGCACTTGCTCTAGAAACATAAAACGATGAAGAACCTGCTGAGCCAACTTCTAAGGTATTAAGACCAAATGAGATTATTGATAAGGTTCATTCTCGTGTCTACAGGCCCCCTGTCCCTTACCCAGTACCTCCAAGGAAGTCGCAGAAGGATTTGGAGGAGGCAAAATGTAAGGAGATGTTGCGAGATTTGACGGTTAAGCTGACATTGGCGGACGCAATTCAGATGATGCCGTCCATGAAAAAGTATATCAAGGGTCTGGTTACTGGACAAATTCCTTCAGAGCAGAGTGCCATGGTTGTAAGTAAGAATTGTATCGCTGTGCTACAAAACAAAGCCACTAAAAAGCAAGAGGACCCAGGTAAGTTCGTTCTTTCTGTTGATATTGGTCCTGTGTGATTTGCTTGTTCTTTGTGTGATCTAGGTTCCAGCATGAATCTCATGCCCTATTCGGTTACAAGGAAGCTCGGGTACACAAAATTTAAACCAACACGAATTTCATTAGTGTTTGCTGACAGATCTATTAAGTTGCCTGTAGGAATTTTAGAAGATTTGCAAGTCAGGATTGGGAATATTTTCATCCCAGCAGATTTCGTGGTGTTGGATTTGGACGATGAACCAAAGGATCCCTTGATTTTGGGACGTCCTTTCTTGCGCACAGCTGGTGCGATCATTGATGTAAAGAACGGAACGATTGGTCTCCACCTGGGAGACATTATTATGGTGTTTGAGATGGATCGGATGTTGAAGAAACCGACCATTAATGGGCAGACTTTTGCCATTGAGGATAACCTTGAAATCTCAGAAGAAGAGATTGAAGAGATTCTTGTTGATGATCCCTTGGATGTGGCGTTGACAAAAGATGAAAGTGAACATGGGTATTTGAGTAAAGACACTGTTGGTTTCGCAAGGATGTTGGATTCTGGTGAAATGAAAAAATCAACAAACTTTTTGAGACTTGAAACGGAGGGAGAAGACGGAGCACCTGCTCCTGAAAACTCTACTAACGACCCTTGGAGCGAACTGAAAGCTCCAAAACTTGAGCTCAAAACCTTACCAGCTGGGCTAAGGTACGCGTTTCACGGTCCCAACTCTACATATCCTGTTATTATTAATGCTGATCTGAATAATGTGGAATCCGCCTTACTTTTATGCGAGCTTAGGAAGTATAGGAAAGCTTTAGGTTATTCGCTAGATGACATCCCTGGAATCTCACCTGAATTATTCATGCATAGGATACATTTAGAGGATGAATCTAGAACTTCTGTAGGAGATTGAATCCGAATTTGAAAGATGTTGTTAAGAAAGAGATTATGAAACTCTTAGAAGCTGGTGTTATTTATGCAATATCTCATAGTAACTGGGTTAGTCCTGTACACGTAGTACCTAAGAAGGGCGGAATCACTGTGATCGCCAATGATAGGAACGAACTGATACCTACCAGGACAGTCACAGAACATAGGATGTGCATCGATTATAGAAAGTTGAATGCAGCGACTAAGAAGGATCATTTTCCCTTACCATTCATTGATCAAATGCTCGAGAGACTAGCTAACCACCCTTACTACTGCTTTTTAGACGGTTATTCAGGTTTCTTTCAGATTCCCATTCACCCGGATGATCAGGACAAAACGACCTTTAAATGTCCATACGGCACTTTTGCTTATCGCAGGATGCCATTCGGACTATGCAATGCTCCCGCGACTTTTCAAAGGTGCATGATGACTATCTTTACTGATTTCATTGAGGATATTATGGAAGTTTTCATGGATGACTTCTCCGTCTATGGAAGCTCTTTTTCCGTGTGTCTTTATAATCTGTGCAGGGTGTTGGAGCGCTGTGAAGAGAAACACCTAGTGCTGAATTGGGAGAAGTGCCATTTCATGGTGAGGGATGGTATAGTTCTAGGTCATCGAATATCAGAAAAGGGTATTGAGGTTGATCGGACAAAGGTTGAGGTGATGATGAGTTTGCAACCACCAGATTCAATTCGAGGAATAAGGAGTTTCCTTGGTCACGCGGGCTTTTACTGACGTTTCATCAAGGACTTTTCAAAGATAGCGAGACCGCTAACCCAACTTTTGTGTAAGGAAACCAAATTCGAGTTTAATGGAGCTTGCCTTGAAGCATTTCACACGATTAAGGGAGCATTGGTGAGTGCACCCATTGTTCAACCACTGGATTGGGACCTACCATTTGAGGTTATGACGGATTCTAGTGATTACGCTGTGGGAGCAGTTTTGGGGCAAAGGAAGGATAAAAAGCTTCATGTGATTTATTATGCTAGCCGGACTTTGGACGAAACTCAATGTAAGTATGCTACGACTGAGAAGGAGCTCCTGGCTGTTGTCTTTGCCTTTGAGAAATTCAGATCATATCTTGTTGGCTCGAAGGTCATTGTTCATATCGACCACGCAGCGTTGAAATACTTGCTTACCAAGAAAGATGCGAAACCGAGGCTTCTAAGATGGATTTTGTTGCTCCAAGAGTTTGATTTGCAAATTGTTGATAAGAAGGTACTGAGAACGAAGTTGCTGATCACTTGTCTCGGCTGAAAGTTGAGGAAACAGTACCACTTGATGATGCATTGCCGGATGAACATGTGTATGCTATTGGGATCTGTGTACGAGAGCACCCAGTACAGACTGGAGCACGTGTTCTACCCGAGGGAGCACCTGCTCCAGAAGCATTTTGTGCGGCTGTTTCCAAGGAAGTTATACCAAGTTTTCTGTGGTTTGGTGAGATCGCGAATTACCTAGCTGCTGATCAAGGACCGGCTGACTTTGTGGGAGACAGAAAGAGAAAGTTCTTGTGCGACATACGGAGATACTTTTGGGACGAGCCATACCTTTACAAGCAATGCTCGGATGGCCTTTTTAGGAGATGTGTTCCTGATGAGGAGATTCCAAGAATCCTATTTCACTGCTATAGTTCGAGTTATGCTGGTCACTTCGCGAATTTTAAGACAGTATCCAAGGCGCTGCAAGCTGGGTATTGGTGGCCAACGATGTTCCGCGATGCACACGCATTTATCTCACGATGCGACAAATGTCAGAGGCAAGGAAATATCTCGCGACGGAACGAGATGCCTCAGCACTTCATCTTGGAAGTTGAAGTGTCTGACGTATGGGGAATAGATTTTATGGGACCGCTTCCATCCTCCTATGGTGACAAGTACATCTTAATGGCTGTTGATTACGTGTCAAAATGGGTTGAGGCCATTGCTTCCCCAACAAACGATGCCGCTTTGGTTTTAAGGATGTTCAAAACCATAATATTCCCCAGATTTGGAGTACCGCGAGTGGTGATTAGCGATGGAGGGACTCATTTCATAAATAGGTTTTTGAGAATCTTTTAAGGAAAAACGGCGTAAAGCATAAGGTTGCGACGCCATACCACCCGCAGACTAGTGGACAAGTTGAGGTTAGTAATCGGCAGATAAAGGAAATCTTACAAAAGACCGTAGGCACCACAAGGAAAAATTGGGCCGCCAAGTTAGACTACGCAGTTTGGGCCTACCAAACCACATATAAAATGCCATTGAGGACAACGCCCTTTCATTTGGTGTATGGTAAGTCGTGCCACCTTTCGGTAGAGCTTGAGTATAAGGCGGCATGGGCAGTTAAGTTAATGAACTACGACATCAAACCCGCCTTGGAAAGGCGATCCATGCAACTTAATGAGTTAAAGGAGATTAGGAACCTGGCCTACGAGAGTTCAAAATTGTACAAGGAACGAACCAAGATGTACCACAACAAGAGAATTCTCAACCAAAATTTCCAACCAAATGACACAGTACTTCTCTTTAACTCTCGCCTTAAACTTTTTCCTGGAAAGTTACGATCTAGGTGGTCCGGTCCTTTCCTCGTCAAGGAGGTTTGATCATACGGAGCTCTGGTGTTGCTGGATGCAAAAGGAAAAGAGTTCGTGGTCAATGGACAACGCTGTAAACCGTACCTAGCCGATGCAAACCAAGCCGAAGGTGGAATCATCACCTTAGGCGATGCACCAAAAGCCTAAATGGCTAATCCAGTCAAGCTAACGACTTTAACCAAGCGCTTGGTGGGAGGCAACCCACCGGTATGTTTTCTAACTTTTTCAATTTGAATTTCTTTTGCTACTAACTTTGTTTTCGATCTTTGAGTTTTCAAAAAAAAAAAATCGTGTTATGGAATACAAGAGGCAGATCGATCGATCCACTTTTTACGATCGATCGATCCAGATGAGGGATTCAACATACAAACCAGCGGTCAATGTCAGGATCAACCTGTCTAGTCGATCCAAATCCCAGGGAGCACCTGACGTCCAGAATAGAGCACCTGCTCTGCAGGGTAAAATTTGACATTTAAATTCAGGCCCACCAAGGTAAGTCAAATAGAATAAGGATAATGGGCCCGAGAAATCTGAGGGTATTTTCCAATTTTAATAAGGAAATACAGTTATAGTGGGACCCCCTAAAAAAAAAGCCGTAATTTCTCGCGCCCATAACTCCTTCTTCTTCTTCCTCCTCTTTTCGATTTTCTCCATTAAAACTCACAAGTCTTTTGCTCAAACCTCAACTTCTTCAATTCTCAACCAATCTGAGTGAGTTTAGACTTGATTTCACTTGAAATTTCATCCTCATTCCGAATCTGTAATACTTTTCTCAAGAAAATCAAGGTACTCACTCGAAATCTCACTTTTTATGCTCGCCTTTTTCGAAGCCAAAGGGGTAAAAATTGCACATTAACTTGTTGATTCAAGGCTTTGCGATTTGTTGAGTAACCATATGCTTGTTTAAGATTGATTTCGCGTGGGTAGGATTGTGAATTTTGACTTGAAATTTCGACAAGAACTTAAATCCTAGTTTATGGAGTAAAATTGGAAATTTAGGGGAATGAAGATGTGACAGCACTTAAGATTCTTTGATTGATTATCTTGGGCTGTTTGGTTTGGTCGAAATTATCTGTGTAAATGGCAGGAACTTTGATCTTAAAATTTTTGCAAAAACAGGGGAATAATATTTCGATGCTTGAGTGGAAGTATGGATATGGATTTATGTTGGATTTGGTTCGTGTTTGTGGTTGTCATTGCAGGATGTCAGGACCGCGCACGTCAGTTGGTAACCCATCACGCTCACGGAAAGGGAAAGGAGCCTCCATCTCCTCCCAACTCGCAACAAACCCTTGGCCACGTGATGAAGGCCAGCGGTTCAATTTGAGCGATTCTAGCCTTCCTCCACATTCAGATGATGCATGGGATCAAAACGACGCCTACTACTACAACAATTGGCTCGACATCGCGATTGAGCCGACTCGGTTCTTGTGTGGGCAGACATTGAAGGATTTGGGGCTACTCTACGATGTGGGCAGAATACTTGAGGCTTCAGAACTATCCGATCTCATCACTCAACCGGATGCTCTCTACCCAGAGTTGGTTCGACAATGCTTAGCCTCTACCAAGCTCGTATTTTCCGACCCACGCAAGCCTTTAGCATCACAAGGGTTGCTCTCTTTCTTTGCTGGAGGAAAGAGATATGAGGTCACTATTGCTGAACTTTGTGACATCTACCGTTTTGACTCTATGCCGGATAAGGTGGACCTCCCTATACGCCTTCCAATTGCTCATCGTTTCTGGGATTTCATCGCCATTGGAGACTACTTCTCTCGTTCGGCAGCGCAATCAACAATTCGAAACCCCGCCCTTCGGATTGGGGCAAAGGCGATGAGCACCATCTTCTTTTCCCGAGATGATGCGAGTAAGGTCCGGACTGATGAGTTGATCCTCCTCTACATGGAGGTTAAAGCAGCTATTGAACACGAGGATGGTTTGGGTTGCGAGTTTGACACAAGTGTCAACATGGGAGCGATGTTTGCTTCAATGATTACGGACAAGAGGACTAAGGTCGCCAAGCGCAAGGCTGCTGCGCACACAGAGCGAATAGGGAGCCTCTTGACCAGGCTGTTCATCCACTGCGATATCAACCTTGGGGACTACACATGCAACTCTGCGATGGAGTTTATGGACACCGCTTACCTTATCTCTTGTGAAATCTTGGCTGATACTAACATTTACAGGTTCACCGCGAGGGACAAGACCATCCAGTTCTGCCAATTGCCACAGCCATCCTTCACAGATTTGGAAGTTACAGCCAACGTCGGGTTCACGCCCAAAACAAAGTATCTATGCTCAGCTTCTGGAGCACCGACTGGGAGAGCACCAAAACCTAGGAGGAGCACTTCCTCCACCAAACCTGCTCCTACTCCCACTTCCGTCCCGGATGTCCCCTTGAGCCACGATGAGGAAGACGAGCTGATAGCCGATACGCAGAGGACCCAGCAGTTCAGAGCTTATTACCGACTGTGGGAGTCGGAACCCGCACAATCAAAATTTGTAGAGACTTTTGTAGGGAACAGAAATTCTAGGATTAAAACCAACGCAATCAAAGCTAACTTCAAGGAATGTAAAGAGAATTTGAGAACAAGTTCTATTGCTGTTCAGAAAGCTTTAGAGTACAAGTCTTTGTCAATTGATTTTCGGATCCACTTTCTCAAGGGTTATGTACATGTATATATAGTCACCTAAGGCGGTTTTTTCTATCCCTAAGTCCTAATGGAAATCCCCATTCTCTTCCGATTTCCACTCTTCCTTAGATGGCTTGTGTCGATCTTTTCACGGGCCTCGTCACATTCCACTTCGGCCCAACTCTGTCCAATCGAGACGACATCGGTACGCGCCCACATCGGAACCATTGCTTGTTCGACATTGGAACCACCGTACGCAGACATCGGAACCATCTGGCATCGGCACATCGTCACCATCAGCGTTCCCTCGGCAACACCATTCTTCGACTTCGGAACAATATGAGCCCGACTTCGGTGTCGTACGTGACCGACGTCGGCTCCACACATGGTCGACTTCGATGCCGTATGTGATCGATGTCGGCTCCACACATGGTCGACATCGGTGCCACATGTGGCCGACATCGGTTCCGCACGTGATCGACTTCGGTTCCACATTTGGCTGACATCGGTTGACTTCGGTTCCACATTTGGCTGATATCGGTTCCATTTGCATCGCGGTACGTGATCCTCATGTGGCAGTACACGATCCTCGTGTCGTGATATGCGATCTTCGTGTCCCGATGTGCACAGCATCGTTCGCGAGCCGACACAGTTTCCACACTTAGGCATTTTGTGACTGCTATATTTCCAGGGGGAGATTCGACCCCAACAGTTTGCCCCACAGCTCGGTGCTATGGAAATAGTGGCGAAGCGGTTTGTGTTAATCAGGTGATTAGCAGTCATAAAAAGCTGTTCAATTAGGTTAATTTCTTGACCAATGATGGTTGGGCCCCGCGAACAGTCCTTTTGCTTTTGTCTGTTGAATTACCTCAGTGTCTTCATGACTTAACGTTACCAGTTTTTCTGACGCTTCTGTTAATATCGGACGTTTCCCAAGAAATAGTAAAGTCATCTTCTCCTATAAATACTCCACTTCTTCCTCATTCTTCCTTCACTCTCCACTTCTCCACTCTCTCTCTTGAAGGTACCCTCTCATTCTCTCTCTAACTCTCCGTCTTTTGCTTAATTTTTTTTTTTGTCTTATCGACATCGGACCGAAGTCCGGAAGTTTGCGGATCGAAGTCGATCAGGACCGGAGATGATCGGGAGCGAAGTTGACCAGGACCGAAGACGATCGGGACCGAAGTCGATCGGGAGCAAAGTTGACCGCGACCGAAGACGATCGCGGGCTGCAGCGGATTGGGTGTCGATCGTGGTACCGAAGTGGATCGGAGTGAAATTGACCGCGCGCCGAGGTCGATCGGTACCGAAGTGGATTGCGGGCCGACCGTGGACCGACTTCGGTCGAGTGACACCGAAGTGGATCGGAGTGGAGTTGACCGTGCGCCGAGGTCGATCGGTACCGAAGTGGATCGCGGGCCGATTGTGGACCGACTTCGGTCGAGTGGCACCAAAGTGGATCGGACCGAAGTTGATCGTGCGCCGAGGCCGATCGGTACCGAAGTGGATCGCGGGCCGATCGTGGACCGAAGTCAATCGGACCAACTTCGGTCGAGTGGTACCGAAGTGAATCGCTGGCCGATCGTGGTACCGAAGACGATCGGGAGCGAAGTCGACCAGGACCGAAGTCGATTGCGGGCTGCAGCGGATCGGGTACCGATCGTGGTACCGAAGTGGATCGGACCGAAGTTGATAGTGTGCCGAAGTCAAGGTTGATCGGTATCGAAGTCTAGGTTGATCGGTACCGAAGTCGGATCTCTTCCGTGTAATCTTGACAGCAGTATGGACGACCATGACGTGTACACTATGAATCTTTGGAGAGTGAAACTTGAAGATGAATTCGCGGTTTCTTTGGCGGAAATGGCTAGGCAAGATACGGAGTTGCGTGCTGCGGCGAAGACCCCGAGGCGTAAGGCTCCCAGGATAAGGGTTAGACATGATATTCTTGATCCTCCGGATTCCACACTGTGCGGTGAAGAATCTCTGCGGAAGTTGAGGCGTAAATTCAACATTTCAGAGGAGATTGAGATGATACTGCCCTCGTCTTTGGATCGAGCCTGGGATCCCCCTCCGGGTTGCTTTACCATGTACGAGAGCTGTTTCAACTGGTGCTTGTACTTCTTTCCGATCCCGGAAGTCATTCTCGAGTTTCTATGGATGTACCAACTTGCTTTGGCTCAGATAAGTCCCCGTGGTCTCCGTCACTTGATGGGTATTCTTGTGAGAAGCATCGAATGTGACGAAGAGGTCAATGTCTACCATCTATTGAACTGGCTAGATGTCCGAGCGTCTCGTCCTAAGGAAAAACTCATCTATTCAGTTTTGGCTAAAGCGAACCGTTCAATCATCAGTGGTTTCCCCAGTAAAGATAGCTACTGGATTGACTACTTCTTCTATGTCCCGATAACTGAAGCATCGGTCGGTTCCCGGTGGATCAATAAGATAATTAGGAAGTGGAGAAGAAAGGGTAGTTGAGCCAGAGTCGTGTCTTCGTTTTTGTTGATTCGTTGGACGTATACTAACATAATCTCTGTTTGTTATTTTTTGCAGTTATCAATCCATTTCCGAGAGTTCCGCTAGACTTTCTCACGCTAGCAGAGTTGCTTGCTTCCGAGCGCTGTAATTGGCAGGAAGACTTTTCACTTCAACGAATCGAAGACGCTCGAGCCCGTTGCTTCGTCGGTTCCACCTCATCCATCAGTTCATCGCAAGCCTCCATGGGGAAGAGACCATCAGTTCGCGAAAGGAAAGAGGCCGAGGCACGCCGTTTGACTGTTGAGTCCGAAGGCGGCGTTCAGAACATGGAGATCGATGCCGTAACTGCCCCTTTGCCTCGGTGTCATTCCGAGTCCTCTGCTGGAAACCGCCCCGGGCGTCGTTCCGAGTCTGTAGTCTCTTTGTCGCAGGACTGTAACGTTACCGAGGTAACGGAGCCCGTAATAAGGCGAAACATGGTTCCTCAAAAACGTACCTTGTCTGCCGCAGAGAAGGGAAAAGGGGTGATGTAGTATAGAGTTAGAGCTTCACAAGGTGGCCTGATGACGCCTGATATTGCGGAACAAGAGGCTCACTCTGCCCCCCCCAAAGGAAGCTTCGGTTAAGGGTAGGCTGTCGCTGGATGGAACCAAGGTGATGTTTCTTCCTTATGAGCTGCTTATATCTTTACCCCTGTTCCTAACTCATATACTTGTCATTTCCCCCAGTTCGTTGATTCCATTACCAAGCTCGCGCGTAAGTACGATCATCGCCCCAAGCGGGAGGCTGAGCGGGTCGAACAGGCGGCCGGAGAAGCTCGAGCCAAGTGGGAAGCCGAAGTGGCAAGGAGAAAGGCGTTGGAGGCTAACCTGGAGTCGTTGGAAAAAACTCGTGGTGAATTGCGCGACTCGGGCGCCCAGAAAGATTCTGAGATAGAGTCGCTCAAGGGCCAGCTTGCATTGGAGAAAAGCTCTACCGACTCTAAGGTCAAAACCACCACGAAGAGGATTGTACGTTCCTTGATGAGCAGATTCAAGTCGAAGATAGAGAGGACCAAAGAAAAGTTCAGGGCTCTTGGGAAGTCAGTGGACAAGATGAATGATCTTGCTCAAGTTGATGCGAATCTCGAGCTCATCCGGAAGCTTCAACGCGATGATGCTCCTTCTTTGGAGGATGAAGCCGTTGAAATCTCCGAGTGGAGGGAGGAATTTATTGGCGGGGACAAGGACTACAACGCGTTGTTTGCCGAGATTCAACACGGTTTAGTTATCTCTCCTTTCCCTTACGATGATCTCTCTAGCTTTGATGTCATTCCGTTCGAGACTCAGGCAGCGGAAATTGGAGTCCACTTCCCTTCTGGGTCAAATTGGGGTCCTTCTGGTGTGTGCCTGCTTGATCCGCGTGGCGCCCAGGATACCGGTTCGAGATTCGAAGGCGAACCAGACGGCACTAAAGGTTATGGCTATGATGACGGAAATATCGTCGAGACCAGTGCCGAATCCGATGCTGGTGGGGATGGAACCGAGGTCGTGGATGACACCTGTGATGGTGAAGGCGATGGAGGTGTTGCATCCTAGTCAATCTCCCCTGAAAGGTCCCATGCTGCCGTATTTGTTTCATGCTATTATTCTCGTGTGTTTCACTGCCTAAATGGCTTTATCTTATGTAGACTTTGTGCCTTGACGGCTTTATCTCTTTCTGTGTTCAGTAACATGTTTTGATTTCCGACCAACGTTTCGTCTGTTGGATTTTTTCTATGATTGAATCCGGTTTACGGAAATGTTATGATATCCGCTCCGGCTGCAGTCACATTATGACCAACGTTTCGTATGTTGGGTTTATGACGATCATTTTTGGTTTACAAGCTGGTTTCTGTGAACCGAACTTGCTCCGTCAATGGTCGTTGCGCGCTTAATATCCCGTTTGGGATGTTATAGTCAAATCAAAGTGTTACTGTGGCCAGCAGCAACGATCGGGTTTAAGTGTCTCGTTTTGATTTGGTTGATCCGTTACGGATGTTCAAATACTGACTTGGTTGATCCGTGATGGATGTTCAAGTATTGACTTGGTTGATCCGTGATGGATGTTCAAGTATTGAGAAATAGGGAGTATACGAGTATACGTACCCCACTCCCCCCTTTTTTAGGGAAGGGGGCAGTTAAACCTGTCCGAAGACGGGCTGCCTACGTACCCTTTGCAGGGATCAAGCCGCCTCGTAGTTCGTTTAGAAATGACTTAGTGATAGTATTTCTTCAAATGTCGGGCGTTCCACGAACGCGGAACTGGATCGCCAGCCGTGTTGGCTAATTTGTAGACTCCGGGTTTGACTACTTCGGTGACTCGGTAAGGTCCTTCCCAGTTAGCACCAAGTTTGCCCGCGTTAAGCTCTGCTGTATTCTGAAAGACCTCCCGCAGCACCAACTCTCCTTCCTGGAATCTACGAATTTTAACCTTCGAGTTATAGTACCTTGCTGCAGCGTTTTGATAGTTCTGAATCCGAATAAGTGCTTGGTCACGTTTCTCGTTGAGAAGATCCAATGTATCAAGCATCAGAAGATGATTTAATCCTTCCTGCTCTGGCAGAAGTCTTCGTCGCACACCCGGAAATTGCACTTCTGGTGGAATAATGCACTCGGTTTTGTATACTAAGGCAAATGGGGTTTCGCCTGTTGCTCATCCTGGTGTGGTGCGGTGCGACCAGAGCACTCCTTCCAACTCGTCAGCCCATCTCCCCTTCTTCGCCTTGAGTCGTTTTTTCAGCCCTTTAACGATCGATTTGTTGGCTGCCTCGGCCTGTCCGTTTCCTTGAGGATACCTCGGCGTTGATTTGCTTAGCCTAATCTTCTACTTGTCGCAGAACGCCCCAAACCGAACGGAGATGAACTGCGATCCGTTGTCAGTGACGATTTCATAAGGCACACCATGAAGACATATGATATTCCGCCATACGAAACTTTCTACCTAGGCATCCTTCATGGACGCGTATGCCTCTGCCTCCACCCATTTAGAAAAGTAATCGGTTAAGACCAGCATAAAACGTTTTTGCCGGGACGGGTGGAGCGGACCAACGATGTCCATTGACCAACGCATAAATGGATAAGGTGAGGTGATCGATGAGAGCATCTCTGTAGGCTGATGAATCTTCGGGGCGTGACGTTGGCATTGCTCACATTTAGCTGAAAACACTTCGCAATCCCTTATCATTGTTGGCCAATAATATCCGTGTCGTTTGATCCTCATTGCTAATGCTCGTCCTCCGGAATGGTTTCCGCAAGACCCGCCATTAACCTCTTCCATGATCTTCCGAGCTGCCTTGCCTTCAACACATTTTAGCAACGGTCCGGAGAAACACCACTTGAAAACTTCTCCATCTAACAGGACATATCGTGCGGCCTGAGCCTTGAGCTTACGGGCTGCCCATTTGCCAGAAGGTCGTTCTCCATCATAGATGTAACTGCGAATGTCGCCAAGCCATGGCTTGTCGCAGCCGTATTCTGGACTGATCACATCGTCGTGGCCCTCCATAATCTCCTCTTCGTCAGCGTTGGATCGGGATATTCGTCAGCTTCCGTCATAACTGCATCTTCTTGTTCTGGACCAGGATCATTGCGGACGGTGACTTCGGATCCGGGAAAACCACGACTTGTTCCGGGTTCCGAAGTGGAAGGGCAGTCTGGTGCCGAAGTGGACGGGCCACCGACGGGAACATTGGTTTTGCCTACATCAGATCCTGTATGTCCTGAGGTTCCGATGTCGTCGGCTTCGGGTCCGGAACCGATGTCGTCTTTGGCTAATGGAACCGAAGTCGTGACTGATGGAGCTGAAGTCGTGACTGAAGGAGCCGAAATCGTGACTGATGGAGCCGAAGTCGATGTCGTTTTTGCCAAAACATCCTTCGCGCTTCCCTTCGTGCGTCTGGCTGTCTGGGACCGAGTTACCACGTTTACAGTCTCGGCCGTCTTGATGCTGGGATGTTCAATGAACTCGACTGGTATGACCCGTTTCAAATCCGGATCTGAAGTCGAAGCAAGAACTGCTAACGCATCAGCCGAAGTGTTCTCGCCCCGAGGGATTCTCGTCAGGGTGAATTTTTTAAATTGTCCAGCCAAATCCTTCACAATCTGTAAGTATAACCCCATGCGATCTTCCTTTACAGCATACTCGCCGCTGAACTGATTTACGACGAGCTGGGAATCACAAAACGCATGTATGTTTTCGATCTTCAATCCCAAGGCTAACTTCATTCCAGCAATGAGAGCTTCATATTCTGCTTCGTTATTTGACGCATGAAAACCTAAGCGAAAAGACTGCTCCAGTAGCTCTCCAGTCGGAGATGCCATTCTTATTCCCACTCCTGAACCGTTTTTGGATGATGATCCATCGACGTGTAGCTTCCAAATCGGTTTAGGTTCGTCTTCTTCGGGACCCTCATCCGAGGTCTCAATAAGAAAGTCCGCTAGAACTTAGGACTTTTTACAAGTCCGGCCTCGGTATTCGATGTCGTATTCACTAAGTTCGACGGCCCACTTCGCCAATCTTCCTGATTGGCTCGGACTATGAAGGACTAACCTCAAGGGAAAAGTGCTGAGAATTACGATTGGGTGTGACTGGAAGTAAGGTCTTAATTTCCTGGCGCACATGACCACAACTAGTGCTAACTTCTCAATTAGCGGGTACCTTATCTCCGCAGCGACTAAACTCTTGCTGACGTAAAAAATTGGCTTCTGCTCTCCCATTTCTTCCCGAACAATCACTCCGCTAACGGCCACTGAAGAGACCGCAATGTACAGGAAAAGTGGCTCGCTATCTACTGGTTTTGCAAGTATCGGTGGACTTGCCAAGTATTCCCTTAATTCCTTGAATGCTGTCTCACACTTCTCGTTCCAATTGAAGTCCTTCTTTCCCCGTAAAGTATCATAAAACGGCAAACACCTATCGGTTGAGCGTGAAATGAAACGGTTAAGCGCTGCAACTCTTCCGGTCAACCGTTGCACCTCTCGTTTAGTTTTTGGAGAAGCCATATTCTTTAATGCGTCTATTTGCTTCGGATTCGCCTCAATGCCACGGCGAGTGACTAAGTAACCAAGGAATTCTCCAGATGTTACCGCAAACCTACACTTTGTCGGATTCAGTTTCATATTGTGCAAGTTCAGCCGCTCAAAACATTCCCGCAGATGCTCGACGTGATCTTCTTTGCTCAACGACTTCACTAACATATCATCAATATATACCTCCATTGTTTTTCCCAGTTGGTTAGCGAACATCCTGTTGACCAGTCGCTGATATGTGGCTCCCGCGGTTTTTAGCCCGAATGGCATTACTTTGTAGCAGTAGATTCCTTTGTCCGTGATGAAAGCTGTCTTGTCTTGATCTTCGGGGTTCATAAGAATTTGGTTGTATCCCGAAAAGGCGTCCATGAATGACAGTAGCTCATTGCCGGCTGTTGTTTCGACCAGGCGATCAATATGAGGCAAAGGAAAATTATCCTTTGGGCATGCTTTGTTCAGATCCGTGAAATCCACGCAAACGTGCCATTTTCTGTTCTTTTTCTTGACTACGACGGGATTCGCCAACCAATCCGGATACTTGACTTCTCTGATTGAGCCAACTCTGAGAAGCCTGTCTACTTCATCATTAACCGCTTTCGCCCTTTCAGGTCCGAGTTTTCTTCTCTTTTGCTTGACTGGTTTGAAGCTTGGATCAACGTTTAACTCATGGCTTGTCACACTGATATCGATACCCGGCATATCTTCGGCAACCCACGCGAAAGTACTGACGTTCTCCTTAAGACAAGAGACAAGTTCCTTCTTGATGTCTTCGCTTAGTGTGGAACCGATCTCCACGCACCGCTCCGGGTGTTCATCATCTATGCAGACCGTGATAACGGGGTCACAGAGTGGTCTGCTTTCTTTTGTGCGACCCTCCGTTATCTGTAATTGCTATAATAGTTTGCTGAGCCTTTTCACCGGCTCTCTATCCGTCTTCATCTTCTTTTGCTTTGACACTTGATCCGTTACTGGTTTCCTGAGTTTATGCTCTATCAGAAAGCACATTCTGGATTCCTTCTGACTTCCCCGAATGGTTTTCACTCCGCCTGGTGTTGGGAACTTGACGCAAAGATGATAGGTCGATGCAACTGCCCTCATCGAATTCAGCCAAGGAGTCCCCAATATCATATTGTAGATAGCAGGGTGATCTAAGACAGAGAACTCAACGTTTTTCGTTACTCCTCCGGCTTGAACAGGTAGTGTGATCAATCCCATTGTCATTGTCGTTTCTCCAGAAAAGTTTGTTACCGGTTTCGGGAATGGTTTGACCGCGGCTAAGTCGATGTCCATTCGCTTGAGTGTTTCCTTGAATATTATGTCCATCGTACTTCCAGTGTCAATCAGCACCCGAGCTACGTCACAGTTGGCCACGACTATTTCGACCACGAGAGGATCATCATGAGGTTTATCAATCCCAACCGTCTCTTTTTCTTCAAAGGTAATGACATCGTTTTTAACAGTAGACAGGATCTGGAGGTTCATACTAACGTCAGCTCGCCTTTGGAAGGCTTTGATGGAGGAAACAGTGTCTGCGCAGTAACGTGATCCACCCATAATCATGTTAATGCGCTTTCGCGGTTCTGGTGGTGGGGCTTCGCTCTCTTGCCTCTGACGCTTCTGACCTTCTTTGTCAGCTTCATCGTTAACATCCATGGCGAAATCGTCAATGCTAACGTTTCCTCCAAGCTCTCCTGCTGCCAGTTTTGCAGCGAGTTTTAAACCTAGAACCCGGCAATTCGCGGTTGAGTGCCCAAAGACGCGATGGTGTTCACAATACGTGCTTCATCGTAAGTACTCTCCTTCCTTACCCAGGTGTTCCAAGGGTCTCGGCCACGGCCACGGCCACGCACCTGACCTCTTCCTCGTGAGTTACCCTGTCCTTGACCTCGTCCAGCGGATTCTACCTGAAAACTATGTGCTCATTTGAATCCTTCTTCATGTTGGACAAAACCGGGCGTGTGATTGCCTTTCTTGGTATTCTGATGCTATTGAGCTTGCGGTTGCTGATTTGTTTGCTTCGGTTTTCCATGTCTTTCGGCACACAACGTGGTCTCCTCCTCTTGATTGATGAACCCGGAAGCCCGGTGCAAGGCATCTTCTATTGTCGAGGGAGTGTTCACTGTCATCTCCTTCTTGAAATCCGAGGTGTACCAAAGTCCCTTTTTCAGGGCGAGTAGGGCGGCCTTGTCGCTAACGTGCTCCACTTTAGACATAACGGTTTTAAATCTCCCGATAAAACTCCGAAGTGTCTCGTTCTGTCCTTGCAACATCGTCCATAAGTCCGCATCGGAAACCCCAGGATCTATGAATATGGAGTAGTGTTTTAGGAATGCTGCGGTTAGCTGATCGAAGTTGTCAATGGAATTCCGATCGAGTCTGGAAAACCACTGAAGGGCAGGTCCCTTCAAGTGTTCAACGAATAACAGGCACTTTCTGGCATCTCTCTCGCCTTCCCGGAAATTAGCGCGACCCATTGCAATTGCCAACGATGTGATGTGGTCCTTTAGGTCACTATTCCCTTCGTTGATCGGGATCTTAATCTTTCCGGGATCTGTAATTTTCACTTCGGTGATACGGGATGTGAACGGAGTAGTTTGCGCTTCTTCCAAAACACGGTCGATTTCCGGCGCCTTGCTAATGGCCCTGTGCATCTGTGACTGAACAACTTTCAAGTTGGCAGCTGTTCGATCCATCTCTGCCCGAAGTGCAATCATCTCCTCTTTCTGGGCCCGGATCGCGGCTCATCGTTCGCTTTCGAATCGAGTTTGTTGTGCCAGAAGACGAACCTCTTCTTCCTCGATCTCGTCCTCAAACTGTCGTTGCTCATTGCGGGTTGGGGCTGTATTGTCGGCGTTACGATCTTCCGCTGGATTTTCCGCATCCAGATCTATCACAGGTGCCAGCTCTTTGAACCTCAGGGTTTTGCTCGCCGGTCACGGTTGTAGGGCGTGTCGGAGGTATCCCCGTCTGTGTTCTCTGCGTTGTTGTAAATTCGAGGGGAATTGGTCGTACCGGTCTCCTCGGTCGATCTTGGCCCGACCCCCCAGCTTGGTTCTGGTTGGCAGCCGCTAGGGTATCTAGTCGGGCGTTGGCGGTTGCGTGTTGCTTATCGTGATCTTCGATCCTCTTCACCAACATTTCAAGCATCGCCTTGATCTGGGTCATGGCTTCGGGCATCGTGTCTGCGGTTACTGGTGGTGACTGCTGCTTCTCTCCTCCCCCGGTAGTACCCGCAGAGTTTGTTTCGTCACTAGACATCTTCTTTCGTATCAGATTGGCGGTGTTTTTTTGTGTCAGAAATTTCAAGAGTCCCCTTAGACGGTGCCAAATTGTGGGAGTTGAAACCCGCACAATCAAAATTTGTAGAGACTTTTGTAGGGAACAGAAATTCTAGGATTAAAACCAACGCAATCAAAGCTAACTTCAAGGAATGTAAAGAGAATTTGAGAACTCGTTCTATTGCTGTTCAGAAAGCTTTAGAGTACAAGTCTTTGTCAATTGATTTTCGGATCCACTTTCTCAAGGGTTATGTACATGTATATATAGTCACCTAAGGCGGTTTTGTCTATCCCTAAGTCCTAATGGAAATCCCCATTCTCTTCCGATTTCCACTCTTCCTTAGATGGCTTGTGTCGGTCTTTTCACGGGCCTCGTCACATTCCACTTCGGCCCAACTATGTCCAATCGAGACGACATCGGTACGCGCCCACATCGGAACCATTGCTTGTTCGACATTGGAACCACCGTACGCAGACATTGGAACCATCTGGCATCGGCACATCGTCACCATCAGTGTTCCCTCGGCATCACCATTCTTCGACTTCGGAACAATATGAGCCCGACTTCAGTGTCGTATGTGACCGACGTTGGCTCTACACATGGTCGACTTCGGTGCCGTATGTGACCGATGTCAGCTCCACACATGGTCGACTTCGGTGCCTTATGTGACCGACATCGGTTCCGCACGTGATCGACTTCGGTTCCACATTTGGCTGACATCGGTTGACTTCGGTTCCACATTTGGCTGACATCGGTTCCATTTGCATCGCGGTACGTGATCCTCGTGTCGCGGTACATGATCCTCGTGTCGTGATACGCGATCTTCGTGTCCCGATGTGCACGGCATCGTTCGCGAGCTGACACGGTTTCCACACTTAGGCATTTTGTGACTGCTATATTTCCAGGGGGAGATTCGACCCCAACACCGACGGCCCTATGCGAGCGAGCTGACACTCGGAGACATCTCCGACAACCCAGACGACGCGGAGTATTGCCGTTGGATGGTTGCTTCCACCAAGAAGAACAACAGGCTGCTCCGCAGGATCCTCCACATGCTCCAGAGGGGTTGCAGCAACTCTCACGCCACTGAGACCATCCCATCCACGGCCCCTGCTCAGCCGCCTACTTCTCGACCATCCACATCCGCCCGTCCATCCAGTCGTTCCTCCAAGCGCAAGAAGCCGATCACCAGCGAGGACTCCGATGATCCAACCAGCGATTAGACATCACCCCTCCTATCCTCTCTCTACGTATTCCATGAACACCTCTCTTTTATGCATTTTCATTTTCTTTTATTTCTTTTCTCACTCTCTCTTTTCTTATTATCACACCGCGACGGTGTGAAGTAAGTCTGGGGGGAGTTGCTACTAATCTCGTTTATTTTGGATGTTTTTCTATTTTCTTATGTCTTATTTTGAGTCTTTCTTTTCATTTGTTTTATTGAGTCAAAACTTTGTAGGGAATTAGGACTTTATCTTATGATGATCTTTGAACTATCTATGTTTAACTTTCTCTCTAGTGACCATTTCTTCAGAGCATGGGTACAAGGAACAGCTGGAATACTTCAATGCACCATCTTCCAGGTTTCATATTGACCAAAAATTTCTCTCGCTATTGGCACTAGATTAGGGAAACGAATCATATTCAGGACTCCTTATTCCTTTTATCACTCTTGTTGTTCCTGAATAGCTAGCTCATTTTTAGTTAGTACCTTCCTTAACCCTAACCTCTTTTCAAACTCCTTGCATTCTTTTTACTTCATTGTCATATGTGCAGTAAACCGATGATGAAGGGTGGTAAAATTTGTAAATTAGAATATGTGTCTCTGCACAGCGAGTGTACCCAAGGCGGACGATGGCAACATGAATTGGTTGGAGAAATTTGGAGAAGAAAGAGTGGTTTAGAGAATATGGATATCAACGTACCCATTCTCTCTTGCAATTTTGTGCAATATCCTGCATCCGCTATGAAACATCGGGTAACCCTTACACACTTTAAACACTTCGAGCTCCACCTCTAAATGGCCTTAACCCTTAGCGTCATCTACCCTAAATGGTGCCTTTAGCGAGACCCTCACGCAACTTTGAATGCGTTGAGTTTGTGTTTGGGAAATGGAACTTGGTTGAGAAATGTGTTGAGGAGTTTTGGTAAAGCTTTGTTATTCGTAATCTGGATTATGTGGTCTGCAGATTGAATGTTTTAAACCCGGTTCACTGAGGATGAAAGAGTTCCCGCGTTTTCAAACCTTTCTCCTTGACTTGGATTTGAATTTTTTTGAGGACAAACAAAGATCTAAGTCTGGGGGAATTGATATAATGCGTTTTTAGCACATTCTAACCGTTGTTTTTTAGGTTTTTATCGAGTCTTTTACTCTCTTTCGAGTCATTCTAGGTACTAAAGTGGCTGGAAGCAAGGATTTGAAGTTTGCAATTGGATTTGGCGAAAAAGAAGGAAAAAGGGATCTTTTTGAAGATTCTGCCCAGAAGGAGCACCTGCGCTGGAGTTAGGTGCTCCCGCTCCCCTAGAAAATCCAATTATGGGAATATTCACTAAACCCTAATTTGGCAACCCTATTTTGGTCTACTCTCTCAAATTAAGAGATCGTGGTAGTACTTAGGGATCGAATCCACAAGGAACCGTTATCACACAAAAGACCTTGAATTCGAATCAAGCTAAGAAACAGTGTATGAATGTAAATTAAATAGCAAAACAAGCAAGCAGATGATGATTAGTGTTCTTAAAACTCAATGAGACAAACGCTAGGTTTTCGAGAAATTTGAAGGAAACTCGAAATTAATGACAAGAGAGATTGTTAGGGAAATTATAAATCCGTTTTAGAACATGAAAACACTTGTAAAGTTAACAAACTTTCGCTGCGAAAACTATCAAGGTCTAATTTCTTAAATTCCAAATTTCTTTGTGAATTCAATTAGTTAAACAAGCATTAAAGCACATATTCAATTGTTCACAAATTGCCTAAATCAAATTTCTTTGCAGATAGATAATTTGCTCATATAAGATAGTTCAGGTAATTATCAATACTTTTACATCTAACAATTAACCTAAGATCTAAGTTCTAGGTGATCAAACTAGAACTAGTATTAATAACAATCTAGATGAAGAACCAAGTATGTTCCCTAACAAATCTAACAATGCTAACAATTTCTCATATTCCTTTGAATAACCCTAAACCAAACAAGCCAACTACTTCTACATGTGATTGAAACAAACATCATGAATAGAAAAGATTGCATCAAAAAGATAGAGAAAGAGATAAAAAAGGGTTCGAAATCTCTTAAGAACAATGTGCAGAGTTGTCTCCCCAAAAGCTCCAAAATCAATCTCTAAATTTGTCTCAGTATAAAATAAGATGTAGCTTAAACAATGGTTAAAAACTAGAAAAAATAGGTCTAATCACGTTTTTGGTTCTATAAAAAAACCAAATTAAAATAGAAAAAACTGCAATTTTTTTTTCCAGCGAACCGGTCTGTTAAAGGCAGATTGAAATGTCATCATTAAAACTTGCATAACTTTCGATCCAACCGTTAGAATAACCTCATATAAATTCTAAACAGAAGCTAACTCGATTCTCTATCTTGTGACAATTTCCAGGTTGATCCATTGGTGGAAAGTTCTCCAACGAGTGCAAAACTTTGGACCTTTCTGCAGTTTTTCTTTTCGTCAGACATGTGCGTCGGTCGACGCACCCCTGTTGCGTCAATCAACGCAAGGAAAAAATGTTGAATCCGAGTTGATCGCTTTGGCTTCTCTTTACACAATGCTCCAAAATGCTCCAAAAGCTCCCATTATGCTCCAAACGTCAATAAACCTATGAAGACTAGAAAAGACTCAAAAAATACCAAAAAGACTCTATAAAAATTACTTATATCATGGTAAAAAACGGATAAAAACCATTATATATCAATCCCCCAGACTTAGATTTTGCTTGACCTCAAGCAAAATAAAAACTAAGAATGAAAGCAAAGCTTGAAAATAGAAACTTTCGGCTAACCTTAGGAACGCCACATTGAACAACACCCGTGAATCCAAATACCATAGAGCCATCATTAGGTATTACTTCGGTGTACTCACTGCAAGCTTAGCAATCGTCCAAATCAAATCCAAACCCCTTAGAGAAATTCAGACTCTCTATTGCTAACCCCTTTTTATTCAATTAGGTGAGGTCTGATCGAGGGAATATCGATCAAAGAATTTCTAGATTCTTTCCTTTCTTTGTAAAATCTATGCACTTCTCCCTTTTTCTCTTCTTTAGTCGATTAATCAACTCTTCTATTTTGATCTCGTAACGAGACTCATTACTGTTTCTCTTTCTGAGAAGACAGGGTCATGAGTAACTTTTTCGTTACAGTTTTAGAATAGTGCTCACTACTATTATTCCTTGTGAGGAGACATGGTCATGAGGACTCAATAATGTTGTTCCTTGTTAGGAGACAGGGTCGTGAGGATCTTTACAATATTCTCAACCTTAGACCACTTTTTTTTCTCAGGAAGATCAAAGGGAGATTATCCTAACTTGTAGTGCCGAAGGGGAATCAAATCCAACGCATACCAAGCCCCAATATGAGAAGTTAGAGTTCATTAAGGGTGGGGTTAGCAACATACTTTCCAAACTCTCGAGAAGCTTTAACCCTTTCTCTTAGACCGATCCACCTGGAGCTACCCATCTAATAAAACCTACAATGAACCTACTTTGGCAATGGTCCTTCAAATGTTAGCGCAATGAAACAAAACAACGGTTAAACCAATCATAACATTCAGTAAATTTCATACTTTACTAAATTTCTAACCAATTCCAAATCAAACGAATTAACTCTACAACAATCCAATAACCAGTCAACAATAGTTCCAGAATTACTACATCCTAGCAATTCTAACATAACAACCACGAAATACGAGACACTAGAGCATCTCCTCTTCTCGGCCATGATTCTGCGATCATATTTTCTCTTTATCTGCATCACATGGCAAAAAGAGATGCGGGAGTATTATCACAAATACTCAGTGAAAAGGTTATCCCGTCTACAGGTTATACACACAGGCATAAGAATCAATACAATACCAGGGTGAACACACAACACACAAAGCACGAACAAAACACGCAAGTTTGCCTCAAACAGACATGCGTCGATCGACGCAACCACCATGCGTTAATCGATGCATCACCAGTGTATCAATCGACACGCACCCCGGTGTCGATCGATGCACTGTCCCATGTGTCGATCGACGCAACATCACAGAATCCATAATCGAACCTATCCTCTCACGGATCGATCCTGGATCGAATTACATCGATCCTTGCACGCAAATCAACATGAGAACACACCAAAACAACACAGCAATCTCATTCTATCAACCCTTTACCCAGATAAACCTACGGTCACGCACTCACCTCAATTATGTAAGAAAAAGAATGAGGAATCACGAAGAATGCGAAGAACGTAGCCTCCAAATCTGAAAATCCTCAATCAAACTCGCAGAACACAGCCCAACACCCTCCTGCATCCTCAGTCACGAAAACTCAGCCACCAAAGGTCAAGAACAATCAGAAATCTCCCAAACACAAACAATCTCCCCGAAACTCTATTTTCTGTAATTTTTGATGAAAAACTCGGCCAAACCCGTCTGATTCTGCCTTTAATATCTAACTCTAGGGTTCCCTAAACCGACCTGCCAAACCGGAAAATTGAAATCGAACCGGTCTGGTTCAATCCAACTTACGTCGATCGACGCACACTACCTGCGTCGATCGACGCACGACCAAAATTCACATAAATTGGTTTGCGGTCGTTACAATTCTCCTCCACTAACACGGATTTGACCTCGAATCACACAACACCGTCACCTTACGGTCACAGCCTGAAATCAACACTCTGACAGCCCCGGTCAGCTCTACATATATCAACACTCTTGGCAATCTGGCCAGCACTACTCGAGATCACACCCGATCCCCAAACTCCACTAGTCTCATACTAGCCACATTGCACCGTCTCGCCACAGCTGCAATCCTTACCCAACCCGGTCAGCATTCCTTGAGATCATCCCCCGATCTCCAGCTTCATCACATAACACCGTCTCACTACGGCTACCCTCTTGACCCAATCTGGTCAGCACTACCTGAGATCCTCTCCTGATCCCTGAAGCTCATCTAGTCTCATACTTACAATCACGTAACAGACATTATTGCTCCTAAATCATACTCATAACTCATATACATATACACTATACCAACTCTCAGGATCATCACCCCTTGAGCCATCGTATGCAGGGAACCCACTATCCCTTGGAGAGAACCACAATCTCTCAAAGTAGATGTAGGAAACCCACCGTCCCGTAGAGAGAACCACCATCTCTCGAGTATATGCAGGGAACCCACTACCCCCTGGAGAGAACCACCATCCCTCAAGTATATACAGAGAACCCATTATCCTCCGGAGCAATAACTCTGCGATGTACATCATAAGCACATGTCGACCAAAATTGCCTCTCGTGGCCCATCATGACATCCTTTATCCCGGAATATCATTTCATCCATGACCCCCACTAGGTCATTTGAAACAACCCCCACCAGGTGTTTCATCAGAGTCCCTGGAAAAAGACGAGTCCTAACTCACATAAGTCCTTAGTTTCCAGACTCCCCTTAGGAAATAGATGGGTTCTAACTCACATAAAACCTCTATCTCCCAGCGTCATCTAGAGAATAGAACAGTCCTAACTCACATAGAACTTGAATTCCTCGATACTCATCCCTGGTAAATGGACAAGCTCTAACGCCCATAGAAATTCCATTTCCAGCCATCTCATGACCCCACTAGTCATCATGCAACATGACCCCACCAGTCATCACAACACATGACCCCATCGGTCATACTATAAGAACTCACGTCTTATAACACATTTCATAAGGAAAAACTCATCTTATTAAATCTCAACAATGTATAATCGTTACAACGCAAAACGAAAAATACATCTAACTCATAACAACATGCTATCACAGACTCTAAAAACAAGAAAAAGACACTCAAGCCACCACTTGCTTTTCGAACCATTTCGAGAACTTTGTCTTCATCCTCGCTTCTGGTTCTCAAGTCTCCTCCTCAAAATCGTCACAGTCCAACATGACTCTCCCCAACGGTATCCTCTTCCGGCGCAGCACCTTGACTCTCCCTCGAGAATCCTCACAGGCCTCACTGCTAACGTCATATTGAGCTGAAGATCCTCCAAAATCCTAGCCAACACCTCCTCAGACTCATGCAGACACTTCCGTAGCATCAAAACATGGAAGACCTTATGAAAAGCCTTCATACTCTAAGGTAACTCCAACCACTAGTCCAACCTTTTCCACAACCCTGAACGGTCCCTTAAACCTCGGACTTAGCTTATTGTTTGAAATGGTTCTGTTAGGATCCCTCAACATCCATGCCTTGAGATACACCAGATCTTCCAGCTCAAACTCCAGCTCTTTCCGTCTCTTATCGGCATAACTCTTCTGCCAATCCTGAGCCTCTCTCATGTTCAGCCTCAAGACAAAGATCTTCTCCTTCGTCTCCTGAACAAAATCCGCACCAAATATGCTCCTCTCGCCCACTTGGGTCTAGCATAATGGTGTACGACATGGCCTCCCATACATAGCCTCATATGGAGCCATCCCAATACTCGCCTTGTAGCTACTGTTATACGCAAACTCTACCAGGTTCAGATGATCCGCCCAATGACCACCATAATCTAGCACACACATCCTCAGCAAGTCCTCCAATGTCTGAATCGTTCTCTCGGACTGCCCATCCGTCTGAGGATGATAAGCTGTGCTCATATGCACCTTAGTGCCCATCTTAGCCTGGAATGCCCTCCAGAACTCTGAAGTAAACCTCGAATCCCTGTCTGACACAATACTCGCTAGCACCCCGTGCAGCCTCACTATCTCCCGCACATACTTCTTAGCCAACACCGCCGCTCCGTCGATCTTCTTGATGGCAAGAAAATGTGCTAACTTCGTTAGACGATCCACAATCACCCAAATCGCATCATAGGTCTGCGACACTGGCAACTCCGTCACAAAGTCCACAATAATCATGTCTCACTTCCACTCCGCAATAGGCAAACTCTGCAATATACCAGTCGGAACCTGATACTCAACCTTCACTAACTGGCACACGTTGCACGCTGCAACCTAGTTAGCGACATCCCTCTTCATCCTGACCCAGTGATAATACCACTTCAGATCACGATACATCTTGGTTGCTCCCAGATGAATCGACAACATGCTCGAATGAGCCTCCCTCAAGATCTCCTTCCTTAGATCCTCATCTTTGGGTACATAAACCCGTCTGTTCACCAGTATCGTCCCATTCGCCGAGACCACATACTCTAAACCTGCCACCTTAGCAGCATCATTCAAATCTTGATCCTCTCCTGAGCTACTCGAATCCTGCTCAGCAAATCTGCCTGGTTAGCTGCCTCTAACCCCAACGGCTCCTGTGAGATAACAAACAATCTCAATGTACTAATCTCACTCACCAGAGCCTCCAAATCCCGCTTTTGAGCCGAAGCAATCCTCTTCCGACTCAACGCATCCGCAACCAGATTAGCCTTACTCGGATGGTACTCAATCTCCAGATTGTAATCTGCTACTAACTCCATCCAGCGCCTTTGTCTCTGGTTCAGCTCCGGCTGAGTGAAAAAATACTTCAGACTCTTATGGTCTGTGAACACCTGCACCTTTCCGCCATAAAGATAAGACCTCCAAATCTTTAAAGCGAAAATCACCACAGCCAACTCCAAGTCATCAGTAGGGTAATTGCACTCATGCTTCCTCAACTGCCTCGAAGCATATTGATATTACTATGGTTTTTATATATATTAATAAAACTTTTGGACCAAAAGAGGTAGTTTTCTCGTATATATAGATTTTAAGGTCTTAACAGGTTTTATCATCAAAAGGATGTAAAAAGGAGCAAAAAGAGTGTTATCTAAGATGCAGCTACTCATCCAAGTCAAAGGAACCAAGCCAAGTCATTTTATCTTGAAGATAATGCACAGAGCGTATACGCCATAAGTTCGCTGAAGAACGGAGGATCAAATCAGTTGGGAATTTAATGAAACGTGGTGTAGAGATAGCCCTTTGAGTTAGCTTTCCAATGGAGTTGTAATTTATTCAATTGGAGCTTTACTTTTGAAGATACACCTGAAACACTGAGGAGATGTCAAATTGCCTTCTAAGTGAAGTGATCAGTGCAAAATGGAGCCAAGCACCGGGCCAGCCCATGGGCCGATATCCAGACCATTTTCTGACCTTCTAAAAGAGTCATGGAAGCCTCCAATACCGATCACGCAACCCGTCCGTTATTTGGACCGATATTGCCTCAGTTTCGACCAAAAAGACATATTTTCCCGAAGAAACCCTAACCGACTTATGCCTTCTTGAACCCCTATATATACTTGCTTTTAGCCTCTCTAGGAACTCAAGCAGCTAGCCTTAACAGCCTAAATCAATACCTAAACAATTTATTTCGTTTTTCTCTTGTTCTTCATGTTTATTTGATTCTACAAGCCTTTAAGGATAGATTGACTTTGCCCTATTGCAAAGACATGAGATCTAACTCCTTAAGCTTATATAGATCAACGAATTATACTGTCTATGTGCTTTACTCTTGCTGCTACGTGTTGCAAAACATGTTAGAGTATTAGCTTTGATTTGATTTCTATGCACTTTCTTAATTCTATGTCTTTACATACTTAATCGTTTAGAGTTTTATTCTAAAATTGATTTTTCATCTTTATTTATACTCAAAGCACGAATTGGCTTAGCTACCCAAGGAGTGATCTTAAGTTGATATACTCTCCAAAAGCTTGTTATATCTCCGGACCTAGTATTCGATGAGCTAGGCATCTTAACAATTCGATAGGTTAGTTAAGGAGTTTAGTGAACAATCAATCTTGATCATAAAGCATGTTTTCACCTTGTAATAACTTGCGATAGTTGAGTCTGTTTTCTCTGATTTCTGATGAAAAACTCGGCCAAACCCGTCTGATTCTGCCTTTAATATCCAACCCTGGGGTTCCCTAAACCGACCCGCCGAACCGGATAATTGAAATCAAACCGGTCTGGTTCTGTCCAACTTGCGTCGATCGATGCACACCACATGCGTCGATCGATGCACACCACCTGTGTCGATCGACGCACGACAAAAATTTACAGAATTTGGTTCGCGGTCGTTACACATCAAGTCAGGAATGAACCTTTTCAAAGTCGTAGAAGAAGCGTCAGCAAGCTCAATAGATATCCCTGAAGGTTGTAGATCCAAAATCCCTAGCTTCTTTGCAACAACGTGAGACATGACATTCACATTAGCTCCAGTGTCACAGAGAAAATTCTTTAATTCTATACCTTTGATTGAGCAAGGAACAACGAACATCCCTGGATTTTGTATTTTAGGTAACTTCCTCAATGATGGTTGAGCATGTCTCCCTTTCTCCTCTAGTGTTTTGACACTTATAGTAGATGGGTATGGTATCTTGGTTTTGTATACACGTTCAATAGTGTTAACCGAAGTTTTAAACGAGTTCGTCTCGGTCGTGCGTTGATCGACACAAAGCTTTTGTGTCGAGCTGGTGTCAAGCTCGGTCGATGCTTGTCCGATTGCGTTTTCAAAAATTTCAACTTGCGCCGATCGACGCAACCCTCTTGCGTCGATCGACACAAAGTCTGCAATCTTCAAATTCAAATTTTCTTCAGTCTCTTCGAGGCCCACAAACTCTTCTTCATCTAGACCTTCTCAAAAGCTTGTATCACCTATTTTTCACTCTCCAAAGTGATTGAATGGAAGTGTAGTCTTGGGTTTGTGTCAGTTTTGCTAGGAAGAACTTTTCTTATCTCTTCATCGATTATGCGGTTTGAGCAACTTGAATATCCAGCTTCTTGACATGGGTATTCAGAGATTCGATTTTTCCATTCAAGTCTTGATACATGGCATCCATCTCCCCATTGAAGCTTACAGTCATCTTCTGTTGACCCTCTAAGATCTGTTCCAGCATAGATTTCATCTCATTATTCGAAGATTGAGCAGGAGGCGTCTGATAAGAAGAAGAACCATAGTTCCTTGTGTAGTTGTTGCTGTGAAATGGCTTATGATACTCAGTCTTGTGATACTGCGGTTTTGGAGTGTAGCTAAGGGAACCTTGATTTCCCGTGAGCGTGGTTCTCTGGTTGTTTCCATTGTAGCCTTTGTTCCCTTGCTGATTTCCAAATCTTTGACCCTAAAACCGTTTTCATTGATGTAGTTGACAACCTCTTCATCGTGCTTTTCCTCTTGATAGAAAGTTTCTACCTATTGAGCAAACTGTACCGTCTTCTTCCCCACTAGAAGGTTCTGTAAAGAATCTAACTTAGCCTTCACCTCAGCAATTTGACCTCTATTCTTGGTACTATTACTAGAAGCCAAGTTCTCTATTAGCACAAGAGCATCTTTCGGATATCTTGTATTGAAGTTTCCATTACTCGCAGCATCCAGCGCCATCTGGTACCTCCAATCTATCCCTCTACAGAATATACCGAGCACTTGAACATCACATAATCCAGGATCGAACCTATCCTCTCACGGATCGATCCTGGATCGAATTACATCGATCCCTGCACACAAATCAACATGAGAGCACACCAAAACAACACATCAATCGCATTCTATCAACCTTTTACCCAGATAAACCTACGGTCACGCACTCACCTTGATTCGGGAAGAAAAAGAATGAGGAATCACGAAGAACGCGAAGATCGCAGCCTCCAAATCCGAAAATCCTCAATCAAACTCGCAGAACACAGCCCCAATATGCTCCTGGATCCTCAAAATCACGAAAACCCAGCCACCAAAGGTCAAGAGCAATCAGAAATCTCACAAACACCAACAATCTCCCCCAAAACTCTATTTTCTTTGATTTCTGATGAAAAACTCAGCCAAACCTGTCTGATTCTACCTTTAATATCCAACCCTAGGGTTCCCTAAACCGATCTGCCGAACCTGACAATTAAAATCAAACCGGTCTGGTTTAATCTAACTTGCGTCGATCGACGCACACCACCTGTGTCGATCGATGCACACCACCTCTGTCGATCGACGCACGACAAAAATTCACCGAATTTGGTTCGCGGTCGTTACACATCAAGTCAAGAATGAACCTTTTCAAAGTCGTAGAAGAAGCGTCAGCAAGCTCAATAGATATCCTTGAAGGTTGTAGATCCAAAATCCCTAGCTTCTTTGCAACAACGTGAGACATGACTTCCACATTAGCTCCAGTGTCGCAGAGAAAATTCTTTAATTCCATACCTTTGATTGAGCAAGGAAAAACGAACATCCCTGGATTTTGTATTTTAGGTAACTTCCTCAATGATGGTTGAGCATGTCTCCCTTTCTCCTATAGTGTTTTGACACTAATAGCCGATGGATATGGTATCTAGGGTTTGTAGACACGTTCAATAGTGTTAACCGAAGTTTTAAATGGGTTCGTCTGGGTCGTGCGTTGATCAACACAAAGCTTTTGTGTCGAGCTGGTGTCAAGCTCAGTCGATGCTTGTCCGATTGCGTTTTCAAAATTTTCAACTTGCGTCGATCGATGCAACCCTCTTGCGTCGATCGACGCAAGGTTTGCAATCTTCAAATTCAAATTTTCTTCAGTCTCTTCAAGCCCCACGAACTCTTCTTCATCTAGACCCTTCTCAAAAGCTTGTATCACCTCTTTTTCACTTTCCAAAGTGATTGAATTGACGTGTATTCTTGGGTTCGTGTTAGTTTTGCTGGGAAGAAACCTTCTTGTCTCTTCATCGATTATGCGGTTTGAGCAACTTGAATATCTAGCTTCTTGACATGGGTATTCAGAGATTCGAATTTTCCATTCAAGTCTTGATACATGGCATCCGTCTTCCCATTGAAGCTTACAGTCATCTTCTGTTGACCCTCTAAGATCTGTTCCAGCATAGATTTCATCTCATTATCCGAAGATTGAGCAGGAGGCAGCTGATAAGAAGAAGAATCATAGTTCCTTGTGTAGTTGTTGCTGTGAAATGGCTTATGATACTCAGTCTTGTGATACTGCGATTTTGGAGTGTAGCTAAGGGAACCTTGATTTCCCATGAGCGTGGTTCTCTGGTTGTTTCCATTGTAGCCTTTGTTCCCTTGCTGATTTCCAAATCTTCGACCGTGAAACCGTTTTCATTGATGTAGTTGACAACCTCTTCATCGTGCTTTTCCTCTTTATTGAAAGTTTCTACCTATTGAGCAAACTGAACCGTCTTCTTCCCCACTAGAAGGTTATGTACAGAATCCAACTTAGCCTTCACCTCAGCAATTTGACCTCTATCCATGTTTTCACCAAGTATTTTCCTCTCAAAATCTGAATTCTTGGTACTATTACTAGAAGTCAAGTTCTCTATTAGCACAAGAGCATCTTTCGGATATCTTGTATTGAAGTTTCCATTACTCGCAGCATCTAGCGCCATCTGGTACCTCCAATCTATCCCTCTGTAGAATATACCCAGCACTTGAACATCACATAATCCAGGATCGAACCTATCCTCTCACGGATCGATCCTGGATCGAATTACATCGATCCCTGCACCCAAATCAACATGAGAGCGCACCAAAACAACACATCAATCGCATTCTATCAACCTTTTACCCAGATAAACCTATGGTCACGCACTCACCTTGATTCGGGAAGAAAAAGAATGAGGAATCACGAAGAACGCGAAGAACGCAGCCTCCAAATCCGAAAATCCTCAATCAAACTCGCAGAACACAGCCCCAACACGCTCCTGGATCCTCAAAATCACGAAAACACAGCCACCAAAGGTCAGGAGCAATCAGAAAACTCCCAAACACCAACAATCTCCCCAAAACTCTATTTTTTCTGATTTTTGATGAAAAACTCGGCCAAACCTGTCTGATTCTGCCTTTAATATCCAACCCTAGGGTTCCCTAAACTGATCTGCCGAACCGGACAATTGAAATCGAACCGGTCTGGTTCAATCCAACTTGTGTCGATCGATGCACACCACCTGTGTCGATCGACGCACGACAAAAATTTACAGAATTTGGTTCGCGGTCGTTACACATCAAGTCAGGAAGAAACCTTTTCAAAGTCGTAGAAGAAGCGTCAGCAAGCTCAATAGATATTCTTGAAGGTTGTAGATCCAAAATCCCTAGCTTCTTTGCAACAACGTGAGACATGACATTCTCATTAGCTCTAGTGTCACAGAGAAAATTCTTTAATTCCATACCTTTGATTGAGCAAGGAACAACGAACATCCCTGGATTTTGTATTTTAGGTAACTTCCTCAATGATGGTTGAGCATATTTCCCTTTCTCCTCTAGTGTTTTGACACTAATAGCCGATGGATATGGTATCTAGGGTTTGTAGACACGTTCAATAGTGTTAACCGAAGTTTTAAATGGGTTCGTCTGGGTCGTGCGTTGATCGACACAAAGCTTTTGTGTCGAGCTGGTGTCAAGCTCGGTCGATGCTTGTCCGATTGCGTTTTCAAAATTTTCAACTTGCGTCGATCGATGCAACCCTCTTGCGTCGATCGACGCAAGGTCTGCAATCTTCAAATTCAAATTTTCTTCAGTCTCTTCAAGCCCCACGAACTCTTCTTCATCTAGACCCTTCTCAAAAGCTTGTATCACCTCTTTTTCACTTTCCAAAGTGATTGAATTGACGTGTATTCTTGGGTTCGTGTCAGTTTTGCTGGGAAGAAACCTTCTTGTCTCTTCATCGATTATGCGGTTTGAGCAACTTGAATATCCAGCTTCTTGACATTGGTATTCAGAGATTCGAATTTTCCATTCAAGTCTTGATACATGGCATCCATCTTCCCATTGAAGCTTACAGTCATCTTCTGTTGACCCTATAAGATCTGTTCCAGCATAGATTTCATCTCATTATCCGAAGATTGAGCAGGAGGCGTCTGATAAGAAGAAGAACTATACTTCCTTGTGTAGTTGTTGCTGTGAAATGGCTTCTGATACTCAGTCTTGCGATACTTCGGTTTTGGAGTGTAGCTAAGGGAACCTTGATTTCCCGTGAGCGTGGTTCTCTGGTTGTTTCCATTATAGCCTCTGTTCCCTTGCTGATTTCCAAATCTTTGACCCTGAAACCATTCTCATTGATGTAGTTGACAACCTCTTCATCGTGCTTTTCCTCTTGATAGAAAGTTTCTACCTATTGAGCAAACTGAACCGTCTTCTTCCCCACTAGAAGGTTATGTACAGAATCCAACTTAGCCTTCACTTCAGCAATTTGACCTCTATCCATGTTTTCCCCAAGTATTTTCCTCTCAAAATCTGAATTCTTGGTACTATTACTAGAAGCCAAGTTCTCTATTAGCACAAGAGTATCTTTCGGATATCTTGTATTGAAGTTTCCATTACTCGCAGCATCCAGCGCCTTCTGGTACCTCCAATCTATCCCTCTGCAGAATATACCCAGCACTTGATCATCACATAATCCAGGATCGAACCTATCCTCTCACGGATCGATCCTGGATCGAATTACATCGATCCCTGCACACAAATCAACATGAGAGCACACCAAAACAACACATCAATCGCATTCTATCAACCTTTTACCCAGATAAACCTACGGTCACGCACTCACCTTGATTCTAGAAGAAAAAGAATGAGGAATCACGAAGAACGCGAAGAACACAGCCTCCAATTCCGAAAATCCTCAATCAAACTCGCAGAACACAGCCCCAACACGCTCCTGGATCCTTAAAATCACGAAAACCCAGCCACCAAAGGTCAAGAGCAATCAGAAATCTCCCAAACACCAACAATCTCCCCAAAACTCTATTTTCTCTGATTTCTGATGAAAAACTCGGCCAAACCTGTCTGATTCTGCCTTTAATATCCAACCCTAGGGTTCCCTAAACCGATATGCCGAACCGGACAATTGAAATCGAACCGGTCTGGTTCAATCCAACTTTTGTCGATCGATGCACACCACCTGTGTCGATCGACGCACGACAAAAATTCACAGAATTTGGTTCGCGGTCGTTACACATCAAGTCAGGAATGAACCTTTTCAAAGTCGTAGAAGAAGCGTCAGCAAGCTTAATAGATATCCTTGAAGGTTGTAGATCCAAAATCCCTAGCTTCTTTGCAACAACGTGAGACATGACATTCACATTAGCTCTAGTGTCACAGAGAAAATTCTTTAATTCCATACCTTTGATTGAGCAAGGAACAACGAACATCCCTGGATTTTGTATTTTAGGTAACTTCCTCAATGATGGTTGAGCATGTCTCCCTTTCTCCTCTAGTGTTTTGACACTAATAGCCGATGGATATGGTATCTAGGGTTTGTAGACACGTTCAATTGTGTTAACCAAAGTTTTAAATGGGTTCGTCTGGGTCGTGCGTTGATCGACACAAAGCTTTTGTGTTGAGCTGGTGTCAAGCTCGGTCGATGCTTGTCCGATTGCGTTTTCAAAAATATCAACTTCCGTCGATCGATGCAACTCTCTTGCGTCGATCGACGCAAGGTCTGCAATCTTCAAATTCAAATTTTCTTCAGTCTCTTCAAGCCCCACCCACTCTTCTTCATCTAGACCCTTCTCAAAAGCTTGTATCACCTCTTTTTCACTTTCCAAAGTGATTGAATTGACGTGAAGCCTTGGGTTCGTGTTAGTTTTGCTGGGAAGAAACCTTCTTGTCTCTTCATCGATTATGCGGTTTGAGAAACTTGAATATCCAGCTTCTTGACATGGGTATTCAGAGATTCGAATTTTCCATTCAAGTCTTGATACATGGCATCCATCTTCCCATTGAAGCTTACAGTCATCTTCTGTTGACCCTCTAAGATCTGTTCCAGCATAGATTTCATCTCATTATCCGAAGATTGAGCAGGAGGCGTCTGATAAGAAGAACCATAGTTCCTTGTGTAGTTGTTGCTGTGAAATGGCTTATGATACTCAGTCTTGTGATACTGCTGTTTTGGAGTGTAGCTAAGGGAACCTTGATTTCCCGTGAGCGTGGTTCTCTGGTTGTTTCCATTGTAGCCTTTGTTCCCTTGCTGATTTCCAAATCTTTGACCCTGAAACCGTTTTCATTGATGTAGTTGACAACCTCTTCATCGTGCTTTTCCTCTTGATAGAAAGTTTCTACCTATTGAGCAAACTGAACCGTCTTCTTCCCCACTAGAAGGTTATGTACAGAATCCAACTTAGCCTTCACCTCAGCAATTTGACCTCTATCCATGTTTTCACCAAGTATTTTCCTCTCAAAATCTGAATTCTTGGTACTATTACTAGAAGCCAAGTTCTCTATTAGCACAAGAGCATCTTTCGGATATCTTGTATTGAAATTTCCATTACTCGCAGCATCCAGCGCCATCTAGTACCTCCAATCTATCCCTTTGCAGAATATACCCAGCACTTGAACATCACATAATCCAGGATCGAACCTATCCTCTCACGGATCGATCCTGGATCGAATTACATCGATCCCTGCACCCAAATCAACATGAGAGCACACCAAAACAACACATCAATCGCATTCTATCAACCTTTTACCCAGATAAATCTACGGTCACGCACTCACCTTGATTCGGGAAGAAAAAGAATGAGGAATCATGAAGAACGCAAAGATCGCAGCCTCCAAATCCGAAAATCCTCAATCAAACTCGCAGAACACAGCCCCAACACGCTCCTGGATCCTCAAAATGACGAAAACACAGCCACCGAAGGTCAGGAGTAATCAGAAATCTCCCAAACACCAACAATCTCCCCAAAACTCTATTTTCTCTGATTTCTGATGAAAAACTCGGCCAAACCTGTCTGATTCTGCCTTTAATATCCAACCTTAGGGTTCCCTAAACCGATCTGCCGAACCGGACAATTGAAATCGAACCGGTCTGGTTCAATCCAACTTGTGTCGATCGATGCACACCACCTGTGTCGATCGACGCACGATAAAAATTCACAGAATTTGGTTCGCGGTCGTTACACATCAAGTCAG
This sequence comes from Arabis hirsuta, assembly GCA_964056655.1. Classification (NCBI taxonomy): domain Eukaryota; kingdom Viridiplantae; phylum Streptophyta; class Magnoliopsida; order Brassicales; family Brassicaceae; genus Arabis; species Arabis hirsuta. The sequence continues at coordinate 19,920,906 of OZ053301.1, forward strand.
GAATAAACCTTTTCAAAGTCGTAGAAGAAGCGTCAGCAAGCTCAATAGATATCCTTGAAGGTTGTAGATCCAAAATCCCTAGCTTCTTGGCAACAATGTGAGACATGACATTCACATTAGCTCTAGTGTCAAAGAGAAAATTCTTTAATTCCATACCTTTGATTGAGTAAGGAACAACGAACATCCCTGGATTTTGTATTTTAGGTAACTTGCTTAATGATGGTTGAGCATGTCTCCCTTTCTCCTCTAGTGTTTTGACACTAATAGCCGATGGATATGGTATCTAGGGTTTGTAGACACGTTCAATTGTGTTAACCGAAGTTTTAAATGGGTTCGTCTGGGTCGTGCGTTGATCGACACAAAGCTTTTGTGTTGACCTGGTGTCAAGCTCGGTCGATGCTTGTCCGATTGCGATTTCAAAAATTTTAGATTCAAATTTTCTTCAGTCTCTTCAAGCCCCACGAACTCTTCTTCATCTAGACCCTTCTCAAAAGCTTGTATCACCTCTTTTTCACTTTCCAAAGTGATTGAATTGACGTGTAGTCTTGGGTTCGTGTCAGTTTTGCTGGGAAGAAACCTTCTTGTCTCTTCATCGATTATGCGGTTTGAGCAACTTGAATATCCTGCTTCTTGACATTGGTATTCAGAGATTTGAATTTTCCATTCAAGTCTTGATACATGGCATCCATCTTCCCATTGAAGCTTACAGTCATCTTCTGTTGACCCTCTAGTATCTGTTCTAGCATAGATTTCATCTCATTATCCGACGATTGAGCAGGAGGCGTCTGATAAGAAGAAGAACTATAGTTCCTTGTGTAGTTGTTGCTGTGAAATGGCTTATGATACTCAGTCTTGCGATACTGCGGTTTTGGAGTGTAGCTAAGGGAACCTTGATTTCCTGTGAGCGTGGTTCTCTGGTTGTTTCCATTGTAGCCTCTGTTCGCTTGCTGATTTCCAAATCTTTGACCCTGAAACCGTTCTCATTAATGTAGTTGACAACCTCTTCATCGTGCTTTTCCTCTTGATAGAAAGTTTCTACCTATTGAGCAAACTGAACCGTCTTCTTCCCCACTAGAAGGTTATGTACAGAATCCAACTTAGCCTTCACCTCAGCAATTTGACCTCCATCCATGTTTTCACCAAGTATTTTGCTCTCAAAATCTGCATTTTTGGTACAATTACTAGAAGTCAAGTTTCCATTACTCGCAGCATCCAACGCCATCTGGTACCTCCAATATATCCCTCTGCAGAATATACCCAGCAGTTGAACATCACTAAAGCCGTGATGAGGATAATCTCTATGATAAGCCTTGAATCTCACCCAAGAAGCCTTGAATGCTTCAGTCGGTCCTGTTTGAATGTAGAGATCTTCGTCCCCAAATCCTCAGACCTTGCTTCATCAAAGAAATTGTTAAGGAAGGCATTCTTGGTGTCCTCCCAAGTAGTCAGCGAACCTTGTTCTAACTTCTTCAGCCAATACGCTGCTTCTCCACCAAAAGAGTAAGGGAAAAGCTTGCAGTAGAGGTAATCGTTTGACACTCCATTAGCCTTAATGCTCGATGCGAAATCCTCGAATCTCTCTATGTTGTCCATGGGGTGCTCAGATAGAAGACTATGGAAGGGATGTTGAGCCACAAGAGCATAGTATGAAGGCTTCACCTTAAAGCCATTCCTCTTGAAAGTTGGAGGACGAATCGCAGCCCTGTTAGCATAGAACTCGTCAGGTCTGTTGTACTCTCCCAAAGTGCGCACACGCCTAGCATTATCCTGTTGTTCCACTGCTGCTTGTTCAACAATCATAGTACCTTCAGCATCAAGTTTCTTCCCTTGAGCATTGCGCCTGTTTCCTTGATGATCTTGCAGAAAACCATCATCCCCTCGAATAAGCACTAGAGGATTAACCAAGACTGGTCTTTTCGCTGCTTGGTTCGCACGCTCTAACTTCCCTATCTCGAGATTGAGATCAACTAGCTCCTTGTCTTGATTTCTCCAGGTAGCGCGGTTAGGAATACACCTGAAACACACAAGAAAAAGATATAGAGCGCATAAGTAACAAAAATTAAAAACTTAGACAGAATTCTAAAATCAAAGATCGATTGGTAATATCGATTCTCCGGCAACGGCGCCAAAATTTAATTGGCTCAAATTTACCCTGAGCTACTCTCTCAAATTAAGAGATTGCAGTAGTACTTAGGGATTGAATCCACAAGGAACCGTTATCACACAAAAGATCTTGAATTCGAATCAAGCTAAGAAATAGTGTATGAATGTAAATTAGATAGCAAAAAAAGCAAGCAGATGATGATTAGTGTTCTTAAAAATCAATGAGACAAACGCTAGGTTTTCGGAAAATTCATAGGAAACTCGAAAATAATGACAAGAGAGATTGTTAGGGAAATTATAAATCCGTTCTAGAACATGAAAACACTTGTAAAGTTAACCAACTTTCGCTGCGAAAACTATCTAGGTCTAATTTCTTAAATCCCAAATTTTTTTGTGAATTCAATTAGTTAAACAAGCATTAAAGCACATATTTAATTGTTCACTTGCAGATAGATAATTTGCTCATCTAAGATAGTTCAGATAATTATCAATACTTTCGCATCTAAAAATTAACCTAATTCTAAGTTCTAGGTGATCAAACTAGAACTAGCATTAATAACAATCTAGACGAAGAACCAAGTGATGTTCCCTAACAAATCTAACAAATCTAACAATTTCTCATATTCCTTTGAATAACCCTAAACATACGAAGCAAACTACTCATACATGTGATTGAAACAAACATCATAAATAGAAAAGATTGCATTAAAAAGATAGAAAAGGAGATAAAAAGGGTTCGAAATCTCTTAAGAACAAGATGCAGATTTGTCTCCTCAAAAGCTTCAAAATCAATCTCTAAATTTGTCTCAATAGAAAATAAGATGTAGCCTAAACAATGGCTAAAAACTAGAATAAATAGGTCTAATCACGTTTTTGGTTCTATGACAAAACCAAATTAAAATAGGAAAACCTGCAATTTCTTTTTTTTCCAGTGAACCGGTCGGTTAAAAGCAGACTGACATGTCGTCATTAAAACTTGCATAACTTTCGATCCAGCCGTTAGAATAACCTCAAATAACTTCTAAACAGAAGCTAACTCGATTCTCTATCTTGTGTCAATTTCCAGGTCGATCCATTGGTGGAAAGTTCTCCAACGAGTGCCAAACTTCTGACCTTTCTGCATTTTTTCTTCTCGTCAGACATGTGATTCGATCAATGCAAGGCAAAAATGTTGAATCCGAGTTAATCGCTTTGGTTTCTCTTTCCACAATGCTCCAAAAGCTCTCATTATGCTCCAAACGTCAATAAACCTATAAAAACTTGAAAAGACTCGAAAAATACCAAAAAAAACTCTATAAAAAAAACTTATATCATGACCAAAAATGGGTAAACACCATGATATATCATTATGCTCCTATTTTGGCTCTCCCAGACTTTTTACGTGTCCTGAAACTGCATTGTGATGCTTCTAAGACCGAATTTAGTGCGGTTTTAAGCCAGCAAACTTGCCTTATAGCATATTTCAGTGAAAAATTAGCCGGTGCGCGAGCTCGTTATAGCTCTTATGACATTGAATTATATGCAGTGGTACAAGCTATCAACATTGGCGTTATTACCTCTTTCATAAAAAATTTGTTCTTTTTACCGACCATGATGCACTCAAACATCTCAGTACTCAAGAAAAGGTGTCTTCTCGCCATGCCGGTTGGATCGCTTATTTACACCAATTCACCTTTGTCATTAAACACACTTCTGGTGTTTCTAATTGCGTGGCTGATTCTTTAAGTCGTCGACATACTATCTTGGCTGTTCTTCACGTTTTAGTACCGGGTTTTGGGACGTTTGCTAATCTATATCCGTGTGATTCTTATTTTGGGCGTATTTTTTATGAAGCTGGTGCGAGTGTATCTCCTGACTTCACCTTTCAGATGGATTTTTTTCCACCATGATCGGTTATGCATACCCGACTGTAGTCTATATTTTCAACTCATTGTCAAGATTCACAACGAAGGGTATGTTGGTAGAGACCATAATTTAAACCTCGTCTCTTGGTCTCACTTTTTGCCAAATTTACGCTACGTTGAGCGTTTTGTTGAGCGTTGTGTCACGTGTCAAAAATTAAAGGGGCAAGCAACAAACACAAGTCTTTATCTTCCTTTACCGATTCCGACTCAGCCTTGGATAGATATAAGCATGGATTTTGTGATGAATCTTCCACGAACCCAACGAGGCTTTAATTCGATCTTTGCTGTTGTAGATCGTTTTCTGAAAATGGTTCATTTTATCCCATGCAAGCGTAATAATGAAGTTGTTCAAGTGGCTACTCTATTCTTCCATGAAATATATCGTTTACATGGCTTACCTTCGTCCATTGTTCCCGATCGCGATCCAGTTTTCTTAGTCATTTTTAGCGATCTTTGTGGAAGATGTTGAATACAAGCCTTGATATGAGTTCCGCATATACGGATGGCCAAACGGAGGTTACAAATCGTTCCCTTGGAAACCTTCTTCGCTGTTTGGTAGGAGGGAAAATTAAAACTTGGGATTTTCATTTCCGTCAAGCAGAATTTGCTCACAATCGTGCGGTTAATCGAAGTTCTTGTTTTAGTTTGTTCACGGTATTTTATGGCTTCTCCCCTCGTACTCCCATTGATATTTCCTCTCTTCTAGACCATACGCACTTGTATGGAACAACTACTGACTTTGTCGAAGACATTCAATGTATACAGGAGCTTACTCATAGCAACTTGGAGACATCGACTAATAAATACAACACTGCAGCTGATGAAAGATGTCGACGTCTTGTTTTTGAAGTAGGAGACCTTGTGTGGGCTGTTCTTACCAAAGATCGTATGCCACCTCAAGCTTACAACAAACTGAAGGCAAAGAAGTTAGGTCCCCTAGAAGTACTTGAACGGATAAATGATAATGTCTATCGACCCAGAATTTCTTAAGCGAAATCGAGAATTGAATCGTTTATCCGAGTGATCGATGAATCCTAGAAGGTTAGATCCATCAACTCAAATCGCCAGTTTTTGTTTTCCAGTAGATCTCTATTCGATTTTTGCGTATTCCTCCTTATATCAACACTTCTGCCATGTTCAATGTGAAAGTATCTCTCCCGTTTTATATTTGACGATCCTTTGCTCGATTCGGGGATGAATTTTTCAAATCCGGAGGGACCTGATGCAGTACCGCCTTAACAACCTTAACAACTTTTCCTATTTAGACTTTTCTAATTTTGTTGTGTTTTAAAAAATGTCGGTTATATTCTTTTCCTTTTTAAATTTGTTTCCTTTTTGTTTCGATAACTTATCGCCTATTTAAAGCGTCGACCATTCTTTATAAGAGACAATTTTTTGATAATTATTAAGAAAAGAGTTTCTCTTCTTTCCTTGGTCTGATTTGATCACTACAAGAAAATACTGTTTTAGCGTCGAAATTTAGCGTCGAATTTATTCCGACGCTAATATAGCTTCAAAATTGCGTCGTACTTGTGTTGCTTACAAAATCCAACGCTAATTAGGAACGAAACAATTCGACGCTAAATCGAAACAATTCGACGCTAAATCGACGCTATATAGCGTCGAAGTTCCGTCAGTAGTCTGATTTTGACGCTAAATCGATGCAATGTTAGCGTCGATTTAGCGTCGAACATGTAGCGTCGAATATAGCGTCGAATTTGGTAGGTAGGTGACACATTAAAAACGGGTTCACCTACCTATTTAGTGTCACTTATGAATTACGCAAAAACGACGCCAATTCAATGCAAAATCGACGCAAATTTATTCGATGCTAATACGATGCTAAATATTCGATGCAAAATTGATGCTAAATCACTGCTAAAATCTCCTATATATACCCACCCAAACGCACTCCAAGAAATCATTCCACAATTATAAAAAAAAACTTCAAAAATTTTTTTTTTACTAAATTTAGAAAAAAAAATGGGCGATATATACGAACTCAGACGCTGGATGTATCGACATAAAGATGAAAATGGGGGGCTTTCAGAAGAGTTCCTCAAAAGCCTTGAAATTTTCATGGCTCAAGCGAGTAGTGTGCCTACAAAATGAAACAGATGCCTCCCAACTAAAAATGGTAGAAAATCTTGTTGGTTTGATTGTCACCAGAGGTTTCTCCCTATGAACCATCCGTACTGGGGGAAAAGGAGGTTGTTCGCAAAGGGCAAACGTGTACGTATCCCCCCACCTCCATATCTTTCAGGAAAGCAAATGGAAGGTCAACTTGATTATTGGGGAGCTCAGGACACAGCAAAATGTGGTGGTAACTGGCTTAATATCCCGACCAATCTCCCAGATGGATACCTTGAAGAACATAATTGGCATAAGAAGAGCATTTTCTGGGATCTACTATACTGGAAGGATCATCTATTGCGCCACAATCTTGATGTCATGCACATTGAGAAAAACTTTTTCGATAACATCATGCACACCATCTTAAACGTTTCAGGCAGGTCTAAAGACAACTTGAAGTCTAGATTGGATTTGCCTCTTATATGCTATAGAGTTGAGTTACATCTCACGGGAGATGGGAGAGCTCCAGTGCCTATCTTTAGATTGTCAAGCGAAGGCAAATCAACATTCTCCAACTGGGTTTCCACCGAAGTTAAGTTTCCGGATGGATACGTGTCAAAACTCTCTAAGTTTGTGGAGCAAGGGAAAAAATTTTATGATATGAAGAGTCATGATTGTCATGTGTTTATGTAGAGATTATTGCCTTTCGCCTTTGCCGAGCTTTTGCCAACGAACGTGCATGAATCACTTGCAGGTATATTTTCTATGACGATATATAAATATCTAAACAAATGATGTGTGAAAATTTACATTTCTTTCTTGGTTGATATTGGACTTTGGGTTTAGGTGTTGGAGCATTTTTTCGAGATCTATGTGTGCGAACTCTGACTGAGGATGGAATTCAACAACTAAACAATAACATCGCAATATTACTGTGCAACTTAGATAAGATATTCCCTCCATCTTTTTTTGATGTGATGGAGCATCTGCTTGTCCATCTTCCTCACGAAGCTGATTTAGGAGGGCCAGTTCAATATCGTTGGATGTATCTTTTCGAGAGATTCATGAAACACTTAAAAGGAAAGGCAAAAAACCTGGCTAGGGTTGAGGGATCAATTGTTGCGGGAAGTTTAACCGAAGAAACCTCTCATTTCAGCTCATATTACTTCCCTCCAACTGTCCGGACACGAAAAAGAGCTCCACGTAGGTACGACGATGGTGGCCTCGCGCAAACATATCCAGTTTCCGATGTCCCAGATATATTCTGTGCAGTTGGTAGGCATGCCGGAATCACAAGAGAAGAAGACTGGTTCTCATACGAAGACTGGTTCTCGTACGAAGACTACAATTGTGCACACATATATATTCTCTTACAATGCGACGAAGTTAGCCCATTTTTTAGGTACATATTATAATTACCAACAATGGATTGAGGTCAACAGTGTTATTTTCGTACTTATATATGATTTGAAAACATTTGTTATAACTATATTTTCAATTAGTGAATTCATTCGTCAAGTTAACGAGGCTTTCCCAAATGCATCCGCCGGTGAGATTGACAAACGTAAAGATCTACACTTTGCTAAATGGTTGAGGACTCAGGTAAGTTAAAAAAAACAAAAGTATATATATCTACTTTTCATAAAAACCTATATATACAATTTGTGTATACTATATTTACAATGTGTATATTATATTTGCTAGGTTGATTATGGAGACATGTCATACCCTGTATGGTTTAGAGAGTTGATCCAAGGTCCATTGGGGAAAGTTACGTCACATCTCCAATGTATTTTACACGAGGTTATGTATTTCATACGTTCGAACGTGGCAAAAATAGAGCAACTGCGAACTATGGTGTGGTAGTTCGAGCCGGGGATACGAAATTTTGGGCATTATACAAGACATTGTTGAAGTGCAATTCCCTGGTTTGGTTAATTTAAAGTGCACCCTTTTCAAATGCGAGTGGTTTGATCCAGTTTCCGGGCGAGGGGTTCGTGTAGGGAAATTTGGTATCATCGATGTTAATGGATCGCGTTCTTATGCAAAGTACGATCCATTTGTCCTTGTATCACAAGCTGATCAAGTTTTTTTCATTCCATATCCACGTGTTAGAAAAACAGGGATTTCATGGTTATCTGTGCTTAAAATAGCTCCCAGAGGAATGATAGTTGAATCCGACGACGCTCCTATGCAATATGAAACTGTCGTGGACCTAACAACTGCAGAACAAGATATAGACAACATCATTCTTATAGATCCACAAAATCGAGAAGCTGAAATACTACCGGATGCTACCGATGCAGAAAACCCCGAAGACGAGTTCACAAACGAAAGTTGAGAAAGTACCGATGAGGATGACGAGAACTCAAATGACGATTCAGAGTGAATCATATATTAGTGTTTATATTTGCATTTGTGGATTAGTGCTTTTATTTCATTTGTTTCCGATAATTTATATTTGGTTTTGTATATATATTTTCAAAATTTTTTAATTTTTTTAAAAAAATTATGCTTAGTCGACGCTAATGGCATCGAATTAGCGTCAGAATACATCCGGGTTGATGCTAATTCGACACTAATATAGCATCGAATTAGCGTCGATTGAGCATAATTTTTTTAAAAAAATTAAATTTTTTGAAAATAAATACAAAACCAAATATATGTTTTTATCTTAATTGCGAATGAATAAGTATGTACAAATTATATATGTTATCTACATTGTATTTAGTTACAAAAGAAATTAAAATGGTTAGGATTTGTTATCGTATATGTTGCGATTTCTAAAAACTATATAGGTTTACATATATCATCATAACCTTATTTGAACAATATAGGTTTCGCTACCCTAAACCCCAAACGTAAAATTTGTTTCATTTAACGTCGAATTAGCATCGAAATATATTAATTCGAGGCTAAATGAAATGTTTGGGGTTTAGGGTATAGAATAAAAGATTTAGCGTCGACGATTCATAGTAAAGCATAAATGTTAAATCTATTGAAATATATAATTGCAAACAAATAATTATATATTTATAATTTAAAATAAAAGCATGTAAGGCCTTTGATTTCTAAAAACTATATAGGTTTACATATATCATCCTAACCTTATATGAACAATATAAGTATTTTACAATTTCAAATTTTAAAATTACTCGGTAGTAACAAAGATTGAAATGGCTAAGATAGTTTTTGTATCGGTGGCGGTTTCGTTACCATAAACCCCAAACATAAAATTAGTTTCATTTAGCGTCGAATTAGCATCGAAATACAATAATTCGACGCTAAATATTAGCGTCGATTTAGCATCGAATTATTGTATTTTGATACTGATTCAACGCTAAATGAAACATAATTTTATGTTTGGGGTTTAGGGCATAGAATGGAAAACGTATCAGATTTTTGGGATTCGACCCAAAATCGACGCTATAATGAATTAATTTGATTTAAATAATGGCGGTTTAATCGAAAAATTTCATATTAATTTGATTTAACTGTTGGCGGTAAATAGATTTAGCGTCAAATTAGCATCGAATACATCTTTCAATTCGACGCTAATTCGACGCTAAATCAAAAAATTTCCCGACTCAACCCGCAACAAACATTTATTTGGCGTGGGAAACTGAAAATTATAATTCCCCAAAAATTTAAATATGATCCGCCGCTATGCCGACGCAATTTTGCGTCGAAATAGCGTCGAATTGTATGTAATTCTACGCTATTTCGACGCAAAATTGTGTCGGAATAGCGACGGATCGCGTAACATTAATACTCCCGATAATCTTCTTCCTCCTTCTTACTCTTTCTTCCTCGTCTCTTCTCTGCAAATCCTCCTTCTTCCTCTTTCTTCCTCGTCTCTTCTCGAATCATTCCCGCCGGCGAAAATCTCTTGGCCACTCCAGTCTTGGATCTGCCGCATCCCACTCTCTTCGCCGCGCTTCGAGACCTCCGTTGATCTCTTCTCTCTCCGCCGGGCGTCGAATACCTCCGAAGCATGTCGAAACCTCCGTCGCCGGTCGCCTACAAAATTCTCCGTCGGTGAAAAACAGATTATGGTATAAACAATTTTTTTTTCCAATTTTTAATTATTATAGAATAGGTTGTGGTATAAAAAATCATTTTCTTGATTAGTAGGAAATAGAATGGCTTTGTAGGAAATGGAATTGAATTTAGATTTGATAGAATGGATTTATGTGTTTGTATTGATAAGTTATATATAAATTTAAAAATTTATGAATTTATGCCTCATAAAATCGAATTTATGAATTTATAAAAAAAAAATTATGAATTTATGAATCTTTTATGTAAAATAGTATAAAAACGAAATTAATGGATTTTTACATTCAAAATAATAATTAAATTAAAATAAATATCGATTTTACAATTTATTTTACAAGTTGTTTATGGAAAATATAAAATTATTTTTGAAGTTAAATTTATTGATCTATGTGTTTGTATTAATATTATGTATATAAAATTTATAAATTTATATTTTTCATATTTTAATTTAAGAAATATATTATATTTTATAGGCGGATCCACCACCTTCATATAGACAGTTATTTGGCGAGGATGTTACGATCCCTGGATCCGATGGTTGTCGCGGATCAGGACCAGGATCATGCTCGGGTTCGCAGGCTGCGAACTATTGTCCACGGGCTCCACCACGAGCTCCACCACGAGGTGCACCACGAGGTGCACCACGAGGTGCACCACGAGTTGCACCACGAGTGCGGGCGGAGTTCGAGCAGAAGGCATTAAAGCGTCTCAACGGTTACGTCGATAACTTGAAGAAGGCGTGGCGCGCGAAAGGCGATGAGGCGAAGCTGATAGGGATGGATCCCGATGTTTGGTCGAGTCTAATTCAGTTTTGGGAGGATTGTAGCACCCGTGTTCCACGGATTGACCACCACGGAATGAAATGCTCGAAGTGATCGAGTTGTGTTTGAGCAAAGAGAGGCAATTGGGTCAACGAGGGATGAAAATCAAGGTTAAACTGAGCTGGGCAGTTGAATCCAAGCTGGGCGGATTTCTCGGAGTCTTGGTCGAATTCGGACAGGACAGTTACCGTGCCGGATTCGGACAGGACGGTTACCGTGCCGGATTTGCGTGTCGTGACACGTGAGTTTTAATGAAACACGCGGGAAAGGTTATTTCTGGGAGTTTGATGCGGAATTGTGCGTGAACGGTTACTGGGCAGTTTCTGTGGCGGTTTATCAAGGCTAACTTATCCATTGCCTTTGATTTTACGCGGAAAAAGAATAGAAAAGACTTGGAAAGAATTTCAGAGAGTTTTATCGAGAGAATTCGTGAAAGACTCGAGTGTGGGTTGCTGTGATCGTGTCTAGGCGTGACGGCGATCGTATCTGGGGAAACTGGGTGATCGGTAGGACTGCGGGTTCGTGGATCATCGCGACAAAAGGTGTCGGAATTGGAACGGGACAAGCAATCATCGACCCAAAGAGACTAAGGTGAGTGCGTGACTGTGAGCCAAAGTCTAGAGTCTTGTCTGTTAGGGTGATTCCCGACTGTTTGTTTATCTGTTTCTGGCTTGATCGTGACGATTGATCCCTTTCACCAAGAATCAAGATCAGGAAACATGCTTAGGGGCAGCGATGCTCGCTAAGGCTTGTCTGGTTGTGGGACGACTGCTTGTGTGACTTGGGGTAATCGGGCCGACAAGTGACTGATGCGATGAGCATGTTTGACTGATGATATTGACTGTTTTATTGCGATATCTATTATGTGGCTAAGTGGGACGGGACGACCATTCTCACTAAGCAATTCTGTTGCTTACGCCTTGATATAATGCGTTTTTAGCGCATTCTAACCGTTGTTTTATAGGTACAAGATAGGGTTGCAAAATTAAGGTTTAGCGAATATTCCATAATTGGATTTTCTGGGGAGCGGGAGCACCTAATTCTAGCGCAGGTGCTCCTTCTGGGCAGAATCTTCAAAAAGATCCCTTTTTCCTTTTTTTCGCCAAATCCAATTGCAAACTTCAAATCTTTGCTTCCAGCCACTTTAGTACCTAGAATGACTCGAAAGAGAGCGAAAGTCTCGATAAAAACCTATAAAACAACGGTTAGAATGCGCTAAAAACGCATTATATCAATTCCCCCAGACTTAGATCTTTGTTTGTCCTCAAACAAATTCGAGACCAAGTGAAGGAGAAAGGTTTGAAAATGCGGGAACTCTTTTATCCTCAGTGAACCGAGTTTAAATCCTTCAATCTGCAGATCACATAATTCAAATTACGAATAACAAAGCTTTACCAAAACATCCTCACCACATTTCTCAACCAAGTTCCATTTCCCAAACACAAATTCAACACATTAAAGTTGTGTGAGGGTCTCGCTAAAGGCACCATTTAGGGTAGACGACGCTAAGGGTTATGGCCATTTAGAGGTGGAGCTAGAAGTGTTTAAAGTGTTTAAGGGTTACCCGATGTTTCGTAATGGATGCAGGATATTGCACAAAATTGCAAGAGAGAACGGGTACGTTGATATCCATATTCTCTAAACCACTCTTTCTTCTCCAAATTTCTCCAACCAATTCATGTTGCCATCATCCACCTTGGGTACACTCGCTGTGAAGAGACCTTCTATTTCCTCATCCGGATCGACTCGATTTCCTCATCCGGATCGATCGATCGTAGTAAAAAAAAAAAATCTTGTGTTATGGAAAAGACGAGGCAGATCGATCGTAGTGAGTGGATCGATCGATCTGCCTCGTCTTTTCCATAACACAAGATTTTTTTTTTTTAGTAAAACCTGAAAACTTACATTGAAATTCAAAGTTAGTAATAAAAGAAATTAAATTGAAAATATTAGAAAACATACCAGTGGGTTGCCTCTCACCAAGCACTTGGTTAAAGTCTTTAGCTTGACTTGATTAGCCATTTAGGCTTTTGGTGCATCGCCTAAGGGGATGAATCCTCCTTCGGCTTCGTTCGTCTCAGCAAGGTACAACTTAAGCCTCTGACCGTTGACCACAAACTCGTTGCCTTTGGCGTCCAGCAACACCACGGCTCCATATGAACAGACCTCCTTAATGGTAAAGGGTCTGGACCACATTGATCTAACCGCATAAACATTTTCATCTGGCAGTGCATCATCAAGCGAGACTGTTTCATCGACTTTTAGGCGAGATAAATGATCAGCAACCCCGTTCTCTGTACCCTTCTTATCAACGATTTGTAGATCACACTCTTGGAGCAACAAAATCCATCTTAAGAGCCTCGGTTTCGCATCTTTCTTGGTGAGAAAATACTTCAACGCCGCGTGGTCGGTATGATCAATGACCTTCGAACCCACAAGCTATGACCTGAATTTCTCAAAGGCGAACACGACTGCCAGCAGCTCCTTCTCCGTCGTAGCATACTTACATTGAGCTTCATCCAAGGTGCGGCTAGCGTAGTAGATTACGTGGAGCCTTTTATCTTTCCTTTGCCCCAATACTGCTCCCACAGCGTAATCACTAGCATCCGTCATTACTTCAAACGGTAGATCCCAATCTGGCGGTTGAACAATGGGTGCACTCACCAATGCTCCCTTTATCGTGTGAAACGCCTCGAGGCAAGTTCCATCAAACTCAAACTTCGTCTCCTTACACAAGAGTCGAGTAAGCGGTTTCGCTATCTTTGAAAAGTCTTTGATGAAACGTCTGTAAAAGCCCGCATGACCAAGAAAACTCCGTATCCCTCAGAATGAATCCGGTGGTTGCAAACTCATCATCACCTCAACCTTTGCCCGATCATCCTCAATACCCTTTTCTGATATTCGATGACCCAGAACTATACCATCCCTCACCATGAAATGGCACTTCTCCCAATTCAGCACTTCTTCCCACAGCGCTCCAACACCCTGCATAAATTAGACAGACACATGGAAAAAGAGCTCCCATAGACGGAGAAGTCATCCATGAAAACTTCCATAATATCCTCAATGAAATCAGTAAAGCTAGACATCATGCACCTTTGAAAAGTCGCGGGAGCATTTTTATTCCGAATGGCATCCTGCGATAAGCAAAAGTGCCGTATGGACATGTGAAGGTCGTTTTGTCCTGATCATCCGGGTGAATGGGAATTTAAAAAAAACCTGAATAACCGTCTAAAAAGCAGTAGTAAGGGTGGTTAGCTAGTCTCTCGAGCATTTGATCAATGAATGGTAAGGGAAAATGATCCTTCCTAGTCGCTGCATTCAACTTTCTATAATCGATGCACATCCTATGTCCTGTGACAGTCCTGGTAGGTATCAGTTCATTCCTATCATTGGCGATCACAGTGAGTCCGCCCTTCTTAGGTACTACGTGTACAGGACTAACCCAGTTACTATCAGATATTGCATAAATAACACCAGCTTCTAAGAGTTTCATAATTTCTTTCTTAACAACATCTTTCAAATTCGGATTCAATCTTCTTTGGTGCTCTACAGAAGTCCTAGATTCATCCTCTAAATGTATCCTATGCATGCACAATTCAGGTGAAATTCCAGGGATGTCATCAAGCGAATACCCTAAAGCTTTCCTATACTTTCTAAGCTCGCATAAAAGTAAGGCGGATTCCACATTATTTAGATCAGCATTTATTATAACAGGATATGTGGAGTTAGGGCCGAGAAACGCGTACCTTAGCCCAGCTGGTAAGGTTTTGAGCTCAAGTTTTGGAGCTTTCAGCTCGCTCCAAGGGTTGTCAACAGAGTTCCCAAGAGCAGGTGCTCCGTCAGCTCCCTCTGTTTCAAGTCTCAAGAATTCGATTGATTTTGCCATCTGCCCAGAATCCAAAATCCTTGCGAACCCAACAGTATCTCTACTAAAATACCCATGCTCGCCTTCGCCTTTTGTCAACGCAACATCCAATGGATCATCGGCCAGAATCTCTTTAATCTCTCCATCTGAGATTTCGAGATCATCCTCAATGGCAAAGGTTTTCCCATCAATGGTCGGTTTCTTCAGCATCCGATCCATCTCAAACTCCATAATAATGTCTCCTAGGTGGAGACCGATCGTCCCATTCCTTAAGAAAGGACGTCCCAAAATCAGAGGATCCTTTGGCTCATCATCCAATTCCAACACAACGAAATCCGCTGGAATGAAGATGTTCCCAATCCTGACCTGCAAATCTTCCAAAATTCCTACAGGCAACTTAATAGATCTGTCAGCAAACACCAATGAAATCCGTGTTGGTTTAAATTTTGTGTACCCAACCTTTCGCGCAACCGAATATGGCATGAGGTTCACGCTGGAGCCTAAATCACACAAAGAACAAGCAAATCGCACATGACCAATATCAACAGAAAGCACGAACTTACCTCGGTCCTCTTGCTTTTTAATGGCTTTGTTTTGTAGCACAGCACTACAATTCTTACTTACAATCATGGCGCTCTGCTCTGAAGGAATCCGTCCAGTAACCAAACCTTTCATGTACTTTTTTATGGACGGCATCATCTGAATTGCATCCGCTAATGTTAGCTTAACCGTTAAATCTTGCAACATTTCCTTGCATTTTGCCTCCTCTAAATCCTTCTGTGATTTCCTTGGAGGTACTGGGTAGGGAACAGGGGGTTTGTAGACACGAGATCGAACCCTGTCAATGATCTCATTCGGCCTTACAACAATAGAACTTGGTCCAGCAACCTCAACATCATTTTCTGTTTCAGGAGCAGGTGCTCCTTCCGCTAGAGCAGGTGCTCCTTCCGCTAGAGCAGGTGCTCCTTCTGGGTAGTTTTCAGCTTCTGCCCTTACGACTCCAGGCAGAACTCTTCCATTTCTCAGCTCTATGGCGTTCACAAATTCCCTTGGGTTTGCATCCGTCTTACCAGGCAGCACTCCCTGTAGTCTCTTGGTTGCTTCGGCTGTTTGAGCGACCTGGGTGTTGTGTTTCTTTACGTGGTTACAAACTACCTCAAGTCGATCGTTAAGGTCTGAATACATAGCATCCACTTTCGTGTTGATCTCAGTAGCACACTTCTGCTGATTAGCCATTAGTTGCTGCATCATTCCTTTCAACTCATCCTGAGAAGTGCTTCCGGAGCTCGCAGGAACCTGAAAGTTAGAGAACTACGGTTTCTGGCATTGGAAAGGGAGGAACGTCTTGCCTTGGAAGTTCTGAGGATAGGTCTTCTGGAAACCTTGATCCTGAGGTTTTGGGTTTTGGGGGTTGGTTTGCTGCGGGTAAACCTGATCCTGTGGGTTCTCAACATTCGTACTCCTATAGGAGAGGTTCGGGTGGCTCCTATAATTCTGGTTGAACCCACGGTTTCGTATAAACTCTTGACCATTCACATAGATAACCTCCTGCCGATCACTTTCTCCTTCCTCAACCATCTCCTCAGCGAGTGTTTCACCATTCTCATCTGCAAAGTGAACCATCCTTTGGTTCGCTTTGAGCAACAAGTTGATCTTGGCCGTAAGGACATCGATCTTGGTGGAATTCGTTCCATTAGATTTTGCAGTCATGTCGTATTCCTGGGACTTATTGCTCGAACTCACAGCCAAGTTCTCAATCAACTTATACGCACCTTCTCTGGTTTTGGTCATGAAATCGCCGTCACTTGCAGCATTAAGAGCATTCCTATAGTCCCAGTCCACGCCATCGTAGAAAATACCAAGCAGATTCTCATCAGAAAAACCATGGTGTGGGCATTTTCTCTTATACTCCTTAAACCTTTCTCATGCCTCACAGAAGGACTCTCCGGAATGTTGGTGGAAGGAGGATATCTTGTTCCTTAAACTCGCGGTTTTGGATTTTGTGTAGAAGTGGTCCAAAAACGCAGCTCTACATTGCGTCCAAGTCGTAATGGATCCAGCAGGTAAAGACTTAAGCCAACGAGAAGCTTTGTCCGCGAGTGAAAACGGAAATAGCTTGCATTTTATGAAATCCGATTTCATCCCATTAGAGCTTGTCGTGGAGCAAATCTCCTCGAAATTCTCTATATGGTCCATCGGGATTTCAGCAGGCAGTCCGTGGAACAACTGTTGCTTAACCAGCGATATCATCTGCGGTTTGATCTCATAGTCATTCCAATCAACAGCGGGAGGAACTATAGCAGATCGGTTCCGGTAATAAGCATGGGGATTGTCCATATCCCCTATGGTTCGTTGCTGCTCACGCGCGCGTTGTTGCTGCTGTTCCTGCACGTGCTGCTGTTGCATCTGAGCCATCTGCTCTTGCAACCTTTGCAGCTCAGCTGCCATATTGTTGTCGCCTTGTTCGCCCATATCAGCGGGATTAAGCCTTTGTCGTCTATTTACTCGTTCTAGTCTCGCAAGCTCAGGGTTACTCAGAGTGACGAGGGGAGTTTGAAGATTTCTCCTTGTTGTCCTTGAGTTCATACACCTGAAACACATGCAAGAGAAACAAAAGAATGAGATTAGTGATTAGTCTAAAATCGTAAACGAAAATTAGAGGTATCGAGTTCGTCCCCGTCGCAATGACGCCAATTTGATGAAAGAGGTTTTGTCCAGTTTATGAGATTAAAACCTAGATTCACTAATCCGATGTAGAATAGTTTAGGTTCGTTAAGGGACCAGCAATACACTCTAATTCTATGGGATACAACTTCAGCTAAGCGATCAAAAGATGGTATAAGTGTCACGAATATATCAAAGCAAAACAAAAGTAAAATTCGGTTGTAAACAATAGATGGAAAAGCGTTAGGTTAAGGGATATATCTCAGGGATTAGACGATCAAAACCAAGCAATTATTCAGTTACTCAGATTATGACCAAATCTCGAACTCAACCATAAATATAAGAAGATCCACTTTCGTGGCATCTACAACTTTAACAATCAATCTAACACCCTAACTGTCGTTGAGGTTATAAAGATTATCAAGCATTAAGCGATTAGGGTTAATTTGTTCACGAATTGCCCCAACTTCAACTTTCGTTGGCTAAGGATCAAGTCGCCCTCCTAAATCAATTCCAGCAATTTACAAACTTTTGATAAGTAAATTCAACCTAAGATCAGAGGCTAGGTGATCAATCTAACCTAGGCAATAAGATCGATATTAGGTGGAGATTATCGAATGATTATTTAAAACCTATCTATGCTTAGTTATGATTCTCTAACCCCATCGAAACCCTGAACCTAATGAGGGGATTACTCGCTCATGATTAAACAAACAACAGCAGCAAGTGATAAGAGAAACTTCATTGAATCAAAGTAAAGAGATTAGGGTTTAAGAAAACTTCAATAAGAAAACGTGGAAGACAAATCTCCAAGCAAAACTCTAAAAACAAGTGTTCAAATCTCTCTCTCTCTCACTCGTTGATCTCTCTTGTGTTTGCTGCTGCCTAATGTCTGCGTGATCCCAAAAGGGTCAGAAGCGTTTGACAAGCTTGAGGGTGCCTTCCTGGACTTGCGTTAAGGAACCATGATGGTTCGGGAGTATGAGGACGAGTTTAACAGCCGGGCGTGAGTTGGATGAGGAGAGAGTCCAAGTCCGCAGGTTCTTGCGTGGGTTATGAGTTGAACTCCGCAATCGCTGTCAGATTCGTAGCTATACTACTGTCACTGAGTTGATTGAGAAAGCAGCTCAACAGGAAGCTGGAATGCTTGAGGAAGCTAAGTTGATGGGTGATGGACTACAAGTCCAGTCCGGAAGTGTTGCTGGGAAAAACAAGAAGTGGGTTAAGAACGCCCCTTCGGGCAAGTCATCTGCGAGTCGCAGTGTATGTTCGACTTGTGGAAAAATGCATGTTGGAGCATGCCGATCTGCTTCTGGAGCATGTCACCGTTGCGGTAGCCTGAATGACAAGGTCCGTGATTGCCCTGAGGAAGACCAGAGGGCCAAGAATCCGGACAAGGGTGTTGGGGAACGGTTGTGCTACAACTGCGGTGAAGCTGGGCACTTCAAGAATCAGTGTCCGAAGCTAGCGCAACAAGTGGGGAAGCAGGCAAGTGATGGACCGTTTCAGCCTGCGAAAAGGCAAGCCATTATGCTACGAGTGTTCACCATCGCTAACGAGACCATGGACCCAAGTACATCTCGTCCGATCACTGGTAAGCCTTAAAACATACCTTGTTAATTATTTTCCTTGGTGAAAAGAATTTCTTGTTGTGTGCTAGCTTAGGGTTCTTAGCATTCGAAATGAATGTTGTAGGGACCGTGATCATGGGTGGTGTGGCAACCCATGTTCTGTTTGATTCCGATGCTTTGCACTATTTTGTGAAACCGGAAATGATTGGGAACGGTGAGTTCCTAAGGGAACCAGGCGATAACTTTGGGTTAGTCCAAGCAGCTGGGGGCCAAGTCATGTTTACCCTTGGAATGGTCTGAAACATCTATGTGATGATCGGTGAGGTGAACATGCCAGCTGACTTGAGGATTTGTCAAGTGAAATCCTATGATGTGATAATGGGCATGGATTGGCTCGGGAAATACAAGGCGCATCTGGATTATCACCGGGGACGAGTCCGATTTGAGACTGATAAGGGAAAACTGGAATATCAAGGTGTGAGACCGACGCATGGTAGTTTGATTGTCTAGACAATTCAAGCAGAATGGATGTTAGAGAAGAGTTGTGAAGCGTATCTGGCCGCGATCAGTACTGTGGAAGTTGGGCCAGACGCGGACCTTAAAGATATCTCGGTGCTAAAAGACTTTGAGGATGTGTTCCAAGCGTTAAGTAGCTTACCACCAGCTCATTCTGATCCGTTTACGATCGAGCTTGAGCCTGGAACGGCTCCAATATCTAAGGCTCCCTACCGAATGGCTCCGGCAGAGATGGCTGAGCTGAAGAAACAGTTAAGTGATTTGATGGAAAAGGGTTTTGTGTGACCAAGCAGTTCACCGTGGGGCGCGCCAGTACTATTTGTTAAGAAGAAGGTTGGTAGTTTTCAATTGTGTATCGATTACCGCGGATTGAATATAGTGATAGTGAAGAACAAGTACCCTCTTCCAAGGATTGACGAGTTGCTGGATCAACTCCGAGGTGCTACTTGGTTCTCTAAGATCGACTTGGCATCGGGTTATCATCAGATCCCGATAGATGAGCCGGATGTTTGGAAAACCGCATTCCGAACTAGGTATGGGCACTACGAGTTTGTAGTAATGCCTTTTGGACTGACGAATGCGCTAGCGGCATTCATGAAACTGATGAACAACGTGTTCAGAGATTGCTTGGATGAATTTATGATCATCTTCATAGATGACATCTTGGTTTACTCGAGGAATCAGGAAGAGCATGAAGCTCATTTGAGGACCGTGATGAATCGGCTAAGGGAACATCAGTTGTTCGCAAAGCTTAGCAAGTGTAGCTTTTGGCAAAGGTAAATTGGGCTTTTAGGCCATGTGGTCTCGGACAAGGGAGTGTCCGTGGATCCAGAAAAGATCAAGGCAATTGCAGATTGGCCGCGGCCTAGGAATGCCTCAGAGATAAGAAGTTTTCAGGGGTTTGGCGGGTTACTACCGCAAGTTTGTTAAGGGTTTTGCAAGCATGGCTCAACCTATGAAACGACTGACGGGAAAGGATGTTCAGTTTGTTTGGTCAGCGGACTGTGAGATGAGTTTCTCTAAGCTAAAGGAAATGCTTACGAGTACTCTAGTGTTGGCACTGCCTAAGGCCGACATGCCTTTTGAGGTCTATACTGATGCATCGCGTGTGGGACTTGGGTGCGTTTTGATGCAAGAGGGAAAAGTGATCGCGTATGTGTCGCGACAGTTAAGGAAACACGAAGGAAACTATCTGACTCATGACCTGGAGATGGGTGCGGTGGTTTTCGCGCTTAAGATCTGAAGATCTTATCTTTACGGTGCAAAGGTCCAAGTATTCACGGATCATAAGAGTTTGAAATACCTCTTCACTCAACCGGAATTGAATCAAAGGCAAAGATGATGGATGGAAATGGTTGCCGACTATGATTTGGATATAGCTTACCATCCGGGTAAGGTTAACTTGGTGACGGATGCCTTTAGTTGTAAGAGGGTTACAGTGGATTCAGAGAAAAACATGGAAGGACTGGTTAATATGATTGGGACTTTTCGATTGAATGCTTTGACGACGGAGTGGAACCGTTGGGTCTCGGAGTTGCGGATCAGGCCGATTTGCTGATAAGGGTTCGGTTGGCTCAAGGGTTGGATGAGAATCTAAGGAAAGCGGCAGAGAATGATCAGGCCGAATATAAGATTTCAAGGAACAAAACGATCGTAGTGAATGGGCGTGTGTGCGTTCCAAATGACAAGGAACTGCAGGAAGAAATTCTCAGGGAAGCACACCAGTCCAAGCTCTCAATTCACCCCGGATCCACTAAGATGTACCAAGATTTGAAGCGGTACTATCATTGGGTCAGAATGAAGCGAGATGTAGCTAAGGGGGTAGCTGAATGCCCGATCTGTCAGATGGTTAACGCGGAACATCAAGTTTCGAGTGGGCTGTTACAGAGTCTACCGATTCCAGAATGGAAATGGGACATGATCACGATGGATTTCGTGACAGGGTTGCCGTGTGTGGATCACAAGGACGCGGTCTGGGTGATCGTGGACATGTTGACTAAGTCTGCACACTTCGTGCCGATCAACAAGAAGGATAATGCGGCAGTGTTGGCTAAACTTTACGTTAAGGAAATTGTGATGTTACATGGAGTGTCGATGAGTATTGTGTCGACCGGGACTCGAGATTTAACTCAGTCTTTTGGAAGACGATGCAGAAATCGATGGGGACTAAGGTTCATATGAGTACTGCCTACCATCCGCAAACTGATGGACAGTCGGAGAGGACCATCCGAACACTTAAGGACTTGTTGCGAGCGTGTGTTCTGGATTGGGGTAGAGAATGGCAGTAGTATCTGCACTTGGCGGAATTCTCAGACAATAATAGCTATCACACTAGTATTGGAATGTCGCCTTATGAGGCTTTGTACGGACGGCCGTGTAAGACTCCGTTGTGTTGGACCCAAGTAGGGGAGCGGAGTGTCTTTGCTCGAGATTTTGTGGAAGAAACCACGAAAAGGATTAGGTTCCTAAAGCTTAAGATGAAGGAAGCTCAAGATAAACAGAAAAGTTATGCAGATAAGCGTCGCAAAGTGTTGGAATTTGAAGTTGGCGACATGGTTTATCTCAAGACAGTCACGTATAAGGGTAAAGAGCGGGCAACGAAGAATGCTAAGTTGAGCCCAAGGTATATGGGACCATTTAGGATCATGGAACGATTCGGTCCGGTGGCCTACGAGTTGGAATTGCCACCAAAGATGAAAGCCTTTCACAAGGTGTATCACCTATCCTTGCTAAGGAAGTGTATTAAGAATGGTGAAAACGTGATGACAGAACCACCTTCAGATCTGCGTGAGAATTTGACTATCGAAGGAAGACCAGTTCGGATCTATGATAGGAAAGTGAAGTTGGTGGGAAGAAAGAAAGTACAAATGATCCAAGTCGTTTGGGATTGTGATGGGAATGAAAAGATAACTTGGGAACCAGAAGAAAGAATGAAAGCCGAGTTTCCTAAGTGGTTTGATAAGCTTAAGGAAGACGCGGGTAAAGGAAAGGAGATTCAGGGACGAATCTCAAGCTAGTGGGGGAGAATTGTAGCACCCGTTTTCCGCAGATTGACCACCGCGGAATAAAATGCTCGAAGTGATCGAGTTGTGTCTGAGCAAAGAGAGGCAATTGGGTCAACGAGAGATGAAAAGTCAAGGTTAAACTGAGCTGGCCAGTTAAATCCGAGCTGGGCGGATTTCTCGGAGTCTTGGTCGAATTCGGACAGGACAGTTACCTTGTCGGATTCGGATAGGATGGTTACCGTGTTGGATTCGCGTGTCGTGACACGTGAGTTTTAATGAAACACGTGGGAACAGTTATTTCTGGGCAGTTTGACGCGGAATTGTGCGTGAACAGTTACTGGGCAGTTTCTGAGGCGGTTTCTCAAGGCTAACTTACCCATTGCCTTTGATTTTACGCGGAAAAAGAATAGAAAAGACTTGGAAAGAATTTCAGAGAGTTTTATCGAGAGAATTCGTGAAAGACTCGAGTGTGGGTTGCTGTGATCGTGTCTGGGCGTGACGACGATCGTATCTGGGGAAACTAGGTGATTGGTAGGACTGCGGGTTCGAGGATCATCGCGACAAGAGGTGTCGGAACTCGAACGGGACAAGCAATCATCGACCCAAAGAGACTAAGGTGAGTGCGTGACTGTGAGCCAAAGTCTAAAGTCATTTCTTGCATAGATTCATCGAGTCTTGTCTGTTAGGGTGATTCCCGACTGTTTGCTTACCTATTTCTGGCTTGATCGTGATGATTGATCCCTTTCACCAAGAGTCTAGATCAAGCAACACGCTTAGGGGCAGCGATGCTCGCTAAGGCTTGTCTGGTTGCGGGACGACTGCTTGTGTGACTTGGGGTAATCGGGCCGACAAGTGACTGATGCGATGAGCATGTTTGACTGATGATATTGACTGTTTGTTTGCGATATCTATTATGTGGCTAAGTGGGACGGGACGACCGTTCTCACTAAGCAATTATGTTGCTTACGCCTCCCTTGTGGATGCAGGTAAAGAGATTTCCCGTGATGGGAATCTGAATGTGTGATCCGCGGTGACTAAGGCTGGAAAAGGAAGGATGGTGGATTGAATCGGGTAGATAGGTCTATTACGATGTAATAGCTTATGTAGCAAACTGATTATTGTAATTGAACCTTACGATTTAATCTAAGTATTGATGTTTATGCTTGAAAAGTCTTGTCTAGATCGAAATTATGTTAAAACAGCTAAGTAAAGGAAAATGTTGAAAAATCCACGAGGTTAATTTGGTAAATGGCCAAGTCTGGCCAAGACAAATCGATCCCGAACCTCACTGCGATAAGGAAATCCGGGTTGGGGCGTTTCATGGATCCGTATTCGGTGGTTAAATCGGGGAAGTGTTCTGTAGCCCGTCTCACGCCGGCGGCCGAAGGAGATGGACCTTCAAAGCATTGTGCGGGTCAATCATCGTACGCCACAATACGACTGAATATGGTAATATTTTAATTAAATTAATTTATTTGATTATTAGTATTTTAAATAATTATTTATTATATATTTTATTTTTATCTATGTTTATTTTTTTTTAACAGGCTGATGGCGGTGATCTTACTCCGATGGTTAAAGTGATGGAGAAAACTCATCGGAAGAAGGATGGGACGTTTGTTACCATCCAAACGGAACAAACGTTCAACGCGTACAACGCATGACTGGCAGAGCTAGATGAGTATGTCCAGTCTACGATGGGTGTTCAAGATTTCGATAGACTTTACGAAGAGGTAGTTTTTTAGGTTCTTATATTATATTTAAACTTTGTTTTTAATTATAATTTTATTGTATAACACTTTTATTTTATAGGTTGCACCGAAGAAGAAAGGATGAACGATGGGTGTTGGATCCATCAGGGATGTCCCAGCAGCTTCTTCGTCTGCTCGATATTCTTACACTCTGGGATCGTCTGAGCCGCAATTGACCAGACAGTTGGATGCTGCTAATACTAGGATTGCGCAGCTAGAGACTAGCCTCTTGGCAATGACCGGTGTCTTTGACATCATTGCAGTAGATAACCCGTCATTAGCAACTGCTCTGCAAGGGTTTCGGCGTCCTCCAGCACCTCCTACACCTCCTGGTCCAACGCAATTCGACAATTCGAGCAAGAATTCGAAGAGATGATTCGAGAAGATGTCATCAACCTGGGGACCCAACAACATCAGTAGATTAGCGTTTTAATTTCATTTGTATCGGATATTTTTTTTAAAAAATATTTTAAATTTTTAGTATATTTTATAATATTTTTTATAATATTTTCATTTTAAAAAAAAAAAATGTTATCAGATCGAAGCTAAATCGATGCTAATATACCATCGAATTAGCGTCGTATAGTTGCATCGAATTCATTTGACGCTAATTCGACGCTATATTGCATTGAAATAGCATCGATTCTTCGACGTCGTTGCTAAGAGATTCCTCAAATCTCTTAAGCGAGTAGGTGTCAAGAAGATTTCATCAATCTCTTGATCGAGCTATAAATCTGTTACTTACGCTGCGCCACAAACTCTACCTTCTATTCCTGCGAAATAGATCATTGATTTTTGCATACTTATTTTGAGTCCCAATATTTTTGCAAACTTATCAAACACGCAGACAATACCCTCCACTAATCTGACCTTTTTCCCATACCTTAACACAAGTACGTCGTTCCCAAAACTTAAGTGCGTATGTCTCACATTTTTACATTTGGGATAGTAACTGTCTTACTAGCGTCGCCTTATCAAAAAGTTTAGATAGAACATTCATACTTATTACAAAGAGGTAAGGAGCTAAACCACAACCTTGTTTTAGTCCTCTTTCGCTTCTAAAAAATGAGGTTAATTTCCATTGACTTGCACGGAGAAAATGAAGTAATACACAGAGATATCCATCTTAACGTAATATAAACAAAACAATAGCTAATATTCTGGGGTAGTTTAATGTCCATCTGATAGTACTCGGATAATGGACTACCCAAAAAAATTTCTCGGATGATGTTAACATATATTCTAAAAAATAGAAAATAGTATAAATAAAAGAGTTATCAAAATTAAAATGTTGAATGAGCGAACAATCGTTTTAGGGAGACATATTTTAAACAAACAAAGGAATGAAATATTTTAAAATAAATTTATATATTTTTGATACTATGTAAAAGTAATTGTCACTTATTTATAACTAGAATAAGACCCACGTTAATACGCAGATAAATACTATAAATATTTAAATTTTAATTAATAATCCGTTAAATTTTAAAATACTATTTAATTTGAATCCTAAAACCAGTAGAAGTTAATTTATATAATAATTCTCATGTTCTAATACATATCATGCAAATCCAAAAATATATATTATCGGAATTTAAATCATATTCTTATAATAGAAAAATATATATTTTAACCCATTATGAATATTTATGATTATGTGATAGAAAATAAAAACAACTTAAATATTATCTAGTTAAATAAAATAAAAGTAAATTTTATGTTAGTAACTTCATAAAAACTATAAATAATATTGTGAACCATCACATATGTACATGATTGATAATTGTATTTTATTAATGTCATCATTTGATTTCTCATAAAGATTTTTACTCGCCAAACTTTATACATTATTAACTTGATAGTAAATAAAATATTATTATTTTTTAACTTATATAATTTGCAATATATATACTTGAAGAGTACCAATGTGGCGTCATAGATTGAAACATTCATTTTTCTTTGTGAAATTCTGTAACTCTATATTGATAATATAAATATTTTTATAGATTTTATTTTTGCATGATTTTATATATTTTTGAACTTTTAAATTGAGGTTTCTATAACTTTATAACTTTTTTTTTTCCCAATTTATAATTATATGCCATAACAAGAAGTACCATTGATACGTTATTTTTTACCGGTTACATTTTAGACGTTTATGCCAATAAAATAGAACAAGTTGGCGTAAGACAGAAGAATCTTTTTCTTGATGTTTTCTCCTTGGATATTGTAACTAATAAATTACTAAAATTATGGTTAACCATATGCTCTGTACATTTCTACTCCTATTAGGTTGATTTAGTTTTTTAATCAGGCATAAAATAATTGCCTTTAGTAAAATACACCAAGAATTTGACGGTGTCTAAGTTTCCATGAGTCTAAATTGTGTGAACCAAAATACAAAAGGTTTTAGTATATAAATAATTTACATATAAAGATACTAGCTAGTACCCTATTTAAAAACTTAAAGCGCAGTTAAGCGGGTGCAAATATAGAAACATGTCTATTTATCTATCTATTTAGTTCATTACTTTTCTTTAGCCCAACTAGATTGCATTACGGGTAGAATTATTATCTGGGATCCGAGATCCGATCCATTATCCGTTCGAAATCGCTCCGAAAATTAGGATAACCAGAGAGTCCGGATCCAGATAAAGATAGTAAAATCTAGTATCCGTGAAAAGAGGATCCGGATCCGGATAGCAAAATTTTAAGATCCGGATATCTGGACCCGGATCCAGACGCATGAAATATATTAAAAACATATATATTAAGTTGTTTAATATTAAGTTATTTAATATAGATAAATATATATAAAAATTGATTTTAGTTTTTTAATAAAAATATTATATTTAATTTTAAAATATATTTTTATTTATTTATTAATTAGTTTTAATATTAGTTTTGGATCCGGATCCGGTTCCGGATATTCGTGGATATCCTATTTTCGATTGGATATCTAGAGTCCGGATATCCGGAAGTCACAGATCCGGATCCGGATATCCGTGGATATTCTATTTTTGGTCGGATATCTAGAGTTCAGATATCCGGAAGTCACGGATCCGGATACTTTTATCACGGATCCGACAATTCCGGATCCGGATTCGGATACCCTGAAATTCCAGGATATCTGCATCCGTCCTACCTCTAGGTTGCATAGCTTCTATTTTGAATATTACTTACTGTAATATTTGTACTTGGCAATAATTTGACTAGTCAATCAACTTTCATGTTTATTTAATCTATTTTATCGAAATTTTATAATCTATACCTTATATGATTATCAGAAACAGGCCTATCTAAGTGTTTATAAATAAACACCACGGACTATAGAATTCAAAACATTTGGACCGATGATAGGAAAATATGATTCATATTACTTTTGTATTTTCCTCGATTGGCTAATGATACGATAAAATCAGTCCTAAAACATCTTAATTTGTGATTATGTAAAATGTGTAGTAGTGGATTTATCCACTCATCTCTAATATTCGGTAGATCATAGAAGGAAGGAGAAGATAAAAAAAATGGTAAATTAAAAATTGAGAGGAATAGAGCAGCTTCTTCAAGGAGGGTTTAACCTAATTGAGCTCTTAAGCCAAGGAGATGACCAAATAAATATATGTTAAAAGTAGGAGACACGGAAACAGCTCCCACGTTCCTCTCTCTCTCTCCCCCCCCCCCCCCCCCCCTCTTTCTCTCATCTCACCAACACTAATAAACAACAAACCACATTTATATGAAATTTATAATGTGTAAAAGAGTTATATCTTCGAGGAATAATTAAATATAATCCTTTTTTTTTAATTTTCTCTCTTGCGATCCTCCATAAATTCTATCATATCTATCCCCCTTACCTTTCTCTCTTCCTAATATTACTCTTTGTAGTGGGTAGTGGCCAAAATCCCATCTCCCAAAGCTTTCTTGAGTTGTGTCCTAATGGTAGGTTAACTACTTCTACTCTTGTTTCTTCAATTCTATAACAGCCTAAGTAGTGATTCTATTACTTCACTCACCAATCATCGAACCGAATTCCTTAAATTTGTGGCTTTATCATCATCTTAGAATCCTTGCTACTTTGTATAGTTATTAATGGTTGATGTAGGAAACAATTGAATTATGGTTTGAAGTTATTCTTTATTTCATATTTTGGTTAAGAGAAATTGTGAAAATGTTGTGTGGTAGGGAATTCAGAAACCGGCGTGGTTGGATGCGCTTTACGCAGAAAAGTTCTTCGTGGGATGTCCGTACCATGAGACGGCAAAGAAGAAAGAGAAGAACGTGTGTTGTCTTGATTGTTGCACCAGTCTCTGCCCTCACTGTGTACCCTCACATAGGTTTCATAAACTCCTTCAAGTTCGCCGTTATGTGTATCACGATGTTGTTCGGCTTGAAGATCTTGAGAAACTCATCGACTGTTCGAATGTTCAAGTAAGTAGTGTATTCTTAATCTTAATACTATATATTATATATTCATCTCATGTGTATATCTTTATAGAATAATTCGATTGATTGGGTGTGAATTGTGGACAGGCTTATACAATAAATAGTGCAAAAGTGGTATTCATCAAGAAGAGACCACAGAATAGGCAATTCAAAGGAGCTGGCAACTATTGCACTTCTTGTGATCGAAGTCTTCAAGAACCTTTTATCCATTGCTCCTTGGGTTGTAAGGTCATTTCATCCTAAACATTACCCAATTCTGCTTAATATACCATTCTCACTTAACAAAACTACTGGATTGAAATATACACACAGATATATATATATATATATATATATATTATTTTTTTTTTGGTTGATATGTAATTTATATATATATTACTTATATATAATTAAATATGTTATAGTGTGAACTTAATTAGAGACGATTCGTTTCTATGAAAGAGCAAAACAATATTTTTTTCCTCAATTGATTTTTTATTTTGAATTTCAAACTCACATTTTGTAACTAAGCTAAACTGACCGTCCTTTAAAATGGTTTTAACGTATCACTTTTGTTAGTTTCCGAAGATGAGAATCTCATTTTTCCCTTTAACAAAAAAAAATCTGATTTTTTCTTTTAAAAACAGAGATTTATAAAGGTAACTAATAAAATATTGGATAACTAAAATAACCTGGAAAACATTATATATATTTTTATCAAAAACAAAAAAAATTTTAAATAAATATATATTAAGATTTTGAATTCTTGTCTTTGAACTAATTAATGTATTTAATTAGATGCATGAAGAATCCCATTTTTTTTTAATGGGTGTGCTATTTGTTTTTGAAACAAAAGTAACTCCATTATACTGTATGCTCATTCACCCAGCCTTTAGTTAGAACCATGATTTTGTGCGTAAAATACTATAAATAGTAAATAGTACTCATTTATCATGTGAGATTACTGTTCTCAAACAAAAGAAAACAAAAAATCATGTGAGATAAGTGGTTTCGTCCGAAGATTTTTAGGAAACCACCACACTACAAATCCCTGCAACTTTGCACTTTGCAATATATCATGTTGTCAAACGTGAGTGCACAAGGGCACACATACATATCTAGTCCTAAACATATAAGCTTTTTGAGCATGTAAAGTATTTTATATATGTACAGCAAATTGGAAAAAATGTGATTATATATAAAGTGTTGGTTTTATAAATGTAGGTAGACTTCGTGATGAAACGCTACAGGGACATAACCCCATTCCTGAAGCCATGTCACACTCTAACCCTAGGCCCTGACTACATCATCCCACAAGACTTACTACAAGATGATGACGTGGCTGCCTACGAGACTCCCCGATCAACAGTTGTCGACGGTGATGAGTCCATGAGCTGGTCGTCCGCTTCCTCCGACAACAACAACGCCGGTGCGGCCGCTGCATACACCCACGTCGTGAGGAAGAAGCGGACCGGTTTCTGCTTATGTGCTAAATCGGCTAATAGTTATAAAGTCGTTTCCGAAGATCCTGACGATAATTCCACTTGTATCAATCGGCGCAAAGGCATTCCTCAACGATCTCCTCTTTGCTAACGATCTCTTTTTCTTTTTGTTTTTAAATCTTCTTTTTAGTTTATTTCACCATATAGTCTTATATGTTACATGTCTGGATTGTTGTCGCGCGATCTCATTAATAAAGTTTATAATCAGCCATTTTTATTACCTTTGTAAATTTGATTAGGTAGATGTTAGTTTAGCATAACTTAATCTACGTATTGTGACAAATGTGTTCCGAGTTTAATTGGACTTCATTATGGCCAAGAGATTAGTTCGAACAATTTCTTAAATCAGTAAAGGCCTAACCCGATTAATTGTCTATAAGATTTTTGATCCGAGAGATTACCCAATCAATATTAGTTAACACAATATTTTTTCTTTTTTAATACATCAGAAAAATTAGAATAACAAAGATCAAATGATATATTTCCATATAGATAAATCTATTTTATCTTACAAAATTTAATTTGCAAGACACTGAGGAGAATGTATTCAATCTGACTTTTAAAGAGATTTGAGTTTTAACAATATTTTAGATGATTTTAGTGATTTTGTGTGATTTTAGAAAGTTTAATATCAAATTCTCTACAATCTCACCTAAAACCATAAGATATGGTTCTTTGTATTTTTTTTTAAAAAAAAATCCCTCTTAAACTCCTTGAAATCATTAAAAACAAATATGTCGTATGTTTCTAATAACAGGGGATTTGAAAGAAGTTTTTCAAATCACTAGTTCAATAACACTGATTTTAATAGAGTTTTCTAAATCCATGATCCAATAACATAGGATTTGGCAAATCATAACAAATCACTAGAAATGCTAGATTAAATACATCCCCCTTAGTTTGGATATAAGCATCTTTGGTGCAAATCAAATACGTTTAACATTTTAGGTTATTTCAAACTTATTTGAGTTCACACAAAAAAAATCGCGTTAGTATGTAAAACCCTTTTAAAATTAAAAAATCAAAGCAATAATAAAAATTAAAACTCGTGATTTTTCTATCAAAACCTAGAGAAATTTTGGAAAATATCACTTTTCAAAAATGTCATCCTTCTAAAATCTTTTTAAAATACTAAAATATATTATTTATTTATTTTGGGTTATCTATTTATGCTAGGGTTTAGGGTTTGTTACAGGTCTAAACCCTTTTTAGTTTAGGATTTTAGTGTTAGAAATTCTTAATGAGTGGTATTTTTTAAATGGAAAATTCTTGACGGTATTTTTGTAAATTGACACACTAAAAATGGAATTTTTGAAATTCTTTTATAAACCTATCGTGTTTTCTGTAAAAATTGTAGAAATGATTATTCATAAATTGTACGTTTATAACAAAAACTCAACTTTAATTAGAGTCATATGTATACAATTAAGCTATTTTAAGAAGATAATCAATCATATTTTCAAATATGGTATGTAAATGGACATTAATAAAAAATTATAAAGTAATTGACACTAATGAACGATTCATCTTTAAAACTTTATGTTATATAATATTTTAAAATTGTAAAATACTAGGTTTTACTATTTTAGTTAGATTTAAATTTATAATGCATATAAATTTTTAATTTATGTTAAAAATTAATGAAAATATTTAAAGATTTTGACCATGGCATATAGAATTAATTGAAAACTGATAAGTTAATTTAATTGATGTGTTTCTTTTTTTTTTTTTATTAATACATAGGAAGTTTACACTTTTGTCTTCTTAGTTAATCTATATATATAATTAGAGAGTTTTCTCTTCATCTAGGATGTCCACATCATCAAAACAAAAAATGTTACATTAAAATTTATAATAAATGTTCATTTATAAATATTTAAACATTTTGTCTATGGCATATAGAATTAATTGAAAATTGATAAGTTAATTTAATTGATGTGTTCCTTTTTTTTTTAATACATAGGCAGTTTACACTTTTTTCTTCTTAGTTAATATATATATAATTAGAGAGTTTTCTCTCCATCTAAGATGTCCACATCATCAAAACAAAAAATGTTACATTAAAATTTATAATAAATGTTCATTTATATTATGTTTTTATATCAAATGTTTTTCATAATTACTAGAGATAAAAATTGAATTTAAAACGAAAATAAGTAAGTAAATGAATAAAAATCTTAAATACAAGATTATGAAATATTTTCTTGGTAATTGTTAATAATAATATAGAGAATCGAAACAAAAGTAGATGTAGAGAGAAAAAAATGTGTATAGAAAGATGACAATATAAAAGTTAATCAAAAAGTGTTGGAAGAGAATTCGACTAAATTTTGGAAAGATATATGCACAAAACTAACATAGAATCTTTTAGATCGCATTCACATTCTGAAATAAATTAGTTTTATAAAATACACAGCATCGATTATTGGACCAGATTATCAAATTTAAAATGAAGATAATTTGTTTCACCATGTAAGCGTGATATGTGATAGATGATAGAGCCATTCATGATTGGAAGGAAAATTTAACTTATAACACGCTTTTGCTGTCATGGACAAAGTGTCATCACCAAATCCATTGTAATATAATGAGTATTTTGTTATACTTTTGAAGTGCACATTCATATTTAATATGAGTTGTCTTATGTCCGCATCCATATTTAATGATTTTCACGACTGGGTCAATTATCAACACTAAATCTTTTTGGGATATAGCCTAGTGAGACTTTAATATGTAAAGAGTTTTCTCAAAAATAAATTATCGTGGGATGATCACCAAGGCTATTTAATCTTGCCGTGAAGTTCATAATTTATTTTGGTTACCACGTAACATTTAGCAATTTGTTGCTTTTCAAATAAATAAATTATCCATGACAATATTTATGTTATATATCGCTTCATATTATATATATATATATATATAAATAATTATATAAATTTATGTTTTAAAACAAAAATGATTATATTTATATTTAATGATTCATATTATTAGCAGTTTAACATTAAAATCTCGCGCAACGTGCAATTATAGTAAATTTTTATTTAATTCATGTCTTTATATTTAGAGAAATTTTTTAAAATGCCACTTTTATAAAATGCCACATTTTCAAAAAATTTGCAAAAATACCCTTTTTTAAAAAAAAAATTTCATTATATCATTTATGTTTGGGTTAACTATGTTATATTAGGGTTTAGTTTTGAGGGTTTATGGAGTTTTAGGGGTCAATACATTTTTTAGGGTTTATAATTTTAAGAATTAGGCTTTAAAAACCCATAATTAGTGATATTTTTGCAAATAGACACCCTTAAGTGGCATTTTTGCAAATGTACACACCAAAAGTGGCATTTTTGCAATTGCCGCTTATATTTATCATCATTTATAGTTATTAGAAACTGAAATCTAAATTAAAAAAACAAAATAATTAAGTAAATCAATAAAAGAAGTAAATAAAAAATTATAAAATATTGTCTTCATAATAATTACATAGGGAAACGAAACAAAAGTAGATATAAGAATACACAAATGTGTATCAGAAGATAACAAAAGAAATGTTAGAGTGAAAATGTGCGAAAAGAACTGACTATATTTCGGGAAGATATAAGGACAAAATTAAAATAAACTAGTTTTCATAAAATACATGAAATGAATTAGTAGACCGAGTTATCATGTTTAAAGTCGAGTTATGTGAAATAGGCAAGGACATTCATGAATGGATCAAACATTATCTTATCGAACGCTTCATTTGCTTTGATGGATAAAACATTATTCCCAAACTCATTGTAACATCATGAGTATTTTGTTTATACCTTTGAAAGAAATGATAGTTTATATTTGACATTCGCATTTAATGTGGGATTACATTTAATAAATTGATTGAGTCAATGGTCAACATTAAAGATTGTTGGAGATATCATTATATAATAATGTAATATGAAAAGAATGTTCTCCGAGATAAAAAAAATCATGGTCACCAAGGCCATTACCTCTTCCCACAATGTTCATAATATATTTTGGTTACCACGTGACACTTAACGAGTCGTTGTTTTTCAAATAAAAAAATATCCATGACAATATTAATTTATGCTATATATCGCTTGATAATATGTGTAACGACCGCGAACCAAAATTTAAGGATTTTGGTCGTACGTCGATCGATGCAAGATGGAATTGAACCGGTTGGTTCGATTTTATTTGTCGGTTTGCGGATCGGTTAAAGAGAACCCCTAGGGCCTCCTTATAAAAGAGAGGTGGGCCGCGTTTTGGTTGTTTCTTTAGAGTTACAGAGATTTCCAGAAAGTTCCAGTGAGTTTCAGAGAGTTTTTGAGAGGGGATTTGAGAAGAAGGAGAATCATTGTTGATTTTTCATGTTCTTGATCCTACAAGCTCGGATTGTGTGTTGGGAGGCTCTAGATAGGTGTTTTGGTGCTCATCCTTCGCGAAGGAAGAAAGGATTTCGGATTGGAGATCTGATTTTGAGCGTTCGTAGTTCATTCCTTTTTCCTTTCCAAAACCAAGGTGAGTACGTGACCATCGCTTATCTGTGTAAAGAAATTGATAGGATGCGATTGTTTGTGTTGTTTGGTTGGATTTCGTGCTTGTATTGGTGGATTTTGTGCAGGAGATCTATGTGATGTGTTCTGGAATTGATCCATGAGAGGATAAGTTCGATTCTTGGACTCTATGAGGGTGCGTCGATCGACACCTGATATAATGCATTTTTGGCGCATTCTAACCCTTGTTTTGTAGGTTTTTATCGAGTCTTTCACTCTCTATCGAGTCATTCTAGGTATAAAAGTGGCTGGAAACAAGGATTGGAGCTTGCGGATTGGATTTGGCGAAAAAGGATGAAATATGGATCTTTTTGGAATATTCTGGAGGAAGGGAGTATCCGTCCCAGAAGAGGGAGCACCTGCTCCCAGCAGATCCACTTATGGAAATTTCATTAAACCTAATTCTAAAAACCCTATCTTTGGGCCAACCGCCGTGGGCCTTTAACTAGGTTTTTCTCTGGATCTTTTGAGGAGGGAGGTAGACACGCAACAGCAGAAACACAGAGAGAGAGAGAGAGAGAACGAAATCGCAAGTGAGAGAGAGAGATTTGAGACTTGTTTTTAGAGTTGTAAGCTTGGAGATTTGTCTTTCACGTTTCCTTGTTGAAGTCTTCTTAAACCCTAATCTTTTTACCTTGATTCAATGAAGTTTCTATTCTCTTTTGCTGCTGTTGTTTGTTTAATCATGAGCGAGTAATCCACTAGTTAGGTCGAGGGTTCGATTGGGTTAGAGAATCATAACTAAGCATAGATAGGTTTTGAAACATCACTTGATATCTCCGTCTAATGTCGAACGTATTGCCTAGGCTAATTTGATCACCTAGTCTCTGATTTTAGGTTGAATTCACTCATCAAAAGTGTTGTGAATTGCTGGAATTTACTTAGATGGGCGAGTTGTCTTTAGCCAACGACAGTTGAAGTTAAAGCAACTCGTGAACAAATCAACCCTAATCGTTTGATGCTCTTCATTCTTTGTAACCTCAAACGACAATTTAGGGTGTTAGATTGTTTGTTGAAGTGCTTGATGCCACGACAGTGGGTCCTTTTGAATCTATGGTTGAGTTCTAGATTGGTTCATAACTTGATAACCTGAATAATTGCTTGGTTTTGATATCCTAATCCCTGAGAATTATCCCTTGACCTAACGCCTTTCCACTTATTGTTTTCAACCGAATTTTACTTTTTGTTTGCTTTGATAAATCGTGACACTTATACCATCTTTTGATCGCTTAGCTAAAGTTGTATCCCATAGAATTAGAGTGTATTGCTGGTCCCTTAACGAACCTTTACTATTTCTACATCGAATTAGTGATTCTAGGTTTTAATCTTTGAAACCGGTAAAAGGACTTTTTATCAAATTGGCGCCGTTGCGACGGGGACCAACTCGATACCTCTAATTTTCCTTTACAATTTTAGACTAAGCACTAATCTCGTTCTTTTGTTTCTCCTACGTGTGTTTCAGGTGTATGAACTCAAGGACAACAAGGAGAAATCTTCAAACTTCCCTCGTCACTCTGAGTAACCCTGAGCTTGCGAGACTAGAACGAGAAAATAGACGACAAAAGCCTAATCCCGCTGATATGGGCGATCAAGGCGACAACAACATGGCAGCTGAGCTGCAAAGGCTGCAAGAGCAGATGGCTCCGATGCAACAACAGCACGTGCGCGAACAGCAGCGACAACATGCGCATGAACAGCAGCGTGCAATAGGGGATATGGACAATCCCCACATTTTCTATCGGAACCGAGCTGCTATAGTTCCCCCTATTGTTGAACGGAATGATTATGAGATCAAACCGCAGATGATATCGCTGGTTAAGCAGCATTTGTTCCATGGGCTGCCTGCTGAAATTCTGATGGACCATATAGAAAACTTCGAGGAGATCTGCTCCACGACGAGTTCTAATGGGATGAACCCGAATTTCCTAAAGTGCAAGCTATTCCCCTTCTCACTCGCGGATAAGGCTTCGCGTTGGCTAAAGTCTCTACCTGCTGGATCCATTACTACTTGGGCACAATGCAGAGCCGCATTTCTGGATCATTTCTATACGAAGAAAAAAACCGCGAGTTTGAGGAACAAAATCTCCTCGTTCCAACAACATTCAGGAGAGTCCTTCTGTGAGGCATGGGAACGGTTCAAGGAGTTTAAAAGGGAGTGCCCACACCATGGTTTCACTGATGAGAATCTACTTAGTATCTTCTACGATGGTGTTGACTGGGACTACAGGAATGCGCTGAATGCTGCCAGCGATGGCGATTTTATGACCAGGACTAGAGAGGATGCATATAAGCTGATTGAAAACTTGGCTGCAAGTTCTAGCAACAAGTCTCAGGAATATGATCGGACTACGAAATCCAGTGGGATGGACTCCCACAAGATCGATGACCTTACTACTAAGGTCAACTTGTTGCTCAAGGTTAACCAAAGGATGATTCATTTTGCAGATGAGGATGGTGAGCCACTCGCTGAAGAAATGGTTGAGGAAGGAGACAGTGATCAGCAGGAGGTAAGCTATGTGAACGGCCAAGGGTTTGTGCGAAACCGCGGGTTCAACCAAAATTACAGGAGTCACCCAAATTTCTCTTATCGAAGTACGAATGTTGAGAACCCACAGAACCAGATTTACCCACAACAAACCGGCCCCCAGAACCAGAAGCCTCAGGATCAGACTTTCCAGAAGACCTACCCTCAGAATTTTCAAGGAAAGACGTTCCTCCCTTTTCAAGGTCAAAAAACGCAATTCTCTAACTTTCAAACTCCTGCGAGCTCCGGGAGTAATTCTCAGGATGAGTTGAAAGATATGATGCAGCAGATATTGACAAACCAGCAAAAGTTCGCCACTGAGATCAACACGAAGGTGGATGGTATGTACTTGGACCTTAATGGTTGGCTTGAGGCGGTTTGCAACCACGTGAAGAAACTCGACACTCAGGTTGCTCAGACAGCCGATGCAATCAAACGACCACAAGGAGTGCTGCTTGGTAAGCCGGATACAAACCCGAGAGAATTTGTAAATGCCATTGAACTGAGAAGTGGAAGAGTTCTACCAGCAGTCGTAAGGACAAAAACTGCAAACTGCCTAGAAAGAGCACCTGCTCCAGCAGACGGAGCACCTGCTCCGGAAACAGAAGAGGATGAAGACGTTTCTGGATCAACTCTTAAGGTATTAAGGCCAAATAAGATTATTGATAAGGTTCATTCTCGTATTTACAAGCCCCCTGTCCTTTACCCAGTACCTCCAAAGAAGTCGCAGAAGGATTTGGAGAAGGCAAAGTGTAAGGAGATGCTACAAGATTTGACGGTTAAGCTAACATTGGCGGATGCAATTCAGATGATGCCGTCCATGAAGAAATATGTTAAGGGCTTGGTTACTGGACGGATTCCTTCAGAGCAAAGCGCCATGGTTGTAAGTAAGAATTGTAGTGTTGTGCTACAAAACAAAGCCATTAAAAAGCAAGAAGACCTAGGTAAGTTCGTGCTTTCTGTTGATATTGGTCCTGTGCAATTCGCTTGTTCTTTGTGTGATTTAGGGTCCAGCGTGAACCTCATACCCTATTCGGTTGCAAGGAAGCTTGTGTACACAAAGTTTAAACCAACACGAATTTCATTGGTGTTTGCTGACAGATCTATTAAGTTGCCTGTAGGAATTTTGGAAGATTTGCAGGTCAGGATTGGGAACATTTTCATTCCAGCGGATTTTGTGGTGTTGGAGTTGGATGATGAACCGAAGGATCCCTTGATCTTGGGACGTCTTTTCTTGCGCACAGCTGGTGCGATTATCGATGTGAAGAACGGAATAATTGGTCTCCACTTGGGAGACATTATCATGGAGTTTGAGATGGATCGGATGTTGAAGAAACCGACCATTGATGGGCAAACTTTTGCCATTGAGGATAACCTTGAAATCTCAGAAGAAGAGATTGAAGAGATTCTTGCTGATGATCCCTTGGATGTTGCGTTGACAAAAGCTGAAAGTGAACATGGGTATTTAAGTGTGGACACTGTTGGTTTCGCAAGGATGTTGGATTCTGGTGAAATGAAAAAATCAACAGACTTTTTGAGACTTGAAACAGAGGGAGAAGACGGAGCACCTGCTCCTGGGAACTCTGCTAACGTCCCTTGGAGCGAGCTGAAAACTCCAAAACTTGAGCTCAAAACCTTACCAGATGGGCTAAGGTACGCGTTCCTCGGTCCCAACTCTACATATCCTGTTATTATTAATGCTGATCTGAATAATGTGGAATCCGCCTTACTTTTATGCGAGCTCGGGTAGTATAGGAAGGTTTTAGGTTATTCGCTAGATGACATCCCAGGAATCTCACCTGATTTATGCATGCATAGGATACATTTAGAGGATGAATCTAGAACTTCTGTAGAGCACCAAATGAGGCTGAACCCGAATTTGAAAGATGTTAAGAAAGAGATTATGAAATTACTAGAAGCTGGAGTCATTTATGCAATATCTGATAGTAATTGGGTAAGTCCTGTGCATGTAGTGCCTAAGAAAGGCAAAATCACCGTGATCGCCAATGATAGGAACGAATTGATACCCACTAGGACATAGGATGTGTATAGATTATAGAAAGTTAAATGCAGCAACTAGGAAGGATCATTTTCCATTACCATTCATTGATCAAATGCTCGAAAGACTCGATAACCACCTTTACTACTGTTTTTTAGACGGTTATTCAGGTTTCTTTCAGATTCCCATTCACCCGGATGATCAGGAGAAGACAATCTTCACATGTCCCTATGTCACCTTTGCGTACCGCAGGATGCCATTCGGATTATGCAACGCCCCAGCTACTTTTCAAAGTTGCATGATGTCTATATTTACTGATTTGATTAAAGATATTATGGAGGTTTTCATGGATGACTTCTCCGTCTATGGGAGCTCTTATTCTGTTTGTCTGTCTAATCTATGCAGGGTGTTACAACGCTGTGAGGAGAAACATCTTGTATTAAACTGGGAGAAGTGCCATTTCATGGTTAGAGATGGAATAGTTCTGGGTCATCGAATTTCAGAAAAGGGTAT
Organism: Arabis hirsuta; assembly: GCA_964056655.1. NCBI lineage: Eukaryota > Viridiplantae > Streptophyta > Magnoliopsida > Brassicales > Brassicaceae > Arabis > Arabis hirsuta. Next base: position 19,960,754 of record OZ053301.1, read on the forward strand.
TGAGGTTGACCGAGCAAAAGTTGAGGTGATGATGAGTTTGCAACCGCCGGTCATGCGGGCTTCTACAGACGTTTCATCAAGGATTTTTCAAAGATAGTGAGACCGCTTACTTAGCTCTTGCGTAAGGAGAACAAGTTTGCGTTTGATGGAGCTTGCCTTGAGGCGTTTCACACGATAAAAGGAACATTGGTGAGTGCACCCATTGTTCAACCGCCAGATTGGGATCTACCATTTGAGGTTATGACGGATGCTAGTGTTTACGCTGTGGGAGCAGTTTTGGGGCAAAGAAAGGATAAAAAGCTTCATGTGATCTACTATGCTAGCCGAACTTTGGATGAGACTCAATGTAAGTATGCTACGACTGAAAAGGAACTCCTAGCTGTTGTCTTTGCTTTTGAGAAATTCAGGTCGTACCTTGTCGGCTCGAAGGTCATTGTTCATACCGACCATGCAACTTTGAAGTATTTGCTCACCAAGAAAGATGCGAAACCGAGGCTTTTGAGATGGATTTTGTTACTCCAAGAGTTTGATCTACAAATCGTTGATAAGAAAGGTACTGAGAACGGGGTTGCTGATCATTTATCTCGCTTGAAAGTCGATGAAATAGTCCCGCTTGATGATGCATTACCAGATGAACATATGTATGCTATTGGAATCTGTGTTCCGAAGCACTCAATTCAGGACGGAGCACCTGCTCCAGAAGTGTTTTCTGCTGCTGTTTCTAAGCCGGCTCCCCCGAGTTTTCCATGGTTTGGAGAGATAGCGAATTACCTTGCTGCTAATCGTGAACCAGCTAATTTTGTGGGAGACAGAAAGAGGAAATTTTTGCGAGACATCAGGAGATACTTTTGGGATGAGCCATACCTCTATAAACAATGCTCGGATGGCCTTTTTAGGAGATGTGTTCCTGATGAGGAGATTCCAGGAATCCTATTTCACTGCCATAGTTCGAGTTATGCTGGTCACTTCGCGACTTTTAAAACAGTATCCAAGGCTCTGCAAGCTAGGTATTGGTGGCCAACAATGTTCCGGGACGCACATGCTATTATCTCAAGGTGCAACAATTGTCAGAGGCAAGTGATATATCCTAGTTTTTATGGTTTTTTATATGGTGTTTATTATTCTATCTAATGGTTTTTATGCGGTTTTATATCTTAAGTGGTAGTTTTAGTGTGTTTGTAGTGTTTAGAATCTTTTACAGGTTAATTGAGCAAAAAAGATGAGAAAAGAGATATTGGATAGTTCTGAAGCGTCATATGTCAAGCAATCGTTGGAGGCCTTAAATTCATTGGATTGATCTGAAATTTGGACACGAGATAGAAAATTGAGTCATCTTGCATCCAAAAGAAGATTGAAGTCATTTGAATCAACGGTCAGAAAGTTACACCAATTCTCGTGAAAACCTGTCATTCTGGCTAAACCGACGAAAATAAAGGAAAATTTCAGTGTTTCCTAATTTGACTTGGTTTTGTCAGAGATTTCGATCCCACGATTTTAGACCTATAAATACATGTTTTTAGCCACTTGAGAAAAAAACCCTTGTAATTTATCCATACTTTTTGTTTCTAAGCTTTTGGGGGAAGATCTCTGAACCCTATTGACAATTTGGAGAAGATTTCTGAACCCTCTTGTTTATTTATTGATTTCATATTTTCTTCCATGAATTCTTCTCCTGATTTGATTTCTATCATGTCTGAGTAGTTTTCTAGTTAGGTTTTAGGGTTTCAAGGGATTTCATGAATCGATGAATTAGACATAGATAGGGATTTGTATTTGTCTTCATCTATCGTTGTTCTTATTGCTTGAATTAGATTGATCACCTAGTTCCTGATGTTAGGATGTTTAATGCACCAAAAGTGTTCGATTAAATGCCTGAAAGAACGTAGATGAGCAAATTGTCCTTAGCCAACGAAAGCTGATGCTAAGGCGATTTGTGAACATATTAAACCTGTTCGTTAATGCTTGTCTAGAATTCTAAGTTCAAACGACAGTTTAGAATCTTAGGTTGCTAGATAAAGTGATTGATACCACGACAGTGGATTGGTTATAAATTTATGTTTGAGTTCGAGACTGCGCTGAATTGTTCCCTGAATAATTGTCTGATTCATGATTTCTGATTTCCTGCGAATATCCCTAAAGCCTGACGTTTTTAATTCATAAGTTCACATCGTTTATTTGTCATTCTTATTTTATTTTGCAAACAACCACATTTTGTTATCTTAGCTTAGTTTCAATCTTATACTTTCGTAGTGTAACACTTGGTCCTTTTGGATTCGATCCCATAATTACCACTTCGATTGCTGTGCACTTGCAGTGTTATTTTAGGGTTAAAACCTCTGCTATCAGCAAGGAAACATCTCACGACGGAACGAGATGCCTCAACACTTCATCTTTGAAGTTGAAGTGTTTGACGTATGGGGGATAGATATGGGACCTTTTCCATCTTCCTATGGAAACAAGTACATCTTAGTGGTTGTTGATTATGTGTCCAAATGGGTTGAGGCCATTGCTTCCCCAACTAATGATGCCGCTGTAGTTCTAAAGATGTTCAAAACCATAATATTCCCTAGTTTTGGACTACCACGAGTGGTGATTAGCGATGGAGGGACCCATTTCATCAATAAGGTTTTTGAGAACCTTTTAAGGAAAAATGGTGTAAAGCATAAAGTTGCGACGGCATATCACCCGAAGACTAGTGGCCAAGTTGAGGTTAGCAACAGGCAAATCAAGGATATCCTACAAAAGATCGTAGGCACCACCAGGAAAGACTGGGTCGCTAAGTTGGATGACACGGTGTGGGCGTACCGAACTGCTTACAAGACACCATTGGGGACAACGCCCTTTCACTTGGTATATGGGAAGTCCTGCCATCTTCCTGTCGAGCTTGAGTACAAGGCAGCTTGGGCTGTTAAGCTAATGAACTACGATATCAAACCCGCCTTTGAAAAGAGATCAATGCAGCTTAATGAATTGGAGGAGATTAGGCACCTGGCCTATGAGAGTTCGAAGATATACAAGGAAAGAACCAAGATTTATCACGACAAGAGGATTCTCACCCGAGATTTTAAACCAAACGACCTGGTACTTCTCTTTAACTCTCGACTTAAACTTTTTCCAGTAAAGTTGCGATCTAGGTGGTCCGGTCCTTTTCTCGTAAAGGAGGTCCGATCCTATGGAGCCATGGTGTTGTTGATGCCAAGGGCAAGAAATTTGTGGTCAACGGACAGCGGTGTAAGCCATACCTCGCTGAAACAAACCAAGCCGAAGGAGGATTCATCTCCTTAGGCGATACACCAAAAGCCTAAATGGCTAATCAAGTCAAGATAATGACTTTAACCAAGCGCTTGGTGGGAGGCAACCCACCGGTACGTTTTCTAACTTTTTCAATCTGATTTCTTTTATTACTAACTTTAAATTTTAGTTTGAGTTTTCAGGTTATAAAAAAAAAATTGTTATGGAATATGCAAGGAGGATCGATCGATCCCCTCAGCTAGATCGATCGATCCAGAATGAGGAATTCAACACGGAGACCATCGGTCAATCTCAGAATCGATCTGCACATCGATCCGCTGCCAAGTTCAAAAACCCAGAAGGAGCACCTGTTCCCCATGAGAGCACCCAAGCCAGATCGCTCGATCATTTCAGTTGGATCGCTCAATCCATGAGGATGAAGTCCTCAGCCAAACCAGCAGTCGATCTCAGGATCGACTCAGCAGTCGATCTCAGGATCGACTCAGCAGTCGATCTCAGGATCGACTCAGCAGTCGATCCAATTTCCAAAGAGCACCTGCTACCCAGAACAGAGCACCTGCTCTCCAGGAAAAATTTGAAATTCAAATTTTGGCCCACCATGAGGTAAGTCAAATAGAATAAGGAATATGAGCCCGAGAAATATGAGGATATTTTCCAATTTTAATAAGGAAATAACAGTTATAGTGGGACCCCCAAAAAGCTCTAATTTCTCGCGCCCATAACTCCTTCTTCTCCTTCTTCCTTTTTTTCGATTTTCTCCATTAAAACCTTCAAGATCTTTTGCTCAAACCTCAACTTCTTCGATTCTCAACCGATTTGAGTGAGTTTTGGCTTGATTCCACTCGATTTTTCATCGCCATTCCAAATCTGCAACTCGTTTCTCAAAGAAAGCAAGGTAACCACTCGAAAACACCCTTTTTCAGGCTGCCGTTTTCGAGTATCATGGTAAAATTGATGGTTGATTTGGCTGATTTTCATATGGAGATTAGTTTGGTGAACCATATGATTGCTTACGGTGGAATTCGCGTGGGTAGGATTGTGTAATTTGACTTGTAGGTTCGATTTGATTAAAAACCTAATTTATGAAGAAAAATCGAAATTTGGGGGAATGGAGATTTGAGTGGGCTTATGATTCTTTGATTATTTTCCCTGGGCTGTTTGGAGTAGTCGAAATCATCTGTATAAGAGGCAAACACTTTGATCTCAAAATTTTGCAAAACAGGGGACTATCTTTTCGGTGCTTGTATGGCGATTTAAGATGTGGGTTTATGCTGGATTTGTTTCGTGTTTGTGGTTGTCATTGCAGGATGACAGGACCACGCACATCAGTCGGAAACCCATCACGCTCCAAAAAGGGAAAGGAGCCTCCACGTCCTCTCAACTCACAACCAACCCTTGGCCACGTGATGAAGGCCAACGGTTCCCTTTAAGCAATTATCTCCTTCCTCCACATTCAGATGAGGCATGGAATCAAACTGATGCCTAATACTACAACAATTTGCTCGACATCGCAATTGAGCCAACTCGGTTCTTGTGTGGACAAACATTAAAGGATTTGGGGCTGCTCTACGACGTGGGCAGAATACTCAAGGCTTGCGAACTATCCGATCTCATCACTGAGCCGGATGCTCTCTACCCAGAGTTGGTTCGATAGTGCTTAGCCTCTGCCAAGCTCGTATATTCTAACCCACGCAAGCCTTTAGCATCACAAGGGTTGCTCTCTTTATTTGCTGGAGGAAAGAGATATGAGGTCACTATCTCTGACCTTTGTGACATCTACGGTTTTGATTCTATGCCGGAGAAGGTAGACCTCCCTACACGTCTTCCAATTCCTCATCGGTTCTGGGATTTCATCGCCATTGGAGATTACTTCTCTCGTTCAGCAGCTTAATCAACAATTCGGAATCCCGCCCTTCGGATTGGGGCAAAGGCGATGAGCACCATCTTCTTTTCCCGAGATGATGCGAGTAAGGTTCGGACCGATGAGTTGATCCTTCTCTACATGGCGGTCAAAGACACTATTGAAGGCGAAGATGGGTTGAGTTGCGAGTTTGACTCATGTGTCAACATGGGAGCGATGTTTGCCTCGGTCATTGCGGACAAGAGGACCAAGGTCGCCAAGGGAAAGGCTGCTGCGCACACGGAGCGAATAGGAAGCCTCTTGACCAGGCTGTTCATCCACTGCAAAATCAACCTTGGGGACTACACATGCAACCCCGCGACGGAGTTTATGGACACCACTTACCTTCTCTCTTGTGAAATCTTGGCTGATACTAACATTTACAGGTTCACTGCGAGGTACAAGACCACCCAGTTCTGCCAATTGCCACAGCCATCCTTGACAGATTTGGAAGTTGCAGCCAACATAGGGTTCACGCCCGGAACGGAGTATCTGTGCTCTGCTACTGGAGCACCGACAGAGAGAGCACCAAAACCCAGGAGGATCACATCGTCCACCAGACCTGCTCCTACTCCCACTTCTATCCCGGATGTCCTTTTGGGTCGCGATGAGGAAGACGACCTGGCAGCCGATAAGCAGAGAACTCGGCAGTCCAGAGCACATTACCGCATGCCTTATGCGAGTGAGCTGACACTAGGTGACATCTCCGATAATCCCGAGGATACTGAATATCGCCGTTGGATGATTGCCTCCACCAAGAAGAACAACGGGCTGCTCCGTCGGATCCTCCACATGCTCCAGAAGGGTTGCAGCAGCTCTCACGCCACCGAGACCATCCCGACCACAGCCCGTGTTCCGCAGCCTGTTTCTTGTCCATCCACATCCGCCCGTCCGTCTACTCGTTCCGCGAAACGCAAGAAGCCGATCACCAGCGAAGACTCCGATGATACCACCAGCGATTAGACATCGCTCCTCTATCCTTTCTCAGTATTCCATGAACACTTTTTCTTTTACGCATTTTCATATTATTTTCTTCCTTTTTCTCACTCTCTCTATTCTTATTCTCACACCGGGTCGGTGTGAAGTGAGTCTGGGGGGAGTTGCTACTAATATCATTTATTTTGGATATTTTTCTATTTTCTTATGTCCTATTTTGAGTCTTTCTTTTCTTTTGTTTTATTGAGTCAAAACTTTGTTGAGAATTAGGACCTTATCTTATGATGATGCTTGAACTATTTGTGTTTAACTTTCTGTCTAGTGACCATTTCTTCAGAGCATGAGTACAAGGAACAGCTGGAACACTTCAATACACTATCTTCCAGGTTTCATATTGACCGAAAATTCCTCTCGCTATTGGCACTAGTTTAGGGAAACGAATCATATTCAGAACTCCTTATTCCTTTTATTACTCTTTTTGTTCCTGAATAGCTAGCTCATTTTTAGTTAGTACCCTCCTTAACCCTAACTTCTTTTCAAGCCTCTTGCATTCTTGTTACTTCATTGTCATATGTGCAGCATATGCGCAAAAAGGCCGGAGAGAATTGGGTCGACACTGCCTTTAAATCACTCTTTTTGAAGAACAAGAGCACTGATTCCCAGAAGGAGCACCTGCTCCTATTTTCAGAAGATGGTTTTACAACGAGGTGGAACAAAAATCCACGAAGGAGGAACGATATTGATGAGCTCCACTTAGGTATGTACAACAATTCTGAAATTTTCGTGCTTGGGAGACATTCACTTGTAAGAAAAACCCTTTTCATCATCTTTTAAAAAAAAAAAAAAAAAAAAGAGTAAACCGATGATGAAGGGTGGTAAAATTTGTAAATTAGAATATGTCTCTCTGCACAGCGAGTGTACCCAAGATGGACGATGGCAACATGAATTGGTTGGAAAAATTTGGAGAAGAAAGAGTGGTTTAGAGAATGTGGATATCAACGTACCTGTTCTCTCTTGCAACTTTGTGCAATAACCTGCATCCTCTACGAAACCATCGGTAAACCCTTAAACACTTTAAACACTTTGAACTCCACCTATAAATGGCCTTAAACCCTTTAGTGTCGTCTACCCTAAATGGTGCCTTTAGCGAGAACCTCACGCAACTTTAATGTGTTGAGTTTGTGTTTGGGAAATGGAACTTGGTTGAGAAATGTGTTGAGCAGTTTTGGTAAAGCTTTGTTATTCGTAATCTGGATTATGTGGTCTGCAGATTGAATGTTTTAAACCCGGTTCACTGAGGATGAAAGAGTTCCCGCGTTTTCAAACCTTTCTCCTTTACTTGGTCTTGAATTTGTTTGAGGACAAACAAAGATCTAAGTCTGGGGGAATTGATATAATGCGTTTTTGGCGCATTCTAACCCTTGTTTTGTAGGTTTTTATCGAGTCTTTCACTCTCTATCGAGTCATTCTAGGTATAAAAGTGGCTGGAAACAAGGATTGGAGCTTGCGGATTGGATTTGGCGAAAAAGGATGAAATATGGATCTTTTTGGAATATTCTGGAGGAAGGGAGCACCCGTCCCAGAAGAGGGAGCACCTTCTCCCAGCAGATCCACTTATAGAAATTTCATTAAACCTAATTCTAAAAACCCTATCTTTGGGCCAGCCGCCGTGGGCATTTAAATAGGTTTTTCTCTGGATCTTTTAAGGAGGGAGGCAGACACGCAACAGCAGAAACACACAAAGAGAGAGAGAGAGAGAACGAAATCGCAAGTGAGAGAGAGAGATTTGAGACTTGTTTTGAGAGTTGTAAGCTTGGAGATTTGTCTTTCACGTTTCCTTGTTGAAGTCTTCTTAAACTCTAATCTTTTTACTTTGATTCAATGAAGTTTCTATTCTCTTTTGCTGCTGTTGTTTGTTTAATCATGAGCGAGTAATCCACTAGTTAGGTCGAGGGTTTGATGGGGTTAGAGAATCATAACTAAGCATAGATAGGTTTTGAAACATCACTTGATATCTCCGTCTAATGTCGAACGTATTGCCTAGGCTAATTTGATCACCTAGTCTCTGATTTTAGGTTGAATTCACTCATCAAAAGTGTTGTGAATTGTTGGAATTGACTTAGATGGGCGAGTTGTCTTTAGCCAACGACAGTTGAAGTTAAAGCAACTCGTGAACAAATCAACCCTAATCGTTTAATGCTCTTCATTCTTTGTAACCTCAAATGACAGTTTAGGGTGTTAGATTGTTTGTTGAAGTAGTTGATGCCACGACAGTGGGTACTCTTGAATCTATGGTGGAGTTCTAGATTGATTCATAACTTGATAAACTGAATAATTGCTTGGTTTTGATATCATAATCCCTGAGAATTATCCTTTGACCTAACGCCTTTCCACTTATTGTTTTCAACCGAATTTTACTTTTTATTTGCTTTGATAAATCGTGACACTTATACCATCTTTTGATCGCTTAGCTGAAGTTGTATAACATAGAATTAGAGTGTATTGCTGGTCCCTTAACGAACCTTTACTATTTCTACATCGAATTAGTGATTCTAGGTTTTAATCTTTGAAACCGGTAAAAGGACTTTTTATCAACACCCGAGCTATGCGTCGATCGACACACGACCAGTGCATCGATCAACACCGGGGTTGTGTGTCGCTCAACACATGACCTGTTGTGCTACTTCCCGTTGATTGTTCGTGTTGTGCATTGTTGTTTGCTCATCGTAGTATTGTATCTTTTGCTTATGCCTATGTGTATAGCCAAGTAGATGGGATGACGGTCTCACTAAGTATTTGTGATAATACTCACGCATCTCTTTTAACCATGTGATGCAGGTAGAGATAAAGTGTGATCGTGGGATCATGGCCGGGAAGAGGAGATGATCTATAGTCTCGGTTGCTTGATTATTGGATTGTTAGAATTGCTAGGGTGTTAGTAAATTCTGGATGGAATTGTTTATTGAGTTAATTCGTTATTGAATTGGGTTGGTTATGTGATTTTTCGCTAGTTATGTCTGGTTTGATGATGTGTTGGTTTGATTGGATATTGAGAGTTAATGTTTATGGGAACATTAATTCGAGTCCAATGTATATAAGAAAAAAAACGGGTCGGATTGTTTCAGTTTGGTAGCAGTTTCAATTTCAGCTTGGTAGCAGAAAGGTCCAGGTGTTCACAAACCATAAGAGCCTGAAGTATTTCTTTACGCAGCCAGAGCTGAACCAGAGACAAAGGCGTTTGATGGATTTGGTAGTAGGTTACAATCTGGATATTAGTTACCATCCGGGTAAGGCGAATCTGGTTGCAGATGCCTTGAGTCAGAAGAGAGTTGCTTCGACTCAGGAGTGGGATATGGAGGCTTTGGGTGGGTGAGATTAACACTTTGAGGTTATGTGTTATCTCCCAGGAGCCGTTGGGGTTAAAGGCAGCTAACTAGGCAGATTTGCTTAGCAGGATTCGAGTAGTTCAGGAGAAGGATCAAGGGTTGATTGATGCTTCTAAGGATGCATGTTCCTAGTATCAGGTCTCTACGAACGGGATGATACTTGTGAACGGGCGAGTTTGTATGCCTAAGGATGAAGATCTGAGGTAGGAATTTCTGAGAGAGTCTCATGCAAGCATGTTGTCCATTCATCTGGGAGCGACTAAGATGTACTAGGATCTGAAATGGTATTATCACTGGGTCAGGATGAAGAAGGATGTCGCTAACTGGGTGGCGGCTTGCCAAGTGTGTCAATTAGTGAAGGCTGAGCATCAGGTTACGAGTAGTTTCTTGTAGAGTTTACCCATTCCGGAGTGGAAGTGGGATATGATTACCATGGGTTTCGTTGTGGGATTGCCAGTTTCGCGGATTTATGATGCTATCTGGGTGATTGTGGATCGTGTGACTAAGTCAACACATTTTCTTGCCATTAAGAAGACCGATGGAGCGGCGGTGTTGGCTAAGAAGTATATGCGGGAGATAGTGCGGCTGCACGGAGTGCCAGTGAGTATCGTGTCAGACAGAGATCCGAGGTTCGCTTTAGAATTTTGGAGAGCCTTTCAGGCTGAGATGGGCACTAAGGTGCATATGAGTACTGCTTATCATCCTCAGACATATAGGCAATCTGAGAGGACGATTCAGACACTCGAGGATTTTTTTAGGATGTGTGTGTTGGATTATGGTGGTCATTGGGGGGGGATCGGCAGAAGAATTATGCAGATAAGAGGAGGAAAGAGTTAGAGTTCAAGCTGGGAGATCAGGTGTATCTCAAGGCTACGATGTTGAAGGATCCTAACAGATCAATTTCTGAGAATAAGCTAAGTCCAAGGTTTATGGGTCCGTTTAGGGTTGTGGAACGTGTTGGACCGGTAGCTTATCGTTTGGAGTTACCTCAGAGTATGAAGGCTTTTCATAAGGTCTTCCATGTTTCGATACTGAGGAAGTGTCTGTATGAGTCTAAAGAGGTGTTGGCTAAGATTCCAGAGGATCTTCAGCCCAACATGACATTAGAGGTGAAACCAGTGAGGATTCTCGAGAGGAGAGTCAAGGTGTTGCACCGGAAGAATATACCATTCTTGTGGGAATGTGACGGTGTTGAGGAGGGGACTTGGGAACCAGAGGGTATGATGAAGGCGAAGTTTTCGAAGTGGTTCGAGAAGCAAGCTGAGGCTTGAGTTGTCTTTTCTGGTTTCAGTTTCTGTGATAACATGTTGCTATGAGTTTTGATGTATTTTTGTTGGTGATGTAACGAGTTATACGTTTTTGAGATTAATAAGATGGGTTCTTATTAATGAGTTATAAGACGTGAGTTCTTATAGTATGAATGGTGGGTCTTGAGTTATCTGTTATGAAATGGCTAGAATGGAAGTTCCATGTGAGTTAGAACTTGTCCATTTTCTAGGAAGAGTCTAGGAATAGAAGTTCTATGTGAGTTATGACTTGTCTATTGCCTAGGGAGAACTGGGAATAGCAGTTTTATGTGAGTTAGAACTTATCTATTCCTAGGGAGAATCTAGAAATTAAAGTTTTATGTGAGTTACAGCTGTCTATTTCCTAGAGACTCTAGTGGAAACACCATGTGTGATTGAGTTGTTTCGGATGACCTAGATATTGATCATGGATGTGATGATATTCCGGGATAGGAGATGTCATGATGGAACCATGGGAGGTGATTTTGGTCGACAGGTGCTTATAATGCACGTTGCAAAATTGATTGCTCTAGGGGATAGTGAGTTTCCCTGCATATACTTGAGAGATGTGAGTTCTCTCCAGGGGATGTGAGTGTCCCTGTATATACTTTGAGGGACAGGGTTCTCTCCAGGGGATATGAGTTTCCCTGCATACCGATAGCTTACCAGACTGTGTGTCCCGAGAATGGGAGGGGCATGAAGCATACCGATAGCCTGACGGACGGTGGTCCTGAAGGTGGGAGGGGTATTATATACACCGAGAGCTCAAAGGGTGACAACCGTGAGAGTGGGAGGGGTGTATATAGATATGAGTGATAAGCAATAATGTATGAAACGTGATTGTAAGTATGAGACTGGATGAGCTTCAAGGATCGGGTATTGATCTCAGGTGGTGCTGGCCGGGTGGGGTCAGGAGTGTTGATATCAGGTAGAGCTGGTCGGGTTGGGTCAGAGTGTTGATATCAGGTGTGTTAGGGTGACGGTGTTGCGTGATTCGAGGTCGAATTCGTGTTACTGGGGGAGAATTGTAACGATTGCGAACCTAAATTGAGGGATTTTAGTTGTGCGTCGATCGATGCAAGAGAGGTGTGTCGATCGATGCAAGGTGGAATTGAATCGGTTGGTTCAATTTTATTCGTCGGTTTGCAGGTCGGTTAAAGGGAACCCCTAGGGCTTTCCTATAAAAGGGAGGTGGGCTGCGTTTTGGTTGTTTCTTTAGAGTTCCAGAGATTTCCAGAAAGTTCCAGTGAGTTCCAGAGAGTTTTTGAGAGGGGATTTGAGAGGAAGGAGAATCATTGTTGATTTCTTCCTGTTCTTGATATTAAAAGCTTGGATTGTGTGTTGGGAGGCTCTTGATAGGTGCTTTGGTGCTCATCCTTCGCGAAGGAGGAAAGGATTTTGGATTGGAGATCCGATTTTGAGAGTTCTTCGCAGTTCATTCCTTTTTCCTTTCCAGAACCAAGGTTAGTGCGTGATCATGGCTTATCTGAGTAAAGGAATTGATAGGATGCGATTGTTTGTGTTGTTTGGTTGGATTTCATGCTTGTATTGGTGGATTTTATGCAGGAGATCTATGTGATGTGTTCTGGGATCGATCCATGAGAGGATATGTTCGATTCATGGACTCTGTGAGGGTGCGTCGATCGATACACGAGCTGTGCATCGATCGACACCGGGGTTGTGTGTCGATCGACGCACGATCTGTTGTGGTGATTCTCGCTGATTGTTCGTGTTGTGCATTATTGTTTGCTCATCCTGGTATTGTATCTTTTGCTTATGCATGTGTGTATAGCCAAGTATTTGGGATGACCGTCTCACTGAGTATTTGTGATAATACTCACGCATCTCTTTTAACAATGTGATGCAGGTAGAGATAAAGTGTGATCGTGAGATCATGGCCGGGAAGATGAGATGATCTAGAGTCTCGGTTGCTTGATTATTGGATTGTTAAAATTGATACGGTGTTAGTAAATTCAGGAATTGTTGTTGAATTGGCTTATTGGAATTGTTTGTTGAGTTAATTCGTTATTGAATTGGGTTGGTTAATTGGTTATGTGATTTTCCGCTAGTTATGTATGGTTTGATGATGTGTTGGTTTGATTGGATATTGAGAGTTAATGTTTATGGAAACATTAATTTGAGTCTAATGTATATAAGAAAAAAGAAGGGGTCGGGTTGTTTCAATATGTATATATAAATTTTCTCTTTCTAAAAAAATAATTATAACTATATTCAATAATTTGTATTGTTAACATTTAAAATTAAAATCTCGTCATCGCGCTAGGTATAAATCTAGTCATATATAAGTAGAGAGTTTTTGAAACGACCCGACCCAAAAATTTAAAAATTTTCTAACTTAAAACCCGGATTATCATTATCACAAATGATAATCCTCAACGGTCCAATCTCAACATGCGGAAAACAACAATAATCAGTCAACAACACATTCCAATTCAATAAATCCCATACTTTATTAAATTACTACTCTAGTTCAATTCAATCAAATTCCAGAATTAACCAATGATAACAAGTTCAGAATTCACTAGCAACCTAGCAATTCTAACAATCTAGCAATTCTAACAATCTAGCAATTCTAACAATCTAGCAATTCTGACAATCCAACAACACAAGCGAGACCCTAGATCATCTCCTCTTCCTGGCTATTATTCCACGATCACATTTTCTCTTTACCTGCAACACATGGCAAAAAGAGTTGCATGAGTATTATCATAAATACTCAGCGACGCGGTCATCCCGTCTAAAGACTATTTATACACAAGTACAATACCAGGATGAGCATACACAAGCATTCACGAAAAACAATCAACCACGAACCAATCCAGGAACCGTGTGTCGATCGACATAACCACTAGGTGTCGATCGACATACAGCCTCGTGTCGATCGACACACAGCCTCGTGTCGATCGACACACCACCCTGGTGTCGATCGATACGATGTCGCAGAACCCAGAAACGAGCCTATCCTCACATGGCTCGAATCCGTCGCGATTCATCGAGTCTCCTGCACAATTTCATTCACAAAACACACGAAATCCAACAAGCAATCGAATTCTACCCATTCCTTACACTTATGTAAGCATACGGTCACGCACTCACCTCGAAAAGGATTGAAAAGGATGAAAAACGACGAAGAACACGAAGAACAGCCTCTGATTCGTCCTTCCCAGAACCGAAATCCACCCAGCACTGATCTCCTTTCCGTTCCAACAACCTTCAGAGCAAATCTCCTCAAGAAAACTCCCAGAAATCACCCAAAAACCTTTGATTTCTGATTCTCCCCTCAATCCCTCTGTTTTTTGCTGAAAAACGCGGCCACACCGACTGTTCTCCTCTATAAATACGAACCCTAAGGTTCCTTAAACCGCCTTGCCAAACCGGGTAATTAAACCGAACCTGTCGGTCCAATTCAAACTCGTGTCGATCGACACACAACACCTGTGTCGATCGACACCCGTCCAAAAATCTGACTTCTCACAAGTCAAAATACCCATGTCGATCGACACACCTCACCCGTGTCGATCGACACACCAACCAAATTCTATTTTTTGGTTCACAGGTGTTACAATTCTCCCCCACTAACACGGATTCGTCCTCGAATCATGAGACTTCGTCTCCCTAAGGTTAACACTCCTGTCTAAAACCCGACCAGATTCACCCGAGAACATCAACGATGCAACACCCCCTTGTCCGGATTAGGGCTGCCCGATTGATCGCCTAACAATCAAACAAGAACATGCACGACCAACCGTTGACCCTAAATTGGACCAAATGATCGCACAACAATCAAACAAGAACATGTACGACCAACGACACTACATATGCTACCAGGGATGTCCGAACGAAGTTCTAAACGTAAGCTAAAACCCTAGACTCGACATCAACCACACACTCTTGGCCCTCGGCCAGCACCACTCGTGATCACACCTGATCCCCGAGCTCTACCAGGCTCACACTAGCCCCATTGCACCGTCTCAGCACGGCTGCAATCCTGACCCCAACCAGGTCAGCACCACTTGAGATCCACTCTCGATCCCCGAAGTTCATCCACTCTCATGCTTACAACCACATTACAGATACTATTGCTCATATTCATATCTATATACAACACTCCGCTCTCAGGATCGTCACCCTTTGAGCTCTCGAAGTATATCATACCCCTCCACCTTCAGGACCGCCGTCCATCCAGCTCTCGATATGCTCCAGCCCCTCCCACTCTCAAGACACACAGTCCTTCAAGCTCGGCTACAGAGGAATCACACATCGCATGGAGAGGCTTCGGCCCCTCAAAGTATATGCAAGGGAACCACTTTCCCCCGGAGAGAACCTCACTGTCCTCTATAGTATACCCAGGAGACCCACTATCCCTTGGGGCAATCACTCTGTAACATGCATCTTAGGAACCTGTCGACTTAAATCACCTCTCGTGGTCACCCGAAATAACCCAAACGCCAAGGTGTTTCACAGAGTCCCTGGAAAGACAGTCCTAACTCACATAAGACTTCTATTCCAGACTCCCCCTAGGAAATAGACAGGCTCTAACTCACATAAAACCCCAATCCCCTAGCGCCATCTAGGGAATAACAAGTCCTAACTCACATAGAACCTCATCCCTAGATAATCCTCCTAGAACATGGACAGTTCTAACTCACATAGAACTTCCATTTCTAGCCTCCCTAGCCGATAGACAAGTTCTAACACGCCTAGAGTTTCCATTTTTAGCCACTCCTAGAACATGAACAAGCTCATTTCTAGCCACTCCTAAAACATGAACAAGCTCTTAGCCGCATAGAACCTCTACCGCTAGACCTCCACATGACCTACCAGTCATCACAAACCATGACATCACTAGTCATCTCATAAGAACACACGTCTTAAACACTCATTTAATAAGGCAAACTCATCTTATTAAATCCCCAAAATGTATACTCGTTACAACAACAAACGAAATACATAACAACAACATAGCAAAATGCTAATACAGACTCTGAAAACCAAAAAAGAAACTCAAGCCACCGCTTGCTTCTCGAATCACTTCGGGAACTTCTTCTTCATCGATGCTTCTGGTTCCCAAGTCTCCTCCTCGATACCGTCACAGTCCCACACGACTCTCACCAACGGTATACTCTTCCAACGCAGCACCTTGACTCTCCTCTCAAGAATCCTCACTAGTCTCGCTGCCAACATCATGTTGGGCTGAAGATCCTCCGGAATCCTAGCCAACACCTCCTCAAACTCATGCAGACACTTCCGCAGCATCAAAACATGGAAGACTTTTTGAAAAGCCTTCATACTCTGAGGTAACTCCAACCGATAAGCTACCGGCCCGACCCGCTCCACCACCTTGAACGGACCCATAAACCTCGGAATCAACTTATTCTCTGAAATGGATCTGTTAGGACCCCTCAACATCGCTGCCTTGAGATACACCAGATCTCCCAGCTCAAACTCCAGCTCCTTTCGTCTCCTATCAGCATAACTCTTCTGCCGATCCTGAGCCTCTCTCATATGCAGCCTCAAGACACGGATCTTCTCCGTCGTCTCCTGAAAAAAATTTGCACCATAAATTCTCCTCTCCCCCACTTGAGTCCAGCATAACGGTGTCCTACACGGCCTCCCATACAAAGCCTCATATAGGGCCATGCCAATACTCGCCTGGTAACTGTTTTTGTAAGCAAACTCTACCAAATTCAGATGATCTGCCCAATGACCACCATAATCCAGCACACACATCCTCAACAGATCCTCTAATGTCTGAATTGTACTCTCCGACTGCCCATCTGTCTGAAGATGATACGCTGTGCTCATATGCACCTTAGTGCCCATCTCCGCCTGAAACGCCATCCAAAACTCTGAAGTAAATCTGGATCCCTGTCTAACACAATACCCGCTGGCACCCCGTGCAGCCTCACTATCTCCCACACAAACTTCCTAGCCAAAACTGCCGCTCTATCAGTCTTCTTAATGGCCAGAAAGTGTGCCGACTTGGTCAGACGATCCACAATAACCCAAATCGCATCATACGTCCGTGACACCGGTAACCCTGTCACGAAATTCATGGTAATCATATCCCACTTCCACTCCGGGATAGGCAAATTCTGCAACATACCACTCGGAACCTGATGCTCAGCCTTCACCAACTGACACACGTTGCACGCTGTAACCCAGTTAGCTACATCACTCTTCATCCCGACCCAGTGATAATACCATTTCAGGTCACGATACATCTTGGTCGCTCCCGGATGAATCGATAACATACTCGAATGAGCCTCCCTCAAGATCTCCTACCACAGATCCTCATCCTTGGGTACACACACCCGCTCGTTCACCAGTATCATCCCACTCGCTGAGACCACATAATCTGAACTGACCGCCTTAAAAGCATCAATCAAACCCTGATCCTTTTCCTGAGCAACCCGAATCCTGCTCAACAAATCTGTCTGGTTAGTTGCCTCTAACCCCAACGGCTTCTGTGAGATCACACGTAACCTCAAGGTACTGATCTCGCTCACCAGAGCCTCCATATCTCGCTCCTGATCTGAAGCAACCCTCTTCCGACTCAATGCATCTGCAACCTGATTAGCCTTACCCGGATGGTATCCAATCTCCAGGTCATAGTCCGCAACTAACTCCATCCATCGCTTCTGTCTCTGGTTCAGCTCTGGCTGAGTGAAAAAATACTTCAAACTCTTGTGGTTTGTGAATACCTGCACCTTCTCGCCATACAGATAAGACCTCCAAATCTTAAGGGCAAATATCACCGCAGCCAATTCTAAATCGTGGGTAGGGTAGTTGCACTCGTGCTTCCTCAACTGCCTCGAAGCATATGCAATAACCTGTCCCTGCTGCATCAGTACACAACCCAGACCAACTCCTGAAGCATCCGTATATACCACGTAAGGCTCCCCCGGCTCGGGTAACACCAAAACCGGTGTACTAGTCATCTTCTCCTTCAGCTTCTCGAAACTCTCCTCGCAAGCTGAAGACCATACAAAATAGACATCCTTCCCTATCAACATCGTCATCGACTGCGCCATACTCACAAATCCCTTGACGAACCTCCGGTAATAACCTGCCAACCCAAGAAAACTCCTGATCTCGGTGGTACTCCTTGGTCTAGGCCAACCTTTGATAGCCTCAATCTTAGCCGGATCCACAGAAATTCCCTCTATAGACACAACGTGGCCAAGAAAGCTCATCTCTCGCTGCCAGAAACTGTACTTACTCAACTTCGCATACAGCTTCTGCTCTCGCAACTTCTCCAGAACCAACCGCAAATGCACCTCGTGCTCCTCCGGACTCCTTGAATACACCAGGATATCATCTATGAAGATGATCATAAACACATCCAGATACTCCTGGAATACCCCGTTCATCAACCGCATGAACGCTGCTGGAGCATTCGTCATCCCGAACGGCATCACTACAAACTCATAGTGCCCGTACCTCGTCCTGAACACCGTCTTCCGAACATCTACCTCATCAATCGGAATCTGATGGTATCCCGAGGCCAAGTCAATCTTGGAGAACCAAGTAGCCCCTCGCAACTAATCCAACAACTCATCAATGCGTGGCAGAGGATACATGTTCTTCACAGTGACTAGGTTAAGTCCCCAGTAATCGATGCACAACCGAAAACTCCCATCCTTCTTATTCACGAACAACGCCGGTGCTCCCCACGGTGAAACACTAGGCTGGATGAACCCCTTCCCCAACAGATCATCCAGTTGCTTCTTCAGCTCTGCCATCTCTGCTGGAGCCTTACGGTAAGGCGCCTTAGATATAGGAGTCTTCCCAGGCACCAACTCAATCGTAAATGGATCCAACCGTGATGGTGGTAATCCCAACAATGACTGAAACACATCCTAGAAATCCCGAACAACACGAATATCCCCAACCGCAACCTCTCCAATAGTCTCTGACATCACTATCGTTGCCAGATACGCCTCACAGCCCTTTTCAATCAACTGCTCGGCCTGTATCGCTGAAATCACAAGACTCCCGGAAGTCGGTCTCACACCCTGAAACACCAACCTCCCTACCTCTCGCTCAAACACCACACGTCCTCGATGACAATCCAGATGGACCCTGTACCGATCCAACCAATCCATACCCAGGATGACATCGTACAACTCCACTGGACTAATAACCAGATCTGCTGGCATCGACTCTCCCACCACCAGAACATCCACACCACGAGCCTGCCCGGAACTAGCCAACGTCCTGCCACCAGCAACCTTAACTACTCCCGGCTGCTCTCCGGAATTGCTCCGGATCCCGCTGCCCTCCGCACAATCCAGAGTAATGAAGCTATTCGTAACTCCCGAATCGAACAACACGTGGGACTCACATCCGCCCACAACTAAGGTCCCTGCACAAATCCCATGTGCTTTAAGACCCGACACTCTAACGCAGACTCAAAGTTCCAAACAGACTAAATTCAATCACCACAAGAATTTAAAAGAAAATGTCAAGTCTGAATAATACCTGTGATCGGTCTGGCGCTAGATCTACCCGCCTCTGCCGACGTGAAAACCCATGGCACCGCTGCAATCTGAGCCAAGGGCTGGACCGCCAACGGCTGCACTGGCACTACCGCCATCTGCTATAGCTTAGGGCACTTGGGCTTGATATGCCACGGTTCCCTGCAATGATAACACACCTGAGCACTCCGTGGTGCATTCCTCTGCGGACAACTAGCCACCTTGTGACCC